>BMAO01018117.1:0-632742 GCA_019973975.1 Trichonephila clavata | reverse complement strand
TTACATTAATAATTAAAAAGAAATTATATAATACATTTTTCAAACAGATAGGTTGATTCTAACTCTATATCCAGAATCGATAGAACGGTCATGGACATTTACAAAAGTATGGAAAAATCGTAATCAGTGAAATAAAAATTCGTATAAAATTCTTCTTGTTCAATAATAATCATACTTTTCGTTCCATTTTAAGAATTTAAAATTTTTCATTTTGCAATAATTTGTGAATAATCTACTATCTTCTAATGAATAGGATACTTAAACAAATTGCAGTTAACATTTGTAGTTACTAATCGTAACTACCTTGTAGCATCCATTAAAATATACCTTGTCGCGACCCAGTGGTCGCTGGAGAAATTTGAGATACCGAATGATCAGCTAGTAAAATCAATATATTCCTCATTCTTTCAGTTTACTATCAAGAAATGTTATAAACCGATAGAACAACCAATTTAATCGCTATCCTAAGTTTCTAAAATAAATAATTAAGTCATTTATCTGCTTGTGATCCGATTTAACTGCACTAGACAGGTCTCGCCCGGTATAACTTGATATTCTCTGACTGAAGATTTTCGTCAAGAACTCCAAATACTTCATATAGTAACTTTGCCAAGCTAACTTTAATAGCAGCCTAACGACTAACTCCTACACTCACTTCGTTGGAGTTTTTTAAATGCACTCGAATTAACATACTTCATGGTTTCTTCACGGGAAGCGATTTAAAAACATACAAGAGTAGAGAAATCCCCCCCCCAAAGGATTAGCCACAGACGCGAATAGAACACGTCACAACCTCACCGATATCTATGAATATTTTTGGTTATTGTAGCTTATTGGATCTGCTATAAGAAAAATTAAAGTTGACAAAATAATAATTGAATGTTTAAATGACATGTAATAGGTTGTTCATATAGAAAATAACATTTATTTTTTAATTGAAATACCTGATAAAACATATAAGAATTTCATAGAATTTTTTTCAACATTATTAAGACTGATTTAATTAATCACGTAATTAATTAAAAATATTACTTATATTAGCAATACTAACTAAACTCAGTGGCGCAAAAGCCCATGAGGGCCAAAGCCTACTGTGTCTATCTCAGCTTATGTGACTTTAGGCACTGGGGTGCATGTGCAGATGTTTCGGTCAAGTGGTTAGTTTGACGCGAGTAATACTAAACCATTGCTAAATAAAAGTGTCAAACAAAAAATGCACATGAAAACATTTGTCAACTTTGCATCGTACACTTTTATACTTTATTACAAAAGCAAATAAATAATAAAATAAAACATACTTACGTATGGTGTTATAGTATTATATTTTTCAAGTAAAAATTTCTTTGTTTTCATTCTAAATTCTTAATCAGATCCTAATATCCATTCAGATGTTGTAACTAAGCGTATGAAGGGTGGTCTCGAATTCCTGGTACAAACCTTTAGGGTAGAGGACATAGTAACAATAATTTACTGTACGAGAATCTATAGACGCAAGTGACGCGGTGAGGCATTAATATAAAAATATGAGACGAAGTTAAAATGTTTCTATTGAAAGCGACGTTTGACAAGTGTAATGTTTACACAATAATTGTTCATAACTGTTCAGCACATGAGCTATGAAGTCCAGCTGCAGCGCACATTTCTGTACCACTCACTAGCAATCGGAGTGAGTGAGTGAGAGAATATTAACGTCACACTGATTAGCAACACGAGGGCTTTTGGCGACGGTCCGCGTAATTTTGAACCATGGTCAAGTGATGCGGACTACACATGAGCTGGCACCCCCTCTCCTAACTACCACACCCCACCAACGGGAGGACGTTTGAGCTCTCGACAGATTAAACGTGCATCGCTCCTACACGGCGGATCTTAGTGGTACTAGGATCGAACTCATGGCACGCTAGCCATGATCCGATGCCTAGACAACTCGGCCACCGCGGCCGCCTGGCAATCGGAGAAGATAGTCTGTCGGATTCAAAGCATGTACTCGTTGAAAATGGAAGATGTGTAAGCGATTTCGCGCATGTTTAACACTTTAAACGGTCTGATGACTTATGAGCAACAGCTCTTGTACTTGACTCTGGTCTATCAAATCACAGCGTTCAAGATGCTTTCTTCCAGGCTTGGAATGCGTATGCGACTTCGTCAACCAGCATCATGTCTGGTGACGTAGAATGAGCGTGTTTCACGTGTAACCGCTGAAAAATTCTTGTGATCCAGCATTCGTCGATCAGAAAACTAACATGATACATTGGTAGCGTAGCTCTGCTGTTACCATTTTACACGGTCGTACGTGTCTGCATTTTCGGCCTACGTAAAGTCTCCCATTGTAGACATCAGAACAATTGCGATTGGCTCTTTCCCCTACCGAGATGCATCATGTTTAAACGGTGGTCAACCATTTACTGCCCCCTATTGGCAAGACAACCAACCGATAACTTCACTTCTCTTTTCTTTTATTTCCCCTGTTTGCGCCTCACCGAGTCACTTGCGCCCATACATTCCTATACAATAAAGGATAGTTACAATGTCCTGTATCTACCTTAAAGATTGTACCATGAATTCAGGATCACCTGTATGTAGACTGAAACTTGTACAAGATATTGTTCTCTGAAATTATGAATGTTTCGTTCTATTAACAAATCTATTTCTAAATAATTTTGATCAAGATTAGAAAGCCTTAAAGTTTTTGTACAATTATAGCTTTCAGTAAATATATATGTGTGTATATAGTTGTCTTCAATATTCTTTAGTTTACCGAGAAGTGATATTTTAGAGATTACTTTTTGACACGTTGTTTGCAGTCGTAAAGAAATAAAATGCTTTTTTTTTCAATGAACCTTTTTATTTCATGAGGGCAAAAGCAAGCAGTAAGACGGCTGGATGTAGACACACACAATGAGCGTCACGACAAAAGCTAAGTAACAACTTATTACAATTTACTACTTGGGGCGACACATCTAATCATTTTTTTATCTTTAAGAACCCCATATTGAAAAAAGGAAAGTTTTACAGCTTTCTATGCCACTTGATTGGTGAAAGGTAGTATGATGTAAGCCAGTGTCATCACTTTGAGCAAAGTTACAGTTATGATTATTGGAAAAAATACGGTTTTTTAAAAACTTTTTATGCAATGTCCTAAAGTATTCAGGTTAAAAAATATTTAAGAGAAACAAAAGGTTGAATATACTAAAACTCTTCCACATACATGCGCACGTATGCACGCACTTGACAAAAACATTTCTTGCCATCGCTTTAATACTGTAATCTTCAAAACTCCTCCAATTTCATGTACCTCACGAAAAGCAATGAAAGGAATGTTACTCAAAATTGGATTCAAAGAATACAAAAAATTTTTTTGTCATTAAAATTTAGAATTAATTAGAGATCTTTTCTTTTTCTTCATAATTTAAATTCAAGAACACGCATCATATACTGGATATAATTTTACTTAAATTTCTTGAATGTCAATCTGTTTTTAATATTTCTCTCTTAATTATGTTATCAAAAAGTAACTTTATGTTCCTTACCAAAGTCCTGTTAAGGAGACATTCACTCAATTTCGCTTCAGTATTCCATTCAAGACCTAATCTGAAATTGCTGCAAACAATGAAATATTAATTTTGACGTGTTTTATGGAATAATGTTTTGTGAGATAAATACTTTTATTTCAGTATTCCGAGAAGATACGTTTCGTTTGGAGACGACAGCTCAAGTATATGATCATCCTCACGAACTTATTGTAATTGAAATGGAATGTTGACAAAATCACCTCTACCAACGATGTAATCGAAACCATCAATATTTCAACAATTCGTTCTTCCAATTGTTCTGCTCTGCGATTTCCTGCAAGATTTTTGGATGTAGGATTATATAAATATAGAATACACCCATAGATATTACGGTAAGATGCTTACTGTATATAAATACAATCTCTTTATTATTAAAATATAATTAACACAATTTAACCGACCTCTAAGTTCTGAATCTATGAGCAATTAACAAAATGATTGATTAAATCAAATTGAACAGAATGTAATAAAACACTATTTAAGTAAGATTCCGTTGAAAAAGGCAAATCTTATATTGCCAAATACAATACTTTAGTATCAATGTTAGATTGTGTACTAAAAAAATATTAATCAATTTGTTATAGATAATGGCTCTTTGGAAGATTCTCCTACATGCTTCACTTATTTGGAAATAGTCAGTGGAATTTGAGACCAATGATGATTAAAGGTGGTGCTCATATATTTGCGTGACACGACAGATGGTATATTTAGAGCGTAGATAAATATTCAGTTGACCCGGATAATCCTGACGATAAGGTAAAGTATAAAATTATAAGCCTTTTTTAAAACAACGATTAATACTTTTGAATATTCTTAAGACTCTTAAGAAGCATTTGATTAGACACACATATACAATTATTACTATATAACGCGTCAATATTTTTTTCATAACGTGTTAGTTACTGAAACGTCTGTCAAAATCTTTGGAAAGACTTGAAAGACTTTGCAGCTCCCCCCCTCCCCCCTCAAAAAATTCAGAGGTAATTTAAAGTACATTTCGAATGTCAGCTTCATTCACTTCTTACTTAATATGTCTTTAGATTTTCATATTTAAAACATTCATTCGAGGTGATGCAATTTCACGAATATACATGTATATATATATATAGCAGGAAGAAGGCTAACCTGGAAAAGGTTTTTTGAGACAGCCAAGTCCCACCCTGAGCTGTCGAGCCATAGAGGAAGGAAGGATTTCATATGTGTATATAAAGGTTGCCCAAATGAAAAGTAGACAAGTGAAATAAAGAAAAATCTTTATTGGAAATTTAAAAAAAATCGCCATGGACGTTGCAACCTGGTACCCTCTTTTCTGCAACAGATCTCTGCCTTTGCTTTAGAAAGATCGTGGTTAATTCTTGAAGAAGTCCTGCACAGCTTCCTTTACTTCATTGTCCAAATCGAAACGTAATGCTATCTTAAGTGGAGAAAAGTTGGAAGTTCTCAGGGTGACAAATCCGGACTGTATGGGGGGTAGAAATTTTGTAAGATCGTCTGAGTTTCATGGGAAGACGTGTAAGTGGGCTTGTCATTGATATCTGGTATCGTTTGCTGCTCCTGGTTACCAGCCTTTCAACTTTAGAATTGGCACGCCACAGACTATCACCATTTGCCGATATATGTCCTCATTAAGCTCACCTTACGCAATTAGAAACCGTTTGACCATGCATCGTTTCGGTATGGACGCATCTATGTATAGCACTACTACTTTCGATCCATTTCCTGTAACAACAGATTTCATCATTAAATACCGTATGCGGTGTACACCTCTACCACCCTTTATATCCCTCTTTGAAGGTACTGCTGTAGTTGCAATCATTCCGATACAATCGCCATGTCCACTTTTCAATTGGGCAAACGCTTATATATATGGTTTAGTGTCTGGAACAGGCGTTCGCAACCTATGGCACGCATGTCAGATTTAACACAACCCTGTACAATTTTCAATGGCACTCTATACCATTCTACAAATTTGTCAATTTTTGTGTGTATTGAAGTTGATTATTTTTGAAATAGAGCTTATTAAACACATCTTCAGAATTATGGGGAGAAAAATTTACGGAATTACGAAAAAATCAGGTAGATTATTACTCTATTACTCTCACGATGATTCGACAGCTGTTTTAAATTGTGGGATGTCATTGTGCTAGGGAGATTTAATTATTTGAAGAAAATTGCATGCGCTCAGCTTTCCGCCTTTGTTTCTACATATCTATGAGAACAAATCTTTTCCCATATGAAACATTTTGAGCCTACAAAAAGTTGCCTTATAACTGAACATTCAGAATCACACATACCGGGCTGAAAATTACAAATTATACCTCTTTTATTGCCGTATGACGTATAACGGTGCATGGGATAAAAGATTTAAAGAAAAATACTTATTTTAACTTTATTGAAATAATATTTAAATTTTATGTTATGTTGTCTATTTCTTATTTTGATAAATACATTTAAAAGATACATCATACATGTGCAGCGGTGGCATTTATATAAGCCTGTAACAACCTCCGGACAGTGGTGATTACTTTTGCCTAGTGGTATGTTACGTGCTTACGGAACCCAAATACCGGGTTCTCTCCTCCGGATATGTGCCACCTCCCATATATAATTTTAATTTTTTTATTTATGTTGAAGAAAAACAGTTACTTTTATGTTAATAAATATCTTTAAACTATGCCAAACTAATACAATAAAACCCTAAATCTGTATTCCTAGCCTCTATTTCCTAATTCTGCATGCATTGCTTCAACACAGTCAAGTTATTTCAAACATTTCCTATTGTGTGGCATCTTGAATCATATTGTTAGATCGGCTCGATACACCGCATCTACAAGATTCCTGCCCTTTGGCCTAGAATATCTAACTATCAAATTTAATCTTACAGTTTAAATATATTTAATACTCTTACGTATATATATATATATATATATATATAATTAAATCTTAAATTGTATCATTAAAACGCTCTTTATTAGGAATTTCAAATGGAATGGTCCTGTCGTTTTGTTAATGCTGCCGACGTTCTTCAGGATGATGAATCTTATGACGAAGATGCAAGTTTATCCCACCATGTTGTAACTCCACATCATACAGAAAAAATAATGAAAAATGAAGAATGTTTTAAAGAATCAAAATGTAAGCAAAAAACGAAATATATTATAATTTATATGAATATTTTGAAAAGGAAGATTTATGTATCTATTAAGGTATCCGAACACGTTGAAAACGACCAAATTCAGTCAAGACAGATATTTTTGTTTTTTAGTTTATTTAAAAAAGCTATATTTTGACTTTACGAAACATACTTTGTTTTGTTTCTACACTACCTAGAGGCCAAGTTACACAATCAATTTTATAAATTTAGAAAAACAGGAAGTAGGTTTTTGATCTACCAAAAGTGGGCATTTAAATTGCTCAAAATCTATCATGGCGAGTTTGACAACTCAAAATATAACGAATGTATTTCTATAAAACTTTTTGAACCTGATATTTATGTTATTTTCTAGAGAATGTACTAAAATATTTCTTAATGTATGAATACTTTTCAGTTATGGCTTGTTATTTAAATAATGGTTCATAAAAAATGTAACATTTCTTATAATGTTTACTCAATAAGCTCTAAAATTTCAAATTTAATAAAAAATTAAAATTTTAGTGCATTTTCTAGATAAATGCATCTAATTTGTTTTAGTAATACTTTTACTAATATATGTTATTACTTTTTTCTAACTGCTTTTCAAGTTTATCAAAAATATTGCTAAAATTTCACTATAATTGAGATTTTTGTAAAATTCAGGTAATTTATTCTTTATATCCGTTTTAGTATGCTATTTTGTTAAAAAGTACTCCGAACGTGTTCGGATACCTTAAAAGAATTCTTGCAAGAGAGAAGAATATGCTTGGCACTTTTTTGACTTTTCTTTAACTTCTCTATATGTATTTCTGCCTTTATGTATAATGTATAATTTTTAGTAGAACAGTAAAACTTAATTTTGTTTATATAATTTCGATTTCATCTAAGCAAAATATTACCCCTTCTAGAAAAATATCATTTATTTTCTTTTATTGATCTTAACAAGGTAGTAGAAAATAGAATAAATTTTTTACAAATCTTCTCAGATCAAAAATGTGATCAAGACCCGTGTAGTTCTGAAATTTTTACACACACTTTAATAGCTTAATTTTTGAAATGATACATACATTTTTAAGAGTATATTGTTTTCAACCCTTCTTTGAAAAAACCTTTTTTAATCAAAGAAGTTGAAAGAGAAATTCTCGAAATTAAATTTCTGAACTCTTTTTCCTTTTCTTTTCTTTCTTTTTTTTTTTTTTTTTTTTTTTTGTATTTACTTTGGCCATATAATATTGAAAAAGCAAGAATTATTCGAATTCAAAAGTTGAAAGATTATTTCTACCACAGTTTTAAAAATTTTGTGATTAAATTTTTGCAATGATTTTTTTAAAAGAAACAGCAATTTTATGTGACTTTTTTAGAAGATAAAATAAAATGTTAACTCCCGTGACTTTCCAGGATCAAATCCATCCAATCAAAACACATTAAATTATCACATGATCATTATTATTCTGTTTTTAAGATCACGTCGAAAGTTTATATTTCTGTTTTATAACTCATTTTTATTTTTAATATAGTTTGTATACATTCTTTACTAACATACTTTAACTACTTTCTTGTTTAGTGTGATTATCTTAAGATATTATGACTTTTGTATACTAATAAAAAGGAAGGTAGGTAGTTAATATACATACAAAAAGTTACATAGCTTTTAATGATCTATTTTCTTGCAGCAGCAAAAGATCTCCAAGCACTTCAGTGGGTTTTTAATACAGCCACACTGCGTGACTTCAATACTCTTTACGAAATAGAGGTTATATTATCAAAGGATTCAAGAAGGGAACATAAAAGAATTTATTTGGATATAATAAAAAATAATCCCCCTGGAATAATTGTTATGTAAGTATAGTTAAATTACCACAAATTTACATTTTTACCAACAAATTCTGCCTCACCTTTATTTAGAACCAAAAATCAAATTCTGACGAACTCCAAAAAATACTCCTTCGAGTTATACTGCAGTCAAAAAATGAAACTCACAAAAATTTATATATGGTCAAATGCAGCCTCTGACAATAAAATTCAGTGAATAGTTCTGTAACATTAACACAGATAAAATACTAACGAAAGTTGCCCTACTCTACTTCAAAATAATCACCTCCCATAACTATGTGCTCCGCTAAGATCTACTATACATGCCCTGGAAACTTTGCAAGAAGTCTTCTTTTGGGATGGAGTTCAAAAGCCTCATCACTTTTCGTTGGATGTCAGGAATATCATCAAATCTTTTTCCTTTTAAGGCGAGTTTGATTTGTGGGAATAAGAAAAAGTCTGGAGGACCGAGATATGGCTAGTATGGTGGATGTTTGATTTGCACCATTCTTTTTTTTGCGAAGAACTGTTTGACAACACTGGCTGTGTGACGGTGAGCATTGTCGTGAACCAAAAACCATGAACCTTGTTGTGCGTACTGGGTAACGATTTATCGTACGGATTCGCGTTTAATTTGCAGTTCATCAGCTATCATGCGCACAGTTAATTGACATCTTTCGCGATTAATTTCTTCACTTCTCAATGTTTTCGTCATTGACGGTGATCACCGGTCTTCTACTATGGGTTTTGTCAGAAACACTTTCCCAGCCTTCTCGAAAACGGCTGTACCACTTGTACACACACTTCATGGACAGTGCTTGATTTTCATGAACACGTACCAGCATCACACAAATTTCATTCGGTGTCTTGCCAAGCTTAAAATAAAACTTTAAATTGATCTTTTGTTTTTTATTTTCTTGTTCTCAGTTAAGAACCAACACACAGAACACGCACTTTGTAAAAAAAGTCTTACGTGGAACATAAGCAACGCTCAACTGAGCAACGGTGGGGGCAAATAGTCAACAACTGTCACTACACATATGCAGTATTTTGTTTCGTCAGTGTTGCCAGATCGGCCGTTCTGACTTCATTCCCGAACTTTATTGTCAAAGATTGTAATTATAGTTTTTAGAAATTCTCTTTTTTATCAGCATATAATGTAGGAAAAAGATTAGAAAAATTATGACGAAGCACCTCAAGTTAAAAGAAAGCTTTGTGAAAGAACCCTCTACAACCCCTCCTAACACTGAAAACACGAGTTAAAATGGGTTAATTATACCCATCGTTTAAAACTTTACAGTCCAGTCATAAGTCATTAACTTCACTAATCATATAGAAATCTGTACTCTCGAACTGAATTTCCAATTTACTTTCTGACTTAGATGCTTATTCTTGTATTATTAAATAATTTTTTTACAAAAATTATTTATTTCAAATGAAAACAAATTTGTAAATATTTTAGAATATCTACTGTCTGAGATAGCATTGTTCAGAATTATTTAGAACAGAAACACGTCAAAATCAACATATTTATCGACTTTAAAAGTAAATGACAGTCTAGTAATAGTGAAAATAAATTTCTTAAATATAGTCTTAAGAATAGTCTAATTATTCTTAGTTTTCAAAATAATTTGAATTTAACCTTTTGGAGACGGCGGGTTTTGTAAGGGAAAGGCCCTACAAGACGGCACTTTCAGCGATGTTTACTTTCCCCCTTTTCTGTCACTGATTGAGAGTATCAAACATCGGAGGACAAAAGAAGCCATATAGTTGTTGGTCTCCCGCTGACCAAGGGAAAGTTCGCGGCTTAGAAAGTCCCTAAATGCAAAGAGTCTCCCTTTCTTAAGGAAACATGTTTTCTTGGAGAATCCGATGTAGTAATTACGTATGATTTCAATTCAAGAAAATTCAAACAATTTATTTATTTTATTTTTAAAAAAAAGAAATTATTTCCTAACAATTTAAGCTGTTTTACACCTATAATTTCCACTTTAATATTATTAAAAGCATTGAGAGAAATAGCACAAAATAATGATGATAATATAAATCATTGCATAAAAAAAAATTAAACGCTTATTTCATTGTAGACAAAGGTACAATAAACTAAACCAAATTTAATTGATTTTGCTCATGTAAAATTTATTTGTATTTTGATTTTCCGTAAATTCATTAAAATATATATAAATTTTTTTAAGTTTAATTTTAGTTCTTTTAAATGCAGGAATTTGGTGCACAACTGGAGTTAAAACTTAAAATATTCAAATTAGAAATAAGAAGTAAATAATATGACTCATCACATAAATTGCACATAATTATAATCAATAATACAAAATAAAATAAAAAGCAAAATTGTTGAACCTGTCTGTTTATGTTATAATGTAAAATTCAGACTTCCTCAAATCGATAATGAAGTAAGTTTAAAAACTCTTATAAGTATATCCACAGTATCTGTATGATAATAAACATATCGTCATAAATCAACAATGCTTTTTTGGAAACTTCATTTTTATGCAATTTATAATTGTTTTTCTCTTTTAGAATATGTCAGTAAAATCTTAAGATTTTTCTTACATATCTTTTATAAAGGAATGATAGATTTGATGCATAATTGTCATTTTTTATTGTTCCATAATCCATTATATTATGATACAGTAGAATTCATATTACTCAATGAATCCTAAGACTAGGTCTAAATGTTTTTTTATATATAACAAGCCTTTTTTAAATACTAAAATTTTATTTTATTTTGATCTAATTCTTCCTATATATGCTGAAAGTTATGATAAAACATTTACTGTGGCAAATAAATGAAATGAATAGCAGGTAGGTGTTTCGCGTTACGCTACAAAATGTGAACATCCTAAGGCTATAAATGTTGCCACTTGTTAAATAGTGCCACATTATAGTCTCCTCGTGTTTTTATTACAAAATTATCACGATTAGGGGTTTCCATCGTGTAGTAGAGTTGCTATGCATTAAATGAAAATCCTTACGTTGCCGTGATGTGGAAATTAGAAGTGGGGGTTCTAGCTCGGCTATTGTTCTCGTTACTTGATAGTCATTTAAATTACGAGGTCCGTCTCATTACTTTGTCCATTACGTTACTTGTAAAGGAAATAATAATCAATTTACCTACATGTTTCTAAGAATAAATTAAAATTTTTTCCAATAGTAACAAATGTTTTCATTAGTAAAAAAGAGGAAACGCTTTGAATTTTTAGAATACTTGATAGTAAAACGCAAACAATAAGCTGATATCAAAGACAAAATATTATGACTACAAATATTTTTAAGTTGCTGAGGAGTTTCATGTATCTCGGTAAACTTGTTTATATAAAAGGAATATATTATTTTTATTTGTACTTAATTGTTTCTTTTGCGAGTAATGACAGCATACTGGGGCTTCAAAATTTTTTTCACCTTTCGTACAAAAAAGTTATATTCTTAGCCTTTGTGTATAACCCTTACTTTTTATTTAAAATTTCAATAAGAAGAATTGCATAATATTACTTAAATTCTAAGATTATTGCTCTGATTTTTGTGCGATAGTGAACTTATTTTTGTGTGTGATTTTGTGCATAAGATAAGAGTCATTACATTCCTACGTAACCAACTCTTTCGATCAATATTCAAACTAATTACAAAAACCTTTCCTTCTCAACGCACTCTCCTCAGTCGGGTTACAGATAACTGACAACAATTTACTTTCTTTGATCTTCAAAACGAAGGAAGACTTCGGCTTCCCAATATCGCTATTTCACCCCCTCCCTCTTTGTTCGGACAGTCCCTAAGAGACTGTGTGTGTGTGGGAAAGGGGTCCTTTTCATTTTATCTCTCAAAATGTAATACAATATTAGTTCTCGGAACGGTTATTTTCATTCTCCTGCTAAGTTTGCAAAGTGGAAGAGGGCCTTCTTTTAAGTTGACCAGCATAGTTTCTATTTATCCTATATTCGACAATTTAATAGAAAAGGAAAGAAAGAAGCATTCTTTGTCAATATAAAAGCACTTAAAACTTGCTTTTCATGCTCATTTACAAGAGCCCTGATTCTAAGAGCTACGTTCAGTAGCCGTTCAAAGGAATGTTCGGGAGCGCACCCCAGCATTCCTTTCTTTGTACTATCCTACATAAAAAGTAACTCACGAATAAATAAGCGTGTGCGCTGGGGACAAAACATAACGAACACATTTTTTTATTTCAATATAACTATTTTGTTAGAGTACATTCTAAAAATATTTACTTTCAGATCGATTTTAGAGCATTTTGCAAAATTTTTCGTAATTATTATTATAAAAAAAATTTACTATTGTGTTTCCTTAAAAAAAAAAAAAAACTTCTCTAAGTTTTGAAAAATCAGGCAATCTAACACTATTGAATTCCAAAGTATAATATATAACACAAGCAAAAATGTCTTTCTTGCTTCTAAGGTTTTTGTATAAATCAGGGTATTTTTCTTATGCTGAAGAACTTGTAATTCTCGTCGCCTACAAAATTGAAAGAAAAAATATCGGAATTAATAGTTTTTGCTTCAAATACTCAACTTTTATACATCAATTGTCATAATAAAAAATGTCGAAGTTGGTCTCTGCATTTTATAAATAAATTCAAAGGGACTAAAATGGATAGTTTTAAAAATGTATCACAAATATTTCTGTGAGTTTTTGTTGCAAATATCTTCATTTTGTTGTTTATACACGATTAAAAAAGAGTTTTTTTTATGTTTCGATATAATTTTTTTTTAAAAAAATTGTTTTTTAATAAGTATAACGTAAGATAACAGTAAAAATGCGTTTCTGTACAGCGATACATTGTGTAATTATGCACAAATTTTCATCAAAAACTGAATGCAAAAATTGCTTTGAATTCTCTACAAATATATTTTTAAGTAGTTTTGCAGGTATGAAAATTAATAAAATTGTAGAACTGAAGTATTTTTAAATCTGACAGATGCATAGCTATTAGTGTATCAGTTAAAAAATATACATTATGAAAATATGTAATTATATTCTTTAGTATGAAAAAAAAATGAAGTAAAAATCATTAAAAAAAATCACCAGTTAAAGTTATAGAGCTTTTTTGAATAAACTTTGAAAATATAATTTTTATGTAACGTATATTTCTTAATAATACTAATGTATATAATTATTTGCATAATAAAGTAAAGGGGAAGACATAAAAGCAATTAAAAATTTATTTCCAAATAATTAAATATTGTTTAAGTTCAACATGTTAAAATATGAAATATTATACAATTAATAACAAAATATATTTGATTCTAGGTTAGAAATTTTTATACAATAAAAATTGAGGTTACAGAATTATTTATTTATTGCAAAAAGGCAATCTAGGTATGTATTATAAGCAGAATTATTTAAAAAAGGTAAAATGGTGTAATAGTAAAATGATTTTACAGATTTTTGTATAGTTTTATGTGTACGAATGTAAACAAATAAAAATAATAAAGATTATCTAGCTGAAGCAAAAGGAACAGATTTGGGAAATATATAATGTACTATAACGATTTTAATTAACGTGGGACTATAATGATTTAATTATTTTTTATTTCGAAATATTCAAATTTATAGAAGAATGTTGTTATTCATTTCATTAGTTTTCTTAACACAAAATATATATAAGGAAATACACAAAATGTACAAATTCTTTTCAAAAATTCAATGACACATTTCAGATGCACTAAAACAAAACAAGAATTAAAATACTGTTCTTGGATATGATACAAATTTTTAAAAAATACATAAACTGGAATCGTCTTCTAAATTAGCCAAAACTTTATGAATCTCTTCAGTGGTAAGTCCACTTTTACATTTAGGCACTTTTTAAAAAAAGAAATCAAATTAATTTTAAATGAAATGATTAAGTAATCGAGATGACAAAATCGCTTACAAAATTAACTATGCGCTCACCACTAGTGAGAACTTGAGCTTAAGGCTCCCGGTGACACGCCACCACGAAAACCCGAGTGTAATGTTAATCCTATGGAGTTTCTTATAATTCAATTTACGTCTAAGGTATTGCTTTTAACTGTATGAAACAAAATGCATCCTAAAGATTAAAAAAAAATTAATTTTTCTCTTGATTTCGATTTTTTTAAAAAAAATTCTAAATATTTTTAAATATTTATTAAAAGCTTGAAAATTTACAATTAGTGCGTTGAAACGATCATAAAAATATTTTCAATTATCGGATAAAAAAAGTTTTTCAGTGGAAATCCTTTATTTTTTATGCTCTTTCAAACGCATATACTTTAAAAATTTTAAACTAATTTATTTGCGAGTAATTAAATAAGTCAGCATTGTATATTTGGAATGAGGGGAAAGTAAACTTGTAACTCCGCCTTCTTGCGGAAGGATACATGAAATTTTCCCTGCGTTCCCTTGGTGAAAGGTGGTAATTTATGACTCTTCCGTGGATTGTGTAACAGAGATGTCCCCCCCCCCCCAAAATGGGTCTTGTTTTCTAAGAATCTATTGGCATTCAAGAGATACTATTTACAATTACATCATTCTTAGGAAAGTTTGAGTCTGTGCTTGAAAATAGCTACAAATACGTTTTGAACAAAAAGCTATCCTCTGTTTTTTATTCCACCTTTCTCAAAGTTATATTTTATTAATAATTAAAATGAACAATTAATATTCATTAAATGCACTTGAATCGTCAGGATAAAGTGAATCAGTTTTCGCATTCTTTTCTTACATATCTCCAAAATTGAAATTCATGTGTTTTTTTCCAAGTTTAAGTTATTTGAATATCAACTGTTTTAAAACTTATTTTGCACAGTTTATTTCAGTTATTAAATAAAATGGATCATCGTCGCAGCTTCAAAAAAAGATTATTTCTTTCGGCTAAACGAAAAAAGAATATAGGACAGAATTTCAGGAATTGGAAAGAAAAGTGTGTATTTCTTTTTTTCTAAATTCTTGTTCCGCTGTTCATTTCAAATATTGTGAAAGTTTCCACATACTAAATGGATTTATTGATCATCGCATTTTAAATAAGATTCAAATATTAAGAAGATGAAATACCATTGATTTAAAATAAATCAGAAAGTTTTCCATAATTTTAAGAATATTTTTAGTAACATTAATAGCGTAACGTAAATACAAATCACGATTACTTTTACCAAGTACAGGGATAATTGCAAGTAACAGAAAAATAATACTGCTTTTTTGTAATGTGGACAAAAAAAGGATGTAAAATGGAAAAAATATTCAGGGACAATGATTTTTGGCGTGATAAAATGTTAAAAAAGTTGGAACCTTTTTATTTTAGTTGCTTATTGCCAGAACTTACAGATCCAAGGTATCCCAGATCGATGCCGATACGCAACCCGGCTTCGATTTTGGAGGCACAGGAAATAAAAAAAAAAAAGGGAAAAACCTTGTAAATACATCTTTTTGCTGGATTAAATAAATTGACGCAATGAACTATTACTGCTAATTAGGTCATGTAAATATATATGCAAATACGTTGCATCATGAATATATATAATGAAATCATAAAAAAGAATTTTTTTTGTTTTATCAGGTTTTTATTGTTTTGTATTAGTTATATTTTCATATAAAGTTTCATATCTTCAATAAATGCAAGATTAAAAAAAAGACTACAGATAAAAAATTGATTCTTTTAAAGTATATACTGTTTAAAATTTTAAAAATTTAGCCAAGTTATTAAAAACTGCCATATGAATTTTTAATATTGTAATATAAGTTATACGTAATCAATCTTTAAAAATAATTTTTTACGTAAACACTTTTGTTACGTACTGTGGACTGACACGTGGAACAGGGTCCTCGCCCCTCACTCTGGAAACTGTGCTTTAAATATAATATTTAATGCACAGGCAAATGGTTCCACAATTTTAAAATTCAAGCCCAGCACCACTGAAGACCCACCATGTAGGGGAGCGATGCACGTTAAATCTGTGGAGAGCTCAAACGTCCTTCCGTTGGTGTGGTGTGGTAGTTAGAAGATGAGGTGCTGTCTCAGGTGTCATACATGGTTAAATGCTGATTTAAATTATTTTTATTGTTATTTATGAAATATATTGCTGGTTTCTGTTTGTGATATTGGCTATATAGCAAACTATGACTAGTTGACTATGGCAAATATAGCTTCCTTTACCACAGTATCATTTGATTTTTTGTAATTGAATTTATATTAGAAATTCCAACACTAAAACTATTCTTCCATAAAATTGTGTGGGCCCCAAAACCACTTTATCAGTGGCGTAGCTAGGTATCCAAAAGCCTTGGTGGGGAAAAAAATAAAGAGAATATTGGTTGAGTTTTATTAAGTAAAAATATATTAGTATTTTAGATATACAAATTTACTTTCAAGTCAGCCCTGTGTCAAGCTCTGCAGAATATAGGAAAGCAAAGCTACATACTACTTACATATATGCCTATGAATTTCCTTGTGAATTTAGTGATAACCCAGCTTTGATTTGACACGTGATAGACAGGAAATGATAAAAAAAAATATGCATAAACAAGAAAATATAATACAAAATTATTATAATTATTTAAAATAAAACACACGAAAAAACAGAGGAGGGGGTCAAAGTTACATCAGTCTGTTGCAGATACCAGATTGCGAAATATTGAAACAGGAAAATAGCTTATTATGAATCATAATGATATAAAAAATAAAATTACCAAGAAGAAATAGCTGTTGCCATAATTACAGCTATGTAACAATCTTTTATATTTATATCTCAATTATGAGAGAAATTATCGCTAGTTCGACTTGCCTGGTGTTCAAGGCGCGAGGGCCTCCTGAGCTCAAGGGACCCGGTGCACGGCACCACCTAGCCCATTGGTAGTTACGCCACTGTACTTTATTAAATTTATATAAGATTTTTTTTGTTACATGTCTTAAAACGTTTTTAAATAAAATTATTGAACTGAATCGGAAACAAAGAACTGCTCTCTCTCTGAAATATTTCAGGAATGAGAAAAATTTAAATCACATTACACTATTCATTCCATTATTTTTATAAATTTCTCTTTTTATTAAACTGTTTAAAAAAGGATTTTGATGCAATTTAATATTGAGGAATATCACACAAAATTGTTTTGAATGTACAGAAATATACATATAAAGGTTTCTGCCTTAACTAAAACTTATATTTTTATAAAATTAATTACTTTACAAAATTCGGAATATTCCTTATTTCGTACTCATTGAAAATATTTAATTATCGTTGTAGATCTAACAAATGAAAAACTAATGTTCCTCAGACAGAAAAGAAACAGCGTAAAAAAAAGCAGTTTCCTTGTATAACTAGAATGTCGGGCAGCAATTTTCATGTACCATGGGATGGGCAGTAAAAGAGGGGTCAGTTGTCATATGAATAGTCACAGCTGCTTGTAAACTGGACCCTCCTAGAACAAAAATAGAAGGCGAAAGAGAGCGGAGAGGGTTTCCTGTCTCGAGTTCCGATTACACTTAGATTGCCTCTCAACTGTTGTAAAAGAGGCTTGTAAAATTCTGTGACGTCATTTTCTTTCAACATGAAAGCTGTCAGAACATAATCATCAGAAAATGGGATAAAGTAAATGCAAATTTGGAAAAATAATAGCTTGAAAAAAATGTTTATTAGAAAGTACAAGTCAAAGTTTGTACTCCTGTAACTCCATCGCGCTGCCTATTGCTAGTTAGACATATTTGATCCTTGCATTATTATTATAAATTATCAATGTTTGTATAGATGAAAAATAATGAAATCAATAATAATTCATTCGGTTTTAAATTTGCATTCCAATAAATGTCTGTGATGGGTCTAAATATAATATAAAGGTACATAATTTTTGTTTACAGCCCGCAGGATTATAATGTTTTTCCGAAGTGGCCCGCAAGGTCATTTGAGTTGGCCATCCCTGTTCTAAGCCAAGATCGGATAGCGAGAATGACACTTGAGTTTACAGTTTCTTTGTATTCTTCATGACCTTTATTGAACTTGGGAATCTCGCATCTTTAGTCATTATGGTATATAATCCTCCACGGTTTTAAATGCTGATTTAAATTCTTTTTATTGTTTTTTATAAAATATATTGCTGTTTTTGTTTGTGATATTAAAAATATAACATTAGTGTGATAAATAAAAAAATATTTAGTATGATTGGTGAAAAAAGTTAATTGAAATTAAAATCTGGAATACAATAACTTCAAAAGATTTTGTAATTTGCCGAGACGGGTAAATCCAAAACAGAATGTATGCGAGATTTTCGACAAAAGAAACGTGAGAAAAAAAATAAAAAACTGAAGGAGAACAGTCGAAAAGAATTGCACAAAATTCAACTTCACGCAGCAGGGATTTTTTTTTTTTGTTGAAACGAACACAAATCTCTCAGAAACAAACGGCCGAACCAATTACTGCTTTACCAAATCTGTTTGTCAGTCAGGTAACTTTACGATTGTCCGCTCATAGCTTTTTTGAATGATGAGCTCAAGCTCGAAATGACAACAAACCGAAATATATCGACAGCTAACAGTGGTACTGTTATTGACGTTGTTTTTCAAAGGTTATTAAATACTTTAAAATCTCAAGTATATGTGTCATATTTTAGTCATCATAAGTCTATTGTGTGTGTGTCTTCCCCAAATTGAACAAGAATATTTATTTTTGATAAAAAAATTACATGACTCTTTGTGTTAATTAAATAAAATTTTCATTAAAGATAAAATTATTCGATAGAAAATTATTTCCAATCATACCCGATTAATTTTTTTCAGGATTTATGTTACTATTGCGTATTTACCAGGATAACATGTCAGATGTTACACATCATATGCGACTACTGTAAGACTCGTTCCTTTTTTTTGTAACTGAATTTATATTAGAAATTCCAACACTAAAACTGTTCTTCCAAAAAACTGTGTGGGTCCCAAAACCAATACTCAATATACTTTATCAGTGGCGTAGCTAGGTATCCAAAGGTCTTGGTGCAAAAAAAGAGAGAATATTGGTGGAGTTTTATTAATTAAAAATATATTAGAGTATTTTATATATATACATATACAAAGCTGATTCACATCAACCCTGTGTCAAGCTCTGCAGAACATAGGAAAGCAAAGCTACAAACTACTTACATGTATGCATATGAGTTTCCTTGTGAATTTAGTGATTACCCAGGTTCGATTTGACATGTGATAGATAGGAAATGATAAAAAGAATATGCACAAACAAGAAAATATAATACAAAATTATCATAATTATTTAAAATAAAACACACGAAAAAACAGAGGAGGGGGTCAAAGTTACATCAGTCTGTTGCAGATACCAGATTGCGAAACATTGAAACAGGAAAATAGCTTATTATGAATCATATTGTTATAAAAAATAAAATGACCAAGAAGAAATAGCTCCCTGTGTAGATTTTTTTAGATGTATGGTAAGACATTTCATGGAACTTGATGTTTATTTTCAAGTAAAAATTAGAAAAATGAAAAATAATATAAACTTTTTTTAATACGTAAAATTCGCAACACAATATAAACAAAGGAAAAGAATTTAGGGGAATTCCTTACAAGTTTGAAATTACTTTCAACGGAGTTGCCATGATTATAGCTATGTAACAATCTTTTATATTTATATCTCAATTATGGGAGAAATTATCGCTAGTTCGACTTGCCTGGTGGTCAAGGCGCGAGGGTCCCCTGAGCTCAAGGGCCCCTGTGCACGGCACCACCTAGCCCATTGGTAGTTACGCCACTGTACTTTATTAAATTTATATAAGATTTTTTTTTGTTACATGTCTTAAACCGTTTTTAAATAAAATTATTGAACTGAATCGGAAATAAAGAACTGACCTGAAATATTTCAGGAAAGAGAATAATTTAAATCGCATTACACTATTCATTCAATTAATTTATAAATTTCTCTTGTCGTTAAACTGTTTAAAAAAGGATTTTGATGCAATTTAATATTGAAGAATAGCACAGAAAATTGTTTTGAATGTACAGAAATATATATATATATATATAAAGGTTTCTGCCTTAACTAAAACTTATATTTTTATAAAATTCAAATGAAAAACTGATGTTTCTCAAAACAGAAACGAAACAGCTTAAAAAAAGCAGTTTCTTTGTATAACTAGAATGTCAGGCACAGTTTTCATGTAATTGAAAACTGCCATGGGGTGGGCAGTAAAAGAGGGGTCAGTTGGTTGTAAACTGGACCCTCCAAGAACAAAAATAGAAGGCGAAAGAGAGGGGGGGGGAGTTTCCTGTCTGGAGCTTCCTTTGCACTTAGAATCCCTCTCTCAACTGTTGTAGAAGAGGCTTGTATGATTCTGTGACGTCATTTTATTTCATCATGACAGCTCGCAGAACATAATCATCAGAATATGGGATCAAGTAAATGCAAATTTGGAAAAATAATAGCTTGAAAAAAAATGTTTATTTCAAAGTCAAGAAAATATTGAAAATTAAGAAAAAAAGGCATATAATTTATCTTTTATGAAGGAACTATTTACCTCCGATCATTAAGACCAGTTCTCATGAGTACTTGGCCCTTCCTATAGAAACGCCCATTCACCCCTCCCAGAAGAGGGCGCTTTCATCGTTTTAGAGTTGGAATTTCTGTCTACGGGACCCTTAAGGGAAAAAAGAGGGATATCTAGATAAGGGTGAAAGAGGGTACTCTATTCCCTCCCTTCTGAATACAAAAGAAACCAGTCAAGCAATTGATGTTTCAGGACTGTAATAGGACCCATGCTGATTTGAAGGCTGTTTAGAGGGGAAAGCAGTGTGTGACCGATAGATCGGCCAGCGTATGTTTCTTCTGGCCGCTAGATCGGCCAGCCGTCCTCAAAAGGTTAATATTCGATTGATAAAAATTTTTGGGTAATATTTAACAGAAAAATCTAATTATTTACAACTTTTATTTTATTTTCAGCTCGAAATATTGGGATTTGTTATGAAAAGGATTATGTTTTCATCAAAAGATCATCCAAAGTACTCAAAACTGAATTTTTGCTTCTACAATTGTGACGGATCTATGCGTGATCTCCTGCTAATAATCCTCTTGGGTATTCTTTGGGGCCAGCAAAATTCACCAATCTTCTCCTAAGAAGGAAACGTGATATACAAATTAAGTTTATTATATATATTTCTAGTTAGCGAGTTATATATACAGTTAGTGAGTTAGAAGTGAAGAGAATAGATAACAGAAAGATAGAAGGTTAGAGATTTAGTTAACTAGAGGTGACAAGAAAGATACAAGGTGAAGATTACCATAAATGGTTAAAAATTCCTTGTAAAAGATTATACTCAGGACGAGATATAGATATTTTGAATTGATTAGAAGACTGTCTAAGTTCAGGTACTGTCAACTTCCTATTACTTTGATATTTAAAGTATTAAAGTCGTTAAGCGGACATTAAGTACATATCTACTGTGTGCAGTAATATCAGGGAAGAACTATTATTATAAAGTGGTTATTAAATGTATTCTCCCCAAACGCGTGACTCTCGTCTCCTCCCACTGTTGTCTGACTGGATCATCCTATTATATTATCTGCCTTGATATGTGTTTGAGTCGATTAAAATGATAAATAAAATAATTGGAAATTATCATGTCGAATTATCCTTCACTTCCTTCCACACCTTTAGCTGGGTCACAGGGTGGACGGGAACTGGGACGTCTTAAGACTCTTTGAGGTCCTGGGCCAAAAGAAGGTTTTTTGAGGCCCTGGGCCCCCTATGTAAAGTAGGACCTTCCTGAGATCTTTAAAAGTAGACAGTATATAACATGCATTGTCAAATACCTGTTCAAATGGTTATTTAAAACAAATAAATGTGCCCAACTCACAATCTCAAAAACTTAGGTACAAACCAGCTTGATCGATGGCCGCATTTCGACTATTAGGCCTAGGTCTAGACATAGACAACGGTCATCACATAATAATACAGTCTTGCCACTTTTTCCAGTTGACATGCAGCTTGAAATTTCCTGTCTTTCGGAAAATATATACCGGAATAATATTTGACCACATTAAAATTATCCGGATCATGATCTTATTAAGACAGAGTCTAGAAAAGCGAGGCCCGGGCCCAGTTGGCCCATGCCTTAAGACATACCTGGACGGGAATTAGGTTTGCTTCACAATTTTTCAGGAAGTTTTGTGATGATGTGATCCTACACAAGACCTATGAATGCATTTGATACCTATATCACGAGGATATGCTGATGTTGGAGAGCCAACGTCCGGGGGCGCTTCTTCTCCGTATGTGTATCTGAAATGAGAGAACAATGAGGTCAAGCATCGGCGGCCCAAAAGGCCGCTCGGGGTGACGAGGGGAGGAAGGTGAGCAGAAATCGTCAATTCCGCTGTGAAGGAGGTAGCTGTGCGTCCGTTGTCAGCGTGATGGAGTGATGGCTCTTTCTTTCTCGGCAGGGTGCAAAGAATACTGGAGGCGATGAGGAGGAGTACTTTTCCTTTCCCGGGGGGGGGGGGGGAGGTATCAGATAGAAAATTTTTTTTAACGATTGCAAAACGAGTGATTTAAATAATGAGTTTGCAATCAATTATGCAACTGTATAAGTTAGTTTTTTTTTAAAAAAATGGAATATAAGCAAAACAAAAGTTAATTAAAAAAATTCTTGCAACTTCTTGCTTCACGTTTAAAGCCTGAATGTGAAGCAAGAAAATGGTTCCTGACAAATCATTTGAAACCAGTGTCGCACACAAGGGGGAGGGGGTTCTGGGGTCCGGACACCCCCTAAAGTCTTTGAGTTTTTGTCGATTGATGATAATCCTATATATATATATATATATATATATATATATATATATAAAGGAGAAAAGCGACTCAACTCACTGACTGACTGACTAATCACGAAATCTCTGGAACTATTCAACCTACAGACTTGAAATTTGGTAGACATGTTCCTTTGATAGAATAGACATCAGCTAAGAAAGCATTTTCCGAAATTCGAAACGCAAGGGGCGTTACGGCGGGTTAAGGGCTTTAATAATAATTGTTTCCATGTTTAAACTACTTGATGTACAATCTTGAAATTGGGTAAGCGGATTCCTTTCAGAGAGTAGAGATCCGCTACAAAATGAGTTGGCTGAAAATCGACCCCCAAGTGACGTTGCAGGGGCTTAGGGGGCGTTATAGATAATTATTTCCATTTTTAAACTATTTGACGCACTGTCTTTAAATTTGATATATAGATTCCTTTCGTAGAATAATGATCAGTTACAAAACGGGTTTTGTGAAAACAGACTTCTAAGTGGCGTTGCGGGGGATTAAGGGGCGTAATAGATAAATATACCCGTTTTTAAACTACTTCACCTACCTGCTTGAAAATTGGTAGGTAAGTTTCTTTCCTGGAGTAAATATCCGCTACAAAATGGGTTTTGGGAAAATTGACCCCCAAGGGGTGTTGCGGGGGCGGGGGGTTTAAGGGCGTTATAAATTCCTATTTTTAGGTTATTAGACGTACAGTCTTGAAACTTAGTAAGCAGATTCCTCTCATAGGGTAGAGATACGCTAAAAATGGGTTTCGTGAAAATTGCCCCCAAGTGGCGTTGTGGGACTTAAGGGGCGTTATAGATAATTATTTCCATTTTTAAACTATTAGACGCACAGTCTTTATATTTGATAAAGAGATTTCTTTCATAGAGTAGAGATCAGCTATAAGAAGGTTTTGTGGAAACAGACCTCTAAGTGGCGTTGCAGGGGAATAAGTGGCGTAAGAGATAAATATTTTCGTTTTTAAACTATTTGACCTACCTGCTTGAAAATTGGTAGGAATGTTTCTTTCATGGAGTAAATATCCGCTACAAAACTGGTTTGGGGAAAATTGACCCCCAAGTGGTAAGGGCAGATATAAATAATTATATTTTTAAACTATTAGACTCACAGTGTTGAAATTTGGTTAGCAGATTCCTCTCATAGGATAGAAATACACTACAAAATGTGTTTTGTGAAAATCGACCCCTAGGTGGCGTTGCGGGGGTTCAAGGGGCGTTATTGATAATTTTTTGCATTTTTAATTAATTGGACGCACAGTCTTCAAATTTTGCTAAGCAGATTCCTTTCATAGAGTGCAATTCCCTACAAAATGGGTTTTGTGAAAACAGACCCAGAAGTGGCGTTGCGGGGGCTCAAGTGGCGTTATAGACAATTATCCCCATTTTTAAACTGTTCGACGTACAGTCTTGAAATTTGATAAGCAGATTCCTTTCGTAAAGTAGAGAACCGCTACAAAATGGGTTTCGCGAATATCAACTACTAAGTTTAATTTCGGGAGATTAAGAGGCGTAATCGATAAATATTTCCATTTTTAAACTACTTGATCATCCTGCTTGAAAATTGGTAGGCATGTTCCTTTCATGAAATAGAGTTCCTCTAACAAAGAGTAAAATGAAAATTGACCCCCAAAGATGTTTGCGAGGGGTCAAGAGGAGTTACAGAAAAAAATTCCTGTTTTTAATTGTTAGACCCATATACTTGAAATTTGTTAAGCATGTTTCTTTTGTTGAATAGGGATCCACTAAGAATAAATTTTAAGCAAATCAAGAGTTCTGGGGGGTTGCAGGGGGTTACTGGGACGTATTGACAAAAAAAATTACTTTTTTCGAGCTACAACGACTATAATAATGAAATTTGGTTTGCATTTTTCTTTTGTTGAATTGAAATCCGCTAAGAGCGGTAATTTTGGAAAACGGCTCTCAACGGGATTACAGGGATATTTATAGTAAAACTTTTGCTTTTTTCTGTTAGATTTAGACTTGAAATTTGGCTTGCATGTTCAATTTACGGAGTAGAGATCCACCGAAAATTGTTTTTGCGGGAATCCACTTGGTTTTTGAGTTACGAAAGAGCAAACATCATTCTATGCTTCAATTTTAGAGATTTTTAGAAAATACAAATTAGATGAGTTCTGCCCTATTTTTTTATCAACAGGCGACAGTTACAGGTATAAGTATATTTTTCAATTCAATCGAATTCTTAATGCTAGGACTTATATACCAATAATTTATACATATATATAAGCAGTAGAAATTTATAAAACATCATGAAATATCCAGCGAAGCGGGCGGGTAACAGCTAGTATATATATATATATAACGTAAAATTTAAGTAAGTGCTCGTAATTAATAATTTATTTTTTACTATTTTTTCTTAATAAAATTTGACCGAATCAGAAGAATCAATCAATTAATGTTGTCTTGAGGCACAATACAAGTTGGAGGACTTTTGACCATGGACACCCGTATTGAAAATTTTTTGTGTGCGCTACTGTTTGAAACAGTTATGTCAAACACGTAGGTCGCCGTGACTTTTTAAAAAGAAATTATGTAACAAGCTTTTAAAGTTTTTTTTTTTTCTTTTCATTTTGAAAATTGTTTGATGTGAACTTTTTTTTAATTTACAACATATTTATTTATTATACTTATTCTTGTTTTAAATCCTATTAGATTATAAAAATAATCTTTAGATAAAAAAATTTTTTTTTTTAATATTTTATTAAAATGTTTCATTTATTTTTTACTATGCTAAATGAATTTTTTATTGAATTCTTAATTACATTTGTGCATGTTTTTCTCTACAGGTGATATTTAATCTTATGTATGGATCACGCAGTTATTCTACAGTAGAGTGAATTCACAGCAGAGAGGGAGCAATTTCTCAGTGGACTGAAAAAATTGTATATCTCACACAATATAATATAGTTACCAGGGTTTCAAAGTGTAATTTTTTCGATCTGATTCAACTAATATATATATATATACAGTCGACTCTCGATAATTCAAACCTTCGATAATCCGAACCTCTCGCTAATTCGAAGTATATGCCCAGTCCCTAGAAAAACTCTTGATATTTCGAGCTAAAACAATACGTTTTGGTACATTCAATATTACGAAGCAAAATTTGTGGCCGGCCAGAATACAACACGGGATAAATAGAAGTGATGTAATAAAACTTTCGATAATTCAAACACTCACTATCATGTAGAGTCCTGTAGCAAACAAGTTGGAGCTTACATGTTTTGTTTTGTATTGTCTCTGCGTGTCTCCCATGTAACTTAGCTCCTTTGATGACCATCCGAATTGACTCCGATAACTCTGACAGAAACTAAAGTGTCACTAAACAAATTACGCAACTTTTTCCTTCATAATCATGTTGTTTCGGATATTTTTCAAGCTTCATTCATTCTAGAAAAATCTTCTTACAAAGTTAGACTGAATGACATAAAACAAAAAAAGATAGCTGATTTTTTCGTTAAAAAAATTAATTATGTACGGAATGTATTCTTTTAATAGCTGTTTTTAATACATAAATGGATTCTTTTAATACAGGAATTTTTACTTCTGTTTAATATTTATACTGTAAATTATGAACTTTTAAACAATTGTAATTTTATTAAATAGTTTCAAATTTAAATGTGTTAGAATAAAAACTTCTCTTCATGTATTTTGAAAGTTTTTTCCTACCCTCTTGATAATTCAAAGTTTTTCATTGGTTCCTTCAACTTCGAAGTATCGAGAGTCGACTGTATATATATATCAGTTAAGTTCCGGTTTTCGTTCCGCCAAAAATAACGCTTTTATGTTCAGTTTTTTATTCATTAAAAATATAATTCTATCGTAAACAAAAAATGTAATTCAATCAAAATTTAGAACATTTTATTTCTTTTAATCGGTCCACTATGTGAATTGATACAATTAACCGGCATGTACGATATGAGTGTTGAGCAGATAACCTCGTGCGGGCATTGTTATCCTTCATCCAAATCGCATTTCACAACTATTATCATGATTCTGATTTGTCTATCTAAACAGTCTATGCAAACATCCGTGGGTGATATTATGTTGAGGTGAAAAAAATATAAATCAGTCTGATATTTTGCTTAAAAAATCATCTATACTTCCAATTCATTCAACTGAATTAAATCTGCCTTCTACAAATAGTTTCAAGCGAAACTGAAACATAAAGTACTAGTGAACATCAAAACAGGAAATCGAGAAACAATGTACATGTAATGATGATAATTATATGGTTGACTTCATATTAGAAAATATTGGTAAGTTGTTTACAGTAAGAAAATGACTGAAGATATATATTGAACCGAAATAAACCAATATTTTTTTCAGATCAGTTCCAGTTTTCGTTCCGACCAAAATCAGGACGTCTTAAGACATGGACTCGGGCACAAGGGCCCTCGTCTCATTCTTGACTCAGCTTGAATAAAATCATAATTAGTATAATTTCAGCGGTTAAATGTTATTTCCGGTTGTATTCTCCGAAAATTGTTAATTTCGGACGATATGTCAACTGGCCACTTGTGATGACCGTCGTCCTTATATAATCCTTGGCCTATCACAATATGCTATTATTACCAGTGGCGCACACATGGGGATCCGGACACCACCCCAAAGTCCTTGAGTTTTTTTGATTGATGATAATCCTATATATATATATAACATAAAATTTAATTAAATACTTGTAATTAACAATTTATTTTATTAGTTAATGCTAGTTATTAATTCAATAGTTTAGTTTTTACTGATTTTTGTTAACAAAATCGGAAGAATCAATTGGTGTTGTCTTGAGGTATGATACGAGTTGGGGGACTTTCGACCATGGACTCCCCCCTTGAAAATTTTTTGTGGGCGCTACTGATTATTACTCATTTAGTCAAAAGGCGGAAATTGGTCGAGCCGGATTGTACGATTGTAAATCATGCACATTTTTTTGGTTTGGATTATTGTTAGTACGAGTGTTTGACTACGTATGCTATGTACTGTCTATTTTTAAGGGTCAAGGGGGGGGGGTTACATATGTGACGTCCCTGACAAAAACAACGGGTTTTTTTCCGGTTTTCGGTTCGAAGCCCTGGTAGTTACACTAAAAATCGGTGTAGTTAACACCAAATTATAAGTTATTCTCCCCCTTCTTTTAACATTCAAGTAAAATAATTTAACAAAGGTCAATTGTAAAATCGTCAAAGTTACTCCAACTTGCAATGATGAGAGGTTAAAGCCCGGCAGGGCTAGGCACTCTGTTCATGCCTCCAAAGATATTTCCCTTCTAAATATCTCTCATCCCCTCTGCCCCTTGTGATCAGGTATTGAACATTAATTCAGAGCGCTTGATCTCTGACGAGATCATAATCTCTTATCGGATATTAGTTTGAGTTGACCTTGTTGTTTAATTTGCCCATTTTTTTTTAAAGTATGGAGGGAATTGTTTAATTTTGTTCTTTAATATTTTTTAAAGGAAGCGACTTTGTTTGTGTGTGGTCTGTTGTTTGTGCTATTTTTATAAGTTTTTGTTCACAGTGCGAACGCCCCGCCGAAGCGATTGTTTCGCCGCAGTGACAATGATTGATTTATCGGGTCGGCAGCGGAGGGAACCTTTCGGTTCTTCTCTTTTGCCTTCCCGGGTGAGAATGGCCTCCGAGCAGGTATTGAACAATTTAAGGTGAATCACTTCCTTTGTTTAACATCTTACATGACATCTAAATGGCGCTGGCTATAGCGAAATTTTGGCACAAATATTTTTCTAAAGATTCCCTAGATGGGCAATAAATTTATCTCTCCAGTACTCCTTTCAACAAAATTCTCCCCTCAGCGAAAGGAGACACTCCCTGACTGGGGGGGGGGGGGGGCAAATTGTAAAACTGGTAGCGAAGTTCTTTTTTCTTTTTCAAGGGGAAGGGGTAAAACAGCAGTGAATCTTGTCCAAGGAAGAGTTCTTATTTCTGGACAAAGATCAGTGGTCAAACTTTTTCGGCTCAGGTAAGATGTTTTCCACAGTGTTGGATAAAACGACATGGAGACCCCCTAGGCAGTCCAGTTCTCGGGGCCCTGTAGCCTAATAATCTTATTACACAAATTTTAACAATATATTTCATTGCACAAATAAAATAACAAATAATCAGCAAATTAAAAAATATGTAACTAAACAATAATTTTTTATTCGAATTTTTAATAAAAACTAATTCTTGCAGCAAAAAATAACTAAATATTTGGGGTTTTCTTTTTTTATTTTTGGGACCCATAGGCAATTACCTACTCCCCCTAATAAGTAATTCGGTACTGGTTTTCGGGAATCCCATTTCACACTCTCAGAAGAATATATCTTAAAATAATATTTAAAGTGTATAGATAAACATATTTTCTTGATGTTATAGGAAAAGACTTTTAAAAATTTTATTTCTTATTAAAAAATTTATGATGTAATGTTAATGTTATTTATTCATTGATAATATTAATTTTGATCCAAATGTCACCTGTGCATGCATGCATTATATTTAGTATTCTCAATTTTTACACAAACTGTCGTCCTTTGGAAATAATGTGTAGTAGCATTTCATATTCCGCGTTTAATTCGTTTTTATATTTTGTTTTTGTAGCCACTCGCGTTGAGAAATATTTTTCACATACTAAATACATTTTTGTGAATGGCACTAAAATGTTCACAGCTATGTGAGAAATTCTGCGCATTATGCAAGAATTGGCAACCTAAAATTTTGGTGTTCTCGCTTAAATTTAAATTTTGCATTGAATCTGTTGATATGTCGATAAATTGTTCCATCTCATTATATATGTTTTTCTCCCCCACAAATGTAAAAGGTTTCAAAACATTGTACTAACTAGTATAAAATTACTTTGTGGAACTCGGGATAGTAAACAATAGTATATTCACAATCTAATAGATAAAGAAAAAGTTTTAAATTCATTTATTATAATACAATAAAAGTTTAAAAAGTTTTTCACAACAAAGTTAAGTTATGCATAAATAAAATTTTAATTTTAATGTATGAGATCATCTTTAGATAATTGTGGTTATACGAATTTCATGAGAACTTTAATCCGTTTTACATACACATTTATAGTTTTTCTTTCCATTTTTTTTTTTATTGTGACTCGTGGAATCCAAGGTTCTCTGGAACACAGTTTGAAGATCAATGCTCTAGATAAATGATGTAGAGAACGAAACTGTTTAATTTTTTCTGAATACATGATTTTCAAAGGAAGAATGGTGGATTTAAAGCAATGAAAAGCTTAATTTCACGTTTTAATATGCTGTATTAAATGAACAAACAATATGATACAATTTTACATTCATGCGATAGAAAAGGGGTTGGCAACCTATTTCACGTGTGGCACGCGGCACAATTCTCAGTGGCACTCTGCACTACTCAACAAATTTGTCAATTTTTGAGAGGATGGAAGTTGATAAATTTGTAATGGATCTTATTTGAAATAGACCTCCAAAATTATGGACAATTACGAAATGTCGAAAAAATCGGAAAGGTAACTCCAAAGATAAATTTACAGCTTTTTTGTAATTTATTGAATGCCATTGCTGGAGAGATTTAATTGTTCAAAAGAGAAAATTGTATGCACATTGCTCTCCGTTTTTGGTTCAGTTATCTAAGTAAGTAAAAAATCTTTCCTCTCAAAAAAATATTCGAGTCCGCATAGAAAATCAACAAAGAGTTATCTCAATTTTCTTCTAAGACCAATTCTTACCTGTAAAATATAATTAAATATTTTTCAAACAAAATGCGCAAATAATAACTTCATTACAGTACTTTTAATTATAAATAGCGGTGCAATAGCATCACGTGTATCTGAAAATATTTAAACAATTTTTAAATGAAGAAAGTACACACAAAAGGAAAAATATTACAATTTTTTCCCAGCGTTTCTCAGTACAAATTCTGAAATATATCAACATTGATAAATGCATGATATTTTTATGCTACATATACATATAATTAAAATACAATTTTTAAATCACATACAATTATTGATTTTAATATACAATAACATAAATTTAACATTGATACCGTTGGATAAACATACGATTATTTAATTTTACCCATATTTGGCAACAAAATAATAGTATTGTTTTATGTAGTGGAGGCATTTGATGTAATACAGTTTTTTCTAATATTTATTATCAATTAGCAATTAATTAATTAAATAATTACTGGTTTTCGACACCAACTTAGATTCGTCTCCATTATTGTAACAATGTAACTGCTAAAACAATGACAAAAGTTGGCGTCGAAAACCAGTTTTTCAGCCAAACTAGCCGAACCGGGTGTGCATTGTTACAACAATTCAGACAAATCATGCTTTTTTTCAATTCCTACTATTAGTTCACTCTCTCCCTATACATATATCTATATATATCTTGTTAAAATTTTCAATCGTTAATAAAATACTTTCTATGCATTCATTCAAAGTAGAATTGACTTAAAATTTTTTTTATTACTTGTTTCCCTTGAAAATGAAATTAATCTAACAGGAAATTGCGCTCAAACTTATGGACGAAAACCTGCAACACCAATTACGATGTACAAATAAATGCATTGAGACCTATTTGCAAAAACTCAGTGAAAGAGTTGAGAAACAAATATCTCACTAATCAAATAAATTTAAATCATATTATTTGATTCATTGCATTTTCATTATTATATTATCTATGTTTGTATACATATAAAAACAATGAAAACAATAATAATTCGTTCTGTTTTAAATTCTTACTCCAATAAATGCTTGTAATGAATCCAAATCTATCATAGAGATATATATTTTATATGTGGCCCGCGAATTGTAATGTTTTTCCGAAGTGTCCCGCAAGGTCATTTGGGTTGGCCACCCCTGTTCTACGCAAAACCCATCAGAAGACTTTTCAAGTATCACCAAAAGCGGGTACCCCTTCCCCCCTCACACTCTGCAGTTTCATCTGCTCTTTGCTGTTTTATTACCCAGAGCAATAAAAGTTTCTACCTCCCTCCCCCTTTTTTTTTGTACCTTTCTTTTCTTTCCTAGAGACTTCGCACCAATGTTTGTCCTGAACTAATGAAAACACCGTTTACATACTTAGAAAATTATTTTTTTAAAAGTAAGTGTTTGTAAAAGTTTATTCACTGGATTATCATTTTGTGAATACTTTATTTTCTAATTTAAAAATAAACTAGACCGAATCAATATTTTAACTATAGTGCTAAAAAAATTTTATAAAAATTTTACTACTTAAAAATTTTATTACATATTTTACTAAAATGGATATATTCCGAATTAACTTTAATTCTGACTTTGATATGTGTAAAATGTATTGCGCAAAGAAACCGCAGCATCTATTATATTAAAAATTTAGTCAGACTTGACCAGGGAATTGAAAATGTTCAATGATAGAAAATACCAGTCAGTGTCGGTTTATCCATTGGGCACTTGGGGCGGGCGCCCTGGGCCGGGAAGGGCCCGGATAGGCTGGACTTAAACAGGTTTTCTAATTATAAGTTTCACTTCTCCAGAGTCAAGAGTACATGTGGATCTTCTGCTCCCAGGTATCGAAATGAGCCTAAACAGGCACTGCAGACAGTAATTTTGAATAGAAAAAACAGCAAATTTAAGATGCAGCGACTTTAAAATCGCGATATTGCAATATTTATTCGAATCTAAGACGCACCTTTTTATTCCGATGTTAATGCTACTAAAAATTGGTTGCAAGACGGAAAAGAATCGAAGACGGAAAAATTCATCGGATAGAAAAATTGAACAAGATATTATCGAATAGAAAAGATATAGATTTCGTTTATTTTTAAAAGTTTTTAATACTGGTAAAAAATAAAATAATTGTTCATTTCTTATTAATTCACCTTTTTTGTTTCGTAAAATGAGTGAGTGAACATTAACGTCGCACTGAGGGCTTTTGACGACGGACTTCGTAATTTTGAACCATGGTCAAGTGACGAGGACGACACCTGAGCTAGTATCCCCTCTCCTAACTACCACATCACACCAACGGGAGAGCATTTAAGCTCTCGACAGATTTACAAATAGAACAAACAGAGTACAAATAGAATTTTAAATTTTAATGATGAAATGAGCTTTTTATAAAAGATACTTGTAGTTATACAAACTTCAATCCATTTTACATATACATTTATAATCTCCTTTTCGATTGTTTATTGTGACGGGTAACCTTGAGAGCCCCAGGGTTCCGTGGAACACAGTTTGAAGGCCACTGCACTATATAAATGCTGAGGAGAACGAAACAGGAGAAAAGGTAGATATACAGTAGTGAAAAATTAAGTTTTATGTTTCAATCTGTTGTATTAAAAAAAGGACTAACAGTATGAAGCAATTTTACTCTTAACGAATAAATATAGTACCATAGAAAATTATATGGTTTATTTTCCAGAATTAAGCTGGCATATAATTTACAAATAAATTTTCATAATTTGCTATGAATTCCATGTAAAAATAAATTCCATGTAATTGGTGAGTATGGTGTCTTTTGGGGAGAATTTTGTTTTTACTCTTTTATCCCCTTCTCTCTCTCTCACACACACCACACACACAAATAAATAATATTCCTAACATGTTTCAAAAATTTCCAATCTTATTAGTTTTAGAAGATGCATAACAATCATCAATCAAAAAAAGTATCAAAATAGTAAAAAAACGTTGGTTTCTTTTTTCACTGATATACAAAACATTTCTTGTCGAATAATTCTTATTTATTCACCGATTCTACAAAGTAGAAAGTAAACTTCTTAGATATGCATTTTATCTGCTCCTTTTTCTAAAAAAATAATAAGTATGTGAAAGGACTATTGTTTCAAATACAGAATCGAAAATTTTATCTACGTTAAATAATTTTTGTTCTTACATGTTCTAATAATATGCACTTATATATAATTTATAAAAAGCAATAAATATTCGTGTGTTAAAACGAAGTAGTAATCCTAAAGGGAAAGTTTATCAATTGTAATTAAATTATTATAATTTCAATTATAATTCATAAGATTACGCTGGATTCCATTTGGATTTGCTTTTTCAGTATTGAGGTGGGGGGGGGGGTGATTTCTCTTTTCTAAATAATAAATTTTCTTAATTTGTTTCAATGATTGTTAAAAATATCATCTACTGTCTCTTCATACCATTTCCTTCTTCGGTGGTGTGGGGTAAAGAGGACGTGGTTAGAGCGGACACATAATATTTCGTGGCTAGAGCCATCACCACCTAGAGATCGGACACATCCCCCTCTTAGAACAGATAAAGGGTGCAAACAAATAAGTAAATAAATGCTTTTAAAAATTACAAATGTAATTTAAAACGGTATTTTAAATGGTAAATATCTTTCACGTGTGCTAACGTTTTTTTTTTTTTTACGGAAGTTTTCTGTTTTTTCACGATTATCGAATTACAAGAATAAATACATTTTTTATTTATATTAAATTGTTAAGATATTATAGTGCGAATGCGTTTTAAAGATAGCGAAGTGTAATAAAAATAAGAACTTTCAGAGAAATATTTAAAACTTATATTAAATAACAGTATAATGAAGGGTCGAAACTGTGTACAACAAATGACATGTGACTGATTAGGGAAACAACGCAATAGGTACAAGAATATCCACTCTTCCAACCCAACTTCCCAGAGCAGACAGTGTTTCCACTGTCGGCTCTGACCACATAACCTTTCCTTCATATTGAGGGGGAATGTCCAATTTGGGGTCAAAGGCTATCTTTGATCAGCAAACCCCTCTCTTTTCAACTAGACATATATTGCCTTTCTGCATTGTTCAAAGACTTGAATACTGCCTATCATAGGATGTTTACGAGCTCTATTACTTTTATTTTTCAAAGGCATTTTTAGAAATATTAAAAAAAAAAAGAAGCTGAGTTGAAATAAGTCCTATGAGAAGTAAAGGTTCCTATTCTAAATTTCAAAAGTGACTGAAACGAGCAACGTATTTTTCTTCCGTCGGAATGATTATTCAACGCCATCCAATTAGAAGACCTCAAAATCACCGAAATTTGGGACTCCACCCCCTCACACATCCCCAATACTGCTTTTTCCTCTTTTCTGTTTTAGTACCACAGCAATAAAAGTTTCCTATTTCTCCCCTTTTTTTGTACCGTTCTCTTCTTTCCTAAAGACTTCAGACCAACAAGTGTTTTCTGGTCCCATCTGAAGTGAAATTCCCATGAAATATTGACATCATGACATGACGAGATGCCTTTGGAAGGACGCTAAATGGTTTTGAAAATAACAAAACTGCAATTAAAAACAAAGTAGTTTATCACATAGTGATTAAACTGAGTAACAGATTGTTTTAAGACAATCATTTATAGTAAAATAGCTTTGTAATAATTAGATTGACATAAGTTTTCTAGTGGATAGATTCAACATTCCGCCTGTCCCCAACATTCCCCCTCAAAAAAAGGTGTTAATAGCTGTTATGAGTTTTTCTGAGCAAATAATTAATGGAAAAGTTGAGAAAAGTAAAACTTCTTAACAATAGAAAATCGAGCAATAGCAATTGCGAGATTAAAAAAAGAAAAAATTATTAATTATTACAGTTATATTTTCCCTTCGTTAATAAAATAAATCATTCATTTTAAAAGTCTTCTTAAATTTATGTATAATTGCGTTTAAAAAATGAAAACATCTTTTAAATAGTTAGAAAATTAAGTTTTAATTTTTTCATAAATTAGTGTTCTTAGAAGTTTATTCAGCAAGTTATCTAATTTAAAAATAAACTAGTAATAAAAATAAATATCTTAACTATAGTCCTAAAAGAAAAACACCTATGAGCAGCCAATATCTGTTCATACGGTAATGCCTCACATATTTCTTTTTTTCATAAATAAATATATCATAAAATTTTTAAGTAGTAAATTTTTTTATAAAACTTAACTAAAATGGATATATATTTTGAATTAACTTTACATTTTAAACATATCAAATTTTGAATTATTCAGCAAAGAAATCACTCAGCGACTATTATATTAAAAATTTTGTCAAGAACATCAGGTTGTTGAAAATATTCAATGATAGAAAATGCCAGACAGTAATTTTTAATAGAAAAAAAACTTAAATCACGATATTGCCATATTTATTCGAATCTAAGCCGCACTCCTCCCCTCGATACTTATGCTACTAAAAATCGGGTTGATCTAAAAATTGAACAAGATACTATCGGATAGAAAAAAATCACAGGTTCTCGTTTATTTTTAAAAAGTTTTTATAATACTGGTAAAATAAATTAATTATTTTCATTTATTATTAATTCACCTTTATCAATTTTTTATTTCGTAAAATGAGTGAGTGAATATTAATGTCGCACTGATTAGTTACTCAGGGGCTTTTGGCGACGGACTTCGTAATTTTGAACCATGGTCAAATGACGAGGACAACACCTGAGATGGCATCCCGTCTCCTACCACACCAACGGGGGGACGTTTGAGCTCTCGACAGATTTAACGTACATCGCTTTGTGGCCACGGTAGCCGAGTTCTCTAGGTATCGGATCGTGGCTGGCATGTCACGAGTTCGAGCCCAGTATCACTAAATACCCACCGTGTAGGGGAGCGATGCACGTTAAATCTGTCGAGAGCTCAAACGTCCTCCCGTCGGTATTAGGACCTCCCTCTTAGTTAGGAGAGGGGGAAATTCAGGTGTCGTCCTCGTCAAATGACCATGGCTCAAAATTACGAGGTCCATCGCCAAAAACCATTCACGTAGCTGAACAGTGCGACGTTATTATTCACTCACTCGTGCATCGCTTCCCTACACGACAGGTCTTGAGCGGTACTAGGCTCGAACTCATGAAACGCCAGCCACGAGTCCGTTACCTTGACCACTAGGCTACCGCAGCCATATTTTATTTCGTAAATTTATCATATGTCGATAACATATTTAACACTATTTTTAGTTTTTTTCACAAAAACTGGCTGAGAGAAAATTTGGGGTACGGCTTAGAATTGGAGAAAAGTAATTAAAAAAATAAATTTCTGGTAATTTAATTAAAAAACAAGATTTTTTTATTGATTGTTCCAATGGTTTAATGGTAAAATTGCACGTTAAATATAAAAGCTATTCGATGGAAAAAAAATTTTGTTTGTTAAAAATATTATAATTGCATTACAATAATTATATTAAAATTTTAAATTGTGAGCTTCAAGGAGTAGTAATTTGTGTTCTCTAGTCAATTCACAGCTTTCTGTGTATGTGTCAAGTATAAAATAAGTATACTTTCAATTTTTCATTCAGTCGCTTCACAGAATTTAAATATTTTTATATGCATTTCATTAATAAAAGGCAAAAAAAAAAAAAAAAAAATCTAAGTAGCATAATTATAAATTATCTTTATGATTTAAATTTTTAAAGCACACATGCTGGAAATATTGAAAACATTCCTAAATGGGAAAGTTCATCAGGTTTGAGATGTTAAATCTCTGTGTACATCATAAATCTTCTTTATTGTCCACACTATTTGTCACAACTTGCTGGTTACCATCATTTCAGCTGGCGACAATATTTCAGAAAGCTATCGCCAAAATTAAGTATTCGTAGCCAAGAAAAATTCGTGTTACAAAACGATGGTGGCGCCATCTCTTTGAGATAGTCCTAACTACGCCAAAAATAATTCAGAATGAACTTAAAATTTAAAATAATTCATTAATAAAAACATAAAACTTAATTCTGGCTACACTAGTCAAAAGAGGGAAGCATGCTTTCTAATATACTATTTAATTCTACTCGAAAAAATCAATTTTTTTCTATTAAAATGTGCTTTGCGTTTTCACTTCCTATACTTTAACATAGAAAACTCAAATTTCATTTTGCAATAATGCTGAAAACTGCGTATTTTTTTTAAAAATCAAAATTCAAAGAACACTATCCTCTAAACAATAATTTTTTTTATAGCCATAGAAATTTTATTATTATTGGAGCTTTTTTCTGCCGGCAAATGTGCTTCCCGTTTGATCCCTATCCTTTAACATTGACCGAAAACAGCCTTAAGGCTGGTATTGAACAATTTAATAGAGCTCTCGATCTCTGTCGAGATCATAATCTCTTGTCAGGATTTTAGTTTGAATTGACCTTGTTGTTAGTTTGCCCATTTTTGTTAAAATATATATGGGGGGGGGGAATTGTTTAATTTTGATCTTTAGTTTTTAAGGAAGCGACTTTGTTTGTGTGTGATCTGTTGTTTGCGTTATATTGTAAGTTTTTGTTCACAGTGCGAGCGCCCCGCCGAAGCGATTGTCTCGCCGCAGTGACAATGATTGATTTATCGGGTCGGCAGCGGAGGGAACCTTTCGGTTCTTCTCTTTTTCCTTCCCGGGTGAGAATGGCCGCCGAGGCGGCCGGTCATTGATATTTTCGCGAATGAGTTGGTTGTCCAATCAGGAGTCAGCCGTCTCTCCTGGTTCAGCCTCCGAGCAGTGACCTCGCACTTCCTGTGGGAAGAGGGACTGTCTAATACAGGTTGTGACGTCGTCACAATGGAGAAAGCGCCTCTATTCATAAACATTTCCACAGCTGGAGAAAACGTGGTTTTAGCTGCATTGTGTTGTATCAGACAGCTGGACCGTCGGCGACGGTGTGTCTGGTGGACACTATGGACCGGGCATCGCTGCATTATTTTCTATTCATGGGCAGTGATTGTACGTCTTGAATGCTGGCGCCTCTGCAGGCGGCGGCGAGGTGTTTGAAGTGCCAGATGTCAGCCGGGCCTTTGTCATCTCTGCACGAATGGATGACGTGCAAGACCGTTGGTGCCGGGTGCAAAACCCTGAGGTCGGCCAATGGGGATTGATGAGGGGCGTGGAGTGAACCCGCCCCTAGAGTTTAAAAGCGTGGACTTCGAAAAGAGGGGGAACTGCTGGAGACTCCTAAGAGAGATACCCAAGAGAGAAGCCTGCTGACGGAGGAAGAGACTCCGGATAGACTCCTCGAAAGACTCCTAATAGACTATGACGAGAGATTCCCGGAACTGAACCCTGCGGACGGAGGAAGAGACTCCGGACAGACTCGAACTAGGCATTCTCTAATAATTAGCTTAGCGTACATTTTCAATGTTGTCCCAAGACGTTACAAGGTCTACTCTGGAATTGGAGACTAAACAGTGTAAATATCCTTATGACGTAACACAATAGTCTTCAAAGTTTTTCAACTCATGGAACCCCTAGACCAGGGGTGACCAACTTTTTTAAGAACAGTTATTTTTTAATGAGAAAGAACAAAAATTCAGAAAGATCAACATTAACCCCGATAAATATTTATCATCATTAATATATTACCTCGGCAGGTAAAAATAAGCTTATTTTAAGCCGTTCAAATACTTCTCACTTGCTTAAATTCAGATCAATAGAATACTTCAACAATGAGAAATTTGTATACTTATGTACCTCTGTTTGTGTAAAAAAATCACATTTATAGATATAAATTATCATGTACGAGCAATTAATTAACTATTATATTTTTTGTTTGGTGTACTTAAAACTTTAGCTGCATCTTGCGTAAAGTGTACTGGAATACAAATTTTTAACTTTGCAGTATGTGTTAACATATCGTACTATAATATACTGTTCTAATTAATTAGGACAAATGGTAAAAAACAACTTTTTCTAAGACCCTAGCTTTTAATCATTATATACCTTAAGTAGACAGAAAAATCTCTATATTAGTAAGAAGTAGGACCTCCTGTAGCAGAAATGACCTCTTCAACTCGTATTGGCATTGACTCCACTTGTGTAGCTCACATGTTCTTAAATTCATCGTGGAACCACACTTGTATAGCACTTTTTATCATATATTCTGCTGTCGTGCTACTCCTCTTAGATTCTTGAGAATATGTCATAAAATCTCAACAGGATTTAGGTCTGAACAGGGACGTCTTAAGACTTCTTGAGGCCCTGAGCCCTCACGCAAAAGCAGGCCTTGAACCCATTTTATACATTAATTCTTTAATACTTTTATATTTCACTTTGAGCCCTATTCTTGCTTCATCTTATAGTATTATTTAAATTAATTTATTAGATAAATATGTATAGATGTGAAACGTCTTGTTAAAATTGTAAAAATAAATCTTGTTTTTAAATTGTCTTGCAAAACTGTTTAAAATTAGCTTTGAAAACAAAAAGAGAGTACAGTGTTCAAAAGCATATTTATTTTTTTTTAAAAAAAGGGGAGTTGCATTTTGTTTTTATCATAATAAAATTTAATTTTCTAACTTCCTTTTTGTAGTACAGGAAAAAAAAATGACACAACAACAGAATCAACAAGGTGTCTTTTATTTTTTAAGACCGAAATTTTTAAAAAATGCAAAATTTAAAACATTTTACAATTTTAGTAACCTTAAATTCTTAAATAACTATTTCTTGTTATAACTTTTAACTTTGCTTTTTGATATAAAAAAAAATTACATTGAGTCTAATAAATACATAACATAATTATTTTACAAATCGTATTTTATTAATTTTTTGAACATTGAATGCATGCGGCTCCCAACTTAATATAAAATATTGTGGCCCATAATATTACATGAGTTTGACATGCCTGATTTAAAATTTAATTTATCGAGGAAAATTTGCACGAAATCTAATTCAAATATCATTATTTCTTTCTGGTTTACCCTCTATGTGATGCAATTATTTTTTCTTCGAAAGAGATATGAAAAAGAAAATGGACACAAATTTTATCAAGTTGACTTTGGCAACAAGTCTGCCTTATCTTTCAAGGATTTTGGGTCATCAGAACACTGACCTTGCCGGAGGGGGTGTCCAAAAGGTTAAAACACCTCTCAAGATTTATCTGATAAAATAAAGCTGTCTCCGTTGAAACGTAAAGCCAAGACAAAAAATACTTTTTCAGATAGCAATAAGCAACGAAATTGAAATATTTTATTAATCTCTCTTTATATGTGATACATCTCAATAAAATTCTATCCCGAATATGAATGGGACCGGCGGAATTAATTTTCAATAAATCAAATATGTCAAAAACGAAAGAAAAAAATGTTTAATAGCATCAAAATGTTTTAGTCCAATTTGTAAAAAGATACAATTTGAAGGGGGGGAAAAATGAAAGCAAGAACAAGAAATTTGAAAGTGAATGAGAGTTATATTAACGTCGTACTATCAAGGACGTCTAAAGACTCTTAGAGGCCTTAGACCCAGATAAATCATGTTTTTTTTTAGGTCTTGGGCCCAGAAAAATCTTAAGATTTTTTTGAGGTCCTGAGCCCTTATACAAAAGTAGGCCCTACATGAGATCTTTAAAGATAGATAGTAGGATGCATTGTTAAATACTTGTTCTAACGGTAATTTGAAGCAAATAAATGTACACGACACACAATCTCAAAATCCTAGGCACAAACCGGCTTGACCGATGGCCGCATTTCGATTAAATGAGTTGAATGATTATTTTTGGTATTAGGTCTAGGCTTAGACATGTACAAGATCATCACTTAATAATAATACAGCCTTACCACTTTTGCCAGTTAACAGGCAGTTAGAAATTTTCTGTTTTTCGGAGAATATGTACGGGAATAATATTTGACCATTAAAATGATCTAAATCAGGATCCTATTAAGGCAGAGTCGAGAACGAAACGAGGCCCTGAGCCCGGACCCAGTTGACCCCTGCCTTAAGACGTTCCTGCATACTGTAAAGCAACATGGGGGTTGTTGGCGATGGACCTCGTAATTTTGAACCTTGGTCAAGTGATGAAGATGACACCTAAGCTGTGGCACCTCCCTCTCTTAACTACAACATCACACAAACGGGAGGATATTGAGCTTCGACAGATTAAACGAGCATCGGCTCCCTCTGCACGAATGAAATTTGGAAGAATTGTGCTTTAGCCCATTCACTGCCAGGGAAAATTCGAACGTCTGTGGGGGTGGTCTATTTGGCACCGCTTCTTCACCATCTTGCCTACCGAAGGGTGTGTGGGGGGGGGGCAAAGCATCACCAACATTTTCCATAATAACTATTATTTTATTACTCTTCAAATACACTTAATCAGTCACAAGGGAAACTACAAAAGGAAACCCTAGGAGTGATATATAAAGTGCTATCTAATCTATATATATAACTCTAAGTGAATACGACTTTGTGAACTCGCCAAGGTGAACAAGCACTAGTAACTAAATCTAATTCAATCTATCTTAGATCCCCTCAATCTAATAATTTAATATCTTAGCAACTACTTCGTTAACTCGCGCTATGTTGAGAGTCTCATTAAGTCGCGCTATGTCTCATTGAGAACTTCGTTAACTCGCTGTGAAATTCTCAATGAGAAATATTCTAATATTCTCACCTACGTATCACCGCAGCAGCTCTCCGGCTGCTTCTATCTTACATCTACAAAACCTATATAGACTTTATATAGTCAAACTAATTTAAATATGAGGGTTTCTTCTGGAGAGACTGTGAATTAACGCGAATGCTGGCCCCAAAGTTTCCCCAAGAGGATTAGTAGGAAAAATGACGCGTATAGATCCGTCATACGTCTTGTCCTGGATGCCACAGTTTTATTTTAACGAAAACATGAAATTTTACAAAATGTAATAATATTAAGTTGCTGATATAATATTGTAATGGCATGTATAGTAACTTTTATTGAAAAAAAAACACCCAACACTACAAGATAACTCGTAGGTGGAGTCACTAAACAAGATAACTCGTAGTTGGAGTCACTAAACAAGATAACTCGTAGCTGGAGTCACTGAACAAGATTCCTGTGCTGAGTGCCACCTTCCAGATATCTCTTTTTTTTCCAATAAAAATCTTCATATACAAATTTTTTTTTCTCTCGTTTGATTTTATAACAGGAGTGTAGCTACCGCCGTATCAATAATACGGGGTCCCAACATGTGTAACTACAGTCCCCATATTTAAAAAAGGGCCCCGAAGGAATTTTGATGCAGGGCCCCCTCTACGCCAGTGTTTTACAAGCTCGTCACCTAATTTCATCTGGCGGGACAGTCAGATGTGTAATGTTATGTCTGATTTTCATACAGATGTGTAATGATCCTCACTGGGAAAAACCCACAAGGCCAGTGGCTTAACGGAAAATAATTGGGCCCCCCCCCGCAAGATCTGGTCTTGGGCCCCAAGCCTTATCTTCTATATATATACTTGATAGAAAAAGTCTGCGTTTATCTACTACTACGTACAAAACAACGGTGGAAAAAAATTAAAAACCAGAATTTGAAATTTTTTTAAATGATATTTTATTTAGTTCATTCCAAGTATTGAGAATAACAAAAGTAAACTCGGTTTTTTTCCCCATAGCTTTTAAAATAAAATTAGATTTGTAGCGACACCAACAATAATCAAGTAGAAAAAGTCTCCGTTCACTGTTTTAGTAGTAACTATAAGAATTACTTAAAAAGGATAATGAGCTATTTAATAGCTGCAGTGGTGTAACGGAAAATAATAAGCCCCCCCCCTCGCAAGGTAAGGTTTTGGCCCTCAAGCCAGATCTTACAAAGGATTACAAAATCAAACATAATGTACCTATACACATCACCTAAAAATATTTAAACATTAAACTTATAACTGAATACAAAATCAACCTGAGTCTGAATAAACGAAGTAAATAACCTTTAACATTAGAGAGTATTTATGGTATTAATAAAAATGGAAAATCTCTCTAACAACAGTCGAAAGATAATCTGGTAACTAAATAAAAATTATGCATTAAGAAAGACACGAAAACTGTAAAATAATTTTCGTTTTCATATTCTTGCGAAAGAAAAAAGAAATCACTTACCTTATTCTTTACGACTCCTTTTCTTTAGATAGAGTATCCTTATTAGCTGAAGTGTCCGAAATTGTGTTTTTTTTCTTGTGAATTAATTTTCATTTCCATGATTTGTTAATCAGGTTCACTAGCATAATAATGACTAGTACTTGCACAAGATTATGTACTTGCAGATATTAAAATTTTATCCAATTTTGCACATTTGCTATATATATTATACTCCTTTTCCTTTCGAATTATTCGTTTTTGAGAAACATTCAAAGTGTTTTTAACTCCACTCATTTTAGGGCCGTGTTTCTTCTTGTCTTGTTGACAAAATACCATTTTTTGAACCAGATATTTAATTCCGATAAAAAAATAATATTAATGAAAGTGAGATGGAAATGTTTAAAAAGAAAAGGAACACACCCTAAATTTAAGTGCATTAGCATTGAATATAAAAATACAAATGTATGTTCTATATAAAAGCAATTTTGTGAAACGTTTCTCATTATGCTTTATTTTATTGAATACTCATAAATCTGACCAAATTATTATTTAAATGCTCTCTATGGTTTTCCAAGTATCGTAATACTATTTCACGTGAAAAAAGCTTAACAGATGTACGTTATTTACGACTTCGCTAAATGAAAACGAAATACATGAGGAGGAGGGGAACTAAAGTTGCCAATAAATTACTCTTCCACTTCGGTAGAAAGTAAATCATGTCTTTTTTCTCTTTCGATAGCTAATGTAAAGTATTCTATAATAATAACAGTGATGAATTTCTTTATTTTCCTAGCATTATATCTCCGATTCTCCACCTGACTTATATTTTTTCTGTTCTTAATTTAGGTTTGAAAAAACACCACTAAAGAAAAGGATCTCTCGTCCTTGGGATTACAGTACATCAAATAAATGTTTTTTTGATTTGGTTATTGGATCACAGATATCTGAGAGCGTTAAAATTTTGATTTTGAATGACGTTAGATCGCCAATTGGAAAATCGCTTAAAAGTTGGATTTTAAAAATTCTAAAGCGAATTTTGAGAAAATCTACATAAAGAGCGTCAGTCAGGCTTTGGGCCCCCCGCAGTGCGGGGGTGTACGTCACGCCACTGCACAAGGTGATGGTAGTTATAAAGAGTTGTAAAGTAATAAAAGTGGACTGATAAGTAATAATTATCAGATCTCAGGGAAACCATCCATTGGTACAATAAAATCGCTCTACCCTACTTCGAAATCTTCCTACAGAATGCATACGCGTTCTATAACCAAAGAAATCGAGGAAATGAAAAAGATGTGCATGCGTCAATTTAAGGAATTAGTTTATGCATTTATTTGATGGTGGCGGCAGCCATGCAGGAGTAAGTAGCTACCATGATACAAATACAGCTGTGTGTGTAATTTTCACTACTTAGAACATATTCCTCCCACAGAAAAAAAAAGGATGCCGACAATGCCATGTCAAAAGTGTACAAAGCAAAAAAGAACGTAAAGAGGTCGTGTATTTTTGTCCAGAGTGTCCAAAAAACACAGCACTTTACATTAATCCTTGCTTTAAAGCTCATCATACATAGGAACAACAATAAAAATACCGTTTTTAAATTTTGGAATACATTAATATATATATAAGTATAATCTAATTGCCTAAGTTATAACTTATATTAAAAATTGATAACCAATATGTTTTTTTTTTCAGTATATAAATTCTTCCTTCATCCTTTCTAATAATTCCTACTCAAATATTGATGTATAACCAATATAAAATTACTGCACACACTACATATCTCGTAGCTGGCAGTTTAGGTACGCACGCTTGCTACGAGAATCTCTCCCTTGTAGTTGGAAGTGAATGGGTTAAGCAATTATTTATTGAATTTTTTACAAAACATCTATATCGTGTTTTATTTACAAATATAAAATTACATTTTGTGAAACTGTTACAAATCATATATTTGTGGGGAAATTTTAATGAATAGCTTTCATGTTGTTGTTGTTACACGCCCCCATTGACCAGCAGTGCTAGACCAGGTGCATGACGTCGTACACTCTCAAAAAATCCATCACCAGCAAGGGATCGTCAGCTAAATCCTGCTTGGTGGGTCCTAGACATTCGAAGATGTGAGCGGGCGAGGCCGGCACAGAAGAACAGAGTACTGTTCATGGTTGAGGAAAGGTGCAGCCTCTGTTAGTCACTGGACTAGAGCACCTAAAGATAGGTAGAGGACCGACTTAGCTCTAGGTGGTAGCCCATTTAGTCTGGCTCCCACCCTACGAGGACCTGTACTGCAGAGGAGACCCTACCGGTAGAAAAACTACCACCGGCAAAGTTCCCAGATAGCTTTCATTGAGGAATGTATCCAGGCCTACTTGTAGCGTATTAGTTGTAATGTAGGACTATTCCTACTTCCCTCATACCCCCTTGTCTTCTCTCGGACCCGGCTAGATGTGTTTGATGAACTGAATGATCAGTCGACATGATTCACTAAAATTATTTTATTGTCAAAAATATCAAGCAAGCACAATAACAATCCAATTAAGATTGTAGATCAATACTAAGAGTACGAAGGTGAGACCAGTTAGCCTGGGGATAATATTTATGGACCCTCAACTGATTTCTACGATAACTTATACAAGCTCAATTTCAACTCCGTCACACACTAACAAGTTATTCCCTAATTTCTATTTAAAGAGTGCTCACAATACCTGTATTCTTGCGAAGTCGAAGTCCTACTGTTGAGGCCTTGAACGCTAATACTTGACGGGATCAAATCCGATCCGATTGATCCTCACTGGGGAATCTTCAATACACACTTTTATAAACTTAGATCTGCACTGCAATAACTCATGATCCTCCACTCAAAACTCGCGAATACAGAATTTATATAATAAACTTAATTTGCATAATCACGTTTTCTTACCTTCGGTGAAAGTTGGATGAGAAAAATATTTCTCTAAAAGAGTCCCCAAGGTGTTAGTATGAGCCGCTTATAGATCCGTCACAAAGTTTTCGGCTTCCCATGGTTTAAATTAGGGTATGAACCTATCCCCCGAATTATACGAAAGATAGATTATTCAGGAAACCTTTCAAATTGAAATCGTAGATTTATATACGTATAAATCAAAAACAGTTTCAACTTCAAAATCCAGTCATTAAAATAAAACTGATTTCTAAATTGCATTGGTATCTATTGGAATTTGCACTTGAGTGGAGTCCTCGAGCTATATCAGGAATGCTTTTTCCATTGCAACATCTCTTACGCGTTTATAGCTATGCTTATACTCTAAAAGATATAGCTGTTTTTTCTTATTGTCTTTATTGTGACTTAATACATGGACTAAAATTTAGCAACATTTTTTACTCATTCACCATTATGTAAAGGGTATAAATTTTTAATTTTAGCTGTTAGAGAAGTACAACTTATTTTTTCCTTTTTTAAAAATGTCTTTTGGCAGGGTAAAAAGTCCTAACATTTTAATAAAATTATAAAAATGCTAAAAAAGTACAATTTTTCATCACTAATTTGTAAATACATTGTTTAAAAAAATTTCAAATAGAAGGCACAATGATGTACACACCTTTCTTCTGCTAAAATTTTACTGCACTAAATCATATGAACAGAAAGTTTAACTGTACAAACAAAGTAGGAAGTCCCCATTTTTACCACAGACCCTTCTTTTTCAACTAGCGTACCTCCTTCATTGTTCTTAAGAGCTTGAATATTGCCAATCTTACAATTATACGAAAAAACTGGCGTTTTCTATCGCATTAAATAGGGAACCCTCATTATTTATCCATTCAATGGGTGAAACAAACAAAAAAAAAAGACTTACGAGTATCTTTGTCCACGAACAAGCCACAAGTTTTCACTACATTTTCCACATTACTTTTGTGCCCTCTTGCTTGCCTATCCATGTTTCATTGTTATTGTCTATTCATTGTTATACAAGGGGTGATCAAATGAAAAGGTACGAAACGACACGGTGGGTACAAATATAGACTTTATTCAAAATATACACCATAGGCCTGAGCACAACGATCCCACTGATGAACAAGCCGCAGGATTCCTTGTTCCCAGAATTCCTGTGGCTGTGACGAGACCCAGTCCTTCACAGTGTCCTTGAGTACGTCGTCCGAGTTGAAGCGCTTTCCTTTCAGGTGTTTCTTCAGTGGACCAAACCCATGGAAATCGCAGGGTGACATGTCCGGACTGTAGGACGGATGGTGCAACGTCTCCCATTGGAACTTGTCCAGTTCCATTTGTGTGACTCTGGAGACGTGTGGACGCGCGTTATCATGGAGCAGAACCACACCCTCCGTGAGCAGCCCCGGTCTTTTGTTCTTGATGGACCTGCGTAGGCGTCGGAGTGTCTCACAGTACATCGGAGTTAATGCTTTTTCTGTGCTCGAGTAATTCTGTGCTCGCATCATTTGGACGCCGCTTTTTATAAGAGCCTTTGCTGTCTCCTGCGCATGCGGGCACCCGCGCATGATCCGATCCCAGTCAGAGTCTCCAATGGCATCCCGAGATGTCTCGCTACATTCTCCCTTGGCGGAATATGCAAATATTTAACTGTTTCATTTTTATGTCGTTTCGTACCTTTTCATTTGATTACCCCTTGTGGTACAGTGATCTTCAAATTGTGTTTCACAGAACCCTGGGATTCCACAAAGCATACCCAGGGATTACATGAGTGAAAATAAAATTTCAAAAATAAAGCCATAAATATGTATGTAAAATAGATTTACTTTCTATATGAATTTTGTATGACCATGAGGTATCTATAACCATGTTTCCCAATGCGGGTCCCGTGAAGGAAAACTTAAAATATAAATTCAGCGCCAAACAACCTCTTTTTAGTAATTTCCTCTTGTTTTTTATTTTCTACCATAAGGATCTAACACCCTCAACTGGCAACAGGTCAAGCATATATGAGAGATCTGGCAACGGATCAAACATGTATTGGAGGATCTGGCAGAGGGTCAGGAACCTGGCAACGGGGGAGAGACAGACTGGACCGGACCAGGCGGAACGAGAGCCGCGGGAACCAGAAAGTCGGAGTCGAAAAAACATGGCCTGGTGAAAAAATAACGATGGACTGTGTATTTCCAATCTACTTGTATCTAATGAATTTACTTGTTTTTGTTGCGTGTCCCGTAGGAAAATCAAAATAAATTGTTGGGACAAAATATTGCCACGATTATTTCAACAATTTTAATTTGACAGTGATCAGCCAAATCCTTCAAGGCGATATAATACCCTAAAAATCATCAAACTACCGAAATTTTCTTTATTGGCTTATTTGTTACCCGGAATCTTTATAAATATGCCTGCAAAATTTCAAAGCCTTACCTGCATTTTTTTTTATTAAGTTATGGAGCAATATTTGATACTGAACTGCAATTACCACGGCCACATTTCAGATTATCTGCTAGAAAAGAGCCTGATAAAAAAAGAATTAATTATTTTTCTATTGCGCGTAAATGAGACTGACATTATATATGCAGTAACAAATCATTTCAAGAAAGAACTGTGCAATTCATGCAAAAATTCTAGTTTGTGAATTATTTATTGGGGGAGGGGGAGCAAATGGATTTGGTCAAAATTTAAAAGTTGTGCGTGCTTTTTATGATATTATTATGAATGAAATTAAAACTTCAAAAAGGATTCTCCCAAAGCACAAATACTAAATCTCATTTTGATAACTCAGATAATTAAAAATCTAATTCGCAAAAATAGAAAAACTCTCCCATTTTGTATGTATTTGTTTTTGGTGCTATATATGTGGGACGGCGTCTAGGGGAAGGTTCAAATTTAATGTTAAATAATCACAGAGAGTTAAAATGACCTAATTTATTAAAACACAACCAAAACATTTAACTATTTACAACGGATTTCAAATAATTAACTCAAGAGCAATTTTACTACCGAGATAGCACCATACTAATTCAGAAAACACGCCTTCACTCTCAAAAAACGGAGAGACAGATTCCATCCGACCTACCTTCGTGCAATCTTTGGTGCAACTCCCAGTTTTTTCTGCCACATCATAGACATATGACATCACTGTATCGCGAAGCGAAGATTCACGTGGTTACCATTAGTGGTGCAATCTCTTACAATTCACATAAGAATTAAAAGAAATAAAAAAAAAAAAAACTTGCATCCCTTTCCTACAAGTTCGGCCATCCTGGGAATGACTGACCTGAGTGATTTTACATAACATACAATAACATATAGGCCTCTACAAAATTAATACTAATCAGAGATAAAAATTCCACAATAGACATTCAAATTTGAAAATAAGGATACAACTCTCAAAAATGAAATATTAATAGCAAAGAAAACAAAATACATTATGTTTTTAAAAAGAATAGGAAACGCTTTTTATAAAAATATATCATCATGGTGAGTAAAATTTCATTAAATCAGCAGATGAATTTGTTATCTTAGGACCCTCATGATCACCCACTTTCTCTAAATCATATCTATCTCTAGGTTTTACTTTAACTATTCTATATGGTCCCTTCTCATGTGCTACCTTTATTATCTCAGTTTGCATATATCTTGGTACAACTATCAATTCACGACCTTCAACATATTTGTAAAGTATTTCGTTTTTATCGAAAAAGTCTGAATTGCTGTTTGTTTCAATCAGTGACCTTAGACTCTGAGTGTATTCATCCTCTTGTTGTGCCCTTTTTAATCTTGCTGTTAGAGTATCGTTAGTAATTATTGCGACTGGATATATGCTAAGGCCATCCACATGTTGCATTCTCTGGCCGGAACGATGCACAATTTCATAATCAAACTCTTCCAGAAATTATGCCCGTCGCGCTATACGAGTAACCAAATCCTTTTTGCCCATAGTCTTTTGAAACGCTGAGCAGTCCGTTATGACTTTGAAATGATTTCCCATAAGGTAGGTACGAAATTTCTTTAAAGCGTTGACAACAGCAAGAACTTCAAGTTCATAGCTGCTATACTTAACTTCTGCCAGAGTAGTTTTCTTAGACATGTATTGAACAGGATGCAATTTTCCATCTTCTGCCTCCTGGAGTAAGACGGCTCCGTATCCTACTTGACTTGCGTCCGTGTGCAATTCGGTTTTTTCCCCTGCTGGAAAGTACTTAAAACTGGACTCTCAGTCAAGAATTGCTTGAGCTTTTCAAATGCTTCTATTTTAGGTCGTTCAAAGGAAAATGGATTGTCGTTTCTAATTAGATCACTCAAAGGTTTCGCTATTTAAGAGTACGACGGAATAAATTTTCGAAAATAGCCAGTGAGTCCTAAAAAGCTTTGGACTTGTTTGGCAGTCATTGGTACAGGGAACTTCTTGACAGCTATCGTTTTTGCAACTGAAGGGTGCACCGTTCCATTTTCGACACGTGACCCAAAAATTCCACCTTTCGTTTTAGAAGCTGACATTTTTCAAACTTGATCTCCAACCCATATCTGGATGTGACTTCAAACACTTTCTTTAGTTTTTCCAAACCTTCTTCCTCATCTTTAGCTGGAATGATCAAATCGTCCAAGTAAATTATTACGATGCCTCTTTGCATGAGTTCCCTGAAAATACTGTACACATATCTTGGGAATACGCTTGGGCTTGTACTGAGACCAAAAAGTACCTTATTAAATTCGAACTGCCCGTCTGGTGAAATGCTTGCAATCCTCGTTCACGTCGGCATGAAAAAACCCATTTTTTAAGTCTAACGTGGAATACACTTTGGCGTCTTGCAGTCTATCCAATACGTCCTCTATCGGTGGCAAGGGGAAGCGATCCTTGACTAGTTTTCGGTTCAGTTTCCTATTGTCAATGCAAAGTCTGTCTGTACCGTCTTTCTTCTTGACTAACACGATTGGACTTGCATATTCAGAAGAGCTTGGTCTCACGATTCCCTTATCCAACCATTCGTCGATCTGCTTGTTGACGGCCTGATTCTCCAGAAATGACAAACGGCGTGCTGTTTGGTAAACTGGTATATCATCCTTCAGGATAATTCTCATGGACACATTTGTCGTTTTGGTCTTCTTAGGTGTATAACTGTTGATTAGTTCAGAGAGTTCCTTGCTTATTCGAGGATTGATAACATGTTTAACTTCGATTTCGTGTCTTCAGTTCTTGCTTCATAAACCTGTGTATTCACAAGCCAAACCTTCTCTTCGTGTTTACGGAAATAAACACCTTTTCTATCAAAGCCAACAAAAGCCTGTTCCAAAATGTCCAATCCTATCACTGCCTGGAACTCCAAATACAGCGCAGGCACGACATGCCATATTACGGAATATTTCTCTCCATCCAATTCGATTTCTCGTTGGAACGATCCTTTTGTTTTGACTTCGTACTTTCCTAATCCAGATAACACTACAATGTCCTTCGAGAGCTTCGATTGCTGGATGATTCCTTTGCTTACATCTTCATGAATGAGCGAAACTGAGCTTCCAGTGTCGATGAGAGCCTCAAAAGTCTTGTTTCCGATGGTTATTTTCCTGGTCTTAATTCTGTCTTGCTGAATTCGAGAACAGATCTGGACCGGAGAGCCTGAAGATTTATTGATTTTCGTACCTTTGTTGCGCTTTGTACAATCTACGGCCTAGTGACCTGGTCCCCTGCAGTAGCTACATGTTACCTGTTTAACTCTTTTATCGTAAGTTCTCGTCGATTGAAAGCATTTTCTATCATTCCAATTATTTCCAAGGTGAAAACGTTCTTGCCTTTGAGAACAATTATCGTTATTGTTCGATCTTTTAGCGAATGAGTTTAACTGCTTTGGCCCTATAGTTCTTCAGACGTCCTCATAATCTTCAGATTTTTTCGCTAGCTCAATAGATGAGTTAATAGTAGACCATTCGTCCAAAAAGTGTTCCTGAAAATCCTACGGCGCTCTCTTCTTCATTTGATCGGCTATGATTAATTCTCGTAATTGGTCGTAGGTGTTAACTTTTAAGCCCAAAGTCCATCCATCAAAATACGTCTGTAATTCGCGTTGAAAATCTTGCCATGTTCGTTCATCGGACTTTTGGTGAAACAAAAATAACTGACGAAATTTTTCCGGAGAAAATTTAAATCTTTTACATGATCGTAATCATTACATTTATCAGTTGGTTCTCTTGCGATCAGATGGGCAATTTCGACGGGTATTAACCCTATAAGTTTTTGAACCCAATCTTTTTCGGTAAGAAAGTTAGTTCTGCATGACGCTCAAATAAGGTGAGATTCAAACCAATATCTTCCTTCATATTAAACTTATGAAAAGTTTCGTGAATCAGTTTATTCGATGTTTGAACGTTTTCGGCGTTATTCGGCATACCGGCAGTCTGTTGTGCTTGTATTCGCAACTTCTCTAATTCGTACTCTCGTCTTTCTCTTCTTTTCGCATATCCTCTCTCTCTCTCTCTCAGCCCTTCCTCTCTCTTCTCTTTTTGTACGTTCCTCCACAATGCTATCAAGCATCTTTTTAACATCGTCTTCAACGTAATCTGGGCTTTTTACAATCAGCTCCTTTAACTTCAATTTTGTGATACCTGCTTCGATAGTAAGATCCAAATCCTCGGCGAGTGACACCAAATCCTCTTTCCTTTTCGCGAGTAAGAATGCCATTTTTATACTCAGAATGGTGACCCAGAGAACAACTTAAATTTTTACCCAAGTTAAATGAGACAAAACCATTAAAATGACACGCAAAAAGTTTACTCACTTAAAATGAAACAAAAGATAATTTAAATAAGATGCAATAATCAATTATAAACAATTATAGACAAAAATTGACTTTTTAAAGAATTCCCGGAACCTAAATCCTCTTGCAAAACACAACAGTATTACAGTTAATATCAATTTTATTTGTATTAAAAAAACAACGCGTTCCTCTCATTTATCAAAAATAGATTACTAAGAAAAAATGCGGAAGTACTCAGTTATTAATCCAAAACTAAAAGAACATCAAATATCTATGTCTGCAATTAAACCAATAATAGTACCTAGTACTTCAAAATTCAATTTCAGATTCACAGAACAGGAAATATACACACAAAATCATTTATTTAATTTTCGCTTATTACTCACACAATACCAAAAAAGGATACTAGCACAATGCAATGTAATTCTGAAGGCACTTTACGTTGACCTCAGTGACACAGGAAATCTTGTTTCGTGTTGATAACTCGCAATTCGATGCAGTTCCAAAGGTTCTCTCGTCAGTGTTGACCTTAATGAATGATCAAGGTAATCCCATTAAATTCGTTCTGTATCTCGTTGAGTCGCTGGGCTTCCAGTTTTGGTTGACTGCAGCTGACGTGGAAATTCGCCAAGATTCTGTGTTTCTAACCTAGTCAATGGACCCCTTCTTCTTGTTGACTGTTCTTGCTGAAGTATTTCCGTATCGCTCGCAGAATCTCCATATCGCTCGTAATACTTCCGAATCGCTCGTAAAACTTCTTATCCAGCTGAAGGCTTCCCCGGGTCTCTATTCGATGCAAGGCAAGGCCTATGTACCACTCAGGAAATTAAAAATCGATGAGGAGGTAAATTTTTTAAAAAATGCTCTTGATAAAATTTTGAATAGTTTAAAATCCCGGTCGAGCCCCCAATTTGTGGAACGGCGTCTAGGGGAAGGTTCAAATTTAATGTTAAATGATCACAGAGAGTTAAAATGACCTTATTTATTAAAACACAACCAAAACATTTAACTATGTACAAGGGGTTTCAAATAATTAAGTCAAGAGCAATTTTACTACCGAGATAGCACCATACTCTAATTCAGAAAACACGCCTTCATTCTCAAAAAACGGAGAGACAGATTCCATCCGACCTACCTTCGTGCAATCTTTGGTGCAACTCCCAGTTTTTTCTGCCACATCATAGACATATGACATCACTGCACATAAAGAAATAAAAAAAACTTGCATCCCTTTCCTACATACATATATATAAATATATATATGATGAATCTCAAGCCCTTCAAGTGTCAGTTGGGTAAACTTTATACCAGGACAACTCAACCCACCTCCCGCATAAGAACTTTGACTTCTACTTTCTCCGGACTTAAAAAAGACACGTGTACTAACGACTCACTCGCTGCTGATCAACGCTGAAAGAAATCTCGTCTTGTCATGGCTTGGAGTACAGACTGTTTTGCTGAACCTTGGAGTAAAATATGATATGATAAACGGCTGCACGTTGCATTTCCCTGTGAATCTTAAGAATTACTCCAATACATGATATATATAAATATATCCCATGTATGTGGTGATATATGTATGTGTGTGATATATATGTATATATCCCATGTATTCAACACTTTTATTATTAAAATATTTTAAGATATTTATTTAAACAAATGCACATATGCAGTTCTTAGATTAGGATATATTTTACCTATAAATTGTTATTTGATTTTGCTTTCATTCGTGTACAATATTTAACATACGAAGGCATTTAAAATCTTGGAAATAAAAAGTAAAGACATAAATATCTTTTGTACATGTTGTGCATTAGCTCTGAAGTGTGTATTTATTTTTTTAATAATTATTGCGATAAAGTATTATGAAATATTGATCTTTCATTAGTTTTCTTTTATATATTCATAATGGCAGTATACTGTTTAATTGTTCTACATTTGTGCAATTTTTTATGGTAAGCAGTTTTAAAAAAGCTAATTAACATTTCATAAGACTATTCGATGAGTATTATATCTTGCTTTTCATGGAATGAAAACTTCAAACTCTTATTTCTCCATGTTGTAATTTTGTGCATATACTATTATTCAAAACCCTAAGACTTTTTTGATAATTGAAGTATGGGTTTAAAAATTTTTATACATGTTCTGAAATGTATGTTTTGTAAAACTGTGCATGGAATTAGCTCTTAACATGTTTAGTACTTTTTCTAAAATATTTCAAAATCAAAATTAATGCTTTTTTTGAGAATTTTTGAAAGCTTAACTGTAAAAAATTTAAAGAGCGGCAGCAGGAAAAACCGCATGGTCAGTTTTATGTAGTATATTATAAGGTACTTGGAAAAAAATTTTTTGAAAGAAAAGACATATTTAAAAAAAGCCTTAGGAATTTAAAAAATGTTTAAAAAGTTCAAAATATTTTACAAACATTTTGCAACAAATTTAAAAATTTTTTTCTTGGAATTATTATCAAATATTAACCTTTATAAAATACAATTAAAACCAAATATTAAAAATAAAAAAAATTGTGAAGATGGTACCATATATCGCCTTAAAAAAAAGAACCCAGAAGTTTACAAATACAATAAAAGAATATTAAAATGTTTTTCTTTATATATACTATCCTAGGCTGTGAGTATTCTGTAATTTATGACCCTGAGTTCCGCAAAGTAATTTTATACTCGCTAGTGTGCTTTGTAAAACTAAGTAGAAATAAACTAAAATTGGATTTTAGACGACAGTATTAAAAATTATACAATAAAGAACATTTTTTCGATTTGACATTTTCAAAAACAGGAAAAAAAAACTTATAAAATAATATTTTTCACAGGTGAATACCGAAAATGAATGGGCAAATCAAAAGGCTTGCAAGACATTTAAATTTAAGCAGGAACAGTTCCTAAAATTTAGGCTGTAAATTTCAGAAGTTTCTTACACAGTCATGAGCATTTTAATGCCATTCTAAACGATGTACTTAAGTTGTTTTTTCTCCAATGGGGCTGCGCATTGGTATTTTAAACCTTTTGCAGACCTAGTACATTCCCCAGGAGCTGGTATCACTTTTTAACACTGCACCCATACAGGCGATACCAATTACAGTGAGCAATTTTGATGTTCAGTTTCCTCCACAGAGGGAAGCACCTGGGCTCTTGACGATGCGAACCTGTTCTAGGATTTTATTTTGCCGAGAGCATCCAAGCCAAACGGACACTCTAGGGATCTTTTACATGCCGTATAATCATACGACATGGCCGCTGTCGATTTTCTGCATCATGAAAATCCACCAACTTGGGCCGGGGTCGAACCCGCAACTTAAGTTAAAAATATTGTTTAACCTATGTATCAACAAAAATAAAAAAATCCACAGAATATGAAATGCGATTGCAAATAGCTTCAATAGACTTACACTTTGACAGTGTGTAAAAAGAAATGTAAACACATATCCCAGTTATTAAATACAATGCAAGGGTGAATCACACCTAGAGCATGAATTAATGATGCTAATGAGTAAATTACATTAATATTATGGTTAAATCTTTCAACATACATTACTTTTTTAACTGTCTTTAAAATAGTTATAACATTTTGTCTGATCTACTTTATATATATAAGTATTGTTTTTAGATATACTTTTTCTAAGGAACTTTTTTTTTAGATAGGGTTCCGTGAATTGACAAATTTTGAAAAAGATTGTTATATGGTGGATAACTCGCTGCCGTATACAATCTGCATCACAAATTTAGAACATGTAGTAGACGCTTTTTTTACAAACAATTTCTTCGGGGAAAAAAATTATGAGAGTTTCAATGACCTAGAAATTAGATAAGTTTTTATAACACTAATTCTTGATCCTAACTGTTATTTTGGTAAAAGTTTTATCCATGTACTTCTTAGTTGAAAGTATGAGAGAAAATTAATCGACCTAAATACTTTTCTGTTAATTCTTAAATCTTTTTTATAATATATAGACCACTCTCTTGTGTGCACCACTGGTTAGTTGGAATGTTAATAGAATTAATTTATTAATAAAAAAAGAACAAATGTCTTATATAAAGCATTACAATAAAATTAAGCACATTTAATTTCGCTACTGCAATCAGTTTCTCAGAATTTGAAATATTTAGAATCGTATTTAGAACAATTTACAAAAGCTACGAAATGAAAACACAATGGAGAAAATCTCAATATTTAGAATTTGAATTAGTGAATTAAAAACATGTACTACATAATTTCATAACCTTTTCTTTCATAACATAATTTCATTTTCCTTTACTGCAAAAAAAGACACTTTATTAAAATTGTGAATCTCAAAAAAAAAAAAAAAATTATCCTTGTCTCATCTGGAAATCAATACAAAGTGTATTATCTTAATTTTTTTAAAGTAATTAAAAATTATATTTTATATAAAAAAAGCAGAACTAGTTATTAAAATTGTCTTGATGCGAATCAACACAATCCTCAAATAATAAAAAAAAATGACTCTAATAAAACCAGCTACAAAATCTCCTTAGGATTTCTCAATTTAAATGTTACATTTTCTAAATTTATTCCCTCTTTTTTTACAGAGAATTTTTCCCTTATTTTCGCTCTTCGTATAAGCTCCGATTGTATCTCGTATTAAGTCAATTCAGCTGAGCTTACCACCACGCCTGGAGCATTTTTCAGAGCTTATAGTCTAGAACAGTGATTCCCAAAGTGGTCTATATAGACCCCAGGGGTCTATGACGACTTGCAAGGGGTCTACGAGATGTAAATGGGGGTCTACGATAGACTGTCATTAAATCACACCGTGAATTTAATTTTTAAAGAAAATGTAATCAAGGGGAAACTAGATTTTATTTATTTAACAGATTTATGTACTTAATTTAATAAGGTTAATTTGCACAATTACAAGGTGACAGCACATATTTAATTAAAAACAAGGACCATCATTTCACAGCTTTTCTTTGCCAGAATTAAGCTATAAAGGAGGAATTAAGCTAATATTGGACGTCGTAAATTTTCCCAATTTCTCCTTTTGTCACAGACATTCTGCTAGGATACAGTTTTTTGAATCTACCCTCATTTAAATGCCCTCTATTCAGATTTTAAATCTAGATTTGAGAATGTTTGACTATGGTTGACCAAAAAAAAAAAAGCTGGACACTTAACCGAAGAGAAATTTAAGGTTAAACTCGACAAGATTGATGCCAAATGTGGAAAGTTTGTTATTGAAGCGCCAGATTCATTTTGTTTGTTGCTCAATTATTTTATCTATTGTTAAATTTAAAATTAATTAACATGTTTTTCAGTTTTAAACACTATACTTCACTACAGTTAAAAATTTTGATCTTTTAAAGTAAGTAGCTCTATACCAGCTGTCAAAAAGACATTTAAGTTAATCATTGTGCAAAAATTTAATATCAGGTAAGCATTTCTACCCAAAGTTGAAAAACATGGCAAGGGGTCTGTGAGCCAAAAAAGTTTGGGAACCTCTAGTCTAGAATGATCCCTTCTTTGGCTTCTCTTGCCTCCTTCGATATTTTACCGTAAACTATTATTGAACCACAATTCGACCAGATCACGGACATGGATTACACAGAAACGAAGCCTTTTCCGACTTCTCAATACGAAACTTCCGTCAACAATGCACCTTGCTGCCGATTCGATCATATTAAAGCCAACACCCACAAGTTCCCATTCATAAAGCAAGAGTCTGAAGCAGCCGTGCTATGAAAATATCCCGATGCCTCAACGAAGACGATTCGTATAACCGTCAGCTAACTATCCAGCTCGAAAATATCTCGTTGCTACTTGACCAAGTGGAGAGCGAGTTAGAGGCTGCTCTATTTCCGAAACGCCCCTTTGTTCATCCGCAAAAATTCAATTCGATAATGTTCATCCAACTAAGCCTTTAGAAAATAAACGTATGGGTGTAAAAATCGTAAAATGTTTTCATTTTTCCGATTAAAAAACTTGATAAAATGTCTGAGTACATAATTCTCAAAAGACTCGGAAATCATATTAACGACAATAACTTGATGAATCCAAATCAATATGAATTTACTAAATAACTCCCTACTACCTGTCCGTTTCTCAGACTATATATAACAAAAAACAAAAAAAAAACCTTAGGGATCCAAAGAAGCAGACCCACTGGAGCTGTCTTTTTGGATAGCTGAAAAGTATTCGATAGTCTGCTTTAATGGTCTTCTTTGTAAGCTCTTTAGCAGCAATTTTCCTATCTAATTAACAAAACCTACCAAGTAAAAAAGTCAAAGATGAGCTTTCTAAAATCCATAACATTTCAGCAAGGGTCCCTCAGCGATCGCTGTTTTGGGACCAATACCTTTTTTTTATATAAATCTCAATGAGATCCCTCCTACTTCACAACCTTAGTATTTAACTTTACATTCACGAGGCAGTCAAGGCCCATTTCCCTTCATGCTTTCGTCCAAAGGAAAATAGTTCTTTCAATCCATTTTCTTTCGAGAAAATCATATCTAAAATCAAAAATCCATCCCCTTTCTAGGGAACTTTCTCATTGACGCTATTTATTCTTCCATCCTTCGGTCTGAGCATAAGTGCATAGTTTCACTAGCGGTTGGTCTGTGGGCATACAAGAGGTGGGCGTGCCTGTAGTGGAAAGTTGCTTGAGGTTTTGAGTGTATTTTGCTTGGGAGAGAGCTGAGGGGCTGCTCTCTGATTGGATGCTGGAGGGTGAGGAAATTGACTCCAGTTGGCTGCAATGGGGTCTCAGAAAGTTAGATGCGAAAAAGTGGGAGGAGCTTGTCCAGTTGCAAATTAAAGTTAGGAGATAGAAATAAAAGTTAAATAAATTGAAAAAGTACTAAAATGAAAAAAGTTTAATAATTTAGTGAGTTGCAATAAAAATTTTATTGCATGAAAATGTGACGCTATGGAAGATTGTAAGAATCTAGGAGAATTCTCCTAGGCCTTTTAGTTTCACTGGCGCTCGCTATTTGTCTTATTTATATCTATCCAACATCTTGAAGCATCGCCAACTCTCATCTCCCTACCCCTAGCCGTTTCTGTTAATCCAATCAAGAAGCTCTTTCTCGTATTCAGGTCTCTATTTCTATGTAGCACAGGTCCTTTCTTCAATCTTGTTAGATATGAGATTGAGTATCGGTCCACGATCCATGTTCCCAAAGATATTTGGCGTAAGCGTACTTTTACTCAATGTTCATAATTTTTAAAGCGAAAGTATATACATTTTATTCCTTTTCTGATATTTTTATTTTTGCAATTGTTCCTGGGTTGCTTTAAATGTAAAGCAAATATCCATTGGTGTCAAGCGAATTATGAATCATGGTCGTGAACTAGTGCTAGGCATTGTTTCTATTGAATTCTGGCTTTGAGTCCTAGTGTCATTAAAGACCTTCCGTATGAAAAGGCCGATGTATATTAAATCTGTCATAGGCTCTAAGTCTTTGGTTAATGTTACATAATAGGACCCGAAATCGAAATATTTTTTAATGTGTAACATCTTTCCTCTCGGTTGCTGAAGATTTGTGGGAGTGATTTGTGAAAAGGGACGGAAATGCGTAACAGGAAGTCGGAGAAGAGAGCGCTATTTAATTTGACCAATCAGCGCGCTTGGTGGTGTCTCTTCGCTACCCTACCCTCGCGTGAAGTTCTGTTTTTTCTCCTTCATTCGTGAGGGGCTCCCCCCCCCCTGTGGTCTAGGCCGTGGGATCTTTGTTTTTGTTTTGTTTTCTCAATTTAGGATTAAAGAAGAAGCTAAGTCCTTTAGCTGGATCTTGTAAACATATATATCCACGTGGGGTCCAACTCAAGTAGCCATCAATAACCGCTAGCCTTTTTTATGTTGTTAAATTTAGCATTTCAAAATATTCTAATTCAAAAACTCGGTTTCGTTTGCGCTTGACTCTAAATCCACTTCGCATATACCAGCAAATCTTATTAGACTTCACCAAGGATAAACTTGCGATCCTTACGCTCAATTCTCAAAGTCTGAGTGCTCACCAAACAGATTTCAACGTTATTTCACAAAATTGTACGTTACTCATGTTGGCAGAGGCGTGGTTAAATAATGACGAACGTGTTTCGATACCTAACTTCGATTGCTGCGTAACCTTTAAACGACAGGGCCACAGAACCGCTGGTGTTGCGATGTATCGCAAATAGAACTACTCACATGTTGTGGCTTCTCATATGGATATTACTTATCGTTAACTAAGTGGACTGGGTATTGTTAGTCAAGATATCGAGGACATATGTGCGGCAGAATGCTTATTTGAAAATGGACAAATAGTGATTTCGGTGGTCGTAAACATTTCTCCGAATCAAGCGGTTCAAAAAAATTAAAGATTTCCTGCATTTTTTTTACTTTTATTATATACCGAAGGTGGTTCTGCTCTTTAAAAAAAAACTATCACTCGTTTCCCATGATTTTGAATGGTGATTTTAAAGTTAACTTCAGTTTGCTGGAAGCCGAGCCACTCATAGCTTTTTTAAATGATGAACTCAAGCTCGAAATTAACGCAATTCGAAATGTCTGGACAACTAACAGTGGTGCTGTTATTGACGCTATTTTTCAACCGTTTTTAAATACTTTGAAATCACAAGTAAATGAGTCACATTTTAGTTATCATAAGTTATCTCTCTCTCTCTCTCTCTCTCTCTCTCACACACATTACCGCTTTTCCCCAAATAGAGCAAGAATAATTATTCTTGATAAGAAATTGCATTGCTCTTTGTGTTAATTAAATAAAATTTTCATTAAAGATATAATTATTCTGTAGAAAATTATTTCCAATCATACTCGATTCATTTTTTTTAGGATATAAGTTGCTATTGCGAATTTACCACTATAATATGTCAGATGTTTTTCAGATAAGAAAGTATTCAAACATTAATATTATATTCTGACTCCACTATCCTATTGTGATGGATTTCCTCTCACATCCATCATTGTTTGGGAGTTAGAATGAAGATCAGCCATAACCAAAACAAATATAATTTATTAATCTTTTAATAAATGTCAACAACCCAGGTTAGAAAATGCACCTATAATTAAGTATTAGAGCAAAAGAGAGGTAGAAGAGATGTTTAATATTTAATTATGAATTGAATCACTTACTCCTGGAACCTTTTGGTAACATACGTTCTGAATAATCGTAATTCCGTTCTCAGCTATTCGACCTCTGGCCGTTTTCTTTAAAAAATATCTCTTATTGACTGAATCTTCAATTAACAATCTTTAAACATTAAGCAATTAATAGTCGAGCCACTCTCGACTAGCTTTCCACTACTTTATGTTAATCACAAACTTCTATCATTTAACCCAGTGATACTCAACCCGCGGGCCGCATGTGACCCACCGGCCTTTTCTGAGTGGCCCGGTAATGGTCTATTGCACTAAGAAATTTAATTATTGGAGAACAATGTACTAAAAATTTAGCGGGAAATAAGCAATTAAATCGATCAATTTTCTTTTTTTGATAGTAGAATGTAAGCAAAAGGCTTGGTCAGGGATAAAAGAAAATCAAAACTATCCCGAAACTCAGCAAAAAAGGCATAAAAGTAATTATTTTTTTCGTGTGTTTTTGACAGAAAGTTTAATATAGTATTAAGATAAAAGCCAAAAATGAGTTTGAATATTTTAATCAATTTTGTTTTGTCCAATGTTGCTTTGGTTTTATGGTATGTTTTTTCCATTACTCTCATATTGCGAAAAATACCTGTCATGTGTGTGTGGCCCGCTTGAAATATCTATCATGTGTATGTGGCCCGGCGGGGAAAAAGGTCGAGTACCTCTGATCTAACACCTAGCCTATCTCTCTCTCTCAAACCTAAAAGTTAATGCTTAAATATAAGCCTTGATTTACATAAACCGCACCTTCTTCTTCTGGAGAAAGTTTTCAATAGAACAATATTTAAAAAAATTGTTTTTCCCCAAGAGGATTAGCAGGAGGCTCGCGAATAGACCCGTTACACTACAGAAAATCACTCCCCCCCCCTACATTATTCATTTTTATCCGAGTTGACACATTTTTTTTTTATAAAATATGTTTCGCAATTTTTGTCTTAGATCGTAATGCTAAATGAATTATCCTTTTACATGTTAAAAGAAAAAATTAATTATTTATGGAATGTTTTGAAAATTTAAAAAAAGCTATTATTATAAACAAATGTATGAGTTTCAATGTTACACATTTTCATGAAACTGAATCTTTTTCTGTCCGAAAATATGCTACAATAGAGCTACAATCCGATCCCTCGGGAAACAACCACCCTCGTGACCAGTCTTTATTGTAAAAAAATCAAAGCTTACACACACATTTTATCGAATTCCAACTTTCTTACAAACAGGGCTGTTTTTAACCTCCCTGGTGCCCTAGGCACTTGAAATTGTTACGGCCCCCCCCCCCTATTTCCATAGCGCAACTTCCTTTTTTTCTTACCTTGTCAGTTTTAGTTCGAGAGAGATTTTCCTTTCTCTTTTCCTTTCTTTGTTTTTGCTCTTTGGGTAGTCTTTCAATTATCCACCAGCTATGAACTCGCCGTGTCTCGGACTGACAACCGCCAGCATAATGAAAGGATAGTGACAGGGTTTGGCCACTCTTGTGCACTTCTTATTTCACGGCATCATGGACCACCCACCATTTTGTGAATTAGTACAGTAAATTTATGAAATTGTTAGCAATTATAGTATATAAAGTATACTTTATTGCAGGAACTGCTATCAACTTGTTAATATCATCATTTATCGCTTTACTATCTATTACTGTTAGACACCCTTATTCTTTGTTGAGTCACTGTCATTGTACTTGTGCAATAAAAGTTTTATTCGAGCTTTGATCATTGCAAAATCGTTAACGACATCATTGCAATCAATTTCAATTGTAATAGCGTTCGTTTGAAGTGCACAGCACCACAAACTGTTAAGCGTTTCATTTCCCATAGTAGATCTCATTTCAGTCTTTACTTTCATTTATGGGCATAAATGCTTCTCTGATGACTCGCTAAGCGGTGGTACATTCGCTGTAATTTTGAGTCTTTTTTCTGTTTTCTCACACTCTACTTTTTTACGCCCCCAAATCTTTTGCGCCCTAGGCACGTGCCAAGTGTGCCTAAGCGAAAAGATGGCTCTGCCGACGGATGTCACTCAATTACATTAATAATGTAATTTATTATTATTTTCGTTTTGGGGTACTTTTGCTGCTTTGTTGGCTTAAAAACCGAATGGTTTTTTTATGTATAGCCGAAGTCAAATACATTTCTCAATTTCAAATGAATAACAATAAATATCATTAAAACAAAATTATATAATAGTTAATTCATATTATTGAAGTGAAACTTCTTTATATTGTAATTTTTCAGATTGCTTGAGTATTTTTTCAATTCCTACTGTTAGCTCACACTCTCTATGTATTTATCTTGCTCAAATTTTCAATCGTTAATAAAATACTTTCTATTCATCCAATCAAGTTCAAATAAATTTTTTTAAACTTGTAGTGGTTGACAATTGATGTTGATACAGTTTTTTCAAATATTAATTCATTAATCAAATTTTATTTTTAAATTTATTCTGCGTTATTTTCGTCTTCGTTACAATTAGCTGCAACAGATGGCGCCAGTGCGTTTTTCTAACAAAGTAGGAAATGATGTTAAATGTTTTTTTTTTATATTACTTGTTTAAGAATCATGTTAGTGATTTATGGTTTAAAAATCTGGCGGTTAGTTTTTTCTTAATGTATGATTTTATATACAATATTTCTCCCTGGTTAAAAAAAAAATCATTATTGCGTTTAACGGCGTTGTATGAAATCGTTATTCAGACTGTTGTGTTTATACTACATATATAGTTACTTGCTTTAATATGCATCATTCTGATCAGCTATAGAAAGCTTAAAAGAAAAGGAGGCTTGATCCGCGAAATCACTAATTATTCAACAAATAAATATATACATTAAAAAATTGCTCAAACTAAAAATAAAAAACAGTAGATAAGATCTTAATAATACTCCGAAATTTTGAAGAATCCTATAAATTTTATGCAGAGATTTTGCTTCATATATTTTCCTAAGGCACATTTAACAGATCTAAGTAATCTTAAGAAGAAAAAGTTTTGCTAAACAAATATAACTTAAGACAATACAAGACGTTTACTCAATCACTGTTAAGTTGCATGAATTATCTACTTAACAGTTTGGATAGGTATTTCGAAAGACATACTTATTTGTTGCCGAAACAACTTTTAGTGAACAAGCTTTGCGTTCATTCTTTGTTAAAATATTTTTCTAAGCACTACATAGTTGTACACGTTATGCAATACGTAAATCCTACAACCTCTCCAAAAAATAATCACAAAACTTGTTTTAAGTCGTGTTTTTTTTTAAAGTTTTATTTTTTCGATGATGGTGTGGTAATGTTGATCAAGCTTTCACTGAATTCTATTTCGACTTATTTTATTTTGAAATGTCATATGTATATACCCAACTAACCTAAAAATATGTAACTTGCGTAATATATTATAGATCATACATTGTAAAAAGAAAAATTTTGAAAAAAAAAGAATATTCTTAGTTTTAGCACTATTAATGTTCTTTTTTGGAACACAGTAATTTCCATATATCTGTATATTAATATCATTCTTAATTAGTCACAGCACAACACTTTTATTCAATTCCTACTATTAGCTTACACTTTACCTATATATATTTATTTATATATACACTCAAGAGCCAAAACATTATGACCACCCCTACATTTTGCAATGAACTCGTCTAGATGACGTGGAAGGCACATGATCAGGTGGAAGTGGTATTTAACTGCTGCTGGAGAGTCTGAAGAATCATTCTTTCACTTACTTCTGTGTGTGATGGGAAAGGCTGCGGATCTAAGCGACTTTGATAGAGGGCAGATTGTAATGGCTCGAAGGCTCGGAACAAGTATTTCCGAAACTGCCCGACTCGTTTGTTGTTTGCGATCTACAGTTGCTAGTACTTATGCAAAGTGGATGAATGACGGTGAAACCAGCAGTAGACGACATGGTGTTGGACGTCCACACGCTATCAAAGAAAAAGGTCGTCGGAGACTGTCTCGCATGGTGAAGCAAAACCGGAGCCAGACAGTGGTTCAGCTGACAGCCCAACACAATGCAAGGCCAAGTAGAATAGTATCGGAGCACACTGTTCAGCGAACACTGTTGGATATGGGGCTACGCAACAAACGTCCCACTCCTGTGTTTTTGCTGACCAAGCGTCATCGCCAACTGCGCCTGCGCTGGACCCGGGAACATCGCGACTGGTTCATGGATCAGTGGGAGAGAGTTTCCTGGTCAGATGAATCACGGTTTGTCATTCATCACGCCGATGGCCGTGTCAGGATACGCCGTCTTCCAGGCGAACAGTTGCTCCCTCAATGTACAATAGGTCATACACAGGCCGGTGGTGGCGGTATTATGCTTTGGGGGACGTTCTCTTGGGCGTCTCTGGGACCCGTGGTTGTGGTAGAGCAGACCATGAATGCTACAGGGTATCTGAACATCATTGTGGACCAGTTGCACCTTTACATGGCCTCTGTTTTTCCAGCTGGAAATGGAATGTTCCAACAGGACAACGCCCCGTGTTACAAGGCTAAAATTGTGTTGGAATGGTTCCAAGAACATGATGCTGAATTCCAGTTAATGTCCTGGCCGCCTAACTCACCAGATCTCAATCCGATAGAACACATTTGGGATGTCATGGGACGGCAGCTCAGAGTTCAAAGACCACCAATTCGCATTATCTCGGATTTGCGTGACCGTTGCTTAAACATCTGGTACAATCTGTCTCCGGCCATTTACCAAGGACTTGTGGTATCCACGCCAAGGCGGGTTGAAGCTGTGTCACGCTCCAAAGGTGGGCCAACTCGTTATTGACAGGTGGTCATAATGTTTTTTCTCTTGAGTCTTGTTCAAATTTTCAATCATTAATAAAATGCTTTCTGTTCATCCAATCAAGTTCAAATAAAAAAATTTTAAACTTGTAGTGGATGACACTTGATGTTAATACAGTTTTTCTAAGTATTAATTCATTAATTAAAAAAAAAATAATTACCGGTTTTCGACGCCAACTTAGATTCGTCTCCATTGTTGTAACAATGTAACTGTTAAAACAATGACAAAAGTTGTCGTCGAAAACTGGTTTTTCAGCCAAACTGTCTAAACCGGGTGTGCATTGTTACAACAAAGCAGACAAAAATCCCGTTATTTTTTCAATTCTTACTATTATAGTTCACTCTTTCCTTATATATATATTCATCCATTCAAAGTAGGAATTGATTAAAAAAATTTTCTATGACTTGTTTTGTTAATAAAAATAGTGACAAAACTAATAGTATTAAAAAAATCTGTAAGACAGTGTTAGGAGCAAATTATCCTATTATTTTTCTTGATGCGTACATTTGTAATATGCTTCATGTTGTTGATTTGATATACTTTTCTAAAGTTGCATCCTAATTTCTATTGATTTCTGTACTTTAATGTAGATTATAAAGAATTTACGTCCCTTCTTCCCTGTGACCCGTCTAGAGGTGTGGGAGGAACCAAATGATCAGACGACATGATGAACTTCAATTATTTTATTTATCACTATATTCAACTCAGACACAAACAACACTTAAACAAGATAAATTTAATCAGTAGAGTGATCGGGAGTGAGATGAGATTGCGTTGGGGGAGAATATATTCAATCATGCAGCTCTATTTTTAATATAACTTTATACAGAGCCTACGTATTTAATGACCACATTATTAGTTTAATTTTCTAAACATCAACTTGATTTAAGATCACAGTATCTGAACTCTTGCAGTCTTCTATTCCTTTTTGTTGACTTCAACACGTCCTCAACAGTTAATCTAATCACTTTCTTAATATTCCAACTTCTGGTTTCTTACACTGTTTACGTATACGCTTCACTTCCGATTTACTGCACTTCCTATCTATTCACAATTCACTAACTCTGAAACTCGCGAATAAAGAATATATATACTAAACTTAATTTGCAAATCACGCTTCTGCCCTTCGGAGAAGGTTGGTTGAAAATGCTGGCCCAAAATAATTCCCCAGAGGTTAATAGAAGGACGCGTAAGATCCATTACAAGATGGCTCCATCAGAGATCTTGTTTGATATTTTTTCGAATTAAGAGGGTTTTATTTTTTCATTTAATTTCCATACATTTTCTACTTTCAAAAAAAAAAATTTGATTTTTGAATTTTTTTTTATAATTTTTAAATTCAATATACTGTTGCTTTTTTTCAAAGTATATTTATGAACAATTTCATTTTTAAATACTACCCTACAGTGTCGCACTCAAGTGGCTGTCCTAGGGGTCCGGACACCCCCCCAAAGTCCTTGAATTTGTTCGCTTTATGATAATCCTTTATATATATTACGTAAAATTTAATTAATTACTTGTTATTAACAATTTATTCCATTAATTAATGCTAACTATTAATTTAATAACTTATTTTTCATTGTTTTTTGTTAACAAAATCAGAAGAATCAATTAATGTTGTCTTGAGGTATGATACGAGTTGGGGAACTTTTGACCATGGACACACCCCTTGAAAAAAATTTGTGTGTGCTACTGCTACCCTATGATCTCCATTGTTTTTTTTTCAATGTTTATGAGGTTGGCATACTAACTTTTATTCTTTTCGGCTATTAGCGATTGCATCTTTCAAATTAATTTTAGTACTCTTTTTAAGTATCATATATATTTCTGAGTAAGTAGATCTCTATTTTATGCAATAGAATTATGGAGTTTTATATTTTTTTTAAAAAAAATCATTTTAATTTTTAGAAAATAAATAAATTTTAACTGTATTTTCTTTTTTTATTTCAGCTCACTAATATAAGCAAATATAAAGGAAGGTTGGTGCCTTGAAACTGTTTAACCCTGCAGTCTGAATCCTATGTCTAAGAGTTTGGCTATTGTATTACTGTGGATATTTTACTTTAATCTGTACTGTCTTGCAATATTCTTACATTTTGTTTGAAATTGTTAGAATTATAGCAATTTAGTACATTATTAATGATATTACACACACACACACACATATATATATATATATGTGTGTGTGTGGTGTAATTTTTAATAATAAAAATAGAACTTATTATATATATTTCAAAAAATTTCTAACAATTTGCAATTTTTTAAAAAAAATTGAATGAAAAGTTTTTTTTAAATACTTTAAGAGCTGAGAGTCTCTTTATAAAAATACATATGTAATCCTTAAAAAAAATTCTTATTAGCATGGCATTTATATTTACTAAAATATTATATTACTTATTTATATTACTTAAAATAATTTTAAAAGAAAATCACAAACACATCAAATTAATGCAAAAAATAGAATAAATCGTAAATTTTGAAAAAATATTTTTTCTATACATTTGTAGGTATTTTTAAGTCTTTTTTTTTATTTCTTATCATTGAAATTTGAATTTATTCGAAATATGCAATTATAAAATTTTTTTAAAAAAAACTTCATTTTCCCCCCTAAAGAGTAATTTAAGAAAAACATCTCATCCCACGAGCTAGTTGCAAAAAGAAAGAAAAAAAAAATCCAATATATATATGAAAAGGTTAAAATTCATATATATATATATAATTCTTAAACTTGAATTCGTAAATGTTTATCATCGACGAAATTAAATGCGTTGCAATCTCAAAATAAAAACTTCAGTCACAACAAATACTTCAGACGATTTTTCAAAATAGATAAATACGTTATTTTGATTTCTCATTGCGTTCTAAAATCAAACTGTTCTCGAAATTTCCCAGACGGATGGAATTTCTGTGTCAAAGGAATTATTGTTAAAAAAATAATTTTATCTGAAAAAATGAAGAACCAGTAAAGCACAACGAATATTATTGCGTAGTTTGTTTTCATTGTATACTGAAATCAAGACATCAAAGCAACGTTTAAAAAAAATCAAAAAACGGTTTCTTAAACAATTTTGTTATGACGGAAGTCGTCGAGACTGCTATAGACGAGAAAATCTATATTTCTTCTTATATTTATTTAAGAAGTATGTATTTCATAATTTATCCTCATAAGCATTGCACTAACATTCGAATTTAATATTCTCTAACATGAATCTAATCCTGTCTTAAATTTCATGTGTGTGTGTGTGTGTGTGTGACAAATTTAAAAAATGAAATACTTAAAAGAATAATTACCATTATTTAATTGATTCAAAGTGATTGAATCTCCTTAATTTATTTGTTTGGTGAATCAAACTACCTTAAATATTTTTAAATTATATGCATTTGCCTCAACTTCTACACGTATTCAGAAATGTGTTATAAAATTGATTTAGTTTATCGAGTTATTTAAAGCTAATTACCATCTTTGTAAGAAATCAGTGACTCTCATTCATCTGTAAGTTTTTCCTGTTTCCATAATTCCTCTCTTGCCAATATTTAACTGTTCTAAGTTGTTATAAACATCAGAGAATGCAATATTGATAAAAGATTTTTTTCTGAGGTAATATATATGTAATAACTTAAATTATTATTTATTTAAAATTCGAATATTTTATTTATGTCTGATATCCAAGTCAAAATTCTGAATAGCGTATTTCGAAACGCGTTTTATTTCATCTGGCATAAAAGGATTAAAACCTATATTCTAACAGATTAATTCAAGATTCCTCATTAAATGGATCAGACCTTGAATTTTCGACATATTGATTAGTGATGCCCGGTAAAAGAATAGCAAATTTTCTTACACTTGCCCTACTGAGCGATTAAAACTTTTCCCTAAAACACTGATATAATTTCTAAAAATAGCTTATATTCCCCTTCACTTGAACACGTGGTTATATAAATTTTCCATTTCTCCCGTTTTTGTTTGTATACTTAAATATCGAAAAAAGATTATTTCCTTCTTGCTTGCCTGACACTCGAGCATTGCAGAACGCATGCTTTTCTCATTTGATGTTAAAATTAATTAAATAAACGATTAGGTTATCAACATCAAGAAGGTTTCTTAACTGCCACAACAATATATATAATTTACACAAAAGGAAAACTCTTCACGTTACATTACATACATACAGGGTGTCCCAAAAATATTGCCCAAAATCTGTACAACCAGATTCCTCGTTGTGAGTACATAAAAAATGCCCAAAGAACTGTATCTTGCAATCTATAGTTTACGAGAAAAATACGGTAAATGAAAATGCATAGTGATGAATGAATGAGGATGTGGGATGATTCATGGTGGGATTCCAACGCATTTCTGTGCTCCTGTGCGTGATTCGCAGGATATCGCATACTTCAGTCGTTGGATCGGACTTGATGGGTCCGGTTCTATGGCCGCCATGATCGCTAATCTCATACCATTGGATTTTTTTGCCTATGGGGCATTCTCAAAGAATGGGTGTATCGAGAGGTAGTGACTACACAAACGGACTTAGTTGCTCGTCTGTATGGTGTTTGTACTTCGATGGACACCACGCTGCTGATACGCGTGTACTCATGCATTCCACGGTGTGCTCAAGCCTGCCTCGATATGCACGGCGTATACTTTGAACATCCGCTGTTCAGCGTATGTGTATAAAAATGTAACGCTTATAGTGTCTCAGTGTATCTTTAAATTCCAACAAGGGAGGAGTCGAATCGAGCAGAGCAGGTCACAACAGTTCAATTTCAAACTAAGTGAGACCCTTTGTTTTAGTGCCTTTTATTGAGTAATCCACTGAGCCAGTAGCGCACACAAAAATTTCTCAAGGGAGGGGGTTGAAAGTCCCCCAACTCGTATCATACCTCAAGATAATAACAATTGATTCTTCTGATTTTGTTAACAAAAAACAGTAAAAAATAAATTATTGAATTAATAATTAATAAAATAAATTGTAAATTACAAGTATTTAATTAAATTTTACGTTATATATGTATAGGAGTATCATCAATCGAAAAAAATTCAAGGGCTTTAGGTTCTAGGGGTCCGGACACACCCCTTGTGTGCGCCATTGGCGGCTGTGACGTCACATTTTGTTTACCGTATTTTATTCGTAAACTATGGATCGCAATGGTACAGTTCTTAAGGTATTTTTTATGTACTTTCAACGAGGAGGTAGGCTTTGCAGAGTTCGAGCGCTATTTTTGGGACCCCTGTATAAACGCTTTTTAAATTATTTCCAGTGTAAAATGTTAAAACTTTGTCATCCATAAAAATGGAGATAAATCTATTAGTTTGAGCGTCCTGAGCGGGTAAACCAAGGAATGATTTAAACCAGGGGTGCTCAACCTTTTTTTTCTGCAGGGCCGAAACATGAGGATCAATGGTGGTGGGGGAGAGAAACGCTTTAAGAAAAAGAAACATAGGAAATTTAAAATGCAGAGAATTATTAAAATGTTTAAACTCCTATTTTGCTTTTTTAATTGCTATTTTTATATTTTTTAATTTTTGTCACTGAATTTATCAAGCATTAAATTGGAGATGCACTCACAAACACATTTAAGAAACACTCCTTCACAATTTCTGCATCAGTCAACAGTTTCATATGATTGCCAGTCATATAACAAATTTCATTGGACCCATTTCTTACCGCTGTGATATTACCACTATCAAAACACTTTGTTGGTATTACAAAGATTATTCAAGAAAACCTATTCATCGCCTCTTGAAAAAGATCTCCGAGAAAAAGTGTCACATTGAACGATTCGTAATTATTGGTATTTTTAAATACACTTTCACAACAAATCAAACAATTACGGATCCATGTTTGTTTTTCACTTCAAAATAGTCAACTTCCCAATCGTCTTGAAACAACCTATTTTTTTCGAATATTTTTTACTTGCTAGACACGAGGGATATTTAAAAATTAGTTCCACTCATAAAATGGTCGCTACTCAACTGTTGTCACTAACCGTTACTGGACAAGAAAAAAATTACAATTCGCAAAATTGATATACTATTTGATTTCCTGACTGAAAGATTTTCTCGCCAAATTTTTGTACTTTGTTCTTAAATAAATGAATTTCTCAGAGCAATGGGCCATCACCGGTCCACTTAAAAAGGCCCAGTGGGCCGCATGTTGAGTATCGCTGATTTAAACCATTTATTAATAAGCTAAATAAATCTACCTCTTCCTACGTCGTGGCTATTGTGAAGAATGTAAAACTGTGTTATCTGTGTTAATGTTTTTCATGTTCCACAGCATGACTGAAAATGATACTTGACTTTATCATATAAACGCTATGGTTGCAAGCCTCCTACTTTTGCATCCTAATTAGAACTCATTCTCGGAACAACACGTTTAGGAAAAAAAAGAATCGAGTCAACAAGCGAAATATTTCTTTCTTCAGAGATAATTGTTTCAAACACGACCTACAGTGAAACCCACATGAGAATATTGATAATAGCAAATAACCTTGAGAGCAACATCAAAACAAAACAAGTCTACTAACCTCTCTCTTTCCATCAACATCTAATCCATATCAGTGAACCAGTTTTTACTAGATTTAACGGTGTCCGTATTTCACTCCTAAGATAGCAGCTTAATTTCTTTGAGAAATTCCTTAAATATCTTCACATCTTCTCTGACCTTCAAATGATAAAAAGCCTCAAATTTAATACTAGTTTCAGAAATTGTCGATCCTTCTGGCAATTTTATGAAAATGCTTTTTTCTACGTGAGGGAATTGTGATTTTTTTTTAATTTGCTTTCGTTTTATCAGAACTGCTTTCGCTTTTAACTTGAGGCCTTCTTAGGAAAGAGGTTTTTGTAATGTGTTGAACAGGTTTCGTATCTGGTTTTTCGTACGCATCATAACTTTCGTGAAAAAGGTTTATTCATCTCAATCATTCCATTTCCTATCAACATATTAATATTATTTAAGAATGTTCTAGGTTCAAAAATATTTGTCCGGATAGTAACCATGTTTAGCCTCAGTCTAATCATATTTACTTTGGTTTTTTTTTCCTTTCGTTTCCTTCAATTCTTATAACTGTATTATTGCATTGATGATAGCAACGGTAGCGAAATAATTTTGATCGTGAGCTTGGTGAGAGGCGCTGTTTCTGTCGAGTCGTGGGACTGAGTACTGGTTCCATTAAGGACACACCGTGTACCGTGTTGATTACCAAGTTGGTTCCTTTATAAACTATTTCCATTATTACGAATGTTAAAATAAATTAGGAAGGGTTTTTAGCGCGTTTTTCACGTAGTGTAGAAAAAGCGCTATTAGGACGCAAATTTCGTCTTCGTCCTCGTCTTCGTTCCATATTTTGTCGTACCTTTTTCTCAGCCAATAAGCAACCGATTTACCTTGGGTTTTCGGCATTTGGTCGCATTTGTGCCCTAGATGAGCCAAATCATATTTAAATTTAATAATTTTTAAATTAAAAAAAAATTTAAGTATAGTACTACTTTCTTTTAGTACAAAGTTCATTAGTTGCATTATTGTAAAATACAACATGTGAAAAACGCGCTAAAATTACATGGCCATGCCAATGATTGATATCTTGTTTAAGTTAAAAAAGATTTTAGAGTAAGAACTGTGTGAACACTTAAAGAAAAAACAAGATGTCAATCATTGGCATGGCCATGTAATTTTAGCGCGTTTTTCACATGTTGTATTTTACAATAATGCAACTAATGAACTTTTTACTAACAGAAAGTAGTGTACTGCACCACTCCTCTAAATGTACTACTATTGAGCTGAAAAGAAAAAATTCTGGGAAAATTTTGTGGAAAACTCGGGAAAATTTATGGAAAACTCAGGAAATTTTTGTGGAAAACTCGTGAAAATTCGGGGAAAATTTTGAGGAAAACTCGGGAAAATTTTGTGTAAACTCAGTAAAATTTGGGATAAATTTGGTAAAATCCCGAGATATTCAGGTAAAATCTTGTGGAAAATTCGAAAAATTCCATGGCAACTCGGGAAAATTTGAAATATTTTATTGAAAATTTGGTACGATTTTGTTGAAAACTAGGTAAAATTTGAGAAAATTTTGTTATAAACTAACGAAATTCAGGAAAATTTGTAGGAAAATTCGGGAAAACTATGGGAAAATTTAAATATGATTCGGCTCATCTAGGGCACAAATGCGACCAAATGCCGAAAACCCGAGGTCAATTGGTTGCTTATTGGCTGAGAAAAAGGTACGACAAAATATGGAACGAAGACGAAGACGAAATTTGCGTCCTAATAGCGCTTTTGTTCCACTACGTGAAAAACGCGCTAAAAAGCTTTATGTAGGTACATAAAGTACAATGACAAGCAGTGCAAGATGAATTTCAAGTCGATTGCAGATGCGGCCATCCTTGCAGATTTAAATAGGAATTGGAAGCGAGCCAACGCTGGTTCTCAAATAATAAATATTGGATATCAATTATCAGTAGACCTAGACCTTGTTCGAAAAATGAATGTGATGACTGTGCCTTTGTGTCTTCTTGAGCTCGTTGACTTCCATGTATATCTTGAACTTGACGAGAGAATTGATATGAGTGTGATGTCCTCTGCCTAGATCAGGGCCATTGCTTGAGAAACTTTTGAGAGCAGGTATCAGAGTAACTTCTGGACCCATGTTTACGTCGATGGATCTATGACTGCGCGAGGAACTGGAGCTGGTGCAGGAGTCAGTTGTAACCATTTTGCATTCTATAAGGGAGTGGGAAGAGATATTTCTAATTTTGATGGTGAAGTTGAGACTATATTTATTGCTTTGAATCAATTAAGGCCTCGGAAGAGTTATTTACCTCGGGCTGTTATTTTGTTTGATAACAAAATCTAAATCGATAAAACTTGCACTTCTGAACGAATTTATGAATGTAGAAAGATTTTCAACACTCTGGTGAACTCAATTGTCTAGCAGTGGATTCCTGCTCATTGTGGCATCGAGGGAAATGAAAGAGCCGATTTAATGGTAAAGAAGGGGACGACTATTCTACAAATCACTAATAACCATATGAATTTTAAGTCTGCAAAACTCCTAATTAAATTAGAATTGAAGAAGAGATTTGCCTCCTACTTATCAAATGAAACTAAGGGAAAGGCCTGGGAGTGTCTCACTAGTAACCATTCCAGATTTTCCTCGTCCTGTAGCCGTGGGGTTATTTCATCTATTGACTGGACACGATTGTTTGAATGCCCCCCCCCTTTTTTTTTAAAAAAAATTCGTCTGTACTCTTTACAACTCTGGTGAGTCCATGGATACGGGTCATATTGACAAATGCACTGCATTATTGTCTTTTAACTCTATTGCTCTTAAGTATTGGGAAGCTTGGTTGAGACTAATGGTCTAGTGGCCAAATTTCTGAAATTTGTATAAATAAATAGGAAAGGAATCTCGCCCCTATATGTAAAAATGTATCTGAAATATGGCAGTGTAAGAGTCGTACATCTAATCAATGGTTTAGTTTTGTTCATGATCCCTATATGGGGAGTGAATGAAACAAATTTTTCTTATTTTTTAACAGAAAGCAGTAGTATCCTTTGTATTGTTACGAAGATAATTATCTCGTTAAAAAAACAAGTGTCATATATTTTAAGCCCAAAAGTTACAATCTGAATAAATAAAATTTCAGATATCCCAATATTTTATTAACGCGTTATTTTTGCATCAATATTTACCATTCAGAACATCAAAGTTAAATTATTTATAATTTTTCATATCATGCATTGCAATAGTTATTTCAATTGGGAGCTCATGTCCTTGGTATAAAAAGGGGTCCATGAGCACAGTAAATTTGGGAACCATTGGTGCAGTGAGATTGATTAGATTGATACATGGTAAATTTGTCGCGGCACGAAATACTCAATTTGACATGGTGTGGAAGTTTGAAATGTCAACACAGTGTCATCCTCGTCACTTTCTCATTTTTCAAAATTATAAAATCCGTGATTAAAAGCTCTCGAAAACAACGCAAACAGTCAATCAGTCGATATATGCGTAAATTCCAATCAATCAATTAGATTCTATTTTAGCCCACACTTATTTTTCGCCAACTTGGTGAATTACTTTCTTTATATTGAATAAAAGTCCAGCACAAAAACTGAGCTTCTGGAGAAATTTGGCATAATTTGTTTTTCTTCTCTCTCTCTCTTTTGCCAAAGGTGTGGACTAAAATAGGATTTTACCCAATGAATCATTTATGTTGTACTTAAGCTGACTGTTGAGTTTTGTTCTTGTCCACAATTCATGTTTCGATTAATTCATAAATTTATAAAAAAAAAAAGATAAAATTTAGTTTTTTATTTATCTTATGAGGCAAATGAAAGACATCAATTTTACTATTTATAAATTTTTGGGGAAAAGATATAAAGTATTTTATGTATTTTGATTTGTTACTTGATTCATTTTATATACTTTGTATTAAAATCGTCTCTCATTAATTTTGTTTAAATGATACAATAAGTTTTTTTAACTAGTTTTAGCAATTTGGTTTTTGATTTAGGCTGTTAATCAAGAAAAAAGAAGATCTAGAAGAAAATGTTATATTAAATTTTATTAAGTTCTAATGAATGTTCTTGTTTCTCAATGTTTTTTTATACAAGCCTATATATGTATTTATGCAAATATAAAATGTGCTCTTATGAATTTAATTTTGTTAAACATATGTTACTGTTTTTTTTTTCAATATCCTTTAACACGAAATTCTTTTGACACGAAAAAATATTCAGTCCTCTCATTTTCGTGTTAAACGGTTTTCACTGTATTTAAAAAAAGAAGCTATATTCCGAAAATACGTTATTTTACTATTTAACAAGTCAAGTGAAAACCTAATTTATATAGAGTTTCAATGTACAAGACAGATTATAAATGCCTTTTTAATCCAGAAAAAAAATGGACTAATTAAAACTAAAATTTATGGTCTAATAAATGGCGTGTTCTCTGTAAAATAACTGAGTTAAAATATTATAGTAATCTAGAGGCAACTTTCTCTATTGGAAAAAAAACATTCGAAGTTGTATATGTGTGGGGTACTAATTTTTAACATAACACTATGTGGTAGCCTTAAAAAATGAATTTTCAAATATTCTAAGCGTTTGCGCGCACAAAATGGCGAGATAAAGCATTTATGACAGGGAAATTTAAGATCTGGACGTGTAAATATGCTACAAAACAAGAGTTGAAAAACGACGCCTGAAGCTCACAGCAGGATATACATTAGTGCATGCATTTGATGACTTCAGTGGAGAACCTAAGTTACTACAATTTGTTTCTCACATTCAAGCTGTCTTCACTTAATGTGAAAGAATAAGACTCACATGGAATATTCTTTAAAGAGAAAAGTACTCCAGTAAAAAAATATCACATCTTGACTTTCTTAATTGAGATTATCATAATTAATAATTTTACGTCATTTTTGCTTGAATAAATCCCTTTTTTTTCATGTCTTATTGTGGTAGATTTTTATCAGTGTAAGCTCAAAACAAATTCCTTACTTTCTTATAAAGAAATTCAAACTATTTCAAATAAGCATTTTCAATAAGCACTTTCCGTCAAGTATACTTCCGGTATTCTAAAATAAGTGCGGTTCAAACAACTTCATTCCAAACTTTCTTACAAACATTGTTTTTTTATTTATTTGATTAATTCTTCAATTAATTTTTTAATTAAGTACTATAACATAACGTCATTGGGAATAATAAAATTTATTTATTTTATTAAATATATTGCATTTGTATAATTCGTAAATGAATGATTTTTTTAGATATTTTAGCTAGTCAAAATTGGCACACAAACAAAACAAAATATGTAAAAAAATTTTAATATAAAAAAACCTCTCAAACATCATTCTCACTAATCTGATGTTGAAAATATTGCTTAATAAATTTAATAAAACTTCTTTAAACAAAAAATAATTGGATCAGGTAAATATTAATACATTATTCTTTTTAACATATTCATACCAGAAAAATTAACCTGAAAATACCATGAAAATATTTTTTTTTAATTTAGAAAGGGACACAGTTTCCTGACGACATAATGTATGTGGACAACCACAACAAATCAACCGTTGACTGCGATTTCTGTATCCCTGACCTGAACCCACCTACTGAACTGCAGCTGGTGTTATTGTTTCTCTAAAACGGCAGATGTTTTAATTCTCAAGATTGTTATTCAGTATCAGAATGGGTTTATATTATAACAAGTCCTAAATACTATATTCATTTTTATCTGTGATAAACAAGAATGATAACTACATTTATATTTGAGTAATTATATAATAGAATTTAGAGATATTGAGAGCAGAGAGAGAGTAGTCCACAAACTTTTTGAGCTAACGGAACCCTAAAAGCTTTAAGATATTTTCAAAGAACCCATTTCACACTCACACACTTTAAAGAGTTTATCTTAAAATAATATTTAAATTAGATTAATATGGTACAAGTAATTCATATAAAGACAATTAGAGAAATTATTGTTTTTGTTATTAAAATTTTTTATGTAATTTTAGAATAATTTTTACTCACAAATATTAATTTGTGTAATTTCAGTGTCACATACCCATACGTTATATTTAATAACTGGGATATGTGCTTTCATTTTTTTTACGTAATCTGTCGAAGTCTAGGTCTATTGAAATTATTTGAAGTCGCATTTTATATTTAGCGTTTAATTTGATTTTATGTTTTATTTTTGTAGCCACTCACGTTGTGTGAGAAATATTTTTCACTCATATACATTCTTCTGAATGGCATTAAAATGTTTATAGCTAAATGAGAAATCCTGTGTATATTTTTCATGGATTTACAGCCTGAAATTTAGCTGTTATTGCTTAAATTAAGATTTTTACATCGAATGCGTTGATACATCTATAAACTGTTCCCTCTCCTTTATTATAAGTGTTTTTTTTCCACACTTAAATGATAAAGAAAGTTACTTTTCCAGTAAAAGAATTATGTAGTTTTGTAAAGTATTGCATTAACCAGCATAAAATTACTTCATGGAACCCCTTCTAGTAAATATTACAATATTTACGATCTAATAGGTAGAACATATATATAATAAAGTTCTATTATTATATAATAAAAGCTTAACGGGCATTACAAAATACAGTTATACTATGTATAAATAAAATTTTCAGTTTTATTGACTGGGGTGAGCTTTATAGAATACTTGTATTTGTGCATGTTTCATAGAGAATGAAAATTTATTTTGCATGCAATTTTCGTCCTGATTTTGTATAGTGACTCATGAAATTCTTGGGTATACTCCGTGGAACCCCTGGGCTCAGAGGAGCATAGTTTGAGGACCACTGTTGTTGCGTAAAGAAATAATAATGAAGAAATATAAAGATAAAAAAGGTAGAGATATATTAGAATTTATGAATACAGAGCTGTAATGCGCAGTATGTTACATAACCTTTTTAAAAAGAAAATCTTTTTTTAGGGAGTTATCTTATTAATTAGCCATGATTCCTTTTATTGACTGAAATACATTTAGTTTTATCTTACCTACTTCACTTGCCATTTTTTTAAAGAACGGCAGATATCGATAAAGACAAATTTATTTTAATTGAAATTTTCAAAAGTGAAATAAAAATAATCTTTTTTTTTATAATTTTACTTTAAAGAAGTTTATAACAGCTAGTGATAATAACTTTCATTTCAATTATTTAACCTTTTTTTTAAATTTATATTATAATATCTAGGCAAAGCTGTTTACTTAATCTTGTCTGAGCTAAATTATTTCATACATTATTAAAATAGATGTCTTTGGTCTTCTATTCCTATCAATTTTTTTAAAAACAAGCTGTATTTATGTGTAATTACGAGTAATATTACCTACGTAAGTATATATTTCTTTTAATGCAAATGTATCCTTTCTTTATTTCCTCGGAGTATTTATTTTCGGTTTCATCAGGGACATCTTTAGGCTTTTTGAGGCCCTGGGCCCCTATGTAAGAGAAGGCCCTACCTATGACCTTTTAAGTAGACAGTATACAGCATGCACACACATTGTTAAATACTCGTACAAATATTAACTTGAAACAAATAAATGTGTATGGCTCACAATCTTACAAACCAGCTCGACCAAAGCAGCATTTCGACTAAATGATTTGACTGATCGTTTATGGTATTAAACCTAGGTCTAGGCATGGACAACGTCATCACATAACGGTCATTCAACTGTTGCCAGTTGACATGTAGTTTGAAATTCCCTGTTATTAAGAGAATATATTCTGGAATAATATTCAAATATTAAAACTATTCAAATCACGATCTTATTAAGGATGAATCATAACCTGAAACGAGGTCCCTACCGAGGGCGAGACCCTGGACCCCGGCCCAGTTGGTCCATGCCTTAAGACGTCCCTGGGTTTTGTAAAGCTTAATTCATCTAATTTTTAGAATGGTTATACAGAGTCTCCTAAGCCGATGATGAAGTTCCTTTGCGACTTTCAGATCGTAAAATGAACTGATAGTCCGCTTTATATTTTCCAGCACTATTTTCGTTCAAACTATAAAAAACCACAAAAATTTAGGTTATGTATGTATAACTAACTATTGAACATAATGGGAAATACAAGGTAATTATAATTAAAAAAAAGTTCAACTTTCAAATTGCTTTAAAAAAAAGCACTGATCAGAATGACTTCAAATTTGAACTGAATACACTTGAAAAGGGGGAAACGGTATGGTATAAGAAGAAAGTTCTTTAGTGTATCAATAAGCGCTGTAAGCGGCAAAATGAAAGCGAGCTAGGCTATAAGTGGCATTCTGAAAGGAATTAAGACAGCTTTGGTATAAGTTGGACATTGAACCATCTACACTTCAATGTGCATAAATGTTTCAGTTTTTGAAAAAAAAAAAGACTTCCAAGTCATTTAACAGTTTTTGCACTGTTAGTGAAAAACTTATTTACCACAGCAGAGTCGTACCACATTGGATGAGAAAAATCGATTTTTAATTGCCCTTGGGTCAAAAAAGCAACAATTGAAAACTCCAATGAATTTTTTATTTCTTGTACCGTACCATATTTCTCCATTTTTTCAAGTATATTCATTTCAAATTTGAGGTCATTCTGAGTAGTGGCTCGTTTTCCACAGCCTTTTGAATGTGGAACTTTTATTATAATCCCCATGAATGTAATGCACGGCATTGTGCATATTTTTTTTATCCAACTGATCTTACTAAAACTTAATTTATTGTTTTTTTATAATTATTTTTTGTCGACAAGAAGGAGTATTTTTGGATAACGAGGAATATATACATATATGTGTGTTTAATAAGTTCAACATATGAACCTTCTCCCCCCCCCCCCCCCACTAAAATGTCGTTTAAAAAGGCAATTATTGGTAAAATTTCTTAATCAATGAATTATTTTAAAATTACCACAAAAATAAAAAAATTTAAATTAAAAAGCATCTATCAAGAAATTTTTTTTAAAAAAAAGTGTTCTTAAATATTCTGATAAATTATTTCAAATATTATAAGCATTTTCGTAAGTTGACATTCTCTTAAAAATAAAAGCATACCATACAAATATGAAATATTTTCTTTAACTTAAGAATGTTTTTAAATGCTGAAGGAATTCTGTATCATGAATTTTTGAGAACTCTGTTGTCAGGTGTTGATCCACTACTTGATTGTTATCTTTGTTTTTGATGTATTTTAGAAACTTAAAATTGCTAATGGCAAAAGAGGAGTTTTTGTTGTCCTAATTTCTGGGAGAGTAAAAATGCTTTGAGTTGTTAATTATGAGTCTTAGAAAATTACTAACTACTAAATAACTAGAGAATTTATATTTATTTAGAGTTGTATGCCATTTATGCTTTTTGAGTGTTATTTTTTTTTATGCATTAAAACCATAGAATTAACTGACCACTCACAATTCTTCTGATTCGATATTACAAACGGAACATCTGTATAAGAAATACCCCTCCCCCTAAAAAGAAGAAAGAAAAAAGTAACAATTCTTATGAGAAATTTTCTTAAATATTAACAAGTTATATATAAAAAAAAATTTTTAAGTCAATTCCTATTTAGATCAATAAAATTTTTTTTATTTTAGTTACTTTTTATTAAATAATTATAATTAATATAAATATATCTAATATATAAAATTCTCGTGTCACAGTGTTTGTAACCAAACTCCTCCGAAACGGTGTGGCCGATTCTTATGAAATTTTGTGCGTATATTCAGTAGGTCTGAGAATAGGACGTAAACTATTTTTCATTCCGATATTGTAATTAGTTAAAAAGATATTAATTAAAAACCTTAAAACACATAATTGTCTTAACCCTGCGCGTTATTTTTCCCGCCTAGCGTCGTGAATGAACAGAGGGTGAAATTTTTCGGTATTCTCGACGTTATTTATACAGCCATCCGATTTTTGTTTTTTAAATCAAACAAAAAATAATTACAGAATCGAAAAGATCATTTCTTTCGCCATAGTACAGTATAATTTTTTTTGCAAAATAATTATATTTTCTATTTTTTATGAAAATCGTTTTCTAAATCGTTGCGTATGAATTTATTTTCGTGTTATTAAAACGATATTTTGTGTTAAATAAGTTCATGCGTTTTTCTTTTTGAATCAGTCATTTAAAAAATAAAAGGCTTTTTTTTCTATGATTTTTTAAAAAATACTCAAAATTTTAACTCAACATTAAATAACTTCGTCATTTATTAAAACCATCGTACGAAACTTTTTTTACGTTTGTAGAATGATATTGTCCAACTTCTGTGTGAAGATTGAAAAACTTGCTTAAAAATTACGGATTTTAAAATTTTTTGTGTGATTTTCGTAAAATACCGTTTTTGCGAGAAGTAATTTAAACAATTTTTTTTGTACATTTTTTATTTAAAAGTACTTAGATTTTGCAATTAATGTGTGAACTTTCAAAACTTTAACGTGAAAGTTAAGCCCTCAAAAAAAATGAAAACTTTAAAAGAATTCTCAATTGCGTCGAGGTCATTCCCTTTGCGTTAGCTTTCTGTTTGGAAGACGGGAAAGGTTGAGATAGCTTTGAGTCTTTCACTGATGCAGAAAAAGGGGAATTCCTTCATAACATTGCTATTTGCGGCGGGACTCTCATTCATATAAAGCATCGCAACCGATAGTTTTTTTTATTCTTAAAGATTGATTTTTATTGAAGAACAGTGGAATATAAGAAAATATATCATAAAAAATATAAGGAAATATTCTGAAATATATTTTTATCACATAGTATTATTTTCTTTTTGAATTTTATACTGTAAATGTGTAAATAAAAACTTTTTACCTTTTTTTTTGTAACTTTTTTTTAAAAATCTAACATTCAAAAGAGCAACGCAATAAAGAAATAAACAGTCGTTTCAATAGGTAACGGTAAGAATTTTTGCATTAATTATATTTGTGAAAAATTTTTTCGCGTTTTTACTCCGTTATCATTATTTTAAATAAGTTTATTTGCAATACATTTAAATGTATTGCTTTAAATAAATATTTTTTAAAATAAAGTAGTATTATTTTCTGTAAATCATTAAACGAAATTTTTCAATCGTTATGTATGGATTTCTTATAATTATGATAAGTAAACCATCTAAACTAAAAAAGTTCATACTTTTCTCTTTTGAAATCAGTGATTTAATAAATTTATAAATACCAAACATCATTTATTTCGTCACGATTCGAATTTTTTCCCTTCAAAACAATAATACTTTGCCTATTTTATGATTCCTTCTATAATGAATAAATATCGATGCATTTAAATGAATATGATTTTTAAAAAGTTCATTGATCATCTAGAATCAGTAATTTAAAAAATAAAATGCCGAAAACTACCTTTTTTTAAAGAATTAAAAAAAAAAACTTTTTTTTTTACAAAATAATGATATTTTGCATATTTTATTATAATTTTCTAAAATGAATCAATATCGGTGTCGAACATTTAAAAAAAATTCATAATTTTTCTTCAAAATTTAAAATAGTAGTGAAATTTCGTAATTTGAAAATATTAAACGAGAAAGCCATGACACGTATTCACGAGCCATGCACTCACATCGTACGCGTCACACCCACACAAAAAATCTGGCATCAGAAAGAAAGGAGGAAATTAACATACGGATTAAGTTATACCCTCGGTAAAAGCCCGTGCAACGCCGGGCCATGCAGCTAGTATATATATATATGAAAGAATCACAATATTAAGTGTCAAAACACCTTTTAAATTAACATTAAAAAATTTCTAACCACATGAAATTTGTAATTACATTTTTGAATAAAAGTTGAATTTTAATGTAAGAATTTATCTTAAAACCAGTGTAAACGGAATGCTGACATCTAACTAGCATATAATTATTCAGGTTTGAGCTAAATCTACATAAAAAATTTAACAAAAGCTGTTTTATCCCATGTTGCTGCCATCCAGAGGAATAATATCGACTGAAATATATATCCCTTAAACTACACTTAATTAATTAAACAAAATTAAATTAATGAATTAATATTTGAAAAAACTGTATTAACATCAAGTGTCCTCCACTACAAGTTTAAAAGAATGTATTTGTGAACTTGAGTGGATGAATAAAAAATACACTGCTGGCTACTGTAAATGCAACACAAGAGATAGCACAAAAAAATTTATTTTGTAGATAACATGTTGACTAAGTATCAAATGATTAAATTTTTATAGACTTCTGTGAAGTGTGGTTTCTGCCAGAATCAGTAGCCAGAGTAGCCGCCATTGTTGGAGATCACCGCTGCCACACGCCTCGGCATTGATTCATAGAGACTTTGGATGTGTTCTTGGGGTACAGCAGACCAAGCAGCTTCCACACGTTGCCAAAGTTGATCTGGTGTGGCAGCTGCGGGTGTAATCTGGGTCAATGGTTGAGCAACCATGGATCACATGTTTTCTATCGGCGAAAGATCCGGAGGGCGAGCCAGCCAGGGAAGCAATTCAATCTGGTGATTGACAAAGAACCTTTGGAAAATGCGTGCCACGTGTGGTCGCACATTATCCTGTTGAAATATGGCTGTGGCCAAGCCCTGAAGGCAAGGAAGGACAACTGACTCCAACACCTAGGAGATATAGCGCTGGCTGTTTAAAATACCGGCAATGCGTACTAGAGGAGTGCGAGAGTGATATCCAATACCGCCCCATACCATAATACCCGGTGCAGGACCAGTGTGGTGGTGCATAACAGTGTGGTGGTGCATCCTCTTTCCACAGTGTCTCCAGACTCAAATCCGACCATCGTGGTGTTGCAGACAGATGCGTGACTCGTCAGTAAAGACAACTTCATTCCATTCTGCCGCCCACATCCTTCTTTCGTCGCACCATCGGCGGCGGAGACGTTTGTGGTTCTGCGTCAAGGGTAGACCAAGCAATTGACGTCTTGCGGACAGACCACTCTGCTGTAAACGGCGTCGAATGGTACGCGCAGACATTGAATGATGCGTTACAGACTCAATGTGCTGTGCTATGGTTCGTGATGTGACTGAGCGATCCGTCACTGCCATGCGTACAATTTCCCTGTCCTCACGTGAAATGGTGCACTGAGGTGGATGCGATCGAGCACGTCGGTCCGTCGTACCCTTCTGCATCCAACTGTCCCATATCCGCATTACAGTTGTTTGGTTTCGTCCAACACCACTACCGATTTCCCTGAAAGATAATCCACAATCTCGGTAGGCCACTATCCTTCCCCTGTCGAACTCGGATAGTTGATCAAAAGCTAATCGCTGTTTTCTACGAGACATAACTGATCGTTTTTTGAAAAAAACACACAAGAAAAACACAATTGCCGAACTTGAAATCTTCGAAATCTCCAAGCCTAAATAGCGCTTTGAGGTGGCGCCACAGGCGTGCGTGATGTGTGTCTGCGCTGAAATTCTAATCATTTGCATATCTCACCTCCGCTAATGCATGTTGTAAATTTCATGTTATTTGAGTGCTTCCTTCAGGGTGCTGCATTCTCTTAAAAACAAAAACATTCTCAATTTAAATATGAACTATTTTTTTCTTAATTTAAAAATGTATTTAAATGCTGAATGAGTTCAGCATTAGGTGTCATTTTATTCCACTATTTTTCCTCCATTTTATTCCACAGGAATTTATGATTGATGTTTTTGAGTGAAATTTCAGATAAAAGCGGTCAAAGACCCCATATTTATTTTGATTGCTATTATCTTTACCCTTTCTTTAGTTTGGGGAAGCGTGATAAGATTAAAAAAAATAACGCTCTCATTCTAGGTCACTCGGAGAGTTCTTATCTATTTTAGCCAACAGGAGTTATCATGTTTATATCGAGAATTTAATGAACAAAAATACATTAGTGGCGCCATTTTGGTTTTTCAGTTCTAAATCGAATAAAACATTATATTCTCCTATTTTTGTCCTATCTGTTTAGCTTTTAATTTCTGGCGATGATAAGTTGATTTTTAATATTACAGTCTAATACACATTAATATTTATTGACGGACTTTGAAATAAATATTTAAGAAATATTTATTTTTATTTATTATTTATTTTTTTTAACACGAATATGTGTAATCGGCTTATAAATTTGATATGCGAAGATTTTTATGGGGCAATGGATAAACCGTTTGGTGCCTTTTCTTTTCCGAACAAGTTAAGATAGAAATTAATTTTAGAGAATATTTTAAATGCTTATAAAATCATACTTATAAAAGAATGACTCGAAAAATCCCTTTGAAATATTGTTTGATTACTGTATACACAATCGAAGTTTATATATCTATAAATGAGCTGAAAAATACTATTTAATTTTTGATATTGGTATTATTTTAATCTACTGAAAACTTAAAAAATAATTTTTATCCTAAGAGCTAAATAATTTTTACACTAAAGTATAATAGTTACAAATGTTATACACCGATATAATAGCCCAGTTGCGAGTGGCAGTGCATATCGCTTCCACACTACAGGTACGGGGTTCAAACCTCGTGTTGGGTAAGGTCAAAGCAGCCTTTCCTCCATTCAATGGGTCGATAAAGGAGTACCAAGCTTTTGCTTGGGAACTAAACACTGGGGTATCACGGCAAACGGACCACCTGACCGAAACATCTGCTCATGCATCTCAGCGCCCAAGGTCACGAAAACTGAGATGGGCACATTAGACCTTGGCCTGCCATGGGCTATTACGCCACTGAGTTAAGTATACGCTGATGTAAAAAACTTTACTATTGGATAAATATTTATTTTCTTGTAACTCTAATAGAAATTGCTTCTGCCTTTCATTGTTATAGATGGTGTAATGATGCTAAGAGGAAATATATTACGATTTATAAAAAAATCTTTAATTGAATAGTTTTTAAAATCTTTTCTTTTTTTTGGCTGCTTCTACGTATGTATACTATGTAAAAAAAATTGTATGCCAAAAATACACCAAAAAGCTTACCATTTAATTTTTTTAGAGAAAAATTTAAAAATTCACGTGTGTATGAAAATGTTTCTTTATGTAGATTTAAAAATGCTTTTGTTCCAACAATACTTGTCATACGCACAGGAAATTTGATTTACTAGTACATGCATTCGATTTACAAGTTCATACATCTGATTTACTAGTACATACATATAAATTGCTATACATATGTCAAACTAATATGTATAACAAAAGTTAGTATGAGTTTTGGGATAACATGATTGATATTCGTGAAGTAATTTTTTTATGAATGCTTATTGAAAATTCCTTAAAAAATGTATAAAATCTGAATTCAATTATTTTTTTAAAAAAGAATTGCGTCATTGCAAAATGCATTTATTGAAAAATTAATATTGAAAACCTTTGTAGCATGTATTAATAGCAAAAGTTAGAAAAAATATCAAAACATTTGTCCCAACAGAAAAAAGCCTTAGCATTTGAAAAGAAGAAAAACTGGTGATTTTTTTTTCTTTTGAGATAAATCAGATAAAAGTTATTATTTGTTATTGGGATGTGAATAAAAATAAACATGGAATTTATCATAACTTTGTTTTTTTAAACTTTCAGTTTTTAAATTTTGTGAGACTATAGAAAATATATAAAGAATAATTTATAGGCTAAAAACATTTTATATGTTTATTTGTACGATTTTTGTGAGTTGAATCGTGTTGTGTTCTCTTATAAATCCAATCACATCAACATTAAATTAAACTTAAACTCTCTCTCTCTCTGTAATATTTTTCCTATTCTCTATAAAAGAGTATTTGTTTGGTTCATTTTTTACTTCTATTATTACTCACTGCTAAGTCTAGGCCAAAAACAAAAAACAAAAAAATTCAAATTTTTCAGTTTTTTTAAAAATTATTTTTAAGTTAGTACTGTATGGGCTTACTCGTAATTTATCGATAAAAGTTTACAGTCAATCTCAAAGAAAGAGATTAAAATTTGGTATAATGATACATGAAAAATGCATAATTATATTATTTTTTTAAATATTACTAAATTAAACTTCAAAAAAAGAGTTTTTCCCTTCTTATCTTCTGCTGCATCAATACTTTCAATTATAGCAACTTTACAGAAATTGCGCAGTTAAAAAGCAAAAATTCTTATTCAGGTAAATTCATGCCTCTTAAGATAGCTTGATTACTCAATTTTATATTTTGCTAAATAATTATAATTCTATTACAATAATATTAAATTGTAATTCACAATTTTATACACGTTTGTGATTATTAAAATATTCTGAATAATTAAATTCTTCTGTCTATCTTCTCTTTTTCTCCTTTGTATTTCTTTACTAGAGTTTCGTGGTCAATTTAGGATATAATTGCAACATCGAGCTAAATTGTGTTTGACTCAGCTGTTAAAATTTTATCTTGAGGTTTCATAAGACTCTTTTTAAATTCTCACTTAATCAGTTTTTTTCCCCCTACTAAAAACATCGCTTAGCTTAAAGATTTTACAACACTTCAGAGTTTGAGTTTTATTTGTTGAAATAAAATTTTATAATTGTGCCATAGAATATACACTTATTATTTTGCTCAGTAAAACTGAATATCAAGTATTCAGCTTCTTGCAAACGATTTCTTCTTGAACAATATTATTCCATTCTTTAACAAATATAATATGAAATCTATATACAGTCTACTCTCGATAGTTCGAAGTTGAAGGGACCAATGAAAAACTTCGAATTATCAAGAGGTTAGAAAAAAAGTCCCAAAATATATGAAGATAAATTTTTTTCTAACGCATTTAAATTTGAAATTATGTAATAAAACAACTGTACATATGTATAAAATTATTTTAAAGTATTTTTAAAAAGTACATATTATACAGTATAAATAATGTACAGAAGTTAAAAGTCCCCCATATTAAATGAATACATTCATGCACAATCCTACGCATCTCTTCTTTACAACAGCAGACCATCCTTTCTGAACACATGTATAGCAAGGCCACGTGTTAAACGAAAAATATGGACGGCCGACAACAGGTGCGGTTGTTCTACTGTTCACTTACAGGAATGAAAACAATAAAGGGGCTTTTCACTGAGGAATCGGAAAACACTAAGGGGGGCAGACTAATGGTCATCAAAGAAGTTATGTTACAGGGGAGACACGCAGAGACAACACTACGCAAAACTTGTAAGCTCCAACCTGTTTATTACAGGACTGCATATGCCAGTGAGTGTTCGAATTGTCAAAAGTTTTATAAGATAAATAGCGTGTTGTATTCTGGCCGGCCACAAATTAAACTTCGAAATATTGAATGTACCAAAACGTATTTTTTTAGTTCGAAATATCAAGGGTTTTTCTAGGGACTTAGCATATACTTCGAATTATTGAGAGGTTCGTATTATCGAAAGTTAGAATTATCGAGAGCCGGCTGTATATATATATATATATATATATATATATATACCTTAAAAATACAATTTACTTCAATTGTGGTTGTGTTTCAAAACATAATAAGAAATTCACTTAAATCTGAAATAAAAAAAAAAACATACACAAAAATTCAGTCTACATACAGACTGACATTCAGATTCTTCCCCAAATATTTGTAATTTCTCATTTTCTTTGATGTCCTGTCTTTTGTACCTGCCGCTGGAAATTGGAATTTCAGCATTTCTTATGAGGTGGTTATTGTTTTATTTTATACATATATTTTTTCAGCCTTTTGAACGATACATTTTTTCGCAAGCAGAATTTCATTGTTGATTTTTATCAACGTCGCTCTTTGAAGTTTTCACAAGGGCTATTGGTAACAGATCTCATAATTTTGAGCCTCAGTCAAGTTAGAGGACGACACTCTTGAGCTGGCATCCTTTCTCCAGACTTTCGTATCATGCCACGTGGGGACTGTGAGTCCAGGCAGATTGAATGCACATCAGCCTTCCTACAAGGTGGGCTTTCAGTTGTGTGTGAATCAGGACTCGAATTCAAGAGTCAACAACTTTATCCACGCTTTCGCGACCAGTACCTCTGGACTATCGAGGACGCTTCCCCAGCTACAATGTAAGTTACTAACAATCTGAGAAGGACAAAAAAGCTAGAAAAATCCTTACGATGAAACAATGAAAATATCCTTTCATAAACTGTTTCAATAATTTAAATATCTCACGTCAAATTTCAGCTTATGGAGAATTAGCAAAATGTCTTAAATAAATTCGTAAACGTTATAAATCAAATTTATTCTGCAGATTTTTTTTTTTTTTTTTTTTTTTTTGCATAAATTTTCCTAATAACTAAGCGATAAATAAAACATCATTTTAATTAAAAAATTTCCTTTATTATTTTATGGAGGGGATTTTAAGAAAATTAGCTACTAATAATTTTTAATGTAATAAATCATAATATCAACATATGATTATAACTTTATCTACCTTGATATTGTTACTTTAGCGTTGTCAGCCAAATTTTCAAATGAGTACAAAATAATAATAAGCATTTTGGATTAACTTGGATAAGACTTGTTTCCATGATTTATTTTTTAGGAGTATTAATCCTTAGAGCCTCCAAGATTCTAAGATAATTCAAAACCTATATGCACTAAACTTTCATAATTATGGTATAGGAAAAGGTATTTATATCAAAGAGTGCCTATTTAAGTTCATTTCGGGCCCTGGGCGCAGAAGACCTACAGGCTCCTTTGGCACTGGCGGATTGATATTTATAACCAGAAAATCTGGTAAAGTTCAGCTTATTTGGGCCTCACGAGTCCAATGGATAAACCGGCACTGGAGTGGACAAATGCTGAGAGCTTAGGCAAGTTTGCGTAAAAGGTAACAAAATCGTTACTGCATGTAACCAATTAATTTAGGTCTTGCAACCTTTCCATTGTTATGATCTTCAGTAGCATAGACAGATTATTTTTGAGTGTGAGGGGGGGGGGAGATGAAAGTTATATTATAAAAACATGTAGACGAAACCGTCGAGCTGTAATCCTTAAGTTGGAACATCAACTTAAAGCAGGGTTGGCCAACCCGCGTCACGCGTGCCACATTGTGGCACGTGGGAGTCGTAACTGTGGCACGCGAAGACTTATTGAAAAATTACAAAAATTTTATGAAAATATTACTGAATTAATTGAATTACAATAGAAAATTATCATGAAGAGAATATGTAAAAAACAAACATTTTCAGCGTGGTATTAAAGGCGCTAAGCAAGATTTTTTCTTTTCTTCAGTATAGCGCCAAAAATGAGGTCATGCTGTAAAACTTACAGTTCCACAGTAACTAGGGTTTGCAGCCCCGGGATTAAAATAACTAATCCCGGGATTTAATTTTTTTTCTCTGAATTACATATTTGAATTTTTTTTCAAAGTATTGTAAATCTGTGGTATTGCATTGAATGTATCTTATTTACTTTTTTTGTATTGCATGCGTTTAATGTCAGTTTTCTTACGTGTTGAACCTTGAAGGGTTCGAGGCGGGTGTCTATGTTAAACCGTGAAATTTGATATGTTTCCTCTTATTTTCTTCTATAACTTTCTCCTCATCACGAGTGGGGTCAGAAAGCGGACATTTCTCCAACCCTCAGGATGTCCGGTTTCAGCTAACTTGGACACAGGCAATTAGAATTTTTGGAAGATATCTAGTAGGGTTTTCAGCCCGGAATTCCGAAACCCCGGGATTCCGGTTTTTTTTACCAATCCAGAAATCCCGGGATTAAAATAACTAATTCCGGGATTTAATGTCTGTCTAAATTATATTTAAAAAAATTTTCCTCATAAAAATTTTCTAAGAATTTAATTTTTCAAAAATTTATATTTTGTTTATGAAATATGTACGTAGAATATTTTTGTGCAATTGTAAGTGCTATAGGTAAAAAAAGATATATGCACAACTCTCATTTCTCGTATGGGAGAATGTCGCACAGATTTAAGTGGCTCACTACAATACTTACACAATAATATGAACAAGATATCGAAGAATAAATTTTTTCACAGTTCCTTCTTCAATTAAATGCCGTTAATTAGTAGCGGACCAGCTTGGAAGACTTGAGACACTTCAAATCCCATTGCATTACTAACAGCTCATTCAACGCGATATCCAATTTCAAATGAGATAACACTTGAAATTGATTCACATTCTGATTCAATAACTGGCTCAATTTGTACACACAAAACCATTAAATTTAACAGAACTAAATAAAGTTATCAAAGAGGTATATGCACCAATGCAGTTTATTAGATTTGAGACGCGGTCATCAAAAGTTCAAAAAGGAATGTCTGTTTTTTTGAAAATGGAGGGAGACGGGGTAACTTCCTAAAAAGAACATATTCCTATTTAATGACGATAGTACCTATTAATAAAGAATCCAAGCGTGCATTTTATTTAGCAGGACAATTTTTAACAAAAATAACGATGAAACGCTGGACGAGCTGTGTTTTTATAAGCTTATTTACAGAAACACAAGAAATGAAGAAATGCTTTTTTTAAACTTCATTTGGTACTATTTTTAATTGCTTTTTATAATGAATAATTTTTTGTTTCATTAAAATAATATTATATCAATTTTTAATTATATTTTCAGTTTTATTATGTAATTTCAATTATGTTAATATGCAAGTATTTTTAATAAATAGTCCAATCCTAATCCCGGGACCAGTCCCGGGATCCCGTGATTTGGATAATGTAATCCCGAAATCCCGGGATTGAAAATATGACACGGGATTGCAAGCCCTAATTGTAAAGCTCCGAGAAAAGTGATGAGTAACGTGAGAATAAAAACAAATAAATTCTCTCTCTCTCTCGGACGGTCGAATCTACCCAAAAAATCACCCTCTCTCGGGGGCGGTTAATTTTTAACACCTCGGATTTCCATTCGAATTTCAGCTTCCCCTTGCAGTGCTGAAGTTAAGTGTTTATAGCTATTGGCTGTCAGCGTGATGTCAGATAAAAATGTTTTTCCGAAGTTGTTAGCTATTTACGATTTCTGTAATGTCAAGAAGTAATTCTGAAATATATTAGGAGAGCAGTTAGTGTAAGTAATTATATCTGCACAAAGTAGCCGCTTTATAAAGCAGAGGGAATGAGAACTTGCATCCATGACTAATCAAAATGCTGGATTCGGAGCCTAGAAAATTTTTAGCGTAACATCGGCAAATTGTTTCTAGCTGTCAGACTCAGTTGATTTTAATTTCTGTTTAGGAAGACGTTAAGCTTTTTTCCTTTTCTAAAATTGTTTTTAGATTTTAGCGTTGAGCGTAGTTGTTTAAAATTTTTTTATTTTGAATATGTTTATGAGTAAACCTTTGACATCGAAAAGAAATTATGAAGAGGATATTGCAACATGTGATTTTAAAATTGTCTGGGAAGAACAATACTTGTTTACACATCAAAATGCTTCCAAGCCTGTTTGTTTCATATGTGGAATTTGTATAGCAGTTCCAAAAATTCTAACTTGGACAGTCATTTCAAACAACTACACAGTGATTTCAACAGCAAATATCCCGTTGGATCAAATTTGTGAAACGGAATTTATCAATAAAAAAAAAGAAATCTTTATCCGGCCAACAATTTTTGTTCCAGAAGAGAAATCACGAAATGGAAACTATGGTGAAGGTTTCTTATGAACTTTCTTTGCTGTTAGCCCGCAAGAAAACGCATATTCTGACGGAGAGGAGATAATAAAAAGTAGCCTTTTAATTTTCGCCCAAAATGTCGGTGATCTAACAGCCAAAAATATATTGTTGATAAAATAGCTTTGTCTAGAAATACTGTCATGCGTCGTATAGATGACATGCGCCAGGATGTTGGAACGCAAATTGTCTCTGGAAATATTTTTCATTAACTTTGGATCAGACAATGCTAAGCATCTTTGTGCGTTACGCGAACAATACTTTCGATACTGTGGGAGAACTTCTTGATTTGCGCCAACTAGTTTTAACTATAGGTGAAGACATTTTTAAGGAACTTAAAATTGTAATTGAAGTTAAGGTAACTCGGACGTGAAGGTGCTTTAAATTTTGCATTTCTTTTTATTTTACTTTTAAAAAATAGAGGGCACTTTGCTGCTTCTATAGATGCATTATTTATGAGAATTCGATCAAAAGAACGCTAGAAAGTTGAATTTTAAAATTATAAACAAATGTGATGCAACTGTGATTCAGGTACACTTTCTTCAAAATCCTTAGTGATTCAATATGAATTTTAAAAAACTAATTTTTCTATTCCAAGAATGTAATTTTTCTATATTATATGTTCAAATTTATTGAAAATTGTACATTTTTTTGTGCAAAAATTACGGAAAATTAAATAATTAGTTAAAAGATTTTAAAATAAAATTTTGTTTATTGAAATGTTATTTATATCTAGTTTTGCATTTATAAATACTCAGTGAAGTTTTTAAACTATAAATCAAGTGGATCATGAGGATTATTTTGAATTAAATACACAGCTTGTAAAACAGACATTTCGTTTTTTCTTACTGCTTATTGTTAACATTTGAATTATCATGAATAACTCTCTATATGTTCATTACTTTTGGTTTTACTTTAAAATAAATAAATATTCATATGTATAAGTACAAAAACAGTTTATGTTATAATTTTTAAAAACATGCTCCATTTAAATTAGACGTCAAATTAACTTCTTAAATTCATCAAAGACATTTGTGTATTTTTATAACAATAAAAATATGTGTAAGGAATTCTATAATATCCTGTAATGATGATGTTCAAAGTGAAGTAAAAATACTAAAACTTATATACATAAAACTTTGGTATTTTAAATGGAAGAAGGTGTGATTCATTGATAGCACGTGTTGATCAAATAGGGAAAGAGTAATTAAAAAGACTTCTAAAGAATCTAGAATTTTAAACTTACAATTTAAAAACTGAGAAATGATGCAAAATAATCCAATTAACAATGGTATGACTTTCTATTGTATTAAAATATATTATTTTAAAAATCATTGATGAAAATATCTTTATTTGCAATTTTCTCAAAACGCATTTTTTGGTGATTCCGGTACACTTTCCTCAAAATCTACTTTACCTGTAGTGCTGATATTTTGCATAATACAAGATTAACAAATTTTTAACAAAGTGAATGAATTCTTTTTCAAATAAACATTCAGAAATTTCAGATATAGCACAATTTCTGCATAAAATTCAAAGGAAATTTGAATCACTAAGTTTAAAAATTTTTTTAATTTTTTTAAATTTCTATTTGAAATTTCATTTTGTTCATTTTATCGATTATTATGTTTACAAAAACTCCGTGAAGTTTTATAGCTATATATTCAGTAGATTTTATTCAAAGTGTACCTAAAGGTAAGAACATGCTTAAAAATAAAAAAAATAGTTATTGAATAATTATTGCTATTATAGGTTTATTTGTAATTTAAAATGAAAATTTTTTACATTAACAAGTACATAAATATACAGATAATGCAGATAAATATACAGATAAATATACAATGTAAAAATTTTATTTCCGTTGTTTTAAATTTAAGTAAGTGAGAACCATTTAAAGTTGGGGCAAAAAAAGTTCATTTTTCCTTCTCGCAAACGTCCCAGTTACCTTAACAAAGAAGAATGGACAAAATTAGACAGTGTGTGCCCAAATGGAGCGCCTTGCATGGTTGGCAGAATAAAAGGTTTTGTTGCATTGCTTGAAAATTATTTGGGAAGAAAAGTTTTCAAGTATCATTGTATTATTCATCAAGAAGCTCTTTGTGCCAGGGATTTAAACTTGTCTTTCTATATTGACCCCGTGGTGCGCTGTGTCAACAAAATGCGAGCTCGTGCTCTGAATTGACGAAGATTTCGTACGCTTTACCCCGATGAAACGGAAGAAATGGCGAGTTACTCCTTTAGTGTAGTGTGCGCTGGCTTTCCAAAGGAAATTCACTTGCGAGATTTTGGAGATTGAGGGAATGTGTTTTAGAATATCTTTAAGAAACGATGAACTGCCCAGTGAATAATACTTTCTCCTCAAGAGTGAAAATTGGCTGTGGGGTTTAGCTTTTCTTACCGATATAATGGAACATTTAAACAATTTAAATTTAAGATTACAGGGAAAAAATTGTATTTTTCTTACCCTAGTTTTGGTCATATATCTTCTTTTGTGAACAAACTTTTGCTTTTTTTGTCTGGATTTTGGAGAGAAAAAAATAACTCATTTCCCATTCATGCAGGAATTATCTGCCAAAGTTAGTAATGCTCCGAACTAAGATAGATTTAAAAATTTAATATCCATTTTGCAGGATTCTTTCAGGTTTGAGGATTTTAAAGATAAAAAAACAAATTAACGAGCCTTACAGTAGTCGCATATGATGTGTAACATCTGACATGTTATTGTGGTAAGTACGCAATAGTGACTTTAATCCTGAAAAAAATTAATCGGGTATGATTGGAAATAATTTTCTATCGAATAATTATATCTTCAATGAAATTTTTATTTAATTAACACAAGGAGTAATGCAATTTTTTATCCAAAATATTTATTCTTGTTCAAATATTTTTTATTCAAATAATTCCATATTACTTATTCGTGTTTTTTAAGACTGATGATCTTTGTCAGATGCTTAGCAGTAAATATAGTTATTAATGTAGTTAACACATATAAATATAACTTCAGATTTCCTACACAACGAGCCCTGACACTTTGACAATTCAGCGTAAGAATCGCAAGTTTATTCTGGATAAAGTCTAATAAGACTTGCTGGTATGTGCCGAAGGCTAGCCACTTAATTGCTACTAGAGTTGAACCCCGATACGAGGGTAGCGAAGAGATACCACCAAGCGCGCTGATTGGTCAAATCAAATTGCGGATGCTTCCTCGGCTTGATGGCTACTAGAGTTGGATCCCGTGCGAGGGTAGCGAAGAGACACCACCAAGAGCACTGATTAGTCAAATCAAACAGCGCGCCCTTCCCCGACTTCCTGTTACGCATTTCCGTCCCTTTTCGCGAAATCACTCTAACAAATGTCCAGCAACCGAGAGTAAAGATGTTACACATCAAAATACTGAACTTTTCACTAACTTTTTCAATTAATCAAGACATTAATTGTTACCCTCCTCAGGTACAAATTGATATTATTGACCTGCAGCACCATATTATTCTGAAAAGCAAATATAAGGAAATTATTTTAACCGCAAATGATCCGAATTGCATCGAATTTTGGAAATTTGTGCCACCAAGCAATTTTAAAAGTTTACATGATTTAGCGGTCAGATATTGTTGTAAGTTTGGATCAATATATGTTTGAGAAGAAATGTTTTCTTTTATGAACGTAATTAAATCAAAATATCGCTCAAAATTAACTGAAATGAATATAAAACACCTAATTTTGTTAGTATCTTCACGAACTAATCTAAATATAGATGATTTTGTAAAAAAACTACAAATTCAAAAGCCGCATTAAGAAAGTACTGACTGCTTACTAATAATTTAAAATTAAATGTTTCAGGTTGCTTATTTTTATTTTGTACCTAAGCTAACTGATTGATCCTGTAAAAATTTATCAACAACAAAGTATAAGTTTCTACTTTTGTTTTATTTGTTGCACCATTTTTTTTTTTTTTTTTGCATTTTCACTATGTAGAACTTGCATTTAAAAAATATGTTTTTGGCGTAAATAACCCATAATAAGCCTATAAATAAAAAAAATTTCACTTTTGTATATTTTTTAGTTTGGTGGAAAAGTTGGAAGTGGCACGCGTAATTTTTTTTTATCAGATTGTGGCACGCTACCCAAAAAGGTTGCCCCCTGATTTAAAGTAATCTTTAAATTGATATATATGTTGGTCAGTGTGTGAGTCCCCCCCCCTTCCTTACGTACACTACTGGAGTCATTAGGATAGAATTTTGACTGACCTTGGAGACCTGACCTTGGAGAATGGAGTGTCAGCTCAGGGTGTTGTTGTTCTTACTTGACCGCGGTTCAAATTACGTGGTCCTACATCAGTACTCCTTGTATTGTTGCTGAAAATAAAGCATTCATCACTCAAGGCTTACCCCCTTTTCGGGGTATTTTCTTTTTGTGTGGACCTTGAGCTTTGACCTTCAAAAATACTCCTTTTTATCACTCTCCCCTTTTAGTTGTAGCAATAGTAGAAAGGTTGATACCCTCAGGACTCTTTTGACTTTTTCGACTGACCCCAAAGTCCTAGTCCTAATAGAGTACTTTGGGGGCCAGTATGAGTTTTCTTGTATTTATATTGTGACATACTAATTATAATCAGTTTTGCAGACATGTTCTTTTACTTCCAAGGATAGCAATTAACTATGGACTTTAATATTTTTTTTGTACTAGTGGCGTAGTTGATATTGTAACGCATCGCCCTAGCTCTCATGTCTCTAGTTTTGAAAACCGAGGTTTATACTTTTGTGAATGTCACTGCTAACTTGATTCTTCACAGGTTCTTTCTTAACTTATATAGTTTTTCCAGTCCAATTTTCTAGCCTGTATAACTGTTTACCTTTAGTATTGAACTTTTTAGAAAGAAAATTGCACGTTTGAGGGTTTTTTTTAAAATTTTGGTCCTTCCCCGCAGGATTTATCTTTTGCTTTACATTTAATCCTCGGGGGAAATTTCCCCAAAATTTTGGTCCAGCAAGAATTTATTTGTGATTCATCATGTTTTGTGGACTTGAACTTTATTTGGGGGGGGGGGGATTTTTATATGCCGTAGATATTGTAATAATATTGCCAAGTGTCCACTTCGTCCATTACAACTTTTAAACTGATAATAAATGTGTCTTTTCAAAGCTATATTTTATATATTTTGCTGTTTTAATCATACAATTTTTGCTTGTAATAGTATGGCTTTTAATAAAAGTTTTAGGATTGTATTAGTGTTTTATATAATTAACTTATACAAAAAGGTATTCAAGAATTGTGTGGCTAAGGCAATAGGTTAGTTAACTTTATACGTAAAATGTGATATTTTTGTATATCGGAGATGGACAATTGTTTTTGCTCAAGGTCCACATTATGGAAGCGGTGGAGACCATAATAATTTTAAAACCATACCTTTATAAAATGGTTGTATTCATTACTTAACTTCACGTCTCAGAAAATGCATAAATTGTACCATAAAAATTAATAAATATAGGTTAAATAGGGGAAATTTTATGCAATTTATTTATTGTGCTAACTTTATATCATCTACAGCTGCAGAAGCACATTTAATTTTAGAATCAGTTTAATGAAACAAATACCCAATCATACTTTTCTACATTTTTTTAAAAAATCAGGACTGAGATTGCTTGTTGAAATTCCCATCGCAACCTGCAAGTGAATTCAACCAACTTGCATCTATACTGATCTTCATGCAAGAAAACTTTGTGTATAAATATATGTTTACTCAAATATGAAGAACATTTTCTGTCTATTTGGTTTTCTGACTGCCTTTCTGGACCGGTATTCCCCACCCCTGTTGTATATGAATAAAAAATTACTTAACCATAAATTCTTAATAAAATATATATCCTTATCGAATCTTCAAATAAACATTTTTGAAATCATATTAATTACAAATAACTAATTGTATGTAAAACATCAACATAGTGTAAAAACATAAATGTGCTTGGACATTAAGCAAAATTTTTAACCAAAAAAAACTGAATTTGCTTGGCAGTAAGTGAGTGACTGTTAAGGTATCCAACTACCCTAAAGTTTTGAATTTTGCCAAAAATTAACAATTTTTTATAAATACTTTTATTTTATAGGGCATCTTATTAGCTTTATAAAAATACCAAATTTATTATTTTTCGTTCACTGGAACAAAAACTAAAAATGTTTTAATAAAAGCAGATGCCATTACTTTAATCAAGATTCATACTTTAAAACGCGTTTTACTCGAAATGTGTGTCTTTTTTAAATGCTCAATGGGCTAGCGATTGGTAAAAATGTTTTGAAAATAATTAACTGAAATTTTTTATGCATATTCTGTAAAATTGTAGAAGTGTTTTAACCTACAGATGTATTGATCACTGTTTTATTTCACAAATTTACAATCCCTTATGTGAATATAATCACTGTTTTTTTTAAGCAATTTCATATAATAACTAAGATAAAGTACTCTAGTTTTTGTAAAAAATTAAGATATCTCTTATATCCTGAATGTCATTTCAAAAATGAATAACATAGCAACACATCAGAATTGAAAATTCGTTCATAAACCTTTGGAACAGATTGGGCCCCGTTTATGTTATTTTTTTATCAATTTTTACCCATTTTTCCCATTTTAGTAATAATAATTTATTTTTCTCTTCTTAAATTTTGCATATTTTTCTTAAAATGTACTAAACATATAAACTGTACTTTTGCATATTTTTCTAAATGTAAATCTAAAAACAACAAAAAAAAATCCCCATATGACGGATAAATACCTTAATGGCGCAAGAACCAATTTCGGATTGCCAGGCAGTCTGAAGTATGTGAAACATTTTGATAGGTACTTCTGTTCCGAAAGCATTTGCTAATTGCAACCAGGTTGAAGCAAAGTACCACGCGCTATTCTAAAGGTCTGTTGAAATGTTTTCAATTTAAAACTGAGATCCAACTTATTCTTGAGTCACGACTGTTATTAACTATTTCAAGATTGCAATCATGAGCCCATTTTTCAGTAATACCATTCTACCATTGAAAACATTAAACATTTGTAACAATCACCAACAATGAATCTTTCCAAAGAGTAGTAGTGTGCGGCATTGAAACAACGCCTCCTGATGCCCTATTCGCTTGCAGCTTCAGATTTCCTAACATGGATCTCAAAGGGGCCTTTAGGTGCAACCTTCAACCGATTCAAAGACATACAGGTTCATGCAGGCTTAAAGTGCAATAACCTCACTTCTTCCCCTTCATCCTTTGATGATCCTTGAGAATTGAATTATAGTCTCCCTCCTCCAGGGGAATGCTGTTTTGCTGAATGTTCAAAATGGGGGTAAAGTTAGGGAATGCTTTTATGTGCTTGTTCGTAAGCTTTTAAGGATGTTTTTTTTTTTAAGTTTCCCTCTAGGTAACTGGGTTAGGAGGGAGAAAGTGTTTGGAAAGGTGGATAGGTGGATACCTATTTCCCCATATAAGGATGCTACGCAATTGTTTGTGAGTAATTTCGTAAGGTGCAACAAAAAGAAGAAAACACCGATCAATAGTTTTTTTCTCTTTTGTTGATATCGTAATTTCAAATTACTTATATTGACAACTTTATTATAATTTATTAAAAACCATTAAAGATAATTCTGTTTTGATTGCTTCAGAATTAAAACGCAATTTTATGTTCTTATAGGTTGGTAGTATTAAGGATTTTTCAATTCCTACTATTAGCTCACTCTCTCCCTATATATATATGCATATATATCTTGTTCAAATTTTCAATCGTTAATAAAATGCTTTCTATTCATACATTCAAAGTAGGAATTGACTTGAAATTTTTTTTTCCTTATATTACTTGTTTTAGCTACTTTCATTTAAAATTATTGCCATATATTTCTGAGTATAAGACGAGATATGCTTTTAGCTTTTACACATATCTGCTAATCTCGTAAGAAATTTGGGAAGAACGTATTATATCTAACATTTTCCATTGACCCTGTTCAAGCGATTGTGGTCCTTTAACTTGTTGGGCATTTTAAATGCAATCTCTATTCAAAATGAAAAAATAGTCACATAAAGTTTGGTGTCAGAATACGAATAGTTCGAAAAATTTACATTTACTCATTGGGATGTCTGAACGCTTATGATCATAAGGCGAATTTTTCCTCCAGGGCACGATGACTGTGTGCTACCTTTTTTCATTTTAGCATTCTCCTGCATGCAAGACGGCTTTTTTCTATCCACTTTCGAGTTTGTTTCTCATTTATGAAAAAATGTCAAATAGCAACATTGCTTCTAGAATTATCAGCTAATGCCATCACTTCAAGTTAAAAATTAGCCGTAAACGACTTTCTTTTCCCGTAATTATCCAAACAAAAAACAATGGTACTGAAAATAATGCAGGTACAGATAGTGTACAACAGGAATGTCAAAGTCGTGGCCCGCGAGCCTCATGTGACCCGTAACGAACATTTTGGTGGCCTGGTCAATATATCGGCTCACAGTAATATACAAGGTTAATACAAATGATGGACTCGATTTTAAAAAAATCATATTATAGAAGCTATTGCACGTATTACAATAAGTGATATATGAATATAAACATGTTGCAGTACATTCAAAGACGCTATGATTAAAAATTCAAACATGGTGACAATAACAAACAGTTTTGCCGCTTGTGAACATGGAATGGCCCTAAAAAAGCTATGGAAAGTTAAAGAAAAATAATTAAATTTCAATCTGTATCACATTGGCAATTGATACAACAAATAGCAGAAGACGACAAGTAAGCATTTGTGCAGCATTACAAACCATTGATAGAGAGATACTAGAAAATGTATGGAACAAACTGGATTAAAAAATGGACATGTCGTGTAACAAAAGGCTCACGCATCGAAAATTTGTTGCTGAAAAAAACTTCTATTTCTCTTTACATTCGCGTATCATTTATTCTAAGTGCAGTAGTTTCGATAATAGATTTTCTTATATCAGGTCCACCCTGTATAGTAAAATAACAAACCGAAGCAGAATAAAAATAAGATAGGTAAAATTCACTAAGCCTTTTTTAAAAATTATATTCTTTTTTGATATTATTAAACAAATTGCGTACATTTATTTTGATTGTACCACAATTAGGTAAATACGGTACCTATGTTGCTATAAATATTGATTTTTTTTTTGCGGCCCACTTAATATTAAACCTTGTTTGCTTGGCTCGAGTAACCTTTGAGTTTGACACCCTTGATGTACAAAGAAACAAACAAATGCAAAATATGTGCTAGCTTCGAATATGGTTGTCGGAAATAAAATTATTGTCGCGTTGAAGTCTAGCATTTTTTTTTTCTTTACTACGATTTGATTGGAGAATATTCCACCCGTTTTACCCGCTTAGCAACATCTTTGATTTCGTGGTGACATATTTGAAAAGTAAGAGATTGCTTTCCCCTATAGTTTGGCTAAAATACATCTTTCGAATTTTGGTTAAATTTTGAAGAAATAACGTTTTCTTTACTTATATTCAGAAATGTGCGGTATTTTGACACTCTGAAATGGAGAGTACAGTATAAATCGTATATAATTACATGTAATAACAATATTTTTACAGGAGTATCATTTCAGAGTCATTAAAAATTCTCTGTTCATCTTTTTTGCGTGATTAACGTATAAAATTTTCAGTATAACTCAATTTTAATATAGTAGTAAAATTTCTTATCTTGTTGAAAAAAGCACTAATAAAAAATATTTATGTATTAGCCAAAGTGTAAATGTCTAAAATGCACACTTTATTTGTAATTTATTTTTAAAATAGAGATACATGAAGCTTTAAAGGTCGCATATATTATCTGATATTTATGGAAGGAGAGTAAAATCTGACTTATAGGAAAGCCTTCCAAAGTGTCAAAGTTATGTAACATATCATTAATTTTGTTCACGTACATAAAATATCATTATAAAGAAAGGTATTAAAAAGTGATACAATACTGTAAAAGTATTTGTAGCGAGTTAGTTTCAAACAATATTGAAAATATTTCAACATTCTTTCAAACTCAGAGTCAGGTGAGTACAATTCTAAGGAAAAAAAATTTACGAGGGTTTTTTGTTTTAGTTATCAAAATAAATTGTTATACATGAACACTTTCCAAATTAAAGTATTGCAACATAGTGTATATGCCACATTATAAAGATTTATTTCTATGTGAAAAAGCCATCATTCAATCGATCTATCCAATATAATAACTTTATTTATGTATATATATATATTTCAATAACATAGCCCCTGATGATGCTCTTGGCAAAACCTTGCTTAGAATTTTTAATTTTATTCTTTTGAATTGTTTGAAAAGAAAAATAGGGCAGAAGGAAAAAACTTTTACAAAATCTGCAATACTCCAGAATTTATCAGAAAGTTTGTTACACACACATATGATACTATATGATATATTCACAGTTCAAATTTTGAAAAAAAATTTATATTATGAACGCACACAATCCCCCCATAACACGACTACTTACATCGCAGGCGTATAACAGCCATGGCATTCTCTTTTATGCAGCTCTTCAAAAACTGTTAAAATTTCCTCCTTTCTCTTTTTTTTAATCTCTTAATTTTAATCTTTTCTTAATCATTCTTTTAATATAAGTTTTAGTCCTCTCCTTTTAATCGCCTATTTATCAAATTATTGTCGTCGTATTAAACAGAAATCAATATAGAAAAACAAGCTGTTTAGAATTATTTATGGTAGAGTTTCACAAAGCTATGCCGTTTTAGATAGCTTTTTTACGTAAGACAATTTTGTAATTTTTTTTCCGGCTTAACTCTGTTTCATATGTGCAATGATTTTAATGATAATTCTTTTATGAAGTGCTCTGTTAAATATCATTGTATCTTACAGAAGTGCCTATTAATTGTTTCGTTGAATATATGATTTTTATTGAGTAGATATATGTATATATCTGTATATATTAGTAAGGTATGTGTGTGTGTGGGGGGTGATGTTTCCAGCATAGAGCAAAGATGGAAAGCTCCATATGTCCGAGATTTGGTACGCCGAATCTAAGGGTTTTGAAAACGAGCAAATGAAAGCAAGTTTGGAACTTACGTATAAACTCAACAATCGCCAACTCTATTAATAACTCGCTAAGTTGGAAACCCCGATTTCCTATGTGTCATACACGCTAAACTGGCAACCAAGTGCTTCGTTTCATATAATGTCGCCAATATGTTGCGATAATACGAAAATATACCGCAAGTTTTCTATATATAAATATGTTTCTTTAAAATTCAATATTAGCGATTTTGATATATTTTTCTGTCTAGCTCTTAAAAGAAACACTGAAAATTGGTATTTCAGAAATCCTAATTTTTAAATAAAGATTGACTTTCAATTACGTTTTTTAATCGTTCCAACCAGAAACACATCGATCAAAACGAAATGGAATGTGAATGGAATAACTATTAAACATTCTTTTTAGAAAACAAAATATGGGAAGTATATTACTTGTAAAAAATTTTTTATAAAAATTTCTAAGTACACAATCTGTGAGCAAGAGTTTTCATCTTTTTTCTTTTTTATGGAGAGAAAGAAGAGCTAGGTCGCACGAGCGTTTCACATAGTTTTGGCAAAAATTTCGTCATATGGCATTATGTCTATTTTTGTAGTTCTTTGTATTAATTCATTTGTTTGCAGCATAGTTACAATTTGCTTTGAAAAATTTTTTTTTAAAAAGTTGGTCATTATTAAAAAATTATTTAAAATTTTTGGAATTGTCATCTTGCACTAGATTGAGCTTGAGCCATCATTGAAAATATTCTATGCAAATTTGCTGGAGAGATTGTTAAAAAATTGATAATCAATACCTCCAGATTGAAGTTTCAAAATTGAACGATGATTTTAAAACTTTACTTGAACGAAGAACAGGTACTCCAACTAGTACTTGCAATAATTAAATTTTTTCTGTATGTTATTATAATCTTGACATCGATAGTAATACTATAAATTAAATTAAAGTATAACCCAATTGTTTTCTTACCAAAGCGTCTTTTTATAATTAAAATTTTAATGTTCAAGTTTATCCGAACAATTGTTTATAAAATGCATACAAATTCAATTAACATAATATTTATTATTTTCACAATAAAATATGTAATTAAATTATTTATTTTTATTTTAAGTTAATAAGATCAGAAGACCACTCTTCACAAAAGGGAAGGGAAAAAATTCGCATAAAATATTAAGAACAAGAGCATAACAAGCGTAACAAGAAAAGTCTATGAACCCCATTATTCCCCTGCACGCTATTAACGGTCTCACGGTCTTCCTTAGATTTGGGCAATGACAAAGGTGGTCCCCATCCATTTCCTCCTGTTGACTGCAGACCGTGCAAAAAATGCCTTTTACAATATAAAGTCACAGAAGATATTTAAGGAGGCAGTCGTGTACGGTAGCCAGGCGAAACTCAACTGCTTTACCACACAGCCACACAGGCTCGACCACACAGGAAGGCCAACAGATCTTTTCGGAATTTCTATTGAGTCCTTCATCTCAAGGGTAGCCAAATAGCGGCTGGCGAAGATTTATCTTGTGACTCGCCAAGTCTGTCAAAAATTTCACTTTGAATCGAGATTTCTTTCCTGTGTGCGATCAAAGATTCATTTTGTATTTTTCGATATTAGGAAAACGGAATCCTTTATTAGGAAAGCAAAATACCTGAAAGTGTTTTCTACAAAGAGATCAACTACACAGTTTGGTGGATGAGGTCACAAGAACTCAGGATTTTTAAAAAATCGGCCTTATTTCAATAAGCTCTGTTTTCCCATTACTGTTGATATTGATACAGCCAGGGACGTCTTAAGACCCTTTGAGGCCCGGTGTCCAACGAAATCTTGAGATTTTTTTTGAGGCCCTTATGCAAAAGTAGGCCATACCTGAGATCTTTAAAAGTAGACAGTATATATATAGCATTCAGTGTCAAATACTCATTCAAATGGTAAACTTATACAAATTAATGTGCAAGACTCACAAACTCAAAAACCTAGGCACGAACCAGCTCAACCGATAGCCGCATTTCGACTAAATAAGTTGAATTATTGTTTATGATATTAGGCCTACGCATGGACTACGGTCATTTAATAATGCAGTCTTACCACTTTTGACAGTTGACATGCAGTTTGAAATGTTCTGTATTTCGGAGAATATGTAAGGGAATAATATTGTACCATTAAAATTATCCGGATCTTGATATTATTAAGACAAAATCGAGAACGAAACGAGGCCCCCACTTAGGGCTAGGCTCTGGGCCCGGGCCCAGTTGACCCATGCCTTATGACGTCCGTGGGTATGACAGGCACCTGAGGAGATACAGCTTGAATGTATTGACTTGGTAATATCACAGTATGAAGGAAATGTTTTATGTTATGACATTGATTGATTTTACTAACCTTTGTCAGAGGAAAAAACAAGCAAAATTTTTCTTGCATGAAGATTAACAAGAGTAAATACGGATGCAAGTTGGCTGATGTAAACTTACAGGCTCTGATGAGAATTTCAACAAGCAATCTCACTCCTAATTTAAAAGAAAAAATGGAAGATAAATGTGACAGGGTACAAATGTCTGATTAAACGAATTCTAAAATTAAATATGCACACAGCTATAGATAATATGAAATTAGCTCAATAAATATATTGAATAAAACTGCCGCTATTTTATTTAATGTCATTGATTATTTTTTTATAATGAACGCAATCCTTTTAGTAACACGTGGCCAGGGACGTCTTAAGGGATGGGCCAACTGGGCCCGGGCTCAGGGCCTCGCTCTCGGTGGGGACCTCGTTTCGTTCTCGACTTTGTCTTAGTAAGATCATGATTCGGATAATTTTAATGTGGTAAAATATTATTCTCGCACATATTCTCCGAAAAACAGGGGAATTTCAAACTGCATGTCAACTGGCAAAAGTGGTAAGACTGTATTACTATGTGATGACCGTCGTCCATGTCTGGGTCTTGGCCTAATAAGATAGAATAAGATAAACAATCATTCAACTCATTTAGTTGGAATGCGGCCATCTGTCGAGACGGTTTGTGCTTAGGTTTGGGAGATTGTGAGTCGGGCACATTTATTTGTTTCAAATTACTGTTTGAACGAGTATTTCACAATGTATACTATATACTGTCTACTTTTAAAGATCTCAGGTAGGGCCTACTTTTGAATAGGGGCACAGGGCCCCAAAAAGGCTTAAGATTTCTCTGGGCCCAGGGCCTCAAAGAGTCTTAAGACGACGTGGCCCTCCGGGACCCTCTTCTCCCACAAAGTGGCCCGTGAACCAAAACAAGTTCCCTACCCCTGCTTTATCTTTTTCTTAACTAGACGATTGACGTTGGTAAAAGGGACAACTTTTACAGTTGTAATTAAATTATTACGTTTGTTACATTGATCTAGACATCAATATAATCAATAGCGCAACGGAGAATATTTGAGTTCCCCCTGCAAATTCGGGACCCAAACTGGATCTTACAAAAGATTGTAAAACCATAAAATAACATAGGCTTTGGGCCCCAATGAATTTTGTGGTCCCCCCCCCCCGCCACGATGAGGGGGTGTACGTTAATATATATTTAATATATAGTTGAAGAATAAACTTTTGTGCAGTCGGAGAAATGTTTTTTCTACACAAATCTTTATATATTCTAAATTTCATCAAAAATAAAGCCTACACCATCCTTGTACATGCATTTAACTCCATAGGGATTTCCTAGGACGGAAAATCCCCATTTCCCTTAACGGTCCCACTCATCCTTGGAATATTGATTCAGCTTTTTTTCTAAATGCAAGGCAAAACCATCATTCGAGCGTGGGGCTTCCCCACCCCTTCCATGCTTGCTAGGAAAAGCAGAATGGTTATGAGGGAGAAGGACAAAAAGGATCTGAGTTCGATGCACTAGGCCAAGGTCTTCCGGATATGACCTTGGAATCTTTTCGAATGCCGCTCGAAAACCTTTTCGTACACAAAGGATAAAAAAAAATAGATAACTATCTGAAAAGAAGCTTAAAAAAAAAAAAGAAATCATGGATAATTATTTTCAGAGATGATTATTTTGTAACTCGGTTTGTTAGATTACAATTATATTGTTCCCCTCATTGTAAAAAATAGTTAATGTGGTAATCTTGTTTCGCTTCCAAAATTAAATTAAATATTATTTTTAATTTATAAGACTTGTTTTTTATAAATGCATATGAAAAAAGGAAATTTCGTGCTTCCTTTCAAAATCTCATAAAGAATAATTTGAAAAATATTGTCGACTCGCTGAAAAGAGGGACTGGTGCAGTTTAATTTATCTATGGCGTGGTGTAGAGGTTTGGAAAAGGGGTATGAGAGAGAAAGAGAGAGCTCAAGTAACGTTTACATCATTTGTTCGTGGTTCAAAATTAGAGGTCCGTCGTCGTAGCCCTTAGTATTTTTTGAGATACTTTGGTTTCCTTGGGTATTTCACCGATAGATTTTGTATTGCTTTAAATTGTGATGTTAATACACCGTAAAATAGCTGCTATCACAATTTGGCATTTTTTTTCCTTTAAGTTCAATAAATTATTGCCAAATTACGACAGCAGCTAATTTTTCTGTATTATATTTCTAACCAATATGAACATAATAATTCGCCAAATTGGCAATAAACAAATAGGGGGAGGGGGGCTAAAATAGTATCCTACCAAAATGACTTTTATCTTTTCCTTCAACTTGAATTCAGCTTTCAATTTAGTTATACTCTTTCGTAATTTTTTTTTTACTTTAATTTCTTCAATATATTTCATTTTTGTCATTATATTTGTTAAATTTTGAATCCTTCTGCAATAGCATCAAAGAATTTAATTTTTGTAAAACTGTCATCACACAGAAATATTATTTAAACTTAACAATAATGCAAATTTAAAGAAAACATTGAGAAGTATTTCCCAGAATTACATAAACAATTCAAATACGTACTAACTTTTTCTTAATCTCTGATAGTTTTCGGCTATTTCATATAAATACATACACACATAAATTTTACTTATTGCTTATTTCAAATTATTCAATCTTAGAAGTGTATCATTTCAAGTAAATAATAACGATGTAAAATAGAATAGATCGGATAAAAACAAATGATAAACGTAATTTTTTTTAAAAATAATTTATTTGTTTTCAAGCAGTTTTTTCTTTCTTTTTATTAACTATATATATAAATTATTGATGATCTCAACTCGCCTTCGAACAACTGAAATAAAATCTTCCACAAATTCTTTCATTTTCCTTAATTCCTTTAAAATTAAATCAAGTAGGTAAAAAATAATAATAATAATAAGGTGATTACTGTTAGAACCATGATTTTTTAAAAGCGTCTAAAAATGCGTAGTTTTTTTTTATACTTAGTAGCAGTGGAAGAATATATACATAACTTTATTTTAAGAATATTATTAAAAATAAAAATTATTTAAATGCATTCTTTTTTTGTTTTGACAAAAAATGAAGAAAGAATTATACGTTTTCAAAGCATTCTCCTATCATGAAAAAAGCTTCGATAATAATAATTATGTTTTGCCTACGTATAGCTATGACTTCTATATCGGGTTTGAACTAAAAATTTTGAAATGTATAATTTAGAAGTGGATTTATTTATCTTTTATTAAATCAGAATAAAAAGAAATTTTAATTAAAAAAAACACCTATTATTATTTAAATTAATCGTAACATTGAAACTAATGTAATTTTTTTCAAAAATTTTAGTTCAACCCCGGTATAGAAGTCTAGGTAAAATCTGATTATATACTGTAAAAACATTTTTCATAGAAGCGAAAGTTTTGAAAATATATGTCATTCTTTCTGAATTTTTTTGCCGAAAAATTGCATTTAAACATTGCTTAATTGTAATAATATTCTTAAAACAATTTTATGTGTGTATTTTAATTCAAGTGACACTAGATTTCAAAAATTATCCAATTATATGTTTTTTTTTAAAATTACTGTTCCGAATTTAGTCAACCATCGCAACGTGAGTCGCCATTTTGAAGAACTTAACCTATTTTTACGGATGTTATTGGATGCTTCCCATTTCCCTCACCATCCTTCTGTCCGGGGATGTACGGGTGATGTCAATGCTCCATTCGAAGGTTTTTCCCCATCGACCTTGACTCGAAAACGACAGGACGTTTGATACAAGGCTGTGAGAAAGAACGCTGCTTTGATGATTTTTGATGATCGAAGAGACTGAACTGCCATTTTCAAAGAATCGAGATAGTTAAAGAGAGTTAAATAAAACATATACACATTAATATAATAGTAATTTTCATTCCAAAAACACTTAAAAAAAACGAATTTAGTTTCTGCAAAAATGATATTAAAAATAAGTAACAAATTTTTTTTATTTTACGGATTTATTTTTTTTACGAAAAGTTTATAATTGTGGTATGTAAAGAAAATAAGAAGGGAATGTTCAACTTTAAAAGGATAATAAAATGCCGAGTATCCGAAAAATATGGTTTCACTTTTAAATTTTAATAAACTAAGAAATACACACATATGGTTTTTTATAATCCATGAAGAAAATACTGATTTTTTTTAAGTAGGTTATAAATATTTATAATTCTTTTTCTCCATAGAACCAGTGGCGTAACGCACACCCCTGCATCGCGGTGGGGCCCAGGATTGTAGGGGAACAAAGCCTGATGTTATGGTTTTGCAATCTTTACTGAGATTCGACTTGGAGTCCAAAAACTTACTGTGGTGGTAGCTAAAATAAGCCAGTAACAGCCTCCGGGCAGGGATGATCACTTTTGTCTAGTGGTCATGTTACTTGGCTTCAGATCAATAGGCCGAGGGTTCTAATCCCAGACATTGGTGACCTTGGCTGAAAAGAAAAATTTTAATTTCTGATGTGTCGTGGCGCCATCTACCCACAAGAAAAGCAAACAAAAGTCGTCGGACCCACTCGACACAGCAAACAAAATCGTCTGACTCACTTGAAGCAACAGTAACAACTCACACGCTCGCCATAACAACAAGCATCTCGTTCGTTCACCTATCCACCGACTCACTGGTGAGGGAGTACTGTGGCGGTAGCTAAAATAAGCCAGTGACAGGAGTGACCACTTTTGTCTAGTGGTATATTACGTGCTTACGAATCCCCAAAGGTCGCGGGTTCTAATCTCCGACTCTTACTTTTCAGGGGGGCCTTTATGTTCTCCGTTACGCCACTGCATAGAACCGTGAGCTACCCTAATCCCCATGCCTTTCTGAGCCCATAGCCTTTTGAATAACAATTTAATAATTGAACCATCGAAACTGATTGCATGCACTAGCCCTAACTCTAAAAATCGACAATTTATTTCTGCCAGGGACTTATATTTAAGTAGATTACAATTACTTGCTTTAGAAATGAGACAGCGATAATTTTTGGAGCAAATCTCCCAAGAATCTTGCCAAACCCAAAAGTTCTTATGCTATAGCTAAATTATTTAATTAAGAACCTATAAAATAACATTATAAAAGTTTTATACGTATTTATTGTAAGTAAAACTTTTATTCTATACTACAACAGTTGCATTTAAAATATCTAAATTTTCCTATGAGTTATACTGCTTTTTTAAAAAAATGTCTCCGATTATTTTTGTATGCTAATTTTAGTCGTCCTACTGGACACTGCTATTAGTTTAAAAAGTTGACCAATTCTCCAAATGCGTCAAGAACCAATGAGAAATCTGAGTAGTTCTGAATATTATACTGTAGATAATATAAGAAGTAGTTAATCTGCTTCTGGGAAATACGTTCTATTTCACTTTAAACAAAATTTCGGTATTGATTTTATTAACAAAGGTATCGATGAGTTAAAAATGAGATTAGTTGAATTTTAAAGAGCTTAGAGTGTGAAAAAATACATTTGACAATTTTATTCTAGAAGTAGAAGGCAGCAGGGACTTCTTAAAGCATGGGCCAACTGATCCAGGGCCTCAGCCGCGATGGGACCCTCGCTCTCGACTCAACCTTAATAAGATCATATTTCGAATAATCAATGGTCAAATGTTATTTCCTGTTGTATTCTCTGAAAAATTGAGAATTTTGGTCGATATGTCAACTGGCTACATGTGATGACTGTGGTCCACCTACAGGCATAGGCCTACCACCATACACCATCATTACTCATGCAGTCAAAGGGCTGTAGTCGGTTGAGATGGTTTGTGCGATTGTAATTCATGCACATTTGTTTTGGGTTATTGTTTGTACAAGTATTTGACAACGTATGCCCCTTTTATGCGTCATAGGTGGGGCCTACATTTGTGTAGAGGCCCGTGGCCTACTATTGAGTAGGGGCACAGGGCCTCAAGAAGTCTTAAGACGTCTCTGGAAGGCGGGGTTCTGGAAAATAATGGAAATAGAAAATATAATGCTAAATCTATGGGATTCTGTATCAAACAGTTTTATATCAACGAAAAAACTTTTTAAGGTTCTTTTAACAATGTTTGTATGAACATATTCCAGGGAAAATCGGCTCCGGTGGATTAGAAGTAGCGTGCCCGCTTTGTAAGCCTAAGGTTGTAGGTTCAACCACGGCTGGAGTCAACAGATTTTCTGGAAGCGAAAATCGTAGGCTTACATGGCATGTAAAAGATCCCTTGAATACCAATTTGGCTGTGGTACTCTCGGTAAAATTAAATCACGGTAATAATTTAACATTCGACGAGAGCTTGAATTTATAAAAATTAATTTATGCGTCCAAATTTGGTAAAACGAGACATCGACTAGATGTTTCCACCATGAAATGGCTCTCACGTTTGGGGACTCACCGTTTTTGTAAAGGCTAAGTTGCTAAAATGCAGCCCCATTAAATTTATATTGGGAAAAATTGTTTTCCTCAATATAAATTTTGTAAAATATAGCAATAGAAATCACTTGGAAATAAATTGATAATGAAATATGTTAAAATAATGAACCCGAAATATGAAACTAATAAGTAAAAACTATCAGAATCTCAGCAATAAATTTCCTATGATATGTACCTATGTTAATTTTAAACATCAATATATCTATTATAAGGTATTTTTATTAAGAATATTTCTCAAAATATATTTGTCCTTTTCTTTAATTTTTATTCATTCAAATATTCAGCGCAAAGGTGTCAATAAGAAAAGTGTCATTGGATACGCCAATTCGTTTTGTTATTCTTTGGTAAAATTTTTATACGTGAAATTTTACTTTTTGCGCTATATTTATAAAAAGTACAATACAAGGACATGTAATTTTTTAAGGGGAATTTTAAAAATGACAACTAATATAAGACCAATCATCACACCTTTTCTCTAATCAATTTTCAAATTATTGGCATCCTTTTCTCTTCCAACTTCACCCACTTCTTAAAAAGGGGTTCACCATCCCTTCTTAAATCCCGATAGACCCCCCGCACCCCACCCCAGGGGGTAAAATCCGATTCCCTGAAAAAATTTCCTACTGACTGTTTCTAAGAAACAGACCATAAATCAAGCCAAGGTCGAATGATAAGAATGGCACTTGAACTTGTCCCTTGTATTTATTTTGCCTAAAAAATAGCCTAAAAAGCAATTTAACGTGTATTAAGGATAGTTTTCAGTTACTTGAACGGTACGGAAGTACAATTTTGCTCTTTTCTAGTCTTTTCTAGAGTAGTTAATCGTGTCGTCATAAATGCGATGCTATTGATGTTTTCTGAAAAAGTGGACCCCTCCAAACTTAAAAGGCGCCATGAGAAGCGAAATCACCTCTTTATCTTCAGTTCTGATCAAAAATAGAAAAGAAAAGAGCCTCACAAAAGGGAAAAGATTCCAGCCTCGACCACAGATTGTACAGGAAGAGGGACAAATATAATCAATCAGAAACTCGCCCCAACCCCTCTCAATGGCACCAGATCTCGAACCCGCGACTCGTCAGCCACAAGTCCGTGATCATGACCATTCATCTAGAACGGCTTTCGTATCTGTTGGCATAAGAAATGTTAAATGTAGTCCAATAAGCAAGGGGATATTATATTTATCTATACAGCTTCAGAAATACTGAACAAACTCTACAACCTTAAATGTCATATGCGACACACTATGCCATTGCTGCACCAGAACGATTCAACTAATTCTTTTTGATGTATGTTGTACCTACCTATATCATTTAATCCCTGATCTTCCTTGCTTAGATTTAGATTTCAACGTTGAATCTGTTGATCCATAGATAAGTTGTTCCCTCTCCTTCATTAAAGGCATTTTTTCCACAAATGAAAAAAAAAGGTGCATTTTCCATTATAAAGACATACTCCGGACATTGGAAAACATAAACTACTACAATTTTTTGCTTCTAATATAGTGTTTAATTTTTAACCTGGATTAAACTTTTACTCTGGTAAAATGAAAAATATTTTAGCAACTTATATTATGATGCAGCATCATACATTAGCTTTAAATCACAATTTCTCAAAAACGCAAATTACAACATAAAAGGAACATTTTTTGAAAGCTTTCTATATTTTATAAGTTTTATATTTCGAGCGCGTATTAATAGCACATAAATAAATATTTCAATAAGAAATTTTGTCAAAAAGTTATTTAAAAAAATTTTACTGGGAAAAATGTTGACTAACCATCAAACTTCTGAAATTTTTACGTATGATGAAACGTGAACACTATGGTGTGTGTGTGTGTAATGTTACGTAAGTTTTATAAAGTGCTATTTCGAATTTTCAATAAAATTTCACGCAACTCACAAAAATATTTACAGCGTACAAGAGAAGCATATAAAAATTTGAAATTAAAAAAATATAAGTATCCAATATTAAAAAATTCCTTTCTACAATACATACGTATATATAACGTGACCATTTATTCTTTGACTCAAAACGGGACATTATTTAGTTTAGGTCAATTAACAGGTATACAATGAAAAAAACCCCACTTTTTTAAAGTTATTTATTCAGAAAAAGTTTGCTTAAGAGTTACGAATTAAAAAATGTACCCAAAATGTTTAGCTATATTTATATTTATCTGACGAACAAATTTGCTTTAATACAGCTGGTGAAGATTTTAAGTAAGAATGAAACGCTTGGAACGTGTTTTTTTTTATATATTCACCTTAATTATCAACATCACCTTTAGAACTGAAATTAGTAGCTGGGTTTTCTCAGATGTCCACAATTTGTCCATCATAGAAAGTACTCTTTCTGCTGGAGCATTTGTAGCAGGCAAACATAAAATATGTTCAAATAAAATAAAAAAAATTTCATACAGTATATTGTTTGCGTGGAAGTGTTTGAATACTTCCACCGAGTTTCCGTGGAAACATTTAGATCATTTTTATTCGGTTACTTTTTGCGATGTAATGTAGTTAGAAATTAATAAAAATTCGTCAAAATCTACTGTATCTTTATTACAGTCAATATACTCCTTTTCAATTAATACAACCAGAGATTTTTGAACGTCTTCCCATGCGGGGACCTTTTTTTAAATCTGCCCAATAAAATATCTCCATTACTTTGGTAAGAAAGCAAGTTCACTGCTCCAGATATTTACGGCTTGATTTATAAAATTTTGTAGCCGTCCTTTTCACAAACTCTTCATCTATATAAGTACCATTATCTTTTGGTTTCACAATTAATTGACGGACCGTAAATGGAAAAGACTAATTGGTCTGTTTCTGAGTCAAATTGTCTTTTAGTCGATTGATTTCTTTTGCAACTTCAACTGCCGATACAGTCTGACCTTAAAGTTTCAATACAGCTTCGCGAGGTTTCCAAAACGGGACAATTTTGCATCCCAGAGTTCATTTCGTTGACACCGGGACTCGTAATTATAAAAAGGGACAGTCCCGTTCAAAACGGGACGTCTGGTCACGTTACATATACATAACAATATTTTTCTCTCAGAATTTTGTTTCCACTAATAAAGGGCAACTTATATAAGAAAATGAGTTGAATGTTCTGAAATATATGTATGATATAGTGACCCATATTTTTGTTGCTCTGAAAATAGCTGGGCATGGTAGACTAGGAGTCAAGATCAGAGACTTGTGGCTGGCGTGACAAAAGTTAGAGCCTAGTGCCCCTGAAGACCCGCCGTGGGGAGGGAGCGGATCTAGTTAACATCTGTCGAGACTCAAACGTCCTCCTGTTGGTGTGGTTTGGAAATTAGGAGAGGTGAGCCAGATCAGGTGTCATCCTCATCACTTGACCATGACTCAAAATTACGAAGTCCATCGCCAATAGCACTTGTGTAGCTTTTTTGTGTGACGTAATTCACTCACTCACTTAAAATAGCTGGATGAGAAGAGGTTTAAAAAAAGGGTCTTTTTAATCAATACCCTCATAGGATGGTCAAACTGAATTTATTAAAATGTACTAATACATATGCAAATTAACACACACACGTATATATATATGTGTGTGTGTGATGTCGGCCACTATTGCCAAGCCACAAAATCTGTCTGTTCTACTTTGGACCTTTCTGCACATGCCTGATAGCACACAACTTTTTGTTACAGCTATACTGTCGATAGACGCTCAAAATAGAAGACGCCATGACACGACGAAAAAGACGATGATACATCGTGTCCACGAGCAAGACGACTCGGACATTTAATACATGATATTTATTCATTTAAATAATTTGTAAATAGAAATGCGTAACTAAATCAAGAAGTTAACTGAAGATTAATCATCTTATTATGTGACGGCCATCACTAACATCTCCTATATATATGTATATATACAGTCGACTCTCGATAATTCAAAGTTGAAGGGACTAATGAAAAACTTCGAATTTTCATGAAGGTAAGAAAAAACTCCCGAATTTTTTTCTTACACATTTAAATTTTAAACTATGTAATAAAACAACAATTGTGTGTACATATATATAAAATTACTTTAAAATATTTTTAAAAAGTACATGTTATACAGTATAAATATTATACTGAAGTTAAAAGTCATGTATTACAGAATACATTTATGTTTTTTTTAGTCTAGAACACAGGACTCTTTCACGCATCAAATCTCTTCCATTCCTCAAAGGAAATAAAATTGCTTTGCACTCATTTCCCTTAGCCACTGTCATCAACACCATTGGTTCTTCAAGGCAGAGTTCGGTCCAGCCCATTTCTATTTGGTACAACATAATATAAGTCACACAGATGAGCCATAAATCGTTATGTCAGTCCGACTCAAAAAACACAATCCTATACATCTCTTCTTTACAATAGCGGACTATCCTTTCTGAACACATGTGTAGCAAGGCCATGTGTTAAAAAAATATATGGACAGCTGACAACAGGTGCAGTAGTCAGAACTGTCCACTTGCAATCTTTTTGCCTGAGGAACCGGGAAACACATAGAAGGGGTAGCAGACAGATGGTCATCTAAGATCATATGTTACAGGGGAGACACCAAGGGACAGTACAACGCAAAACTTATAAGCTCCAACCTGTTTGCTACAGGACGCTACATGGTAATGAGTGTTCGAATTGATGAGAGTTATATAAAAATTATTGCATATTGTAGTCTGGGCAGCCACAAATTTTACTTCGAAATATTGAGTGTACCCAAACGTGTATTTTTTTAGTTCGTGTACTTTATTTGAGTCTACAATAAAACATTTGACCAGCTTAAGATTTCTGTATTAAATTGTTTTCTATTGAGAAAATGTATTGAGAATCGATGAAAATATTAAAATCAATTGTAAAGCAGTAAAAATGCCACCGTAAGAAAATACTCTTCTAAGAGATTCCCAGCAACGTTTGCTTATTTTCATACATGAATTAAGGAGCACTTTTGAATGTGAGCAGTAGATACATATAAACCATCAGCAGTAGTGAAAAAACACGCCTCAGGCTTAATAAAAAGAGACTTGAAATCATTTGTATGTGCAGGAACAAAGCCAATTTTAAATATTAAGGTATCCGACTACTTGCGACAACTTTGTTTTTGAAAAAATGGAGATAAAGGAATATTTTTGTAGTTTTTATATTTGTTTTGATGCATTTTAAGAAAAATATGCTAAAATTACGAAGAGAAAAAAATTATTATTACTAAAATGGGGAAAAAATGGTCAAAATTTACAAACAAGATATCAATCATTAGCATAGCCAAGTAATTTTAGCGCGTTTTTCACGTGTTGTATTTTACAATAATGCAACTAATGAACTTTTTACTAACAGAAAATAGTGTACTATTCTTTAAAAAAAAATTAAATTTTTTTTTAAAATTATTAAATTTAAATATGATTTGGCTCATCTAGGGCAGAAATGCGACCAAATGCCGAAAACCCGAGGTCAATCGGTTAATTATTGGCTGAGAAAAAGGTACGACAAAATATGGAACGAAGACGAGGACGAAGACGAAATTTGCGTCCTAATAGCGCTTTTTTTTACACTACGTGAAAAACGCGCTAAAAATAACCTAAATGCGGCCCATTCTGTATCAAAAGTTTATGAACAAATTTTACATTTTTCATTCTTATGTATTTCTATGTTATTCATTTTTGAAATGACCTTCAGGATAAGAGATATTTTAATTTTAACATAAACTAGAGCACTTTATCTTTGTTATTATATGAAACTGCGTAAAAAAACAGTGATTATATTCACATAAGGGGCTGTAAATTTTGTAATGAAACAGTGATTGATCCATCTGAAAATTAAAACACTTCTACTATTATACAGAACATACACAAAAAATTTCAGTTAATTATTTTCAAAAATTTTCTAGCAATCGCTGTCCTCATTTGAGCATTTTCAAAAAAACACTTTTCGAGTTTTTCGCGTTTTAAAGTACGACATCTTGTTTAAAATAATTGCATGTAATTTGGCTAAAACACTTGTAGCTTTCGTTCTAGGGAACGGAAAATAATAAATTTGGTGTTTTTATAAAGCTCAAAAGATGGTCTATAAAATAAAATCATCAAAAAAATTCACAATTTTAGGGTAGTCGGATAAATTAATGTGAACATGAAATTTCAGAATTATGTTCTAACGGTATTATTGATAGGAAAGCTCTTTCACGACGCCGACGCTTGAAAATTGAATTCCAATATTATGAAATTTTTATGATGGTTATTCTTGCATTGAGCCAAAAAAAAAAAACAACAATAATATGTCTGATATTTCTTAGTTTTTTTGGGAGGAATGGAAAATGTTACACTTTACATAAGGTTTTATTTAAAAATAGCAATTATTAATTGGAGTTCAACATTAATGAGATCAAATATGGCTCCCCTTCTCTTCTTGCTCTCACGTATATGGCTCTTTGTAAAAATGGCTCTTTGTGTAAATGGCTCTTTGTAAAAATGGCTCGTTGTACAAATGGCTCTTTGACACCATAATTATCTTGTTTCATTTACAGCTTGGATCTCTTCTCCGAAAGTTTATCGACTAGTTGAAGCTATCAATGATTGAAGTAAAAGTGTTCGCAAGATTATAACAAACTATAACTGGAGACTTAAAAATGCTTAAGTGGGGAATTCCTCCGTAAAGAATTTCTGTCAGTCATCAAAGTTCCGCTTACGGGCAGTTCTTATCAAATGTCTCAAAAGAACAACAAGTGTCACACCCCTAAGTCGATGGTGCACACATGCAACCAAATTCTTTTCTAAGAATTGTGGGATTGTTACCTTCCGACAAAGAATATCGATAAATAAAAATACGCAGGTATATAGGATGGCATTCTGTAGCTGTCACGATTTCACCTGTGTTCTATTGTATTATCCTTTATCACAGCAGGTGTTACTTTCTTCCCGAAATTTTTCTCAAGAATCAGTCAATAGGAAACATTCTTCCATACAGTCCACCCGAATAGTATCAATTTATTTAACGTTACACACTTCGCCAAGGGAACACGACATGGCAGCCCATCTTAATTTAGAAGTACTGTCTGAATGTACCTTCAGCTAAGTTATATGAAAAAAGACGGACCTGCTTTACTTATAAAATCTCAACTATTGATGTGAACGTAACATGCGTCGAAGAGACCCACCATCACAACTAGAAACTGGAGTGATGTCAATAGAAAAGTTCCAAACGCTACTTAATGCACAATCGGGGTTATTAATTACAATAAAGACTAAAAACTAACTTTATCTAAAAATCGTTAAAAAAAACCTCATCAACAAAGCAAAATAAAAGATTTTAAGAAAGACTTTTTCTTAAAAAACTTCTGATCAAATGCTTCAAACCTTGACTCAACAGTTGTAGATACCGCCAAAGTACAAATAATTGTTTGCATTTTAATATCATTACTAATAATTATCAGTCAATTTAATATTACCAACCAGCTGAGCTACTTAAGTACATGTGTTAATAATTATTGTAATACCGAAATGATTATGTTATGTTTTATAAATTGTTGTTTAAGTTCAATTTCTATTTTTATTTTTCGGATATATATATATATATATATATATATTTAAATATAGACTCTATCAGTTCTTTAAATAAATAAAAATATTTTCATTTTGAGTATACAATATTCCCCCCCCCCCTGCCTATGCTAATTTCATTTAATTGTTCAAGCAGATAAAAAAAGTTAAAGAATAATTTGAATAAACTATTCTAGTTTTAAAATAGATATTTATAAAAGACATAATCTTCTGGATTTATTTTCAAATGCAGGCAATATCTTTAAATAAAATAAGAATATTATATATAATCAAAAAATAAGAATATTATTATATTTATTAAGAAAGTAAAAATAATATTAAACAAAGTGAAAAAACTCTGATATTTAAAAATGAAAGATCAAGGGAAATAATTTAATAAGAAAATAAATCACGTGTTCGAGCATGCGCCTGGCGGTGATTAAATGTATTAAGAAAAATTAGAGTTAAGGTTTTCAGTATGTGTGTTGGAGATCAGACGAGCAAGAATGCCAACAATCTTGTCTGATTTCCTGAGAGAAACACATAGGGACCACTCCCCAACATCATGAATTTTTAAAATAATATATTTAGTAGCAATAAAATCGAAAATTTATTAAAATATATTTATATAAGAATTTTAACTTATCAGTTTGATGATTTAATTGCCATCGTCATTCAAATGCAAATAAATAAAATAAATTTTGATTCCTTCTAAAAGCAATATTCAATAAGTCTAATCATTCAACATTTTTATTATAAATATAATTTTAGTAAACAGCATTTGTGTGTTGTAGCAATAAACACGGGAAGACTTTTCTGTAAATGTATTTTTACTGCAAAAGCAGAGAGTACTACCGGAAAAGCGCTTTAGTTTGAGTAAGATAAGAACGATTTAAACTAGTTCTCCCCGCTTCAAATGCTTCACTATTTTCTTTCCCCTAATTTTACTTCAGATATTTATAATTCACTTACTTTTCATTCATTAAGACTAGATTTTATGATTTAAAAAATGTTTGTTTAGAAGGCTATATCAAAAGAATAAATGGATGAATTCTTAAAAATTTATATTAATGAAAGTTTGAGTAATTTTAATTACTTGGAAAAAATTCATTTTATATGTCTTGTATTAGTTTGCTCTTTACAATGTGCATGTTAAAACTGAAATAATCGCATATAAAGAAGCAGAAGACTTATTTTGATGAGATACTAAAGAATATCAGAATATTTTATTTTTTAAAAAACTTTTCTTTTTCTATTTTTATGTATATATATCCATTATTTGTATATATCGAGACACGGATAAATAATATTTACTTACTTCTGCAACAGTTTTTATAAAATATCCTCTGGATTACAAGATTTTGATGGCCTTAATAGTTTTAGCACGAATATTACACATTAATTTCGATCATATTCTCAAACTTAAGAACTCATTTATTTGATAAATATTAAACTTGAACTTGTTATTATTTTTTCAAAAACAGATAAGGATTTTTAAACTTTACTTTTAATTTTTAATTATACGTAAAGAGCCAGATAAAAATGAGATTTCTCCAGTAAATTTACATTATTATTATAAACACTAATTAAAATACATCTAACTCGATAGATGTTAAAAAAACAGAATTTTTAAATAATGAAAAAGTGCATAGAAATTCAAACAAAGATAATGTTATACAGAAAGAATCTATCGTGTATTGGTCTGTGAAACTGAAATATACTTTGTGAGTTTTGTTAATTACAACTTTAATGAAATTTTTCAAATTATCAGAAATTTCCTAGAAGGGATTTTAAAAGCTTACAGAACATCTAAACTTTTTATGTACATGTTATCGTGTACGGTTTCCGAAATTTGTTTCTATCAAATTCGTGTTGAACAGAATATTCCTCAATGATTGACGAGCTCTTCAATTCAGTTTCTGCAACATCTTGTTAAATCCTTTCTGATAGATTATAATTGGCAGAAATTATCAGAGGCTCGATAATATATATATATAATGTGTGAAATTACAGAGTACATGAATTGTAATAATACTTTTTCATGGTACTTAATGATGAGGTACATGATGATCTTATATGATTTAATATAAGATCTAGTACTCTTAGCTTTAAATATTATTGAATAAGATGCACGTATATATAGGAAGATGGTTGTTCAAAAGTTGGGATTCACGAATATGGTCCTGTTCAGGGGCACACAAGGGGGGGGGGAAGGTCCTCGGGTCCGGATCACTCCAAAGCCTAAGTATTTGTTATTAATAATTAACTTTATTAATTAATGATAATTATTCATTCAATAATTAATTTTTTACTGTTTTTAATCCCAAAAATGGACAAAATCGAAAGAATATGTTGGGCGGCTTATTGGAGCATGATACGAGAATAGTGGAATTTCGACCCTGGTACCCCCCCCCCCTTGAAAAATTCTTGTGTGTGCACTACTGGTCCCTGTTCCTTGAAAACAACAAAAGAAATTCAGCATTCCACCTTAGCGCCAACAGCATCACAGTAAACACATTCCAGTCTTATTCAAAATCTATGCAATTGAACCATATCCGTTGTAGAAGCGAAAACGTTTGTTGCTACGGCTCTCTCATTCTTCTGCAAAATTTATACATGCAGTCGGATTTCCATTTTACGAATTTCTTAGAATTTTTTTTTGCAAATTTCTCTAATTTACGAATTTTTTTCGTAAAATAGCCTTCAAATAGAAAGGTGAATTTTCTGTTTAGCGAAATTTTTCTCTTGTGAATCGACTCTCCCCCCTCCCCCCCCTATTTTAAAAATATTTGCGGGCATATTGAGTTATTCTCTCTTTTAACATATTGAACTGGTTTTACCACGTGCCTAACTCACCGAGAGCAATAAAATCCTGTACGTTTCCTCCATTTATCAGTTATCAAATTTAAGGATGCATGAGGTAATATATGCTTAAAATTACTAGTTATAAAATAATGTACTTTTAAAATTACTTGTAGGTTTAGATTTAGAAAATTTATTAACTCAAATATAAAATTATTTTTTAAAGTTGAAAATAAAGTATATTCCTGGATATTTTTTCTTGTTTTCCTTGCAGATTTATTTTGTTCAGACCATATAAAACAAATAGATAATAATTTGCAAAAAAAGGTGTGGATTTTTAATTTTTTTTACATATATACATAAGCAATACATAGTGTTTATGAATTAAAAATTCATTTTAAGTAGTTGTTGTTGACAAAGTGCATAGGTGACAATGTCCTCGGCCTTGTCTGTGTGTAATGTGCCCATGTTAATTGTTGCTAACACTAATAAAATTATTCCGAACACTAATAAAATTATTGCTAACACTAAGGATAGATCATAGTATGAAAACTACTTAATAAAATTAATCAATAATATTCATTCATATGGATTAAATGTTTAAGCTAATTCTAGAGAATGTTTAATTCATTTTAATGAATGAGTGATAATTGCTTTAAAATGCATATATTGCACTGAAATTATTTTAAAACCAACCCAACGAAATTGTAATAAAGAATTTTTCAATAATAATTATATTATTAAAACCAATAGAAGAATAACTAGAAGTATTAGAAATAAAAGACAGTAGTACAAAGAATTGAGCGAAACAAAACTAAACTTATTTAAATTTTAGCGGTTCTGGAAAAACTTTAATATGAAACAAAATATACTTTATGTTTCAATAAAAAGGAAATTTTCAGTACAAAGAACTACTAAATAAAGATAATTTTACAGAATCACACAGAATTCTTATTATAAGAGATCTTTAAGTATTTAGCACATAAATTTCCGATAAAAATCAATACAATAATAATTATACTGAATTAAGATATATGTATAAATCTGATAATTATATTGATCTTCCTAATATTTTTTAAAGAAAACAACATATGCCTACATTTTGAATTAAAAATATCAATATTTATCCTCAAAAGCTTTTAAAAAAATAGAATAAAAGTATTGAAAGATAAATACAACTCTCTTTTTACAACCCTAAGGAACCACAATTATTATTATTATTATTATGATTGTTTTATGCTGATGAGGAATCAGGAAGCAATAATTTGTAAGAATTATTACAGTAAATTGCTTGATAAACATTTTCAAAGTAATAAACAGTTTATTAAATCAGAAATTAGTAATAGAAAATTAATAATCCCATTTTATAAAAAAATTAGAATCTAAAATAATGTACACATATTTTCTTATTAATTTCATAAAAATCAAGTTAAGTTCGAAATAGTTTCTAATGTTTTAAAAACAAAACCAGGAAAAATGCTACGGTATAATACATACATTCAGATTGCAATAAATAACTCTCTAGTATAACAACGAATATTACTACAATAGTAATATATCCTTACAACTAACCTACAGTAATAGTCCTTACAAACTGTAATAATTTACAGTAATATCCTTTCAAGAGTAGTAAGGAAATTAGTAACCACTCTTGAAAAATAAAAAATTTTTATATTTATTGTTTTGAATTTGAAGATTCTTCAATTCTATTGATGTTAATGTGAAAAATTAAAATATTTTACAAATTTTTGAGAAAAATAAATTTGTTTTTATCATAAATTATGATAAATTAACTCATTTACTAAACTAAGTCAACAAGAAAATTATATTTATTACATATATTACATTATAAGAAGTTAAAGGCTTTTCACATGGTGAATCAACAATTGTGTGTGTGATTGTCTCTCCTATTTACATCTTTAACAAAATAACTATTCAGACAATACATAATATTATTTATATCGATATATTGGCAATCTTATCTTTTTTGGGTAAAAATAAACTAAGTTTATATATATTTTAATTATAATTTAAAATTTCAAACATAAAATAAATTTGCATCCAGTTTATCTTAATAAGATTCCAAGAGACAATAATCCTAATAATGCAAATTTTCTTGATATTGAACTTGAGATATGTACCAGCATTTATAATAGAAGAGGCGATTTTGACTTCAATAATATTTAAGTTTCACAATGAAATAGTATCCCATAGATATCTATTTAAAAGGAACATAATAAGTAATATTCGATGAAAGAGATATTTATTTATGGAAATTTTAAGAACTATAATAAATTTCCAAAATGTACTTGTTTCAAGCAAAAACAACCAATTTAATTTCATAAAAAGTTATCGGTATAATAAAGACAATGTAGGAAAAAATTTGTCACTTTTCTCCCCTATTTCATAAGCTACTTCACACACGCAAAATTTTTTTGTTATTTTTAAGTTCTTTTTTTTTTTTTTTCATTAAAAACAATTCCTTTTTCTGCACGCAGACAGCGAAATTATTCATTATTTCTAAGCATATGAATATTCTGAGCTTAAATTAAGATTTTTAAAATAAACATTTCTCTCTTATTATACAGTTGTGAAATATCTTCGGAAAAAATTTTGCGAGATTCTTGTGATGTCATCAAAATTTTATTTGCCATTTTTGAAACTTTTTAGAGAAACAAATATATATTCACTTTTTTATTTCTTATTTAATTAAAGAAAAACAATAGCTAAAAGAAATAACTAAACTGAGCTGTGCTTCTTCATAAAGTTTGTTCTAGAAGCGCCATCTATTGATGATTTATGTTAACTTCTCCAATTTTTGTGTGTGAAAAGAGGATTAAAAATTAAAATTATTAAAATAGGCATGTAAAATTTGTAGTACAAAACAAGCAGGGGTTTTAAGAAGAGGCGTATTTTTCTAAAATCTCTGTATGTTTTAAAAATTGCAAGAGATGTTTTAGGTAATTATAAAATCTAAAACAGTTGACATAAATATTTATAATACGCAGTTTTATTATAAATATTTTCCCCGTTATTTTGATGGTTAATTTTCAAAACATATATTGTTTCTACTAGATTGTAGTGATAAAAATACTGATACAACTCAATATCTAAAGATTTCCAAAATAATTAAATTTCAAATCATTATCACTGATAACCATGACATGAATATCCTAAAAAAAGGTATTTTTCTTCCATATTATAAATTCGAAAGACATATTCATTAAAAGAATTGTCAGTAACATAAAATATTAACAAAATAAATAATACTTTAACAAATTTGAAAGCTGAAAAAAAAAATCATTTCTTATATGAGCAATTGTAGCATAATTTAATCATTCTTAAAAGCATGATTCCTGGAAATTTTAGCAGTTGTTATTCAAATCTAGCATGAATTTGTTGTCTAATAAATATATCAGAAAATTCTTTTGTAATAGCTTCTTCAATTAAGTATAAAATGCACGGCTGAAATATACCACGTTTTTTAAGCATCTAACCATACAACTTTGTTAGAAATTAATTACACATTTTTTTTTTGTCTCGAATATTCGTTTGAAAGCTTCGTATGTTATAAATTCATCTCACAAACGTGTAGAATCCAATGTGGTTTCTTCAATTTTCTTGATAACAAACTGTCAATTTCGGAGATATTACGAAAGTAAGCTTTTACCACTTTTTGAAGAGTTTTCACTTTTTTTTTCAGTATCGCAATAATATAGTCAATAACTTGAAATTAAAAATACTAGTTTGCCGTAACTTGTGGTTTGAATTAATTCCAGAGATGGAGATGCTACACCATTTTAATTTAAAAAATATTTGCAGTGAATCTCACATCGAAAATTGCAAATTGAGAAACAAATAACACGCTTGAAGGGACACTGAAAATTTACTGCCGTATCACTGTTCACCTGAAGCTAAGTAACCGCTAGTCATTGAAATCAAACCATCTGTTAAATCTTCACTGCATCTCCATGAGAGCAGTTTAGGCAAGTTTCAATTACATTGGTCAATTTTGAATATGATTGTGCAAGCGCAGTTAGTTAATTCTAGCTTAGGTTTAGAATAGTGATGGTCAATTAAAAAGCTTGCGTGGGGTCACCTCGCGAAATAAAATATTTCGTAAAATAAAGAATAAAATAAATTGAAATAAAGCAAAAGTGTTTACAAAAATATAAAATAAAGTGTATAATTTTACTCAAATTTTGTTTGTTGAAAAGAAATCGACAAACCAAAGTAAATAACCATATTTAAAGCACTTTCTTTGGATGAAATGCACTTTTGTAAGGTTATGTTATGTTTGTACAGACTTCCTTAGTGCCCATTTTTACCCGTTAAGCCAATTTAATTTTAAAAATGTTTAGTTTTAAAAATACTCAGTTAAAAATTTTTAAACTTAATTCTGGTGCAAATGGGCATTAGTGACCCACGAGCTAGAACTAAAAAAATATGAACAAAGCTTAATCCACGTCTCAAAAATGTTCGCCACATCTCTGGCTTAGAACGTAGAATGGATTCCGGAGTACATGTTTCCATGTGGAAACTTCACCTCCTGTTTTTGGGTTTTTGAGTTGGCATTGCTTTAGCTTAACCTTAGCCCAGTACTGCGTTAAAATATTAAAAGTATTTTAAAAATTAAAATTTATTGCCTTTGAATTTAAAAAGTGCTTTGGATAAAAAGAAAACTTGAGAAAAAATAGGTTTGAACCTGGTCTTGCGACGGTAAAACTGGTTTTGTTCCTTTGACGGCAAATGAGGCGGGTCCACTTAACGGTGAATAAGGCAACAACTATACCTTAAAAATTCTTAACCGTGCTTGTTTTTTTACGAAGGTGAATGACTGGTAAGAAATGTAAGAAACCAATTTCAAACTTTTTATTTCAGATCATAATATAATGATACAGATTTTTTAAATGTGCAATATAACAGATAATTACAATTAATTTTGTAATGATAGTGCCCTGGGCCGCTTTTCCACTTTGCACCCTAGAGCAAAAAAGGAAAATTACAGCGAACGCAGCATCATAAGTGAAGCCTTTCTGCTTTGAAAAGAGTAAAGACTGAAATGAGATCTACTATGGAAAAAGAAAAGCTTAACAGTTTGATGTTGCTATACATTCAAAATGATATTGTAAAGGAAGTTGCTTACAATAATGTCATTAATGGTTTTACAGGTATCACAAAGCTCGAAAAAAACCTTTGTTGCACAAGTACAATGACAGTGACTCAACAAAGAATAAGGATGTCTAAAAGTAAAACATAGTAAATCGATGAGCGATGAAAATATTATAATTTATAAGTTGAAAACAGTTCATACAATAATATGTACTCTATACTATTACTGCAAACGATTTTATGAATGTATTGCACTTATTTACAAAAGGGTGGAGACCTGTGATGCCGTAAGGTAAGAAATAAGCAAGAGTGGTCAAACCATGCCACTATCCTTTCCTTACAGCTGCCTGTCCAGGACACGGCGGGTCCACAGGTGGTTGTTAATAGAAAGATTCTCAAAAGAGCAAACATAAATTTAGGAAAAAGAGTAAGAGAGTTAAGGGAAAAGTCTTCCCAAACCTAAACTGGCAAAGGAAGAACTGAAGGAGGAAGGGGGTGCTCTGGGATAATGGAAGGGGGCGTAACAATTTGAAGTGCCCAAGGTCCAGGGAAGGTTAAAAACGGCCCTGATGGTGCCTTATCCTAAAAGGAAATTGGGGCTTTCAAGAGATCTTTGCTTAAATCAAAAAGAAAATTAGATGAAATCTGTAAAACACCTAAAACAGTTAAAGATACAATAAGAGAGGGAAAAAAGATAAAGAAAAGTACAACGGAATTTATTTCCAAGAGGTCTAAGATAAAACCAATCAGGGAAAAATCCCTCAGTCCAGAAAGTCAAACAAAGCGGCTAAAAAGGTTTTATGAATATTTGCATCAATGAGAAAAGGATGATAAAGGGACAGAAATGCAGATGTCTTGTCAAAAAAGGGAGAAAAGTCTCTAAAAAAAGAAAAAGCACTGTCTTAAAATATACTATAATAACACATACATATAATATACGCTATACTACCATAACAACATTTATTACTTCACAATGTTACTACAGAAAAGAAAATCGAGCACAGAATTCTGTCGGGCTATCATCTCCAATCGACATAATGAAAAGATTTTTATTCAACTTGCCCAGTGATAACAGAATGTATAAATTTAAGAAAGAAACTCGAATGTAAATTTAAATTAGATTAAAAGTTTTAAAGCAAGAAAATACTGAGTAGAAACTGGGGAATTGAAAAAGACTGCAGAGTAGAGAATACATACATCAGATTGCCATATTTATGGTACGGAAAATTTGTTCAGCATCTCATATACGTATATAATAATTAAAGCAGCGTTCTCTTCAGGCGTATTTCACTTGACTGGAAGATCTGTCTGAGGACATATAGATTGCAAGCAATCTCCAATCCCGTATCTGGATTGGTTATTTTTGACAAGCGACGAAGAGGCTTTTTTGTGTAGCTGCTTAGCTACTGGACGAGGGGTCAGTGGGCGTTTCCATAGTATTTCACTCTCAATACAATTCGCATGCATTAGAGATCATTGCTGAGAGATTCTCACTGAAAATGCAAAAGCTTTGCAGACAGCCGTACCTTACTGACGTAATTTCAACGATCTTGCTTGACTTACAACCACACAATTTAGTGCAAATAGGTTACTATTTTTCAAACATCTACCCAACTGATTTTCGAACAGGACTCAACATGGACAAACAAAACGGAATGGAAATTTCTGACGCATCCGGATCACAATCCAACCCCAACCCTCCAGTACCACCATCCCCTTCAAGGGTGGTTCTTACCGACGACTATATTTTCGACAACCAAGAAGCTATCAGAGAGTTTGTCCCGCTTAGAGACTCATGCGCCATTTGGTCGAGTAAACTAGCAGTAGCTCCATAAAGTAGCCAAGAGTATTCCGCTACTTGAACGAAATCGGAAAAATCCGGCCAGCACTCTTTGGCGCTAAAGAAAAACTGAATCTTCCACTTTTCCGCCTTTCCATCTCCGTTGCGAGCTTGGAAAAGATTATTAGAAAAGTTGCGGAAATTTTATGGAAGGATAGCTAATTATATATTTTTTGAATTTCCTTAAATTGTGATGAGAGGATGAAGCCCAGTGTCAGAGTGGTCCTACACCTAGGTCCTGGGCTCTACCCTCGGGATGGGCAAGGTCGACTCAGCCCTTCATTCCTTCAGTGTGTCCATAAATGAGTACCAAGCTTGCTTGGGAACGAAGCACTGGGGTTTTTGCTTCAGGCTGACCACCTGATCGGGACATCTGCTCATGCACCTAACGGTCGAGTATACTGAGATGGGCTCAGTAGGCCTTGGCCCTCATGGGCTGTTGCGCCACTGAGTTTAGTTTATGATGAGAGGGTAATGCTAAATTTTAGCAAGATACCTCGTATTTATGAGCCGTGAGTGGAGGGCACATGTATCAAAAGAGCAGCGTTCTCTATAAAACAAAATTAACAGTACGGTGAATCACATTTTCAAAAGCGAATATAATTCAGAATAGTTACTGCGCGAAATAGAGCACATTAGTATAAGTGAGATTAAATAAAATACAAGTTGTATTTAAAATTTAACTGAAGCCTAAATCAAAATTCAAAATCAATATACATCTTAAATGTACTTCAGCATCGGCTATTCTACAAAACGAAGAATAATAATATCTCCTACTCGTGAGAAAAGCTTAAGGAGCTTTTTTTTCATACCTTTTTCGATTATATACTTCTGAAAGAAATTTTAAATTAAAATAATATGAAATTTACTTCAATCTAATTACATAAATCAACTTCGAGAAATGAACGTTCTTCGACTAAAGTCAGAAGAAAAAGAACCAGCAGAACCACAAATAAAGTTAAATAATGTAGTAAAAACAAGTGCAGTGCGAAAATTTGTTTTATAAATGAAAAAAAAGTTGAAATTACTTCGTTTTGTTAATACAGTTATAGACAAGTGGTATAACAATTTGTCGCACTATACGAAGTGGGCTGTACAGGCATCCGCTTTATTTCTCTCTTTATATTGCTTTATTTAGGTTATTAATTGCTGCAAGAAAATCTTTCAGCAAAAGCCCATGGGAAATAGACCTCGAGCAGACCCCAGCTAAGATGGATTGACTGTGTCGAAAAAGATCTAAATATTTTAAAGGTCAAAAACTGGAAAACAGGTGCCAAAAGTATAGATGCCTGGAGAAAACTTCTGGAGAAGGCCAGGGCCCGCCCAGGGCTGTCGAGCCATTGAAAGTTATTAAAAATAATTATACCATGCCTCATAATACGATTTACCTTTTTTAATAAAACTTTGTTCTGAACTAACTATGAACAGGATAGATCCGTGGATAAGAGGAGAGGTGTTCGAGAATATATTTCTGCTCTATTACATATGTATACTCTTGATAAGTAATTAAAAATTATGAAACTACAAAATGGCTGCCTTTCAGATATTATGAATTTGTTTTAATTTTATTCTCTTCCTATTCTTACATACACATACGAAAATGCATAAAACGATATACTAAAAAATAATTTCTAATGATAATTTCAATTTGATCAAACAAAAGCTAAAAAAAATATAATTTAATTTTAAAAATAGAATTTTTTTTCCATAAGCGTATTTTACAGTAAATTATTACGCGTGCTGGTTTTCCCATGAGCATGTTCCGGGTTCAAACACTTTGCAGTCTCTTAGGAAAACTTAATTTAGGGCATTTATTCATAATTCAAGAAAACTCAGGACACCGGAAATACGTCGTCGGAAGTAGAAAACTGAAGGAAGTTTAGAAATATCCTTTATAATTTCCCCTTTTTCTTCTACGTAACACTTCATAGATTCGTCTTTTACGTCCAAGTGCATCGTTAAATTGTTTACTTGGTCATAACAGGAAATTGCCAGACATCCTTAACGGAGCCTGTATTGTTTACAGTGAATTGGGATGTTTCTAGCAGTAGAAGAAATAGCTTTTTAGCTATAACTCTGTGACTGGTACCCCTTTAAAATATTACAATATATAATTTTGTATACTATAATTTTGATTCTCCTATATTTTTATTAAAATTTTTTTCCATTAATTGAAAAGAACAAGGTTTGATTGTCAAGTCTGACAAAAATGCGAATTTTTAAAAGATTAAGAATAATTTAAAATATATATCTACCCCTTTGTGTTACTGAAGGTTCGACATTTTTTATGTTCAAAATTTATTCAAATATTCTGGTGAAAGAAATTTGAATATCGTTTCCAAAATACAATTGAAGTAAGAATAAAATTAAAATTTTTTTTTTCTTACGTCATTAAGATTTGAGTAAATAAAGCTTTGAATATCAGTTCCAAAATTTTCATTTTGGCTCTATCATTAGCCTGCTTAAACTAACGAATTATAACTTATTAAAATTATTAGAAGAATCTTGAAAAATACATTCTTAGTAAATTTCAAAATCGTTTATGTGCTTTAAACTGACTGTGAATCTAAATCTCTTTAGTTTCATTTTTTAAAATTTCATAAAAGGAACTATCCTACAGATGGAAATTTTTTTGTAATAAAAGACATCGAAAACTTTTGAGGTGTAACTGGCGAAAGGAATCAGAATGTTTTGCTTAAATAGTTTCGTTTTAAACCTTACAAGTCAAAACTGCTTCAAAATTTTTACACTGAGTGCTAACTTTTCATCCCGGTTTCTTACTTTTTGGATCAAAATGACTACAAAACTTTGAAAAAGAAATTAAAGTTAATTTTCAAAAAAAAAAATAATTTTATAAATAAATTTAAATTTGTATAATTTTGCATTTCGTACAAATGTTTCTCAACTATAAAACTTTTTAACATTAAAAATAACTCATATATATGAAGAAATCCCTTATCACTGTGTTATTAAATATGACTCTATTTATTTCATATTAAAGTAACAGAATTTATTTCAGTATTTTGGAGTATCTCAGGTAAACTTTTATTAATTCATATGTAATTACATGTATGTTCTGTACGATTAAAATGTCGAATGATTATTTATTAACGTTGCTCTGTGACCAATGGCACACTCAGAAATTTTTCAAGGGTTGAAAGTCACCTTTCTCGTATCATGCACCAATACGCCGCCCAACATATTCTTTTGATTTTGTCAATTTTAGGGAACAAAAAACAGTAAAAAATTAATTATTGAATAAGTAATTGGCCTTAATTAGTAAAATTATTTTTAATAACAAATACATAATTAAATTCTACGTATTATATACATAGTATTATAATCAATCGAAAAAATTAAGGCTTGGGGGGGGGTCCGACCCGGGAACCCCTACCCCTCACTTGTGGGCGCCACTGACTCTCACACACCACGAGAGTGATTGGAAATTAACCATGGGTTTTGTACGCCGAAGGTTGCGGGTTCGACCCCGGCCCAAGTCGGCGGATTTTCAAGGTATAGAAAATCGACAGCGTCTTTTTTGTATGATTATGCGCCATGGTAAAAACACCTACAGGGTTTGCTTGACTTGGTACTCTCAGAAAAATTAAATTCCTAGTACAATTTCGCATCTTCAGAGCTCAGGTGCCCCCCCCCCCCGGTGGAGATAACTGGGCGTCAAAATTACTTAACGGCGATTGATATCCTCCCATATGGTGCCGCTCTAAAAAGAGATACCAGCTCCATCGGAATGCCTTAGGTCTAACACCAATCTGCAGTTCCATTAGAAATTTTTAAAAAAAATTTGAGCATTGTCAAGGGATACGGATGGCACTTGAGCTTTTGCCCTATTCCCCACACTTCCACACCACGCCAACGGAGCCTTGACTGATTTAGCGTGCAACAATTGTTCTACACAGGAGCTGTTTGCATGATACAGGAGCTGTTTCACTTGATAAACGTCCTACTCGATTGAAGGCCAGCCAGGTATTCGTGACTATAATTACTCGGCAATCGCGGCCAGGTATGAACTGGTGAAAGAATCGCAGAACAGGTATAAGATTCCCAATTTAATTAATTTCCCCCTTGTTTGAAAATCCTTTTTATTTATTTATTTTTTCAAAAATAAAAATAAAAAATAATTTCCCTCATACTTTAAAATTTTTTTTCTATTAAAAATTACTATTTGGCTCAACAAAAAAAAAAAAAAAAATCAACTTTTTTCTCTATAATTATACATACAAAAAAAAAATTAACTTTACAACTTTTTGGATTTTATTTTAATAAGACTTGAATCTTTTTTTGTAAAAAAAAATTAACTTTGTGAGAGGGAAAATTTACTTCACCAAAATCAATTACACACTTTTATTCACTGCTCCTATTACGAGTACTGTAATTTTTAAGAATAATGAATGAATTATATGGTTTTAAAACCCACCTACTGATTTTCAGTATTTTTCTTATTTTTGAAAATATATATATATATACTTATTATTAGAAGTTCTAATTTTTTTTAAATAATTACTCTTCAATAATGTTTTTTAAGTTCAAATACTAGAATACTTTGTATATTAGGATGAATCGAAAAAAATTATTATTTTGAATTTCAGAACGAACATATGCAGAAAAGATGTTCTATGGTATATAGGTGAAGAAAAAATAATGAATGAAAAAGTAATTTTTATGTTTAATATTGCCACAAGGAGAATTAAGTTAGGTGTTTGAGCTTTTTATGGTAATAAGTCAAAGATTTGTCAAAGTGAAACAGCATTTTAGCTTTTCAAGGTTTATTGCAATGAAAGAAAACAGATAAAATAGTTATAAAAAAAACATCAGGTGCATTTAACAACTTCTTTAATATCAAATTTTTAAAAACCTACTGTCGAAATTACATTGCACAGTGAAACCGAAGGCGGAAAAAGTGCGAATCAAACTGATTCAGCAGAACTCAGTTATGAAATGTTGCAATGTATATATACATTGTACAACTCACTACTGTGTAATCATCTTTTTTTGTTATTTATATTGTACAAAAATAATCATTTTGAGTCTAAAATCATCTAACCAAAATTAAACCTTTTTTCATTCTTTTCCAAAATTCACCGCTTTTGAGGCAACATTAAATTTTGAAATAATCCCTTATAAATTTATGTTTCTTCTAATCTTTATACCATAGAACAGCCCTTCTGAAACTTTCGATTCCTGCGACCCTTTTTATGTAACAACCTGACATCGCGGACCCTCAATATTTTTCGTAGCCCTTCCTGACAACCCAACCCATGGCTGAGTGATTTAAAATTTCCTCAATAAATCTAAAGGCCTTATCACACATACGCGTTTGGAACAATTTTCCACCCAATTCCGAACAATTTCTACTATTTTCCATAAAAACGGCTCCGAACAACTTTTCCCCAGTGAACTAAAAAAGTTGCTTGAAATTCCAGCCAATAGGCTTCTTTGGCACCCTACGTCATAAACAAGATGGAGGAAAAGATGGTAGCTTCGATTTCATCAAACGCATCAGATATGGCGTATAATATTTTAATGGAGTATAATATTTTAACGGCGTATAATATTTTAAATAGAATGGCGCTCCATTTCTGCTTACGCCTATCAACAAAAGCGCTAGCGAAATAAAAGAAATGAATGACATTGGATTCAAAAGCGACTTTGAGGCTTATAATTTTTTCTTTCAAAATAAACATATTTATGTAATATTAATATTATACTTTTCAAGAAAACAGAAACCTCGTGTTTTAAATATTAAAACTAGTAATAATAAATTATTGATTCAAAAAATTAACCCTTTATCTACCGCATTATGATTTGCTGCAATTTTCTTTCATGCAATATTTTTTTTTTGAATCACTACATTGAAAATTAAGGGATATACATAAACAAAACACTCAACTTTGAGAAATTTAATCCATTAGAGCTAATTAATTAATTAAAGATATTCAACTGTAAAATTAATTATATACACTGTTCGCTTAAAATAAATAGTCAAATCGTTTTCTAAGGTCTTCATTAACATGCAAGAAAAATAAGACATTTACCGTTTTACATTAACTACTTTTTCGGAACAAAAATGTCAATCTTCGCAATCCGATCAAAATGTCCGCTGAATACGCAATAAAACTATTCCCCGCTAAAATATTCATCATAGAACCCGTGCTGCCATATATCTTAGAAGAGTGGATTTAAAAGAATATTCCTTCTATGTATCGTCAGAGTATTCGAAAAAATGGTTATTCCATGTAATTTTAAAGTGAGGGGTACTTATAAGTACCGCTGGCAGAAAGGTTAAAGAATAGACAAACGACCATTAAATAATATAATTATTTGAATTTGGTTTACTAAAATTTGTATCCAAAGCTATCGAAATTCATGGGTTAAATCTAATTGAGATTCTCGACTTTTAATTGTAGTAGAGAGACAAATAAAAATCATTTTGAAAAGACAAAAAATTCACTTTACTTAAAATTGATACAAATAAAAGAAAATTGTATTTGTTTTCAAAATGTTGAAATAAATTCTCTTTTCGAAGAGAAAAGATCTGATTTTTAGCAGAACGGATTTTGCTAACAAACGATTAATTTGTTTCGTAAGAAGGTTCCAGTGGATTAAATTTAATTTGTAAAAAGATGAATTTATGTGGAATGCAAAAGCTGTGTTGAGACCATATTTTTGGAGTAATTAATTCTCAGTTTTAGAATATCATCAGAAGAAAAAAAAAGTCGAACGCACGAATAACAACAAGTTATTTCTGAGTCCCAACGGTGTCCAGTGGCAGAGAAGTAAACCGGTTGGCGAGCATTCTCGGCTATTATTTAGTCTATGATCTGCTGTATCCTTGACACACATCAAGGATCACAAGCGGCTATCGAACTCTGGGGCCTACGCAACTCCTGGGCTCCATTTGTTCACAGAGATCACGCCTGGTGAAAGTGACGCAAGAACGTTACCTTCTTTTTGCACAGCCAAAATGATTTAGCAACCTAATTCCTTTTTTTTTCTCTACTGGCGTGTTTTTTCCTTCGATATAGATGTACGCATGTGTTCGAATTGTTGTCCGCAGACGATAATTGTGTTGTCATTTAGAAAAGGATGGAAATTTGGTGGAATTTTTTTCTGTGTTTTTTTTTTAATTCTAAAATATCAAAGGAAAAATGGTACCATTTTACAATTAAAATGTTTTTCAAAAAAGGGAATACTTTCTGCTCTAAATGGCTTTAAATGTGTGCTTTTGTTTTGATCCAAAAAGCTGTAAAAAAAGTATTTTAGATGGAATTCCCCCCCCCCCAAACAATTATTTCAATTGAAAAAAAAACCAAAAAGAGTATATCTTTATATATATAAAATTTTGAAAGGTGTAAAAACTAAATAAATAGGTAATATAAATTTTACTTTTCAATTTTTTCTATTATTTTTTTCCCCCCCCCTTTTTTTGCAAAGCTCAGCAAAGATAGCAAGAGATTCACCTTGACAATAATTTTCGGAAGCATGTTTCCAAATTCTTGATAAGGTTTTTTCTGTTGTATTTAAATTGTTTTGAGTCGAATTCGTGAAAATCGGAGTATGATTTCGCATATAAATACATATAACTTTTTTGAAGGGGGGGGGGAGGCTGCAGATGAAACAAAATAATAATTTTGAAAAAAGTGTCTAATAAAATCTTAGATAAAACATATACACAAAACCGTAAGGCAAATTTGATGAAGAAGGTTTCATAAAATCTTATAAAGTCGTCTGGCGGCTCAAGGATTTTTTTTCTAATGCAATATTTCCTTGCAGTATGATAATAGTTTTTATTGCATGTTTTGTTGAAAAAATATGCTCACATCATTGTAGTCTTTTTTTCCCTACAATGTGGAACCTTTTCTTCAATCAACTACCTTCTGTCAAATTTCCAACTGTCATTCCATCTTCTGATTGAAGTGGGTCTAAAGACTCAAACTTCTTCAATGTCTTGTTTTTGCTCATATGAGAACATCAATTGCCAGCTCCTGATTGTGGGACTCCAGCAGTTCTTGATTGTCATCACTATCTACTTCTAAATTTATTTGCCTGGCAAGATTGGCAAATACTTCAGTCTCATTACCAATTTCACAGATTTTACCAGTCCTCCCCCCCCCCCCCAAACAAAAGAAGAATCGATGATGAGATTTGAAAATCGCGTAACTCCGAATTCGCGTAAGTCGAGTAATTACTGTACGCCTTTTTGCAGCTTTTCATTTTTCTTTTGATGCATCAAGAACTTCACAATATCATCTCGATTTTTGCTTGAAAACTCTCTTTTTTCATCTTACTTTTACAATGGGTTGATATTCAACTGAAATAAAACAATTTCGTTCAACGGATGGAATTAGAAAAATAGTTAGGATTCGTAATAATTAGATTAATCTAAAAATTTAAAGATGTGCCATAACAAATGAAAGATATCATAGAACATTGATTTAGATTGAAAGCTTCACACAAATTTGAGTTACGACATAAATTGTCTTCCTTCATCAGTGTGTCATTCCCTTTTCAAAAATGGTAATACCTCGATTTACGCTACCCCGACGAACGCGAACTCGGAGTTACGCGATTTTCAAATCTCTTCGATCCGTGTTTTGTTTGAGCGCTACACAACTCAATTACTTACTCCCCGCTTCCTGTTAAGCTAATGTACACATTTGGACACATCGCGTAGAATCGAAGCTTAGCGAAAAAAATTTATTTTATGTTATTTGTTTCTGATTTACGGAGTGTATGCAACATTTGGCTGTATCTGAAAATACCGGTAGCTTTATTAATAAAGGTTGGTTTTTTAAAGTTCCTCATAAAAATTATGCAATACCAAGGAATACAAAGTTTTATTGATCCTAGAATCAACACATGAAAAAATAGTATTCTATTGAAATGAATGGAAACACGTACAATGATCACTTATGTTATGTAATTTATGCTGTTTTTATTCCTCGGAAAAGGACTTCGTAAATTTTCCTGGATATGTGCTAATACTTGAGGATCCATTAGTTTAATGATTCGATTCTTATCTCGCAATGATGGGAGAATCGTGCTCCAATCCTAATTACAGTCTTCCGTGCAATTTCAGGAATATAAAATTTCTGTTATCTACCTTTTTTTTTATTTCAATACAATTATAGCTTTTGTCACAAAAGTGGTCGTTAAATTACGTTTAAGCGAAAATTTGTATTGCCTTATTCGTTTCTGCTTGTCCTCTACTGGTTTTTTATGCGTGTAACAATAGACTAGAAGCTTTTAATGAAATTTCTAATCATTCACACGCGCAAACTTATAAATATAATACTATTGCAAATTTCCGACATTTTTCATAAAACAGTGTGATAAATTCTTTCTTAATATTTCCTCAAAAAAATTAATCGTCTGAGCATAAAAATGGCATCTTCATAAAACTAAAACATATTTATGTTCCATGTCATACACTGCATTCAGTAAAATACATGTCTGTTAAGTCTCTCTCTTGTGTATGTGATATTGGATTATATTTATTATTTTTTTCCTTGATTTTTTTTCTGAAATATTGGCAGAGGTTCTTAGGGATAGTAAAATTTCAAAATGAATTGGCACAATTTGTCCAATTTTTCCAAGAAAATCAATTCAGATTTCTACATTATTCTTTTATGTATTTTAATTTCATCAGGTTAAGAAGAGTTCGTGATGGTTTAGTAATTAAAAATTGGATCTTAATTCTTTTTTGAAGTTCCATATTATAATTAATGTAATAAAAATTGAATTTATAAAATTAATTTATTAATTAATTTTACTTATATTGATCTTTTTGATCACCAAATGAGATAAATAATGTATAATTTATCTTTAATTATCTGCATGTTCTTAATATTTTATATGATACATTAACAAATTTATTCATTTGAATTGAAATTGACAAATTAAAAATTATAATTATTTATTAGGATTGTTTTGTTAAAAATTTATGTTAAAATCATTATGCATATGTTTTTAAAATATGTATTAACTCGAGATTTTTTGGGCATGTGCTAACACATAAATTTATCAAAAAGTAATTGTGCTCATGCATAAACCTTTTTGAGTGAAGAGGAAGGGGTTTACCATATTGTAACCAAATCGTAAAAAATTTGGTAACCATATTTTTAAATTCCAAAAAAAGGGACTCTTCCTATGATATCCGTCATATAATAAAGTTTCAATTTAGTTTAACCGTGTTTTTCTTTAGAGTTATACACATTTATCACTGGATTTAGTGTTTTTAAGATAATTATTTGTGTTTCTGGATCCAGTTATCGACATTTTATTTATAAAAAAATGTCTAAATTTAAATTTCATCTCTGCAATTTTTTTGACAGAAATCAAATTAACTCACTATCTATTCCTTTCCTATGTCCACTCTACCAAAAATTAAGATAACTTTTCTACAAAAGCATATGATCTGGATTTGCAAATGCGGGCGCACGGAAATTCAATCATTTATATTTTACTATTGTGTGAAAAAAGTTTTATTATCAGTTTCAACAATTTGATGAACTCTTTAAATATTCCCAAGATAAATCCCCATAATTTAATCACTCGAGTTAATTGAATAGAGGAAAAAAACGAATTCTGGAAAACCGAAAATCAATGGAGAGGGAAGGCAAAGGATTTGGTACAAATCAGTGCCGGTTCATCCATTGGGCCCCCAGGGGCCCAGAAAGGCCCGGATAAGCTGAACTTAACAGATTTTCTGGTTACAAATTTCGACCCACCAGTGCCAAGGGGGCCCATAGATTGTTTGTGCCCAGGGCTCGAAATGAGCTTAAATTGGCGCTGGTACAAATGTATGGGAGCAGTTAATTTAACACTTAACATACGGACGTATGGTAAGTATAACTACGGGAAAATTATACAGAAAAATATTTTTTTCTACTCTAATAATTTTATTTTAAACAATTCTAAATTGTATCATAAAAAGCTTACTTTAAATCTTTTCAAAAAATATCTTTCAAAAATCCCTCCCAAAATTTACTGATTTCATGTGGTTATTTTATTTGTTATCTTTCCATGGAAAAAATTATAGGAAACGAAAGTTTCGAGCTTGATTTTGAGCTCTATTCATTTAAAAAAACCACACTAAGCACTATTCTTTTCGTCATTACAAAACTTTCAATATCAAATTTACATTCTGTTTTGTTAAACGGAAAGAACGAACAATAAGGAGTTAAAAAAACTTTTTTGTGAAATTTCTGTTGGCGTTCGATCTTTTTTTGACAGATGGTAAGAGATGTTGACCTACTTGTGCGTCTTTATGGAATATATCTGTCAGAATTCTTCATATAGCCATAAAATATGCCTTTAATTCTGTTAATCCTTCTCGAAATTTCCGGTTCTATCATTTCACAATATCGAAAACAAGTATTCTGCCCTTCATGGTTCTTGAAAATTATGTGTGGTTTGACAGTCTGAAGGTTCAGAAATTGCCAAAGAATACTGGGGTTTCGATAACATTTTCTCTTTATAAGTTCAAAAAGAAGGAGCTCGTGGTAGCACGATAGGATTACGCGCATTTTGAGAAAAATTGCATATTGCTCTTACATCTACCAGAGAATAATTAATACGAATTTGGAATAACAATTTAACTCTATTTTAATTCCTGCTAAGGCTCATTTAAATGTTTTATCAATCCGTGGATCGTCAACAGTAAGAACAACTTTTTGTTGGTAAGTAAAAGTAGTAATCTTAGTCATTCTTAAAGATTTATATTGTTTTGCATTTGCTTAAGATAAATGAAATTGATGATGAAAGTTAATTAAATAGGAATTTCTTTTCATTTTAATTTGAATAAAGGATTTTTGGATAAGTAAATTTCTCTTTGGAAATCGGATTCTTTTTTTTTTAAAGTTGGCGCTGAAAAGTTGCATCAAGTATTAAAATTTCTTGTTTTTATATTCCCCTATTTGCTAAGTGTGAAATATTTTACCAAAAAGTTACTTTATGAATCAGGGGTGGGCAGATTTTTCCAGGGTACAAGCCACTTCTAATTTTTCAAGGTGTTGCGGTCCACTTAGTGTCAGTGTCAAACACAAGGGAGGCGGAACGGTCCACGGATCCGCACCCTTCCCAAAGTCCTTGATTTGTTTCCCGATTGATTATAATCACACGTATATAATAAATTTAATTAAGTATTTGTTATTAACATTTTTTTGTTAATTAATGGTCGTTGTTTATTCAGTAATTTATTTTTGTTTTTTTGTTTCTGATAATCTGAAAAATAAAATATATATGAATATGTTTGGTTGCATATTGAGGTATGCTATGAGAATTGCTGACTTTCGACCCACGCCCTCCCCTTCCCTTTAAAAATTCTTGTGGGCGCCACTGCCCAGTGTCATAGGTGTAGTGATGGAAGAACAAGGTCTACGATATTTTTTTTACTAAATAATAAATACGGAATATGTGTACCCATAGAACTAAAAGAAAAAAACTAACACTTTTTAAAACCGCGTTTAAAGCAAATCGCAAGATACAAACGTAATAATAACGGCCACAAAAATAATAATATCAAATGAACCATTTTTTATCAAAAAATTCAAAATACATTAAAAAATAAAACATTTTTATCTTAAGTTAGTTTTTATTGTTATTGTCAGTAGAAGACTTAATCTCCATACTGCCAGCCAATCTTGAATATTTCGGTATACAATTACTGAAGGCTAATCTTCAGGCGGTCATCCCAAAATGTCTTGGCGGTCCACCGGTCGATCGCGATCGGCGTAATGCCCACCCCGGTTTTAAATTTTAAACAGATAAAGAAAATTGTCCTTAGGTAAAGAATTCTATTATTTTGTTCTTTGATTTAAGATTAGGCTACACACATGCGAAAGTTAATAAAATGAAAATCTCCGGCGCATTCCTGAGTTCCTGCATATGATTGTCTGGCAGCTGGATCTGACACGTGGGTCGAGTTCTACGACCACCACGATCATCAGATCTCACACCATTGGATTTTTTTCCCTATGGTGCCATCTCAAGGAATTGGTGTATCGAAACGCTATGACAACAGAAGTTAACGTCTGCATGCTGCTTGTACCTCAGTGGACTCTCATCCATTCCACGGTGTTCTGAAACCTGCCTCGAAATGCACAACGGACACTTTGAACAACTGGAGTTTTAAATAGTTGCAAATACTACTGTTGTTGTGTCCAATACGGTTTTTTTCCTTGCACCGGCATACTTTGTTTTTCCTATTTTTCTCGTAAATTATGAATCGTACAGGTACAAGTCTTTGGGCATTTTTATGCACTCTCAACGAGGAATCTAGTTGTGCTGAGTTTGAGTGCTACTTTTGGGACACCCTGTGTGTGTATATATATACAGTAGACTCTCGATAATTGAAACCTTCGATAATACGAACTTCTGGATAATTCGAAGTATATGCTCAGTCCCTTGAAAAACTCCTGATAATTCGAACTAAAACAATACGCTTGGGTACACTCAATAATTCGAAGTAAAATATGTGGCTGGCCAGACTACAACACGCAATAATTCGAAGTTATCTTATAAAACTCTTGACAATTCGAAGACTCACTATCATGTACAGTTCTGTAGCAAAAGGGTGGGGGGAGATTACAAGTTTTGTGTTGTACTGCCTCTGCCTGTCTCCCCTGTATCGTAGCCCTTCAATGACCATCTGTCTGCTACCCCTTCTTAGTGTTTTCCGATTCCTCAGGCGAAAATACACTTTTATCGCTTTCCTTCTTCAAGTGGACAATAGACCAACCACACCTATTGTCAGCCGTTCATATTTTTCGCTTAACACGTGGCCTTGCTACACATGTGTTCAGAAAGGATGGTTCACTATTGAGAAGACATGCGCTGGATTGTGTTTGAATGTATTGAATGGATTCTTTTATTATACAGGACTTTTAACTTATGTATAATATTTATATGTACTTTTTAAAAAATTACTTTAAAAGAATTGTATACATATGTATAATTCTTGTTTTATTACATAGTTTCAAATTTTAAATGTGTTAGAAAAAAAAAATCTCTTCGAGTATTTTGAGAGTTTTTTTCTACTCTCTTGATAATTCGAAGTTTTCCATTGGTCCCTCCAACTTCGAATTATCGAGAGTGGAATGTATATGACAATTTAACTTTATAATCTATTAAACTAAACTCAGTGGCGCAACAGCCCATGAGGGCCTACTGTGCACATCTCAATATACGTGACCATTGGGCACTGAGGTGCATGAGCAGATGTCTCGATCAAGTAGTCAGTCTGAAGCGAGACCTCCCAGTGTTTAGTTCTCAGGCAAGCTTGGTATTTATCGATCCACTGAAAGGATGAAAGGACCTTGCCCAGCCCGAGGATAGAGCCCCGAACCTGTAGTGTGGAAGCGCGATACGCTATCACTCGGCCACTGGGCCTCTCTTTATAATCACTTATGAGAAATATATTGCGCACAATACCTTACATAATATAATTTTACAGAATAACAAATACTAATTTTTATATCTTTTTAATATTAGAATAAACCTAAAAACTTTAATCTTTTAGTTTATTGCATGTCACAGCTTTTACAATATTTTTTAGTGGAATCATGTTTCAAAATTTTTTATTATCAAACAATATTCAAATGCGATTTCCGAAGGAGAAATTCGCTGCATAACTTTCCTTTTACACAGAGTTGGAGATACCGTTTCTCCCTCCAGCGTTGTTCCTTTGCTCTTAAATGCTAACCAGTATCTTCATCTTCTTCCCTTCATTCGTATTTGATGCGTGTCATTCCTCCTTTATGGTATTGCAATTTTAACAGGCCAGTAGTCTATTAAAGTTGTGCTTTGAAGCTGCACAAGGGCTATTGGTAACTTTGTCCCAATTTCTAATTTTTCCAAATTTATTTCTAACACACCCAAAACCCTTATCATCACTATTACTATTGCTAATATAGCAGCCTTTAATTTCTAAATCTTTGATAAATTTCGCGTCAAAAATAGAATTTCTGTTCCCACGAACCTTTTATGGAAAATGCAAAATATAATGCCTTGAATTAGTAGCTAGATTAGAGTCACATTTAGAATTTTAAGGTCCTAAGTGCAAATATGTGTTTCATTCCAGTTTAATAAAAAAAATTCAATGAACAGATATAAAACCTTGAAAGAACATTTAATCCAAGTAAGAAAAATACTCTTATTCAAATATAAAGTAATATTATATTAACTTACAGCTCAATAACATTAATATAAATGAAAAACAAAATTTAAAATACTTTATTTGCCCATTAAATTTCTACAAACATGAATATTTTTTTAAATACAGCAATAAATAATTTTCCAAGGAAAGGTTGAATAGTCTTTTTTCTGAAACTGAGCGCGTACAATTTTTTAAAAAAAAGATATTAATTATTTTCTGAAAAGATTATATTAAAGACCAGCTTGTGTTTCCGAAATAATTATTCTTATGGAGCATCTAGACCATAGTGTTATTGATAAACCATTTTGCTGTTACAAATTTTAAAAATCAAAATTGCTGCTATGATTTTGGATAATACTTATTTGAGGAAGATTCCAATTTTACAATATGATTCTGTTTTATCTATGTATACAAGATATATCCAAAAAAAAAAAAAATCCAAATCTAAATCGTGAAAAAATACTAATAATCTATACATCTTAAGGCCTTATCACACACGCCTGTTTCGGAACAACTCGAACCTCTTTTGAACAATCAGTAAGGGTAACGGGTTGTCGTAAGCAAAACGGTATGCTCTGACGTCAGCCGCACACTATCTTCACCATTGAAAAATTACCTCCTTCCTCCCAATTTTCTGCTTTGGAAAACGAACATCCAATATTATTTCTTTTATTCCCTTCACGTTTTTGTTGATGGTCGTAAACAAAAATGGAGCGCCATTCTTTTTAAAATATTATACGATATTAAAATATTATACGCTATTTCTGAGGCTTTTGACAAAGCCGGGGCTGCCATCTTTACCGTCATCTTGTTTATGATGCAGGGAGCCGAAGAACCCCATTGGCTAGAATTTAAAGCAATTTTTATTTGGAGCAATGCTTTCAGCTCCCTGGGAAAAAGTTGTTCGGGGTCGTTGTTATGGCAACTAGGAAGAAATTGCTCAGAATGATTGCTTTCAAGCAAAATTGCTCCAAATACGTATACCCTTGTGATAAGGCCTTAAATGTGTGCTTTACAATCCCCAGCATACATGTACTGAGCCATTCTTCTCTAGCTGTATTTGCTAAAGCACGAAAAAAATTATGGTAGGATATTTTTAATATAACTCATGGTAGAAAACTAGTGCTTTTCATTTATTTTTGCCTAATAAAAGAAAGGGATCATTAAGGTTCTTGTAAAAAAAATATCTTACACTCACTAGATTATTTTTTATTGCTCATGTCCTTTTACGGAACCAGTGAAAAAATTCGGATTGGTATCGAGTTTAAAGAACCCCTCAGTTCCAAGATTGGAATCCTGGCTTCAATACATTATCAAAATTCCGACAGTATAATAAAAGCTTGAGATTTACTGAGGGACCAATTTCTAATAGAAGGGGAAAAGCACATATTGACTTGGATTTTAACGAGTTTCAATAAAATAGACCAATCTTAATAGAATAGAGAATCTAGAAATAATATTGGAATAATTTTCAATTTAAAAATATGTGTAAATTTTATGCATATTCTTTCATACTAGCCAAAGAAGAAAGAAATCATACATGGATAATTTTCTTTTGAAATGATCGCAATTTAAGTTCAAAGTTAACATCGCATAAATATTAGAAATACAATATTATATTGAAAAAAAAAAAAACACTGTTATTTCTATTATATTTCTATAACAAAGATTTTAGGAAAATACGGGATATATTTCTTTCTTTCCTCAGTCAAGATCATTCGGAAAATAAAATTGGTATTGTGTCGCCATCTATATTTTGAATTCTCATTTTATTTTAAAGTAATTTAAAATTACTTTAGATACATGTTTATCTAAACTATTTTTTTTTTATCTCCAATCGCAAATACTAAAATCACGAAAGAATGGTAAAAGAAAAAATTAAATTTGTGTACTTGGAAATAAAATAAAATATTTAAAAGGTGTACAACAGTAAACTAATTATCATTAAAAAAACTTTTATGAATATAATATTCAATATGTTACAAAATCACACATTTGTTCTCATTAATTACCTCTCCCCCCCAAAAAAAAAGAATTAAAACAACCATCCACATTTTTTTTCATCAATAACACTAATTAGTGTATTTTTCATTAAGGTTAATTTAGTTTTAAAGACTACAGTTCTATTAACTCAACATTCTTTTTTAAAAAAAATTATTTTAATGGTGTCGTTTGGGTATAAAAATCAAACTAAATTTGTAAAGTAATAAATAAAAGAAGAACACACTAAAAAACATCATTATGAATCAAACTGGTAAACAATTGTGATATCACTACTCTAAATTCATCAAATTTTCAAAGTTTCAGTCCCTGACATGTAGTGGGGTCCAATGCTCGTTAAATCTGTCGAGGCTCAAACGTCCTCCCGTTGGATAGGTGTGGAAGTTAGGAGAGGTGGTGCCAGCTCAGATGTCATCCTCGTCACTTGATCATGGTTCAAAATTACTAGGTCCGTCGCCAACAGCTTTCTTGCAGCTTTATAGTGCACTCATTCACTCACGCAAAGTTTCAGTATTGGCAATCAAACTCGCCACCAACATTTTATGATAAATTTTGTTCTAAATATCTGATAAATATTCAAAATAGTCAATGGGGCTGCAAGCTCGAGTCCCGCTGATTCAAAAGACCTCAAATATAGTTTAATGGAGTTGAAACAAATTAAATATGCTGGGGCTTCAACATCCTAACAATGGTGGCACTTGCGTTTCATAGAAGAGATATAAATTTAGGACGGGTTTTGCGAAAATCGATCTCAAGAGGGAAGGTTGTGAGGGGTTAAGGAGCGTTATAGATAAAAAAAAATTCCAGATTTTGAAGTATGAGATCTAGACTTGAAATTTGGTATAAGTACACTCCCTTTCATCAGTAGAGATACGCTAAGAAGGATTTCGCGGAAATCGTCCCCTGGAGGGATTACGGGGGAAGTTCCCGTTTTCGAAATATTAGACCCACACATTTGAAATTTGAATTTATTTTAAAATCTCTTGACACGAAACTGAACCCTGTCAGAAACCATTCGAATAAACTACTATTTCTTGTGCCTTTAATCTTGATGAATCTTTAACCTCAGTAAAAAATCATAGATAATTAAACTTGTTAAGCGACTCTGTTTGCCGAGCCAAAAAATGCAGCTGCAATTCAGTAAATGGATAAGGTAAGCTTATATATTTGTTGCACAGTGTTATGACGACAAGTGCTATAGATTTCTCAGAGATTCTAAAAAGTAATACATTATTGAAACTGTAAGCCACTTTGTCGACGAAACCGAAATTGCTGCCCTGTTTCATTATTATGTGTATTATGTAAACGTTTTCCTCTGTATTTTCGAGGTAATTGTAAAAGCAGTTCATTTTTGGAAGTTGCAAGTCAAAATACGATTTTATGCTTATCCTTAGACAGCGTAATCCTAAATTTGGATTTAGATAATTACAACAAATTTTTTTTAATAATTATCAAAATATCTTTATTTTATTAAATTATTTTAAAATCACTTATTGTACCTTTTAATAAGTTTTTATTTTTCTTTCTAAGCTTTTTATCTTCCGACTTATTTTAATTAAAATAATATCTAAATAAAAATAATTCATGTTCTATTAAAAAAATCAATGCTATCGCGAAGTTCAGACGATAAGTTACTTTTTATTTCTTATTTTATATTCTTACTTTATAGATGTTTTGCAAAATTCAGAACATATATTTATTTTACAGTGGAGTGAAATTACGTCTAGAGTTATTTATTGCCATTTTAAAAACCAGTTTATTTAGATAATTCCCGAGTATCAAGAAGAGGAAGTAGTGAGGGGAAAAAAAGTAATAAGCCTACACGATTTATTTAAAAACTAAATAAATACCGGAAGATGGTAACCTGCATTCTGTTATTTTAAAGTAAGCATCGAGTTTATTTTTTTCTTCTCTCAGGAGTTAAAAACACATAAAAGAAACTTTTTTATAAAATTATTTACTTTTCCAAGCTGAGATGAATTTAATTGTTACAGCAAATCAATACTAGTTCACATTTAAGGTGTGGGAAATAACGCATTAGAATAAAACTGCAAATTTTGCAATAAAAAAGTTAAAAAAAAAAACAAAACAAAAAAGAAAGAAAACAAATGAGAAAAAAAAAAGGAAGAAAGAAAATCTGATGCATTTTTTTTATACTTATTAAGTAAAAAAAGTACTAAAAACGTTCTGATAATTGACAATGATAGCTCATTTAGCATGAGAGTTTAGAAGAAAAAATGAAAAACCATTTTATATAGGCTGGAAGAAAGGATCAATCAACACATACAAGAGTGAATAGTATGATAACATATGTTGCTCTCTCAGAATATAGAAGCCAGAATTGGAGTATTTTTCAATCTGAACATTCCAAATTCAAGTCTTATTCTTTAACATTCTAAGAAGACAGCTTTTAAGATAATTTGTGGTCCTTCAACACTTTCATTATTAAAAAGAGCAAGAATCTGGGATGAAGATAACTTTATCCGGATATGTATGAAAAGTTGATACAGGTGGCTCCATCTAAAGTGTATGCTTAGTATGAAAAGTTTAAAAGCAATTGTAAATTTGCTAGAGTTTTAAGTAGCGTATTTAAAAAAAGTACCTTTTTCTCTCTCCCTTTCAGAATTTTATTGAACACAGTATCTTTAATGTTGAGTATTACTTTTAAATTAAAACTAATTTTATAAAAGCTACAATAGAGGACTGAGACTGAGAAATCTTTGGAGTCAATGAGTTTGTATTTTGTAATTCGAAATGAAGATCATTGTGGTGCTTAATAATTATAAAGTGCAGATAAAACTTGAAGAGTCGATATCCTCTTCAGATTGTAAAATTATAAGGTACATTGTTTACACGAAAAGAAAACCTATGAAGTTCATGTATGTGCTGCAAAATATGAATTCCAAAAGATAATCACGAACATTTTGATAAATTAAACTTCTTGGTATATTGGTTAACTGTTTTAACTTTATGAATATTAAAATAAATAAGTAAGTTAAAAATTGACTTAAAAAATTTCATTGATTATGGTGTAGTTACTTTTGCATCAATAATAATAATACATTTTAATTAAAATTGCATAACATTTGTAATAAGGTTTTCACACAGTGGCGTACACAAGGAGGGGCTTGGGGATTCAAACCCAACCACCAACAAATTTTTAATTTTTACCAAAGAGATTATCTCTCGGCGCCTTCTGCGTTTTTTTTTATGTAACCCCCATAAGAGGGTCTGGGTTCGCCACTGTATCCACATCATTATTAAATGTCTTTATTAAAATAAAGAACAAATATTTCTTTACAGATATTGAATTTTTTAAAATAAAAAATATATAGCAAAGGAGAATTTCAATTGTATATAATTTGTATAATGAATGTCGATTTTCTCAAGAAAATGTAAAACTTTGAGAAATGTTTGTAATGAATTCTCACTTCACCTCTCTCTGCCCTCTTTAAGAGATAGTCGCATTGTCTCTGTCACAAGTTGTAGAGGATATACATATATATATATATACATATTAAAAATTTTAAAAAATAGAATTTTGCGTGTTTACTAGTTACATTGTATCTTTTTAGCAGAGGCGTAGTTACTGCCGTATCAACTGTATCAATGAAACGGGGCTCCACGCTTCAGTTCCCCCAAAATGCATAAGCAAAAAATCGTAAAATGTTATGGAGCCCCAGAAAAGGGCATCCATCTAATTTTGATTCAGGGCCCTCTCTGGACTAGCTATCCCAATGCATTTTAGTACTTGTAAAAAGGTAATAAATACGCTCTTTTAAAGTCTTGCATCGTAGTTTTCATAAAAAATAATACAAAATGATAAAATATATCTACATACGATATTTGAAAATTGTTCATGAATTAGTTTCACATACAAAATTAATAACATTTTTTCCCGACTTAAATTTATAATTTTTTTCTAAGAAGCCACCTTCGTTTCAATCATAAAAGAATTTTATCGAAACTTATCGTAACATATGAAAGTTATGCAAACAAGTAGTGTTTACAAAGGAGTTAATTTTATTTAATTATTATTAATTTATTCAAGAAGAAAATTTCATTTTCAAAAAGAGGACATTTTAAATGCAGGATAGCAATGTTCAATACAATGAGCATTTTTTTCTCTAGTTGGCTTGAAATAAAATGAGAATAAATTTTATTCAGAACGCAATTGCATATTTTCTCTCTTCTTTTTCGTTTCAGACAACAAAAAAAAAAAAGAATATAAAACGTAATAAATTAAACACTACGGAAAAAATAAACCAATGACCGTCCGCGACAGGACTCGAACCTGCAATCTTCTGATTCGAAGTCAGACGCCTTATCCATTAGGCCACGCGGACTTACTTTTAAAGAGTAATTAAAGTTTAAAAACATTATTCAATGTAGCTGCATTATTTAAATAATGCCTGCAAATTTATAATTAGACTTTTCCATTTTGAAATAGTTCAGAAATTTTTTCTCAGATGAATCAATTGTTGTTAATTTTGAACAAGTTGACTGTCTATATTAAAAACTGATGGTTTTGGGTGAAGCTATGTGAAAAAGCAGGAAGTAATTTAATGTTTAATACTGAAAAATGAAAGTTTCATAATTTATATTTTCTTTCTCTTTCCTTATTTAAATTTTTTTATACATTATAAGATGTTTATATAAACAAGGAAATAATCAAACTATAAACAATTGTATAATTTTTTTCAGCGTTGGCAACACAACTTGTGTTTTGTTTTGCAACAAATTCTTCTAAACATTAAGCGTCTGTTCATGTTCAAAAACTTGGAATATTTACTTTCAAAATGCGGATAACAGCAAACATTATTGATGAGGATCCGTATGCATTTACTGTAACATCATCTGAAGTAAGTTTTGTTCATCATACATAATGTCCTTAATCTGTGTTTACATGATTATTAGTTTTTTTTTCTGAAGTTTTAAAAATTTGATCTGCTCCAAAAAAAAAAAAGAGAGATGTCAAGGTTTTTGGTTGAACTGCATATTTTAACCCATATATATATATTTTTTTTTGGTGATCTTTTCAGTTTTATTTAATAACTTGTTGGGTATCCTTACTCAAATTGATTTTCGGGCTTCAGTACATATATGTTTTAGAATTAGTTTTGTTTTCTCATCGCTACACATATTCGAATTTTTCTCTCTCTGAAAATGAAATTATTAATTATTGTAAAAGTTATGGAAAGAATAAAAGTTATCTAATTCTCTTTTTTTGGGGGGAAAATTAAATTTATTGAATGAAATATTTTGTACAATTACAAGAATTTTATGTACTATATTAATTAACTGTATAATGGATTGCTTTTCAATACCTATGGAGCGAATTTTTTATCATATTTATTTTAATCTTTACTTCAATACTGTGTAACTCTTTTCATGTTTCACTTAATTATAATTAAAGTTAGTTCTTATGTGTTAACGTCACCGTAGCCAAATTTACTCCATGTGAGGAATGCAATTTTCCACCAAAATTTCACTGATTGTTTTTTTTTTTTAAGTAAAATATGTGAGTAAGAACCTGTTTTTGTTGTTTTCTGTTGCTGTTTTGATATTATGGCACGTTTCGTTTGGCACAAATTTGACTGCGGTGACTTTTCTACGAAAGTACCAAAATGGAATAAAGTGTGGTAAATGTATACCATACTTTAAATAACTCTAAATAATGGTTATATACTGAGAAATTTTATTGTTGATGTATTTATTGATCAAAACTTAAAATCTTTTCTGCCTTTTATTACTATTTTGCTTTGAAAATAGTATTCTTCAGTGCTTTATTTAGTTGGTTATTTGTATTTTTCTTAATTTATGGAAGTATATATAGTGACTAAAAATATTTAGATATTTGATGTGAATTATTCAGTGGTACATAAAACTGAACATTATGTGTAAAAATAATAGTTTTTAACTTCTACTTATAAGAAGGTATGAAGAGTATTGATTTTTTTAAAAATAAAATACATAAAATGGGTTAAAGTGTAGTATAGGGGGCACTTGGCGATGTCAATTTCTTTTGGTGACCAAAATCGATCGCCAAGCTACTTCACTTAGCGTAAGGTGTCCGGAAGTCAGAATGAATTCGTTATCTCACCATGATATCTATATAAAATTGGGAACTAGTTTGATATCACGGGGCAGGGCGCCAAATGCTGTTTGGCGTGATAAGGAATCACGCCAAGCAGCGCATGCCGTTGGAATGAAATTCAAGATGGCGGCCTGGCGGTAAGAGGACTTGTCAGGAAAATAATTTTGAAAAACACTAAAATCTTTTTTAAATGAAGAATTTAGGAATTGATTGAGACTAACCAAGATCAATAAATAATTAATATCAATATTATAAAAAACCATATTTACTAATAGTAATATGCAGTATACAATAATCTTGTGTAATATAATGTTATAGAAATTATTATATATATAATATTCATATAATACTAAATAGTAATAATTATTAGATATTCATACAGTGTATTACTTTTTATTTTATATAACAATAATCACGTAATATAGTTTAATAGATTTTATAAAAAAGAATAATCCTATTGTAATATAAATAAGAATCGTACAGATATAAGAATATTCATTTAACATAATTATAAAAAACAACAAAATAATAATTGTAAATAAATAACATAATACTTAGAAATAATAAGAATAACAAACACATATGTAATAACAATTATTACAAATAACGTATATTATATGATTATTACACATTCGAATAATTTTTTTTATATTATTAATAAATTAATTACATAATATATATTAAAATTGATAATGAATAGCAACTAAAAAGTACTAAAAGCGTGCTATGTTCCAAAAACTGCAAATTTCTTCAACGAATTTCATCGAAGAAGAAACAAAAAAAAACATTTTTAAAAAGTAAAATAAAATGAAAATAAACGATACTTATAGGAATAATTAATAATATAACACTTATTCTTTTTTAAAAAAAATATCCTAGTTCTCACCAATGATATTAGAAATATCCATATTTGAAAATAGCATTAAATAAAACAGAAGACTGAAATATAATCTGAATCCGGATTGCAATGAAAATGGTTAAATTGTAAAAGAAATAGAAATAAAATCGTCTGAAATTAATAGGATTACCGGGGGAACAGAACCAATAAAAATTATGTCTAATATACGTTATCTCCATGTGTGTGTGGCAACCACATCGCCAGACGATAAAAATATCAAGGTAACCATATTGTAATGTTATCGCCCATCTTGGCAAACATAAACAACAACTTGGCGCGATGCCCCGTGATATCAAACTAGCAGATAAAATTGCCTAATCCAAAGAAAATTTGCCAAATCCAAAGCCCCCCACCCTCATACTACACTTGAACCCAAAAATTGGGTACTTATGTATTATCGTAACAATTGCCAATGTTCGAGATAACTCGCCAGGTTGGCATCCCCAATTTCGCATGTGTTGTATGCGCTGAATTGGCAATCATGTGCTTCATTTCATAAAATGTCACCAATATGTTGCAATAATATGTAAGTAACATAAAATGCACTCATCATTTTGTAAGTATTGTCATTTAAAATTAGATTCTGAATTATGTAAAGTATATAGTGCAGTGAAAATTTTTTAACTTGAAATTGAGGGAACTGAAATATTTTTTCGAGTTTGTCATATTATTCTCTTGTAATCTGGCATCACTTAATTTTGTTTTCTGTATTGGCAACACCTGGATGAGACAGTCTGTAAACAGCAATCATGTAACCTTACTTCTAAGTTATTAAAAGCTTAATTCTGCTCATTCAACTCTCATTGTCTTATTTATAGTACAGAGTTAAACGATGTTGCAAAAAAAAAAAAACCCCACACATATATTTAACAAAACAAAGTTTATTAAAGTACATTTTATTTAGATATGTATACATGTAAGTTTTTAGTTAAAATCAATGAAAGAAAAGCATTCATAAGAACTTCATGAAATTTGATACAAAATTTAGCTACACCTAAAACTTTACAGATCCCCATTTTTGGTTACTGTTTTTGATCAACAGCCTTAAGAAGCTTCTTCATTTTAAGCAAAACAGCAGTTGGCTCTTTGCCATTGTGCTTGTAAAAAAATTCTTCTAAAATAGAAAGGAAAAAACACGAATTAAACTCACTGGTTTTTACTCACAAACTGCGAGGTACTGATAACCGAATTTTAAAGTCAACAGATAAGAGGTTATATGTTTTTGTATGACATTTGTTGGGATGGAGGGTGAAAGTAGCTTAGATATACAAAATTGGTTATTATCACAGACTATTCCAAGGATATTTCCAATCCAAGTTAGCCTCTTTTCTATGAAACGTGTGAAACCACCTCTCTTTTATTTCACATCCTTCTTAAATCTTGCCTGTAAGGCTGGTGTTTTTCATATTTTGTTCATTACCTGATTCATGTTAAGCTATTTTCGTTTCAAGTTAAGAGGAAAAAATGCAGAAAAGTACATAGTAGTTTGTCAGGACCATTGTATTATTCACCATATATGCATGTCTTTGTTTAGCAAAATTTTCATACTTGTTTCTTGAGTGACAAAATAATTTCAAAATAACTTTCCTAGTTTTCTAAAATTGTGAAGTTTAGAAAATGAACTATATCGTAAAAGCATCTTGACAATTTTGGAAAGTTGATGAGTAATGTGAGACATAAGAAATTATATTATTGATTTATTATATTTATAGTTTTAATTACAATATTTACATTTAGTTACAAGTTATTCAAACTATGAAGTATTTCAGTTCTACAGAATATGTTAGTGGTGTAGGAGGAGGCAAACACAACATCTCTTTTTGAGTGTTTCAAATGGAATGTTTTCTCCACTCTCTTGGGTGAGGTGGTCCTTCAAATTTCACTCAAGGTTGAGATCCAACTGTTGTTTTTCTCATGGCCATTACTTGTCAGTATGATGTCCGATTAAAGGATCCTGCAATATTTTGGGTTGCACATGTGGATCTCAGCAGCATAGTGTTATCTGCACAGAAAAGCTGATCTTGAATCTACTAGACATGAAAACATTGCAGCATGTATGAGGATTTATGAATTATTTTAATCAATGTTAAATATAAAAAAAAATAATAGGAGGAATATACATTCTAGGGTTTTTTCAGTGTAAGATGGACAGATCTCATTGTTCACTAAACTAGATTTAAAATATTAAGCAAAATGTGTTTGTTTAAAGATTAATGGTTTTAGTTCCACATTTGATTGCAAAAGAAATTGAAAAAAAAAAACGCTCTTCACTGTAGGAATTTTAATTTCAGAAGATAGCAAATTTTACAGAAGAGTATTACGAATATAACAGTTTTCATTACATAGAATTAATAGAATTAGACATCTGTTGTATTCACACACCATAGGGATTCTAGGGGGGCCCAAACCCTGACTGATGCCAAGTACGTATTTGGGCTCAAAACCTGACTTTGCAGGGGGTCCTAATATTCTCCGTTACGCTACTGCAGTATAATGTGTAAATATTGTAAAAACACACCATCATCAGTTTTCGTCGAATAAAAAGAAAATGTTGTTAAATGACATGATATTCTGCAAATAATACATCACAATAATGTTTTTGGATTGTTCTATATTTGGCTGAAATTGCACCAACTTTCATAGTTAGTGAGATTTCGCATGTGTACCCCCCAAAAAAAACAAATAAACATACTCAGCACTGGCAAAGCAAGTTTTGAGTGGGCCCTGTATCAAAATTCCTTTGGGGGCCCTTTTTTAAGTATGAGAACCCTATTAGTGGGACTAGTTACACATATTGGACCCCATGTCATTGATATGGCGCTAGCTACACCCCTGATACTCAGGAATAATGTTAAGAGACGGAAAGTATATAAGTCATGGAAGGGAGAGAGGGAAGGCTTTTCCTGCACTCATAATTATCAAGCTAATTATGTAAGGGCAGTAATAATTATTTCAAACTACTCATTATTGATAGTATAATAGATGATAAAGTGTATAATGATATTTTCAAAAAAGAAAAATAGGCACTTATGTATTATATCATTGACCTATTTTGCCTTGTCAAAAAAAATCCCCAAATCAAAAGACATTGCGGTACTTACATACTATCACAACAATGCCAACATTCAAGACAACTTACCAAGTTGGCAACTTCAATTTTGCATGTGTCGTTTGTGCTGAATTGGCAATTTTTGAAGTCATGTTTTATTAAACAAGGAAAAAATCACTTGAATATAAAATATTTGTTAACTTCTGTGACTTTTTAATAATATTCTGTTTTCTCTTTTTTTTTTAAATTTTAATAATTTGATGTATATTTTGTTCTTTGTTTTAATTTTTTTTGTATTTAGTATTATAAATAAAAAAAAAGTTAAAAGACTTTTGTTTTAAATTGTAAACATGTCTTCTTTTTTATCTGTAAAAATTCAAAACTAATTCAAAGCAATTTCATAAAAAAGTTAAAATTGAAATTTTTTTTTAAAATTTGGTTTTTGTTTTAATTCTTATGAGAACCTTGAATAAAACTAAGCAAATGTGTAAAAATATGGTGGAGTGTAAGTTGTCTCCCACTCATCATTGGTATGTGTGTAATAAATCCCCTGGAGTGTGACAGAACCTCCCCAGACTACCTGCACTTCTTGCCAGTAGTCACATCAAGTTCCTCTTGTTCTCAGAGAGCAAGATTTTCACCATCTGTACCAAGTGTCAGGTCACCAGGCTTCTTGAGAGCATATCTTGAATGGTATGGATCTCTAGGAAAAATATCTTCTTGTGCTCAACTTTTTAAGAGTCAACAATCTTGTGGATATTGTCTGACTTTGTCAATTTCTGGAGGATTAGCAACAAGTATTTTTAAAGGAACTAAGGATTAGATGTATTTGTCAGCATTATTTTTAATGAACAAGAACAGTAGACTTGATAATATATGTAATTTCATGCAAATAACTTTTTATCGGATTGGTACAATTTTTTAAAAGAAAATTTAAATATTTGTGAAAAAAATTTAACATGTTAAATTTTGTATCATTTTTAAAAAATTGTGCTAATGTTAAATTTGCTTGTCGTTTCTCAATGATATTGCTGTATTTCATATTGTATTATAAAATTAACTGCTTAATGTATTTGACTTGGAATTAAAAATGAAGACCAATAATACTTATTTAGGAGCAATTTAACTTTTGAGAATTCTCTTATTCAGTAAATTGTATAAAATAGTTACATTAGAATATACAGCTTTATTTATTTTATTGTTTGGAGATAGATTTCATTTTTTTTAATGATAGAACTATTTGGAAGAAATAATAAATTAATAAATTGATTGCTAAAATCATTAAGTTATTTTGTTTACCAGTTTGTCTTGTAAAATTACTTCAAATAGAATATATATATATTCTATAAATTTTGAAACAATATTTAGAGTTTTTAAATATATATATATATAAAGACTTAATGGTATTTTGTCATAACTAACTAATTTTATGCGTTACTGATATACTCCTTTCTGTCCCATGGGAAAAATGGTTATTGCTGTACTCTCATGGTAAGTTTTTTCATCTAATTATTTTAGCATTAATTTTAAAATATACTAGTAATTATTATAGGCTATAGTTTTATCATTTTATATTAATAGATTGTGGTTTTATTTGTAATATCTAAACATTCTCTTGACATTTCTTACTTTCCCTATGGCCCAGAGTATTGGCAAATACAGGTGAAAGTTGGCTAGCCGCAAAAATTTGTTTAAACTTGCAATCCTGGTTCCTAAGGCCAGGAGTTTGCTATAATATTACTGAGGCTAATATATATACTTTTTAATATATTGACTAGTTATCTTAGGTTTATAACTATTTTGTATGTATTTATGTGAATTATATATATATATATATATTCTAATTTTTCAACTGTTTATTTTTTTATATTTGAATTTATCTTAAATATTTAAATAATTTCAAGATTTTTTCTCAGTTTATTTTTGCTACAGCTTAATTTTTGTTTTACAGATAAATCAAGGAGAAAAATCTATAAAAGCTGAATCAAATTGGTTTTTCTACAAAAATGTAACTTTTATATTAACTTCTATTTTAGATGTTTGTGTATGTTCACTCAACATTTAGGAATATTAGAAAATGGCATGAAACCTGTATTTTTGCATTATATTTATTTAAAATTTTGCTGAATAATTCAATGATAAAAAAAATTTACTTTTAATTCTTTTGTTTTCGTAAGAGTTTTTAAAAAATCTTTTTAGATATCTTTTTTTCTGAGTTTTCTTTTAAGATTCTTTTATATATACATTGCACATTTGAAAATTCAAAAAGTTACTCAAATGATTTTATTAAAGATAGTATAAAGAGAAGAAGCTAATTTGTAGAAATATTTGATTATATAATCTATTATTTGATTTATATTATTCTTTGTTCAAGTTACTGAATTCTACTATAAAATCATTGATGAAATAAAGTGCCTTTCTTGTGAAAAAAGCTGTGAATTCATCTCCCTCTTTGGATTAATTGCAAATTTGTATAACTATTATTAACTAAGAAAAAAACTCCTAAACTGAGAACGTGCAAGTGATTCAAGTCAAAAACCTAACTGACAGTTTAGTCTTCAACTTCCTTGCTAAGTTTCCCAGACTAATAAATCGCTTATCAACAGCAAAATTTTTTCAATGATAAGGAAATGGAAATATTTTTAATGAAAAGGATTCTTATCTACATTCATAAGGTTTTTGTTTTCACTTTGAGATAAAAAAAAATGCAATGATTTATATGCCTGTTAATCAATAAGAAAACTATATAGTTCTGCAGTTTTTTTTCCAAATGGGCTGCATTTTGGCACACAAGCCTTTGCAGATACAGCAAGTTCCCCAAGTATGAGAACCATTTCAGTGGTGGCTCTCACTACCAAATTTTGACGAACAATGGCGTATTGTACACCTCTGAATTGTGAGGGACCCAGGATTCTAGGAGGCCCAAAGCTTGACTGATGCCAAGTGCATAAGATCCGGCTCAGGTCCCAAAACCTGACTTTGCAGGGGTGTCCTAATGTTCTCGGTAATGCCACTGCACATGAATTAATTTTAATCCAAGCTCTTGTTGGATGCTAAATATTGTTGTGAATATTAGAGCCAAATTGACACTCAAAGGGTTCTTTACATGCAGCATAATCATATAGAATGCATACCTACGATTTTCACATCTAGAAAATCTAATTGACTCCAGTTGGGATCGAACACTCAGCTTTGGGCTTACGGGGTGGGTACGATACTTCTAATCCACTGAGCTGTTCTGCAAATATTTTGTGCAATATTTGACATTTGTATTTGAAATATATTTAATGATCAATTTTAAAAGAAATAATTAAATTAAATTTTATTCCCAAAGGTATCATCAGCACTTCATTAATATAAACTTCTGTTATTCAGAGTTTTGCAATTTTTAATTTTAATATGATATTTTAGTAGCCTAATTGGCTGTTACATATGAATATCTAATTACAAAAATGAAGCAAACACTTTCTGGGAAATGAATATAATTGTTTTTTTTAACAATATATATATACATTACCCTACTAGTATTTACTTAACTTTTATTATTAAGTATGAATAAGGTTACTTAAATAAAGCTAAGTTAATACCAAATGGCTATTAAAGTGTCATAATAAATTTTTTAGAAACCTGTAGAAACCTTTAAATACAATGAATATGATAAAAAGGCAAATTATTAACTTTTAAATGAAAGTTTGTCAATAATTTTTTTATGTTGCAATATTAATCTGTTTATGTTGTGTTTTCAGTGTATCAAAAATGAAAGAAGAAGAAAGGATTGTTTTGAAATTGAAAAAGTTGAATCAACAATCGAGAACTCAAAAAATTCAAATCAAAATCAAAAAGTAAAAGAAGTGACACAGAAATTCAAAAATTTGCATTTATCAGATGCTTTAGCTTTGTATGACTATTCCAGTCCAACATTTGAAGTGGTAAGTTGTTATTTCTAAGTCTTGCTTATTGCCCACCCCACCTAAAATAAAAATCAAATTTTTGTCATCTGTACCTTTTTAAAATTTGACTATAAATTTTTTATCATTTTATGTTACTAATGTAAAATTTCTGCTAACAATTTATGGAAAATTTATTTTTATTTGATTCAAGTTCTTATACTGGATTGATTTTGCAAGTTAGTCCTGTACATCTTTTGGATTTTTCTTTGACTAATGTCCTTTTTATGTTTGTGCAATGATGTTTTAAGGCACGTGCCAACTGGTTTTGGACCTAAATAATATTGCTCTTGACTTGGCCTCAGTAAGATCATGATCCAAATAATTTTAATTGTCAAATCACATACATCATTTCCCAAAAAACTGAAATTGCATGACTCAATCATGTTTGAAAAATTTAAGCTTGATTAATATCTGAAATGAAGTATTAACAATTAATTTTGAAGACATCATTAATGGTTTTGTGAATTTAAACTTTAAAAAACACTTTTTCTGATGAAACTTCATTTTATTATGGATTACTTTTGCCGAAATTACCATGTATAAACATCAAACTCGATAAAAGGGTTGCTAGTAGAACCTACTTTTGCATAGGGGCCCAGGGCCTCAAGAAGTTTTAAGACGTCAGTGTGTCTGTATATACATACATATTGTTTACTTATGCACAAACTTCTGGATATTTATAAAATGATTTAAATTTTTCATATTTTATACTAGAAGCTGTAAGAAAAATTCCGTACTTACATATTAACCGATTGGCTGTTTTTATCTAACACATAATACACAGCAACTATAAAAAAAGAAGAAAAAAAAAAGATTTTTATATATACCCAAATACAGTAACATTGTTCATAATTTATCTTATTTTTCTCATCATATTTTGTAGAAAAATGATTGAAATTCAGGACACATTTTTAAGATGAGGACATGATAGAGTATTTCTAAAGTAACAGGATTATTCTATTATAGAAAGAGTGTATTTATTTGCACAATATTTATTTAAAAGCAGACTAAGCAGCTGAATAAATTTGGCCATTCAAATGATATACTTTTTGTTGATATTTCGTCTATTAAAAATGTAGCTTTTTTTTTGTAAAAATAATGGAATTTAAAAAATGAAATCTAATTTAAATGCAGTTATTTACACAAGTAGACTTTGGTGCTAATTCCTTAAACTCTTCACCAATATATTGGGAGATGGGCTAATATGCTAGTACTAAAATTTTATCAGAAAGGAAAATTTATATATTGTGGAGGAAAATTCATTTTTCACTCTCTTTTATCAATTAATAGGAGTGCTATTATTCCCAAATAAAAGGGCAGTCATTAATGGTAGTTTTTAATTTATTCTGATGTTAAGTCCAATTAATCTTAAGTTACTCTAAGCTATGATTATAAAGCACACTGTAAGCAGGCATCACCAGAGATTGAATCAAAAGGGAGAGAATGCATGAAAAAAAAAAGGGATTCTTGGACTTCTGTTAATAGTAGAGTTAATGATATGCAAGAAAGTTGGTTGTGTGAGATGAATTTGGTTGAATGTTAACAAAAATAATTTATAAGGTGATTTACATTTAGTACACGAACATTTTGGGACAATTTAATGTAAGTGGGATTGAAAAAGAGATTATAGATAAACTAGCATTTTAAATTTTAAATAATACTTTTTGGAAACAAATAATTATTTGGAAGATGAATCTCTCTTGTAATTATCAGTTGCATATACAACAATGTATTTTTAGAAACCTGATGTTTCTATACTACACTGGTTTTGGTAACCTTTCAGTATTTCAAATTTCACCATAACCAAGGTTATGATTTTTTGAGAATTTGAACTAACAAATGGATTGAAAAGTATGAATTATTAAGATCTAATCTATAATTATAAAATTTAGATGTGCTGTTCAAATAGTTTTATCATACTTTAAACAATCTTTATTTCTATCAATCTCTGCCCCAGATCAAAATGTTAAAAATAAAGTAACATATTATTTCTTAAAAAGCCTTGTAAATTTGGGGGGGGGGCAGCAGAAAGAAGAAAGTTTTTGTTCTATTTTCAGTATCTTTTGGTTTGGTACTTTTTGCTTGCTTGATTATGAACTTGAAGGATTTCATCATTTATTTTGTTACTTATGAAAATATATCCGTATTTAAAAAAATGATATATTTTTAAATTTTTTTATTGAATGTAAATTTATAGATACTATGCTATTGCATCAGCAGTTATGTCTTTTGTTACCAAAAAATGCATCTTGAGATAATGAATACTAACATTTGTATACATATATATATCATTTCAGGCAGCTTTGAGATGAATTTTTCCTGTGACACATTTATTTTACATAAGTTTATTATAGTTACATAATGTGCCTTCTATGATTAATCGTGTAAATGAAATGTAGGATCATGAGACAGATACTATCACAGAAAGGTGTCTTTATTTCAGATAAAAATTGTGTGTATGTACATTAATTTTTCTTTAATGGATATTGTTGCTAAATAGAACACTTATCTATTTTTTTCTTGAAAAACACTTTCTTTTTTAAGAAACATGATAAAGATGTGCACATAAAATACTTTAAACTTAGTTCTGTTTAAAAACTATACAGGAAACATTTATGAAATGATTTTGCTTGCAAAGAAACCAGCTCTAAAAACATGTTTTTACTGGCACATTAATTAACCCTTTAACGCGCGGTGGTATCTCTCTGAAACCACCATTTTCTAAAAAATATCTCTAAACTCGCAATGGTATTTCAATGAAACCATTGGTCCTAAACATACCTTTTAACTCTTATAAAAGACACTAGATGTCAGCACGAGACAGAAAACTTTTAGTTCTGTGAGAAAAATGCATCTTTTTAAAAGCCTTTTTTAACCACTTTCAAAAAGATTTTTTTAGCAAATAAAAATAGACAAAAATTCAAAGTAAGATATGTACATTTTTGCTGCATATGCTGTTCATAGCATAACTAATTTTTAGTATGATAAATAATGAAAAGAAGTGCCTTATATAAAGATATTTTCGGGTGGTTTCAGACATACCACCGTGCACCTAGAACATGAAAATTGTCCGTTTCTTCTCCGGCTTATAGCACGCACACGTGAGAGATTTAGCCCTTTTTTTTTCTTTTCTTTGACTCAGGCAGTGAAATAACTAATAATTTATGAGGGTTTTGCCATTGATTTGGGGGAGGGGTTTATTATTGCAGTATTACTGCGTGGTTTTAATAATTTAATAATAAAGAAACAATGAAAAAAAACTTTACTAGCTATTGCAGTTGATTTCAATCGCTTATAGTTATATTTTGCATTATTTAATATTTAAAAAGTAATTCTAATATTTAATATTGCATATTTTAGTAAATTTATTACAAAATATATAAAGAATATACTTACAAATCTGACGCAAATCATATATATTGTTCATCCGAGAATTATGTCGTAGGTGCGCGGTGGTACTTCTATGAAACCACCTCCCCCCTCGGGGGGGGGAATGTACTCTAATTTTTTTTAAAGGTATTTTCTCTGTTCTTAGGTTCCATACATTGCATTTATAATTTTATTTTGAAAAATTCAGCGAATTTATTTTTCCGCGCTTCAAAGGGTTAAAAGAGGAGATGGAATAGATCTCAACAAAATAAAAAGAGCATCTTAAGAGAGTATATTGGAAGAGATTTAGTTCTGATATTTTTTGATAAAATTCCTATAGTGTTTTTTGTTATAAAATTTTTGTGTAGGTTTTTCAATACCAATGTATTATACTTAAAAAAGCTGATCATAAATACCTTTAGAATGATTTGAATTTGCACTTAAGATATCTCAGTTGTGGTGTTAGTTTATACCCCGGGTGGCCAACCTTTTTGGAAAGGGTGCCACTATTTGATAAAAAATAGTTATGCCTGCCACTTCTAAATTTTCCAACAAACAAATATGGACAAGTGAAAAATGTTACTTATAAGCTTATTATGGGATTTTTATGCAAATAGCACATTTTCTAATGCAAGTCTATGTAGTCGAAATTTAGAAATAATATAATAAATAAGAGACAAAGTATATATATATATATATATATATATATAAGCTTAGGTTTTACTGTTAATAAACGTTTTGCAAGTTCAATCAAATTAGGTTAGGTTTTAAATAAAAATGAGTAAATTGAATCATTTAATTCAAAATAATTGTTTAACTCTCAGTATTTATTTAATGTTGCTTCTGAATTGTATACTACTTTTTATTACTAAGTCATCTATATTAAGATTAGCTTTTACAGATGCTAGCAAAAGTTATTATATATGCACATTAGCTAGCTTTGAGAGTGACATTTATTTTATTATGTTCATATAAAAAAAATATTTTTTTCACCAACATATTTTGATTCAAGTTTTGAGTTCTTTTTGTCTAAGACAACCCCACTTCAATAAAATTGTAAAAAATGCTTATTTAATATCATTTCAAATTTTTTAAAACTTTCATTAAGTCTGCGAGTGCCACTGCTACAACTCCCTCGTGCCACGGTTTGGCCATCCCTGGTTTATACAATAACTAGGATACTATTACTGAATTATACTATTACTAGCTTGCTTTGCTGAATATTTTTATGATGTTGTGCGACTATATGTTGTTTTTACAAGCTTTTATTTAACTTACAATGTATGTAATTTGTTCGGGTGGAATCTTGCAACTCAATTTTGAAGCTGATATCTTCAACTCATTGAGCTGAAATTTAGTATACACATTTAGTTTGGATGACAATGCATGTTTTGACCATTTATATTCCAATATTGCAATTAATTAAAAATATTATGAAGTTTTGGGCGCCAACTTCAATAAGTCTGTATTGTTGTAATAATGTTATTGTTACAACAATGACAAAAGTTGGCGTCGAAAATTGGTTTTCAGCCAAACTGGAATTTCATAACATTAATTTGTTTTTGTTTAATTTTCTCTGTACATAATCTTAATTCAAAGAATTTATTTTAAACATCGTGAAGCAGATGCGCGCGAGCAATTAGATTACAGCTTACATATTTAACTGCAACCTTTAAAAACCACGTAATAATAATAAAAAGCAACAGCTCATTTTTTCAAAACTTATGAATTATTTTTTAAATGGAAACTTGATGCCATTTTATGATGACAAAAATGTTTCTACTTCAGCTGCTGTACTGCTGAGTTCTAAAGGTTAGTTTTTTTTCCCATTCTTTGATTATCTGCTCTGCAAACATAAATTTCAGCATTCGAAAACATAACATTTTTTTTGTTTGTTTGTTCGGGAGATCTGTTATTACTCATCACTGACGCTGGCGTATTCGTAATCTTGCAACTCAATAACAACATGGGGAAAACAGAAACATACACAAAGGAAGAGAAGGTTAGAGAAAAGGAAATTAAAACGGAAAGAAAAACTTGCCTTAGAAAGCGATGACGCGAAACGCCAACGACTCAGCAAAAGCGTGATCAGGACAATAGTGAAACACACACTCGGCGACAGTTGAAACTTGATATGGCTAAGCAACATTTAAGAGCAGTGGAATCACAGGAAAAACACGACGCACGAATTGCAAAAATTCGTCAACACATATCAGTAATACAAGAAACCGAATCAGTTGAACAACGAGAGATTCGTTTGAGTGCTTTCCGAATGCATAACTCTCAAGTTAGAGCAGACAAAACTCCTGGACAGCGAGAGGTTCGTTTGAGCGCTCTACGAATCCATAGCTCTCAAGTACGAAAAGCAGAAAAGTCGCAAATAGAAGCTTTTAACAAAACCATAAATATCTTCTGTAACAAGGTGTGCGAGATTTGTACTAAAAGGTGTTATCCAAATCAAGTCACAAATCATAAAATAAATTTAAGCACTGCTTCGTACCTACCTGCAGAATTAACAAGTAAAGGAACCATATTGCTGTGTCATCGTTGCAAGAAACACCTTACAAGCAAAAAAACTTCAGGCCCAGCCAAAGCTTACTGGAGTAATTTAGATCCTGGGGAAGGTGCCTGATGCAATAAAGCAATTGACACAACTTGAACAACGTTTATTATCAAGAATTATACCATTTGTAAAAATTGTTAAATATGATGGTCTATTTGGATAGTATGGGTTTAGAGGGCAAGCTGTATTTTTTGCACAAGACATATTTGAGTTTACTGAAAGTCTGCCTAATATTTTACCTAGATCTACTGACAGTATAGGCATGGTTGTCATTACAGAACATCTAGAAAATTTAAATATATCACGGGAGTATAACATATCACGTCCACGTGTATATGAGGCATTGAGGTGGCTCATAAATAACAATCCCCTTTATCAGGATGTTATAATAGATAACGATGCTCAAATATTGCAAGAAGATCTTATTCGAGTAACCCAAGCTATTAATAATGAAAATGCACAAAATAATAATCAAGCATTTTTGAGCCTGCTACTGTATCAGCTGTGGGAGAAGCAAACCAACACTAATGATGCTTATAAAATGATCAATAATTCAATACGTGTTCTACGAGCTTCTTGGCATCAAGGGAACAATCAAGTTTTCAATACAAACCATGCAGGCAGCCAATGTTGTGCTATGGTTTTGGCGAACATTACAAGAGCAGCAATATTAGCACCACATTCATGGACTAACAACATACTTAATACATATATGCTCGAGGGTGACGCAATATATGCAGAAATAAGGCAACTATCAATAGATAACCCACTCGTACCTCCTATTGATAAAACAGGCTATTTAGAAATATGCCACTTTGGTGTCATTAGGGACAGTTTTGTGATGTATAGTTGCTCTTTTAGAATAGTATATGACGAAGAAACTGATTTAGTTGGATGTTTGCGAGATTCAGTAAACAAACAAGATTTCAGGATGACATTAAAAGAGGCTCTGACAACAATGTTTACAAACCACAAAGCCGGCGTTTTAATTGCCACATCTAAGTCTCTAGGAGTCATGAATTATAACGATAAATACTATTTTACCGACTCCCACGCGTGTGGCCCTAACGGTGCAAGTGCCTCTGATACCCACGGTAAAGCTTGTGTTGTTGAATGTGGTTCCCTTGATGACCTTATCCGAGTTTGCAAACGCGCTACTGGTTCAGGTAACGTACAGTATACCCTCAACTACATAGATGTTCATATGACAAACAGATTGACAGGCAATGTGTGCAAATATTACTACAGAACATAATTTACATCAATCTTCCCAAGTTACATATCCAATCAATACATCACACGAAGTTGAAACGAATCTAAATCAAGCTACACAGCAATATCAAAGATTACTAGTATCACCAACTATTACATCTCAATCTGAAAATGAAAGAAACGTAACCTGTCAAATTGAGACCATTCCCGTACATACTTCAGTAATGGCTCCTATCGACAGCACACAACCCACTGAAGAACAAGTATTAGATGTGTCAAATAATGTCAACAAAATTACTAGAAAAACAACAGATAACATTGTAAATGTGGCTTATGAATGGAAAGCAGAGGAATTTGCATGGTTCTTCCTGTTGCCTTACAGGGTAAATGGATTAAACCAACCAAGAAATATCAAAATTTCACCTCTTGATTATTTCCAATATAGAATTCTAGGAAACAATACTAGGTTTCAACGAAATGATTATTTGTTTTACGCTCTATCAATGTTCGAGCACCATAGAGTAAAATCAACAATATCTGCTTGCTGCAAAAAAGTCGAAGGTCAAGATGGCAAAGTCGATGATGTTCATCTTTATCTTAAAAGCCTTAGAGGCTCAGCGGCATATTGGCGAACTTCATTAAACGAACTGTTGGCGCAAATTTGATGTCTAGGGCCACCAACTTATTTTTTAACCTTCAGTTGTAATGACATAAACTGGTTGGATATGCGTAAATCTCTCCTTATTGCCGATGGACGACCAATGGATAATCCGCAAGATCTGGATATAATAGCTACGCAGTGGTTAATTGAACAATATCCTGTTATTGTAAGTATACATTTCATGTATCGTTTCAATGCCCTTATGAAATTTATGTTAAACAACAATCAAGTTTTAAATAATCGTATTAAAGACTACTGGTGGAGAATTGAATTCCAGAATCGTGGGAGCCCCCATGTTCACATGGTAGTTTGGGTGGAAGGTCACGCATCCTTTGATACGGAAGAGGGGCTGCAACAGCTTAATAAAGTATGTAGTTGTGAGTTACCGCCTGAGACATCTGAATTGCACGATCTGATAAAGAAAAATCAACTACACAAACATACACATACCTGCTATAAGAACAGTTCTGAATCACCAACATGTAGGTTTGGTTTCCCGAGAAAAGAATGCGCTGAAACTCGTCTCGTGTCTCATTCATCGGACGAATTTATACGTAATGGAGGCAGAATCTGTATTCTGAAGAGAGGTTCAGAAGATGGATGGGTTAATAATTATAACCCAACTCTTATAAAAATCTGGAATGCTAATATGGATATTCAGCCATGTGGAACAAATGAAACGATAGCATTTTATATAGCCAAATATGTTTCTAAATCTGACCCTACTCAGCTTGATGGTAGTGTAGCTCGAGCAATACGCGAGATACAACGTGAAGAAACAGATATATCGCATAAATTGTTTAAAGTATGTATGCGGATATTAAAGGAAAGACAAGTTTCTGCGTGTGAATGTGCTTATAGGCTATGTCATTTAAATTTCAGGGATAGTTCGAGAAAATGTACTTTTTTAAACACAAGAAAGCCAGAACAGCGGTACAGGGTCCTTAAATTTGATTCAAATGGTACAGCTACCGGATACTGCAGTAATATAATCGAACGTTATGAAAAACGGCCTACAGAGCATCCCAACTACGATTTTGATAATATGTGCCTTCTAGAATTTGCAATGCTCTTTGAATCTCATTATGAAAAATCAAACCAAGAACCCGAAGAATGTGTTGATATATATGATCCATAAAGGCAAACCAGACAGCGACTAATTACACTTACAGATAATAGTAAAATGGTAATCAGGAAGGTTCCTGCCATCGTACGCGTGCCATATTTTGTGGCTGCCAGTGATCCAGAAAACTATTACTACAGCTTACTTCTTCAGTATGTTCCGTTTAGAAATGAGAGCGAATTAATCGTTGACTATGATACAACAAGAGATTCTTTCCTGGCAAGGGAATCTGATCTCCGCGCAACTAACGCACGTTTGGAGATATTTAGAGAGCGTGACAGACAGCTGGAGAATGCTTTTAACCATATTCATGCTTTTGAAATCTTGAATCAAGAAGCTCAACTGGAAAACTTTCAAGAAGAATTGGAGATGCCAGAACAACACATGACCGATGACGAATTCCTTTATGCTAGAAGAGCAATGAATGTTGGACAAATGGATGCATTTTTATTCATAACAAGGAGTATTTCAGAACAGCTAAATAATCAAAGCGATGAGCGTCTAAGATTGTTCATAACGGGTAACGCTGGGACAGGAAAGACCTTCCTCTTCAACTTATTGAAAAATCAAGTAAATCGGTGTTACGGCAAGGAAGTTGTTAAAGTTAGTGCGCTTACAGGGGTGGCAGCACGCTTAGTGGGAGGATCCACATTACATTCTACACTAAAATTGCCTGTACAAAAGGATGGTAGAATAGTGCAAATGCCTATTCTTACTGGCAATTACTTGTGTTTGATGCTGCAACAGTGGCAACATACTGAATTTTTATTTATAGATGAAATCTCTATGGTCCCATATGAAATGCTTTGTATGGTGGATTCCCGACTTAAACAACTAAAAAACAATGAATTACTCTTTGGTGGTATAAATATATGTGTATTTGGTGATTTAATGCAGTTACCACCTGGTGCGAGGAAATCAAGTGTTTGATCAACCCTCTAGATTTGTTCCGGCAACACACTTATGGCGTTCTTTCTCGTTAATTGAATTGACCGAGAATATGAGACAACAAGGTAGCACAACTTTTAAAGACCTCTTGAATGCATTACGAATTGGCGAACTTCAATCAGAACATTTTGCTATTTTAATGAATCGGCTAAACAAAGAACCAACTGGTGAATTTGTGATTGAAAAGGCCCTGCGAATTTATTTCACTAACCAAACAAGTATACAATCACAACAAAACTGTTCTCGAACATTTCCGAGCTCTTGGTGTAACTATTAACAAAATAATAGCACAGGATAGTCTAGTAGATAGCACTCGAAAAAATGACAACATAGATTTAAATAATATTATACCTTCCGATATAAACAAGACAGGAGGGCTACCTAAGAAGTTAGAAATATTCGTGGGGGCCAAGGTGATGTTGCGTTACAATGTGGATGTATCCAAAGGTCTTGTGAATGGTGCCATTGGGCATATTACAGAAATCATATGGCCCTGCTTTCGCAGAGCACAAATGTATGATACTGACATACCATCTGTTCGTATAGACTTTGGTAAAGATGGTGCTCATCTTATTCAACCCAAGACTGTGCAGTTTCCTGCAAAATATAGTCACGGCACTGCAGAACGAAGAATGCTACCAATTATATTATGTTGGGCTTGTGCACAGTACACAATATGCAGGGCAGTACTGTCGACCATGCCGTTGTATACTTAGGCTCGAAACTCTTCACTGCTGGTCAAGCATACGTGGCCTTAAGTAGGGTAAAATCATTAGAAGGTCTCCTTATTGAAGAGTTAGATTGTTCGAAGTTAACCGGCAAACGACCTTGCAACAATGATGCGTTAAATGAGATGCACAGACTGAGAAACCTGTCCAGAGATTACTAAAAAGTAAAAAAAAACTTTTTACAAGCTTTTTATTTAACTTACAATGTATGTATGTATGTAATTTGTTCGGTGGAATCTTGTAACTAAATTTTGAAGCTGATAATCTTTAACACATTGAGCTGAAATTTTGCATACACGTTTAGTTTAGATGACAATTCATGTTTTGACAATTTACATTCCGCTATTGTAATTAATTAAAAACGTTAAAAAATGGTTTTGGGTGCCAACTTCGATACATCTGCATTGTAATAATAATGTTATTGTTACAACAATGACAAAAGTTGGCGTCGAAAATCGGTTTTCAGCCAAACTGGAATTTCATAACATAGCAGTATTGATTGTATTAATTAACTTTGAAAAATAATAATTATATTTCTACAACGTATGCATTTTTTTTTACAAATTTCTATCTATTTTCTTGGATTTAAAATCAAAACAAAAAAGGTAGAGCTATTTTTCAAGTAGATTCGTACATTGTATAACCTTTCTCAACATTGCCAAGTTAAACTGAGATGGAGTATTGCAGAAATTCTTTAAAAAATTTATCTAACTTTAATCTATGAAACTCAGACAAAAAAAATAATTACAGAATCGGAAAGATCATTAATTTCGTCTCGAAACGATATAATGTTTTTTACAAAGTAATAATATTTGTATTTCTTAAATTTTTTTTAAATGAGTCGAAATCGATGCGTTTTTATGAAAATAATGCCTAAATCGTTGTGCATGAATTTTTTTTTTGAAATGAATCGACTAATTCTGTACTTCCGTACTAAAACAGCTCCTGCTCTGCTCTTTTAGAATCAGTCATTTAAAAAATAAAATGCCGAACACTTTTTTTTTACGACTTTTCAAAAAATACTCAAAATTTTAATTAAACATTTAATAAATTCGTGATTTATGAAGAGAATCTTATTAAACTTTTTTTTCGTGTGTAGAACAATATTACCCATGATGCGTTGAATGAGATGAACAAACAGACTGAGAAACCTATCCAGTGATAACTAAAAAGTAAATTAAAAGTAAAAAAACTTTTTTAAAATCAAGCTTTTATTTAAACGCGCTAAAAAGAATAAAATAAACTGTTCCTTTAAAACTTTTTTTACTATTAAATTATAACGTCATTACACAGTTTATATGATATAAAAGCTTGTCGCAAGATTTAAGTCCTCGTATTTACTTAGTTTGGAATTTTTAAAATTAAAGTCAATCAGATCAAGTTATTTAATTTGCTTGTTTATCTACACATGTAAATCTTGCGACAAGATTTTATATCATATAAACTGTGTAATGATGTTATAATTTAATAGTAAAAAAAGTTTTAAAGTAACAGTTTATTTTATTCTTTTTAGCGCGTTTAAATAAAAGCTTGATTTAAAAAAAGTTTTTTTACTTTTAATTTATTAAGCTGTTGATGTCTAACAAGGGGAGAGCATGACTAAGAAAATTCGTTTGGGGATGAGGCTTTGTGTAATAGTATTACTCCTTTAAGGTGTTCAACCCTCAATGTAATAGTGCCGAATGGACAGTCAATTTGGAGAAAATAGCCTTTGAAATTCATTCTTAGCTTTTTTTCAATTAAGTTTCAATTAGCTCCAGCTATACAATAGCAAAGGAGGTAACGTACCTGCATACCACACGGTCGGATAAAGTTTGAGTTGCACAATCGACTTTTTTTTCCGATTCATTTAATTATTTTTACTATTAAATAAATTTATTTTAAAAACCCGCATTAAATAATATTTTATATAAGTATTTTGTATTTTAGGAAATAAAATAATTACTATAATTATATTATATTAAATTATATTTATATAATCATTTTGTATTTTTAAAACTGAAATAGTTATAAATAGTTGGAAATATATATCTTATTTTATATATTATTAATTCAATTACTTTATAATATAAAATAATATACATATATATCTTTATATTATATGTTCATTTTTTTCTTAATATACCTTTTTTTAAATAAATTTATTTAATTGTAAAAATAATTAAATAGGGAAAAAAGCTGATTGTGTGACTTGAACCCTATCCAACTGGACAATACGCAGGTACGTTACCACTGTGCTACTGTATTGCTGGAGTTAATGGAAACTTAACTGTATAAAAGCTAAGTATGAATTTCAGAGGCTATTTTCTTCAAATTGACTGCCTATTCAGCGCTATTACATTGAGGGTTGAACACCCTAAAGGAGTACTACTATTACACAAAGTGTCTCTAAATGAATTTCTTTAGTCATTTTCTCCCCTTGTAGTCCCGGCATTAAAGTTTTGACTATATTGGATTCCTAAAGTGTTTTAAAATTTTGTGTAGATTTTTAAAATACAATGTATCATACTTAAAAAAGCTGATCTTAAATACCTATAAAATTATTTGAATTTGCTCTTAAAATATCTCAATTGTGATGTTAGTTTATACAATAACTAGGATACTATTATTGGATTATACTATTATTAGCCTGTTTCACTGAATATTTCATGATGTTGCATGACTATATGTTGTTTTTAAGCTATTGATGTCTGTCCCAGCTTTAAGCTTTTCACTGAATTGAAAAAACATTTTTAAAGCCCTCGCCTCTTTATTCAGAATGAACAGTGCTTGAATTTCTAGAAGGGAAATATATTTATCTTTCATGCCCCTATAACCTTCCTCCCCCTTACAATTCCATACCTTGGGAATCACTTTCTGTGATCAGTTTTTTATTTTCTTTTATATTCCCAAACTTGATTTTTAAAATTTAAATTCTAATGTTTTCTCAAATGTTATTTTTTATGTTAGCAATGTTATTTTTTTTTTAATGTGATTTTTGTATCAATAGAAAACACACAAACAACAAAAGAAATTGTCATATTTTTTTTATTTCATAGAATAAAATGAAGTTTTAAAATAAATGTGTTTCTCTGTCGTCATAGAACTATATGTTAGAACTCAATTTTATTAAAAATTGTTGCTTAGGTTTTTGTGAATGAAATTTAACATATTTGAGAATTTCATTTCATTACATTTAATGTATGTGGAATATTTTTCAAATTGCTTTATTTTATTTTAAAATGGAGATAAAGGTAAAATTTCTAGATTTTTGTTAATTTGAGTATCTTGAAAATGAAATCATTTTTAAGAACATAATCCTCTTAATTTTTTTTAAATACTTAAATTATTCTTTGTAAGGAGAAGGGGGGGGGGACTATAATGCATTTTATAAAATGTGAATGGAAAACAGAAAATTTTCTTTATGTAAATTGTCTCTTTTTTTAACTACATGGAAATCATTTTGTATTAAAAAAAATATTTCATTTAAAAGAAATAACTTAAGCCATCATTCTGTTTCATAATTATTTCCTTAAATGCATTTTAAATGTAGATTTTAACTTAAAAATTGCCAGTTTTATATTTGTTTGAAAATGCAGTAAATTAAATATTTTATAAAATGTTTTCATAATAAGTTTATTTAAAATAATATGGATTTTTTTTAATGTTAATTGTAAAAGTATGAGCTCAAATTATACATGTAGAATTATATTATATACAATTGTAAACAAATTTTTGCACCAATTTTTCAGTTATCAATTCTATTTTCAGTTTAATTTTAACCCTGCAGTATTTTTTTTCATATTATTTTACAGTAGTTTATTTTTATATTTGTATAGCAGATCTTATTTTCATAGATCTGCGCTGGTATTAGTAAGGTTGTAAAACATCAAGATTATTTTTATTTAAAATTTTAAGTATATTCTTTTTTGTATGTCCATTGTTCAGTATTATAGTTACAAATAGGAAAGTTTGTTCTTGAATATTCTTAATATCAATCATTAATTTTAACTAAAATAATTACAGATAGCAAAATTTAAGGTACACTGATTATTAAATGAACATTTTTGAAAGTTATTTTAAAACTTGCATTTCCTATAAAATATTGAAAAATGAATAATATTTTTTATAGTACTTATCTTAATAAGAAATTAAGAGATTTTTATGTTTGTTAAACTTTTATTTAGTCTTTTGTTGTTGGGAATTTTAATGAAAATTGATTTCATGATAATTTTATCCATATTTTATATACTTCTTTAAAATTATTTTTTAAAAATGCTTAGTAAGAAATGTGCTCTATCAACATAGTTCCTTTTTGAAATTATTTTTTTCCCTTAAGAGTTCGATAGTAATTTTGCTGCCTGTGTTATGTATACCAACAAAATAAATATGTAATAATATTTCAACATGCTATATAGGCTAGAAATATTACTTGATGTATTAAATATTTTATGTTAAAAAAAAAATTGTTACTTTTTAGTATTGTGTTGGAAATTGTTATTTTATGCTTATTTTATAATGATTTAAAATTTAACAAATATGAATCATTGGAGTTTTGCAAACATTTTTCTTCCATTAGTTAAAGTTATTAATATAATCCCTAAATATATATATCTAATCCTATTGTATAATTAATATAAAGATCACTGTAGAAATTGGACAAAGAACATCAAAGTTTATTTTAATATGTGTGTCTGACATATTAAATAATTTGATACTTATATGTTTTTTCCATATAAATGGTAAAATAACAGTGTATAATCAATATAAATTTTTTTTAAACATATTTAGATTAATCACCAATTCTCTCTACTAACTATAAGCTGAATTATCAAATGCTATATTTGAATTTCTAGATACTGATTAATTTTTATTTATATTGTACTCCATGAAGAAGTGAAAACATACTATAATGATTGTTTTTCATTTAAAATAATGAATATTTACTTTAAGATCTTAATAAAAATGGGTTGAAAGAAAAAAAGTTTATTTGTGTTTAACTTAGTCTTAAATTGTGTTGAAAGTTTATTATATGTGTATACTATAGATGCATATATATATGTATACTTGAGAATAATTTTTCTCTTATATTAATTGAAATTAAGAAAATAATCAATTTTAATATTTGTCATAAGAAAATATCTGAATTGTTGAATATATTCAGGAGTGATATTTGAAAATGAATTCCCTAACCATTTTTTAAAATAGTTTTACTAGGGAAAAAATGAAAATTTTTCCAATTTAATTATTATAGTTTATACATTCTCTCATGTTCTCTATTGAGATGTTTTACGTAAATTTTAAGAATCATAAAATGTTTTATCAAATGTTTTTGTTTCTAATGTAGTAGATATTTCTTTTTTTAATTTTAAGTGAAATTTTCTTTTTCATCTTTTGACTCAAATAATTTTATATTAGTATATTCACCATATAGTGATATAGTTTTTACCCATGGCTTCCCTCGCATTGAAAAACTGTCAAAGTCATATAATCATTATCATTAGAAAGTAAATAAAATAATATAATAATTCTTTTTTGCCTGACTGGGACGATTAAAATTTAAAAATTCTTAAATTGAGCTTAGTTTAAAAAACTGAAAACATACTTTATTATAATAATTAACAACAAAAATTTAATAAATTAAACTATTAATATTTTAAAAAGTTGAAAGTATCTACATTTAATATATAATTCCTCTTTAAAAGAGCTCAAAACAGAATATTATTCTAAGATGCTATTGTATACTATATTATATGTTCTGTCAGTTGCAACTATGTGAAGATTTCGGGCATTGGACACACGCGAACAGGCTACATATAGTTGGCTGTGGGAAAAGCATCCCTGCTACCTGCAATATTTGCCCTTGTGCTCTGTTAATAGCAACAGCAAAACTGAGCATAATTGGAAATTGAACTTGTTTGAATTGAAACGGTAGGTCAGTGAGGATAATTGGAATTCAAGGTATGATAACACTTTCCCTTTTCATGATACCTGTTAAAACATTGGCACCAAGTATATTCTGCATCAATTTTGTGATATGAAGCCTTGTTCCATTAAATAGTCAAGGAGTATACCAAGAAGCATAACTGGTATATTTAATTGAAGATTATATGAGGTTATACCCAACAGTTCAAGTGGATTTAAGAACTCTGGGAATTTAAGTACTTTTTCTGTATCCATGATTGTATTCATTGATAAATATTCCTTCATTTCCCCCCACACGTCATTTACTCTGCATAATGTTCCGAATCTACATCATTATGAAGATACACTTTCATATTCATTTTCAGACTGAATTTTTTAACTTTAGGCCATAAGCTTGATGATTTAATACAGGCTGTAATTTCATCTGCCAATGTACCCCTCTGAATTACAGGAGAGTATGTCAGAAATCACCAGCCAATAAAACTACCATTCCTCTCATAATATCTGTACTATCTCGTAAATCCTGAAGAGTCCGTTTTAATGCTTCTATAGCTTTCTTATGAGACATTGTACTTTCATCCCACAGTAAAAGCCTACATTGTCAAAGCATCCTGCTGTGAAAGCTATTTTGGCTGAAATTGGAGATGGGTGAATATGTGCAATATTCAATGGTAATTTTAAAACAGAATGTGCAGTATGACCACTGGTCAGTAGTGCCGCGGCTTTACCAAAAGAAGCCACAGCAACTGCTGTCTTCTGTTTTTTTCTGATGGACATTAAAAATGTTTTTCCAGTTCCTGCAGGGGCGTCAAGGAAAAAAGAGTGCACCACTGCCGGATTCTGTTTTATGCAACACTTAATGGAAAACATGATCTTGTTCTGGAGTTAATTGAGGGATTAATTCTGTTACTTGATGTTGCAGTACTATAAAATTGTAGTCTAATTCTCAAGCAATTTCATTATCGAAGTCATTTCTGTCAACGTCACAGACTAATCATTCCAAAATCATGTAGTTTCTTCCCAACCATTGTGAAAACCTTATTTTCAGTTATTATTAGCATTTTGTTGAAGATGTGTTCATTGAAAGGCATATCTGCATGTACTTGCTGCAGTTGTCACAAAATATCACCACATACTCTTTGGTGAAATTTCAAAGGGTTTCAGAATTCAAAAGGTTTGAGAATTAGAAAGCCTGCAAGGTGATATAAGTATTGCGTAAAGTTCCCTAATTTTATTTGGCGATTGAACTGTATGGCTTCCTCCATAGTAATTTCTAGTATATCTTCATAGTAATACTTCCATATAAAACATCTAGGTTCAGTATAAGTGAAAAATACTGTGCAAAATAAGGCCTTATATTGGAATTAGTTTTAAAAAAATTCAAAGTATTAAACATTTGATAAATCAAAAGTTTTTATGAAACTGTCATTTAATATTACCATAGAGCTTTCAATATCACGCAATTTTCTAAAATTTTGTCGTTTCTCTCTTTAAAAAGTGGGAAAAAATATGCATTAAAATTTCTGGGATTGTCAGAATAGAGAATTTCTTGGCCAACTTGGTAATATTTCTCAAAGTTTGAGTTTCACATTCAACAAATGTAACATAATGAACGTTTTGACATTTGATAAAAAAACATTTAAAAATTGCTTTTTGTAAAGGTGTTAAATTACACTATGTTTCAGTTGTTTGTTACAAATGTAAGAAAATTTTTATTAGAATTTTTGGTATTGACAAAATGCATGATCTTGCAACAACTTGGCGGGAAGTAAACAGTGGCCCATGGTTTTATCTGTGTTCTTCCATTCCCATAGAAATACAGGGCCTGTGTTACTCGCTGATAAGGTAGCTTTTCATTGGTGAAAGAATTTTTAAAATCAGTCCAGCCATTTCAGAGATTAGCCAAAACAAGCAGACAGACAAAAATTTTAAAAATTGATTTTTTGATATAAGTACCATTTTTACTTTTAAATGCATTTAGTAAAAAGCTGTTAATTTGAAATTAAAAAAGACACTTCAATTTTATTTATTTGTTTTGATAATTATATCATTTCTAAATTGGTTCAATTATTATTACCAATTTTTTTATAATGAATATTTTTTCATATTTAAGCATTAATAAATTCATAAAAAATAGTTTTTTGGAAAATATAATTAAATTTTCAATGAGCTTTTAAATTTGAAACTTCAAAATATGTATACATACATACTCTCTAGCTTAGCCTGTCACTGTGCAGGCTATCTCAAATATTGCATCATTCCTTGGTGGGAAAAAAGAAATTAGACACATGGCACATGCCCAATTTTATCCCCTATATAAAGAAGAATTTTTAGGGTACCCAAGTAATGGAGAACTCTTATGAGAGATGAAATTTTAAAAGTAAGAACTTTCAAATTTCACACACTGTTAATGCTCTGCTCTCAGCTTAAGAAGAAATACTTAAACTTTTTTCAAATTAATTAATAGTTATTAAAATTACAATAAACAATACATAGCTTAATATATATATTTTTCAGAACATACTCTTACCGAAAAATAAAATATACTGAATGTGCTGAAGCTGTTATCTAAAAGAAGGGGGGGGGGGACAACTGTGAATTTGGCACTTCATTAAAATGATTCAATTCAATGTTATATCACAAGAAAAACTGAAAAGTCTTTACATAACTTTACAAAATACAAGTGAAATGGATTCTTCAAATTCAACTTTTCATTAAATTCTATACAAATACATGTTCTTCTAAAAGAAAACTAGTAAAAAGATCTAATGTGAAAATTGAAAAGCTGTTTGAATTCACATGACTTTGATTATTCAAACAATTTCATAACATAAGACAAAATAAAACTGTATTTTTTCCATTGAATAGCCCATTGCGACATGGCTTGCATAATTCCCTAGTAGGAAAGGTCACATGATGACCATTGAACTAAAATATTTTGAGAATACATAAAGTATTAAATTTTTTAAAGGTGAAATTTTAAAGTACCTTTCAAATTTCACATACTGATATAAAACAAGTAATTTGTAACCTGAAATAAATATGAAAGAAATCATATAAATAAAGCCTTTAAAAATATTAAATGAAAAACACACAAAAAGAAGTTTTAATCTGCAATTTTGGAAGACATTTTTTAATCATCAGTCCAAACATGGATAATGTGGCAAGAAATGCAGTGAAAAAAATATCACAAGATTATTTAAGGAAATCACAAAGTTATTGAATGTTTGTCAAATTTCAAGTAACTTTTTAAAATAATTTGAAAATAAGTTTTAGCAATCTGATTTTCTAAATTACTCTGTCAGAGTGATCAATACATGAATTGTCCCAAGATGTAAACTCAATCAATTATGATGATGATCAAGATATAGAGTAGTTCAAACATTCCACACTCATGAAAATATTTCAAAATTAACTTACTTGAAGCAAATATATATATTAAATAATTATTTTGTGTAAAAAATTATACTATGTATTGACAAAATGAATGGTCTATATCAGTGATTCCCAAAGTGGTCTATAAAGACCCCCAGGGGTCTATGATGATCTGTATGGGGTCCACGACAGTAAAATAATAATTTGGGGGTCCATGAGGTGTAAATGGGGGCCTACGATTGTGGCTCTTATTAAACCTGATCGTGACTAATATTAAAAGGAAATTTAATCAAGTGGAAACTAGACTTACCTATTTAACAGATTTATTTACGAAATTTAATGAAGTGTATTTACAGTTACAAGGCGACAGCATATAAATGTGTTATTGGGACCACACTTCACACAGCCTTTCTTGCCAGAATTAAGCTAAAGGAGCATAATTTTGGACGTCACCAACATTTAAATGCCCTTTTTTTAGATTTTGAACCTAGGTTTGAGAATATTTTGACTACCGAAGTACCACCGAAGACAATGAATTCATATGGTCACTTTGAAAAAAAATATCATTTTATAAGAATTAAGCACTAGGAATATGCACAAAGTAAAGTTTAGAAGCTATGTCAACAATTTTAGCTTTAAAAAGAAATACCTGTTATTCATTCCATATTATGGAATATCTTGAGAAAGCTTTTGTTTTTTCGATTGAGAAGGTGCGCTTGCCAATCTCCGAAACAAAAAAGGAAAAAGAAAATACTGGAAACCATTAGCCGAGGAGATATTTAGGGTTAAACCCTGATAAGATTGATGCAAATGTTGAAAGTGTATTATTACATCCCCAGATTCTTCCCTCTCTCAAAAAGCACTTGTTTTTTGCACACTTACTTTATGTGACAGTTATTTTATGCATTAGTTAAATTTTAATTTAATTAACTAACTAACTAAATTAACTAACATGTTTTTTCTTAAATTTTAAACACTTCTTTACTTCACAACAGTTAAAAATTTTAATCTTGTAAAGTAAATAGCTCTATACCTGCTGTCAAAAACACATTTAAGTTGATAAATTTGCACAAATATAATATTAGGAAAGTAGGGGTCTACACCAAACTGAAAAACCTGCCAAGGGGTCTATGAGGCTAAAAAGTTTGGGAACCTATGGTCTATATGATACCGGAATTATTTTTTTCAGGCTGAGTTTAAAAAATGTCCTAAATTGATGAAGTTTTATCTTAGCCATCCTTCATATTCTCTGTGAGATAAGGTGGTATTACAAAGGAAGTCCAATATTTCATTTTGGCATTTTTAATTAATACATTTTTAACTAATTGTAATTTTGGAATTTAAGTAGTCTAAATGGATTCCTTGGATTATTTTTCATCTTTTGGTACTTTCAGCATGTTTCTGCTTCAGAAGTTCATGAGAATATAACCTCAAATACATTTATTTACTCTTGAATTTTAATACTGTGTGTATATATAAATATATCCTTCAGCAATGTTCCATGTATGGAACATTTATTTTCATGTATGGAAAATTTTCTGAATTGTACAATTTTATTCAATTTTGCTCTGTAAAAATTATATATAAAAAATATGAATGAACTTTTTGATAAGAAATATTATAAATTTAACCTTTTTTACACTTTTTGTCAAGGATATTTCATATAAAATTTAATTCAGTGAGTAATAAAAAGTGATAATTTTTTTTTCTTATTATGTAAAAAATTTGAATGTGTGTTCCATAGATGAAACACTGACAAGTAAAACTATTGTTTTTAACATGATAAAGTTAAAAGAAGATTGGAAATTTTTTTTAATGATATGATTTCCAGTAAATGTCAACAAAAATGTTTAACTCTTGATATTTTTCTCAACTCCCCATCTTCCCTCTTTTATACATTCCTGAGGCATCTGAAATGGATTACTCATAACCACTACAGAAAAGCATGTGTGTTTGCTAATAGATGTTGTTTATAGCTTTTCCCCCTGATCTCTGCATGTTTCTTCAATCAGTGAAGATACATGATCCTGATCAGATATCTCATTTTAGTTAGTAGCAAAAGTACTAGATTATTTTTATGTAACAGATGACAAAGATTGTATTGATATTTGTCAACTGTCTCCAGAAGAAAGTGGAGGAAGATGTAAATGAAGATATTTTTGAACCTGTTCTGCCATCAGTAGTTTATATTAAATTAAAATTTTTATGAACATAGATGATGAGAAAATATCTCATAAAACCACATTTCAAGTGATGGACAAGTGTATATTTGCCATTGGAAAGACAGTGCTGTAATAACTATAGCATCTAATTATTTTGTGCATGGGCCTGTCACTAAATTCAAAAGATTTGCCTGAGCACAAAAAGAAGTTAATATTTCTCAACCAAATCTTATAAAAATACAATGAAGGAGTGGTAGGAGTTGATTTGCTAGATAGACTTCTTGGATCACATTGACCTCATTTAAGAAGCAAAAAATATTGGAATCTGATGAGCAATGCACTAAATATGGCTGTTATTGCTGAATGGATTTTATTTTCACAAAAAAAAAAAAAGAAAGCAGAAAAATCACATCTATATTTATTTATAGGAGTAACTTTGTGTTTATTTTGCTTAAAATCGAAAATTCATTTTGTTCCTGGACCTTATGCAAAAAGCTCTAGATCTTGTAGATTTATACAATTAGTTACATATTATGTTATGCCTTCAACACGAGGAAGTCGTGGTGTATGTCAGAAGAACACAAAAGATAAAACATTTTGAGAATGAGTAAAGATTACACGAAGAGTACTTTTTCGCGACTATCACTGGTGACTGCAGTAGCCTAGTGGTCATGAACTCATGGCCTATATGTCATTTTGAGCCTAGTATGGCCAAAAACCTGGTGTGTAGAAGGGGCTGATGCATGTTAAATCTGTCCAGGCTGAAATATCCTCCCGTTGGACTGGTGTGGAAATTATGAGAGAGGGGTGTCAGCTCCGGTTTTGTCATCTCTTAACCATGGTTCAAAATTACGTGGTCCATCCCCAAAAGCCCTCGAGTGGTTGAATAGAGCAACGTTAATGTTCACTCACTGACTGTCATGGACAGCAGAAAAAATTAGCTGAAATTATTTCTTGTCTTTGTTTCTAATTTTAAATAATTTCTTTAAGCTTCTATTTTTTCTTGTATTCCTTAACTTTACAAGCATGTGATAATTCACTTTTCTTGTTTGAATGCAAGGTCAATGAGTAATTATAAAATTCTTCAAATGTATAAATTCTTACTTAACAGTTATGTAATTCATTTATTGAATTGGAAGTGAAGCTTATGTATATATATTTTAAATCTGTGTTATATTTCTGAATAATATTTAAAACTCTGCTTCTCAAAAATTATGTATACAGATCAAATTTTAAACTTAAGTATCATTAATCATATTTTTCAAAATCATGTGAGAAAAAAAAAACAGTGTTAATTACTATATGTTCCATTTAAAAAAATATAAATTTTAAAATAAAACAGTTTTGTAAAAAATTTTTTGTAGTTTTTTGGATTTGAATTTTAATTTAGTTTTATGTGGCTAAAAGGCTAAATCAATCATTTATTAATGCTATTTCAAAATAATTATAAGTAAATTAATTTTAATAAAGAGGTGTTATTGGCAGAACTGCAAAAGGATTGATTTAAAAGATATAATAATTACATTTCCCCTGTAAAGTACATAAAGTTGTACCACTCAAGTTTTAATTTTAAGCTAATAATAAAATTATTTTTGTTATATATAATATATTCAAATGTAAATAAAATAACATGTGACTCTAATTTACTTAGGATTACTTGTATTTAATGCAATTCATATTCAAAAACACATATTTTACATTTGTTTTTATATAATTAATTTTTGCATAATTTCAACTAAAAGGGAATGTATTAGAGTAAACTGAAACATAATTTAACTATGTTGGAACTATTCATTTGCAGCAAACAAACACTGGGAAATTTGGAGGAGCTTTTTGTAAGAGTGCATAAGTATAATTTATAAAACAATTTTAAAAAATGAAATAACACATTTTCAATTGGTTTGTAGTATTTTGCTTTTTTTTTTTTTAAAGAATAAAAATAATTATTTCACTATAATTTGGTTCTATTAATACACAAGAGGAATTTTGTTATTGAATTTTTAATGCTGTTACATTTATATTCTTATGAAGCCCAGTGGCTGAGTGGTAGTGTATGCATGCCACAGGTCTAGGGTTAAAATCCTGGGTTGGGCAAGATCAACTTAGCCTTTCATCCCTTCAGTGGGTCAATAAATGAGTACCAAATTTGCTTGGGAATTGAACACTGGGAGTTTTGCATCAGACTGACCACTTGACCGAAACATCTGCACATGCACCCCTGTGCCTAAGGTCACGTAAACTGAGGTGGCCGCAGTAGCCTAGTGATCAAAGTAATGGACTCGTGGCTGTGGCATGTCATGAGTTTGAGCCCAGTACCACTGAATACCTGCCATGTATTAGAGCAATGCACATTTAATCTGTCTAGAGCTCAAACATCCTCCCGTTGGTGTGGTAGTTAGGAGGGAGGGGTGCCAGCTCGGATGTCGTCTTCGTCACTTGAGCATGGTTCAAAATTACGAGGTCCATTGCCAAAAGCCCTCATGTAGCTGAACAGTGTGGGACGTTAATCACTCACGTAAACTGCAATAAACACATTAGGCCTTAGCCCAGTGGCATAATGGAGAATATTAGGGCCCCCTGCAAAGTCAGGTTTGAGCCCCAAGCCAGATCTTACTTGGACATCAGTAAGACTTTGGGTCCCTGCAGTGCACCACTGCCTTAGCCCTCATGGGCTGTTGTGCCTCTGAGTTCAGCTCATATTTATATCCTTATGAGAATATATTTTCAAATTACTATAACAAAAATGCTTGTTTAATGTTTTACAATAACTTAGAGATAATTAAGAATGAGCAATAATGATAATAATGGCTTGATTGTTATTTTTTTGTATGTTTTTATAGATTATCTAAAATATTTGATGTGAAAAAATATTTAAAGAGTATAAACCATGCTAATCTTTCATATTTCTTTGATATTGTTTGTAGTAATTCCATCCTACAGTTTTCAGTTAATTCTGGGTTTCAACCAGTGAACAGCTAGTCATAAGTTACTCGTAAAGTATTTTTATTTGAAAAAAAAACCTTCAATAAAAATTTTGATTAGAAATTTTTTAATTTTATTAATTTAATGCCTTTTTCCCCCTCCCCCATCTCTTCAAGCAAACTTTAAGCACTTTCTGAATCTTGTATAAATTAAATTTACTTAATTAATTGTTAAATTGATCGATAATTATGACCATCTCATATTTAAAAACAAAGTATCATCAACTACAAAAATTAATGAAATGAAAACTTTCACAAGATTTCTTTCAAGAATCATTACTTATTTTATTGCAAGCTTTTTTCTCTCTAAATGTTTTACATATATTCTTGATATTTGTTACAACACTCTTTCTTCTCTAAAAATAGTATAATTATGATTTTAAAAAAAGTGAAGATGGTTTAGTACAAAAAAATATAAGGTTATTGAAATTAATGACATTTTTACTATTAAAATTGCTGTCACTCACTGAGATAAATACTTTTGTAAATTTAACACATTAAATAATTATTTTTACATTTTAATTTTTAAAAAATGATTCTTTATTTGAAAATGAATGACTTGGATTGAATCAGTCTTCAGTTATAATTTTTACTTGAATTTTTTCTGAGAGTTGCATTTATCAATGAATTGAAAAGTTTTGGAAAGATAAGTTGATAATACAGAAAGTAAATATAATGTATTCTTTGAGGGGACTAATTTGAGCATCAGAGTTTCATATGTTTATTAAAGAATTCAACATTTAATGTTTCACAAAAAAATTGTCAAATCGCACTTTGTTTACTTTTCTTTATTTACATCGAGCAACTGATTAAGTTTATCTTATTATTTGTCATGCTATTGCATCGCCAAGTTGTCATTTTTTTTTTTTTATCATTTTCGTTATGCTTATCAGTAAGGGTCTTTCAAAAATATCATTTGAATTTACATCAGACTATCTGGTCACTGAACTGAACTGAGCAAAAAAAGTATTTTACTTTACCAAGTTGTTGGAACATAAACAATCAATAGTCGATTGCAAGAAAAAAACTGTTCAAAACCGTTCCCTTCTACTGTATTGAAGATTTAGTGAGCATTTTTTTTCTTTTGCCTTTTTTTCTCTTCCAGCTGGTTTTTAATTACGTCACGCATTACTACATTCCGAAAGTCCTGTTCTATCCAGTACGGTGTTTCATAATAAAACCGCGAGCATCATTGCTGTGTAGACGTATGACGTACCATAACAAACGACGACGTAAGAGTGTAAATTTTTGCAATCAAAATTCTTTTCTCACTCAATGACGAATATTGATAATTTTAAGAGACATTTAAATTCCATAGAAAGTTTAAAGGTAAGTTTTTTGACGAAAGTTAGTGTTCCTAAATCTTTAGTTGTGAATTTATTTATCTGCAGCGTAGTCGTACAATTGTATCGTTTTTATTGCGATCTCGAAAGGGAAAGTGTTTCGTTTTCATGAAACTTTTGAAGTTTGTAAACATCTCTTAACATAATTTTCAGAAAATTTCTATTTAGATTATACGCTGACTTTCTGGTATGAAATGCATGTTCTTTTTTGTGGTTTTAATTAGCAATTATTTCAGTTTTGTTTGCTAGAATAAAGAACCTTTCTGTTTATCAGTTGTTTGTTTTGTAATTATTTCCGTTCGCGTGTGGAAATCATAAAATTAAAAAATAGTGTTAAGTTTTTGAGTAAAATAGAATGGAAAATCAATAAATTCTTAAAATCCTGTGAGTGAAGTAAATTCTGATTCATTTTGAAAACTTACTACTTTGAAAATCCGTCTACATTTACCAAACAAAGGACTAATATGTAATCAAAAGGATCATTGGTTATTAATGCATTCTGTAAAATGATACAAAATTTTAGTTTTTTTAAAATTTTCATCAAATAGCTTTATGAATTTTTGAAGCATTTTTTTTTTCTTATGTCAGCCATTTTTGTAAGCAAAATTTTCCTAATTCTTTCTTTTTTAATAAATATGATTGTAAAAAGGAATCTTTTTTATTAAGTTCATTTTTATTATTAGGGTTAAACCTATGAGTAATAATCCATCGCACATTTTTCAAAATGGGTGTTTTTTAGTTACTAGGGTATTTACCAATATTTACTTGACAGATACAAAAGCATTTTGTAGAAAATATTTTTTATGCTTATCTCCTTAAGAAAATTGAAACCATTTTTTAAAAATAAGATTTTGTTTTTCTACAAGTAATTTTACTTTATAAAAAGGGATTGTTAAGTTGGGGTAGTTTTCTAGTGATTTTTTTTGACAAGAAAAAAATTACAGTGTATTTGAAAAATGATTTCAACTGTTAGAATTATAATTAGTAATGATTCCCCCCCCCCACTCCAGAAATATTTGTTTGTCCAGAGTGTGATTTTTTTTTTATTTGTTAGAAAGTTATAGTTCTGTTTTTGCATAATATATATAATAAAAGAGAGAGAGAGAACTGAAATTCAGGACACAATTTAATCCCAAAATTATATATATGAATATAAATATGTTGCATTCTTAAAATCTTGTAATTATACCATTTGAAAACTGGTAAAGTTTAAATATTTTAGCATTATAGTATCAAAATGAAATATTTGATAGAAAAAGGGAAAAGATCGATTAAACAGAAATAAGTAGTGTAATAAAATAAAGTTTTCTGAAGAAGTCTAAATACAATAAAATTAAAAAAATTTTCAATCTAAAAAAGTTTTAATCTAAGAGTTTTTTTTTTAAACAGGCAAATATCCTCCTTAAAATAGTAAAATTTATGAAGCATATTAGTAAATCATGAAAAAAAAATTATAAAAATGCAAAGAAAAAAAGAAATTTTGTTCAAAAAATAAAATATAATTTTTATTAGATTTTAGTTTTTATTTTTAAGCCAATTTTGATTTCTTTCCTTCTTTCGTTATTTCATTTCATATCATGACTTACATGTACATAAAAATAGTATATATGTAAACTATTAAATTGTGTATAATTGCATCTCTCTCTATATATATCACTATAAATTATATAATTGTTTTTTAAAAAAATTATTGGTAGCTGGGATTTGACTTTCAACTGCAAATTTAAAAAACTAGTCTTTTAAACTAGTTTACTCTTTTACTTTTTAGTCTACTAGTTTCTCTATCACTAGTCTATTTTAAAAAGGAAAGCTTATAAATTTTACCAGTGGCATAATGGAGAATATTAGAGGCCCCTTGCAAATTCAGGTTTTAGGCTCTAAGCCCACATATATACTTTGAATTAGTCAACCTTTGGGCCCCCTAGACTCGCCCCCCCCCTCAATGTGGGGGTGTACCTTATGCCACTGAATTTGACTTGTATTGTTTTTGATTACTATTCGTTAGATGACGAAACTTTTATCGATGAACTTTAAAATTTAAAAAAAAAAACTATGAAGTATCTTATCTTAAGTAAAATTTTATATTGGTACATTAACATGTTTTTGCCTGTTCTTAGACATCAAGAATTTACTAAACTGAACTTTCATTCATTTGGTAAATAAAGTTTTTTTTTTAATTCATAAACAAATGAGAGTGTGATTTAAAGTTGAGAATATTTCTTTTCATTATTTCTAAATGAATTTTGGAACAGATATTAAAAAATAAAAATTTTGACTTTTATGATACTTTTTGTATGTTTATTGCCATTTTTTTTATGTTTGAATTTTTCTTTACACTTTGTCTTTAATACTTGTATGATTTTTTAAGGAAAGAAATTTTATTTTATAAAAATTTTATCAACTAAAAATTCTTTTGTAAAATGAAAAGATTTTTAAAAAATGTTACATGAGTGGGTAGTGAGCTGCATTTTTAACAGCTGTTATTATAAGTATATTTGATACTTACGTATTATTGTAACCTGTTGGCAACATTAAATGAAACAAAGCATATGGTTTTTAATTCAGTGCATGTGACATATAGGAAAACGGAGTTGCCAACTTGGCTAGTTATTAATAGACTTGGCGATAGTTGTGATAATACATAAGTGCTGTATATTTATCTCCTTTTTAAAATTTCTATTGTTTATTTCTCTTTTAACTAAATGAGGGTTAATTTATGTATTTTTTTTTATCTTACACCCGTCTTCAACATCGCCATTAGTCGACGAGCAGCCCAATAAAATGATGATGAAGCATAAAAAGAATTAAAATTTGTCTCCGTAGAGTTGTCTACAAAAAACTTTAAAACAATAGGGCAGTGTCTGAGGTGGTCATAATCGATTTCACCCTGGTTACGCAGAGGGTACCAAGCAGAATCTTTTACTCCAATGCGATGTAAATGCCTTTGCATGTAGTCATGTCCAGAGTAAATGAAAGCACGCAACTCCAACAGATTGAGGCAGGGAACTCTACCACTTTTGTTAAGCAAGATATTCTACCTTTTACCTACAGCTGCTTCATCATACAGGGAGACTTTATCAATTTGCAGTTTACTGTAAATGATTCTTTTGATGTTACGCAGAGGCAAGGAAGAGTCAGGTTGGGACATGAGATCCCTCTTTAGCAAGCCTATCTGCTTTCTCATTTCCAGAAATGTTACAATGGCTGGGAATCCACTGGAGGGCAATGCTTTCTCTAGACTTCCCAAGTTCAGTTAATTTCATTCTACAGGATTTCACTAGAGCGTTTTCATTATATCTTGAGTTTATTAGAGACAAAATGGCAACTTGAGAATCAATAAAAAATACAATATGTTCAGAACAGCTTTCCAGTTTATCAATCTCAAATGATATTGCCGTTATCTCAACGTCAAAATAGACACAACATTTTCCAACAGGATAGCTAATACTGAAAGCACTTGAATAGGCTCCAGCACCAGCATTTTTAATAGCATCTTCTGCTGAACCATACATGGAACCATTTGTCAGGAGGATATCTGTAATGTATAGTAGCAAGAGCAGCAGTTTTTAAGTCACTTTGTACAGCAAATTGTTTACCAACACTCCAAACAAGATCCACGTGGCTCTCCAAAGTCATCTGGCACATAATAGGGTTAAGTTCCTGTGGGAAAACTTGGTGGTTAGTTGTAGGAATATTGAAAGTATCATAAGGATCATGAACAGTTGAAAGGAAAGACTTATGAGTTTTTAAGCTTTCGTTTGTGGGGGGTCTATAATAGCATAGGAAATTGTTTCTCCTTCTCAAGATCTTTTCAACCAGGTTCAGGGCACTTCTTTGACTCCTTTCACTCAAAGGTTCCAAATCTGTCTGGAGTTCCATTGCAGCTATAGGGATTGATTTGGCCCCACCAGTGATTAAACGCAACATGCTGTTTTGAAAAGATTAAGCCTATTTTTAACAGAATCAGAAGCAATTATTAAAACCTCATTTCCATACTCAACAACAGGTCGGACATAACACTTATAGGCTCTACTCAAAACATCTTGAGTTGAGCCCCAAGTTACACCAGCTAAACGCTTCAGCAGCTTAGATCTTGAGTAACCTGTGTCAACTGTTGAATTCATATGATTCTTCTATGTTAATTTTGGGTCTAAATGAATGCCCAAATAAACAGTGTCAAATGTCCGAGATAGAACTTTTTTATTGTACTGAAGTTGGATGTCATGGTGTTTAGTACTGAGAGATAATTAATTTATATTAAATTGTAGAATATAATGGGATATATATTTGAAGTGGTAGGAGTTGGTGTGGGGTCTATTATGTGTATAATAAATGGATTATTTGGTTCTTAATATAATATCGCTGTCCAATCCTTCAAATGAAAAGATGTCTCCTAATGTCATGATATGAATAGTGGGAAAATTGTTCTGTTGCATGTGTTAACACAAGAGTCTTGTTAACATGTATGACAGTATTTGTCAATGTGTTTTGATTTGGCAAAATTGGTGGATGGTATACTATATAAATACTGATGGTTTAACCTGTTAAAAAATAAGTCAATTGAAATTGGTGTTAATTCAGAATGCATATATTGTAATTTATAATTATCCTAAATTTTCACTTGCTAAGATTAAGCAAACAAAAAAAAAATCTAAATTTTGTTTTGAATATTTGAAGCAAAAATTTTGAAAAATAATCTAGAGTGATTACTGTAAAATCCGGCATATAACGCACACTTTGAACACAAAAAATAAAGATCAAAATTTATGGGTGCACGTTATACACTAGGTATAAAAATGAGAGCTTTAAAAATAAATTTAAGGAAAAAAAAGCTGAGCATAGAAAAAATTAGACTTCTTCTTCATATATCGAAATATTGTTTATTTAAAAGAAATGACATTCCTTATGAACAAAGAGTTGTAATTATAGAAGTATACTAGTTTTTTCTAAAGCTTGGAATAATCCCTCAAAAAAAATGACTTCACAAAACATAAGAACATTGTGCATGTACATTTCTGGTTTTTTTTTCATAAAAAGAGGGTTTTTGTAATACGGTAAATATATCTAAAATAAAAATTGCTGCTTGAAAGTATAGGCACGCATTATATGCCAGATTTTATGGTACTTGGTGTTGCAACCCTGTTACCTTTAACTTTTATAAATAAGAATTTAAGGAGAATTATGGTATATTCACTATAATTTATAGTAATAAAGTTAATTTTAAATATTTAAATAGTAATAAAGTTAATTTTAAATATATAAATTTTTTTGAAAAATAACCTTTGATTTTATAAGATATAAACTGATGCGAGTACAAAAATTTGTTGAACGTTACTCGAAGCTTTATAGGTTTATTTAAAAACACTTTTCTATTTTTTAAAAATAAATGTTAAAGTAATTTAATTGTAAGTTACATTCATTATAGCATTGTTATTGACTAAATCATTATTGAATTTAAAAAAAAAATTACTACTGAAAAATTTGACTTTTGTCAGTGTCTAAAATAGATCTTGGCTATGTAAAAATTATATATATATATATAATGTGTTTGAAAAGTTGTATGAAGTTGAGACTTTGAGGTGTATGTAAATGTTAATAGAATCATAGTAACTTGCATACAGATTACTTTGGTCTTGAAGTAGTGCATGAAACTACTAGTTTACTAGCTAGCTACTAGTAAATTAACAAATTTTTTGCAAATACTGATGAATGAGCAGTTTTGAGCATAAATAATTTATTATACTCCCAAATGAAAAAAAAAGTATTATCAACATATTTAATAGTTTGCTGTCAATATTGTATTCATCAATTTATCTTAGTTAAAACATTAGGAGTGAGCAACAATTAATGGATTCTTTATATATTTTTTTTTATATATTCTGAGGAAAGATGATAAAAAATACAACCTGATAACTTTGAATTTCAAATTATAGTGATATCTGTTGACAGTTTTACTATAGTTTAATTGATCATTTTCTTTCTAAATTAGGCAGTTATTTGGTTATGTTGATCTTACTTGGCTATATACTTTGGGTGTAATAATGTTTTGATATTACCTGTAAATATTAACTAAAGTTAAAAGAAAGCAAGTTGTGTTCTCAACATAAAACATTTTTAAGGTGTTTATTTTACTGGTTTAAATAAATGTTTTTCAATTTTTATTTGATTTGTTTAAATTTAAGAGGGGGATTTTTTATGTGTAAAGTTATTAAAAAAAATTTTTTTTTAGGCATCACTTGCACCTAAGCCAATGGAAAAAAATTCCATGGACTTAAGCAAGGCTGGTTCTTCTAACCTGCCTCCAGACTGGTTAGAAGAGTATTTAATAAAAGTAAGTTTTAATTTTTAAAATATGGTACATCATTTTACTCTTTTTGAGTTTAATAAGTATCTTAATGCATTATATACATATATATTAATATCATTGATACATTCCTCTTAGAAATAAAAACTGCTAAAGAGATGCAATTTGTAAAAAGAAGGGGAATAAAATCCTAGCTGTAGTTTACATATTTGGCAATTCAAAAAAATTGTGCTAAATTGCATCAATACCTTTTTTTTTACTAGAATTTTAATTAATATGACAATTATTCCCCAAGTTTTCAACAAGTAAAGATTTATATTAAAATGGGATCTACAACTGTAAAGGAAATACATTTCACATTATCCAAAAACCTTGCAAGATGAAATAAAGGTTATTTAATTTGAAAACCCATTTATGTGTAAAAAAAATGATAGAAAATCTATTGTATAAGTATTAAAATCACTGAAAGATTACCATACCTGCTGTTTTTGAATCCAATAAAGGTTTTCATTCAGTAATGACATTTTGAGACAACGAACAGTTTTCTGAAATATTTTACATGAACTTTTTATAAAAAAAAAAAATTATTATTAATATTTTGGCCTTTTGATTTTATAAATTCTATATATAATTCTTGGGACTTAGTTTAATAAATCTTCAGATCTTGTTAGAATCTTGAGCTCCATTTTATATATGGAGCAGTGTTTAAAAATTATTTAAAAAAAATATACCAAGTGTAATGCCTGTCAAAATAAAAATAGTTGTTGGTTGATGAATCCTTGTCCTCATCCTTTTATCTAACAATCAGTTATCCTAAATTCTAAATCAGTTTTGTTGAAAAAGTATAAGAAATAGCTATTTTTTTCATTATTTCAGAGCTATGTAAAAAGAAAGTTTGTAAAATTATGAGTTATATATATATGTATATATATATATAAAGTTTTATTATAATATATCTAAAATATTTTATTTTCTGTAAATAGGAAAGTATTTTTTGCATGCAGCTTAAAATATGTATTTTACTGCAATTTTTATGAATTTCTTAATTAATGTTTTGAGATCTTTATTCCATGTTTTGAATTATTCGAGATAAGTTGTTATTTTATGTTATGTTAAACATTTCATTTCTTATACATATGTATATTTAAATAATAATATAAGGTACATTATTTTCTAAAAATTGTTAAGTGAATATGTTTTAAATGTAAGATATTAAATTTCTAAAACTTTTTTTTTAAGTATGTAGGTTATACAAATATGTAACCTTTCTTATCCATAATTTTATAACATTTGAAAAATGCTCATTACCTTATGATGTATATTTTTCATTTTACACTTCTATATGTCTTCCTTTCAAGCAGATAAAAATATCAAAAAGAATAAATCCTCTAATACATAAATGTGTTGATATTTATTTTCTAGATGAAATCTGAGATAAAAAAAGAAGTTCTTGATGAGCTGTTGCAAGTGTCTCAAGGTGAATTACCATCTCTTAATCCTGGAGCAACTGCAAAAGGGGATGAAAACCAGTCTGATTTTCAAGGTAAGATTGTTTCTGAGATGAATCTTCAATATTTAACTTTAAAGTTGAGCAAAAATAAAATTTATGCTTTATATCACATGTTTAATATAATAAAATATAAATATAGTTGTCACACACACATTCTGTTACTTGTTGGTATTGCATTGGTTATAAAATATATATAAATTAATTTTTTTATCTAACTTTTTAAGGAAGTATATGTTTTATTTGTCTCTGTTTGTTACTACCATTACACAATGAACTTGGATTTAAGAAAAGCAATTTCAAACGATGAACAAAGATTTTTAAATTAATGTTCATCTACTAAATTTCTTGTGCTTCCTGCTCATCTAATATAAATCAAAACTCAAATGAAATATAATTTCTCTTAATTCAAAGCGACTTATATGATAAAGATCAATTTATGCTTTTTTACACATATTTTGTGTGATGGAAATTTAAATAGAATTTTTCATTTATTTACTTATTATTCTAGATTAATTGTATTTTTTATATAAGTGCTGTTATTAATTATCTGGGCTGTCTTTTTATTTGGGAAGTAGTGTTTTCGTGTTAAATTATTTATGATTTGGATAGAAATTATGGTTGTAAAAAGTATTTTTATATACTCTAATATGATGAGAATTTAGAGCTACTTTTTAAATAAGCAAATAATGTTTTAAAAAAGGTGTCTTAAATGCTGTCTGTCTTAAATGGTAAAATATACTTGTGGAATATTGACCACAATTTATTTTAGATAAGCGTGTTCTTTAAAATTTGATTCTAAAATGTTTTAATAATTCTTAGTGAAAATATTAAGTCTCTTGTATTGTAAAATACAATAATTGAATTATATTATTCCTGTATTTGTGCATTTATAAATCGGTATGGCTTCCAATTTTTTTGAAAATGTTTCATTGTATTCCTGCATTATTTCTTATGTGACTTCTTGTAGATGCTCATTTCTTTTAATATAATTAACGAAGATTTCCTCCTATCTCGCATTTCTTTCTTAGGAGAAGTTGTCCATGTAGGCATCTACTGTGATAATTGTGATCAACTTATTCATGGAATCCGGTATAAGTGTGGGTAAGCTTTAGTTCTCCTTTTTTCTATTATAAATTAGTTTCATTCATCTCTCTATTTTTTTTATACTTAAATACTTTTTATTTACAGTTGGCATGGACTGATTTTAGAATCTAAATGCAAATATTTGTTTTAAACTTTAAAAAAAAATTTAATTTTAACTCTTTGAAAAATTATTGATAGATGTGCCATTTTGAAAATATAATTATATTTGTATTATTTATTCTTTACACATATGTGCATAATTTGTGTCTTTACAATTTTGATTAATTTTATAAATATTTTAAGATTAAATTGTTACATTTTGTATCATATTTTCAGATTTGAAAACATTTTTCACCTTTTTTATTCTTTGTACAATTTCTCATTGAGAAAGATCTCTGTTTTAATTGTAAATATTTAGTGTATAGTTTTGAAATGTAGGACTTTTCTTTACAGAAACTGTTCTGATTTTGATCTTTGTCAAGAATGTGAGAGTTTACCAAATATTCATAATAAAAATCACATTTTCCTAAAAATACGCTATCCTATTGCATTGAAAATGTATCTTCGACAAAAAGGCCAAGAAATTTTGACCACTCCAAATCCAGGAAAAACATACATGGGCTCAAGAAGTCGTCAAGCTAAAAAGTTAGTTAATTATTTTAATATTTTTTTCTTGTGAGTTTTGTTCACGTAACTATAGTAAATTTATTTTAAGGCATTTTTTGGAAATTTTGTTTTAGTAAACAATGATTTCTTAAATTTCTTCTATTTTTTAGACTTTATGAAGCTAAATTTGTACATGATGATACTGTGCCAGATAGTACTGTTTTGCCACCTTCTATTAAATTTTTGAAGAGGTGGAGAGTAATAAATACTGGTCTTAGGGTTTGGACACATGCTACAAAAGTAAGTTCATGTATACACACACATATATATAATGTAGCCTTAAATAAAAATTTTAATATATCATTGATAAATTATTAAAAAAAATATTCTGTAATCATTACAAGGTTTGCATCTCATTGCTTTTTTGTTTGTTGATTTTAAAAAATTTGCATTGGAATTCAATTTACAAATGAAGTTACTGTCAATAATTGAAAAGTTTCTAATCTGCAAATAATTGTTGTGGAAACAAATATTTGAATTTTGTACTTTAGATTAAGTTTTTGAATGAAACTTTTAGTAATACAGAATTTTTCCTCAATATCCTTTTGTATTATAAAAGTTTTTTATTTACTATTTCTGAGTTCAGAGTTCGTTAATTGAATACTGGGTATGATAGAACTCAGATAATTTAAAGGAAACATTATCCAGCATTGGAAAAGTGGTGTTAAATTATCTTAATAAGTATAGGTCAAGTGTTCAGTCTTTTCTCTGAATCATATTTAAAAAAAGGATGAGTCAATTTAGGTTACCTATAAAGTACACCAACAATAGCTAATAAGTAAGTAAATGTTATTAATATAACCTTGCATCAAATGAAGGATGCTTGAAATTATTTCGATGTTGCTAAATATTTCTATGTTTACTTCAGTGGACATAGTTACAGTTTTTGATAAGTTCTCATAGTGCTCATAAAGTATTCTGATCCTAGTTTTATTCTCTTAATGTTTAATTTTTAAAAATGGCTTCTTGTAAATGTTCATGCCTCTGAGCATTAATGCCTTAATACAAGTGCTAATCAAAAGCAAGATGTATATTTTTCTCTAGAGAGAAGAAAAATTAATAAATTATACATAAGATTTTTTTTTTGAATAAATGTCAGATTTTAGCTCTTGGTATTTCATTTGAAAATTGACAGGTAGCATTTTTAAGTTAGTTGATTATTTTTTTGAAACTTGTTTTTATATTTCCATATCAATTCTAAAGAAAACTATATAATATATGTATTGCTGTAGAAAATGTAGTTATTTTCAAGTAGCATTGTAATTTTTCTTAAATTATGTAGTTGCATCTGATACAAGGCTCTCCTGGTTTTATACCAAGCACTGATCATGTTGATGTACCCCATCTCAAACCTGGCGAAGAAGGTGTTATATCTGTGACTTTTACAACTCCGCCTTATCCTGGGGTCTATCGAAGTCATTGGAATTTTTGTCATAAAAGTCGCCCATTTGGTGACATTGTTTGGTGCCACATTATTGTGAAATCTTTGGAAGACATACAGAAAGAAAAATCAGAGGTAGAAAATATACAGAATGAGAAAACTATGTCTGAAATAGTAAGTATTGAATATCTATTAGTTAAAAATTTCAGGTATTAGATCTATCTGCTTTAAAGTTGCTCTACATGTATGATTTATTACAAAATGAAATGTGCAAAACTCATAACTTGAATGTTATAATTCTAATTTCTGATTGATTTTAAGTTTTTAAAATCAAGGTAAAGCCAATTACACCATTACTTTTAACTAAATTGAAATTTTGTTTTATATATCAGTCAATTTTTAAAAAAAAAAAATAAATATATAAATAAATAGTTTATTGGATTAATTACTATTTAATATAGCATACTTATAACAATTGCAGACATTTGTAATTGTCCTTAGATCTTTTTAATTTTCTTATTATTTGTTAATATAAAAAAAAATTGATGTCTGATTTATACATGTTTGGAAGTTTAATCCTTTTCTTGCTTTAGGTGAAAATTTTTTTTATATATATAATCAAAATATTAAATTACTATAAATCATATTTAAAGCAAACAATAAGCGAGAAAATAGCAGTATAATACAGGATATAAATAAAATAGCCACAGTAAAACATTAGCCAACTCTTGGACTTAGGGTAAAGATTACAAGGTTAAGCATAACTTTAGGTATCAATTTTTGTCTGCATTACTGGGCTGAAATAGAATTAAGAAAAAGTATTACTTAAAATTAAAAATACTAAAATTAATTTGTAAAAATATCTAAATCACCATAATCCAAGAGTATCAAAAAGTAATATACTTTTTTATTATCAACCCAAATAATGGAAATAACTGGCTAGTATTTTAAGAAGTAATTGTTTATAAATCTATTCTAAACAAATCAGTGTTTGATAGTTAGAAAATAATTACAAATGCACGAAATCAATTTTTTAAACGAAAGTGTAAAAAAATAGAATTGATAAATTGTACAAAAATTCTAAACAAATTAACTAGTATGACATTAGTAAGTAATAATAATAAATATAAGATATAAATTAATTCAAACCAACATTAAACTTTAAGTTAAAAGTAATTGAATAAAATAATCATGTTTTTTGTTTTTAAGCAGTACTTTATGGTTCTTTACAAAAAATATTAATTTTATCTCTGTTTTTCTTTTTATTAATTAATACATTTTTATAACACATATTTCCTTTATAGCTGGAATACAAAAATCTGTTTAGTAGATATAACAGGAATATTAATGTAGCTTTAATCCCAGAAGGTCCTGGTCTTGTAATCTTTAAAATGTCTAAATTTATTCAAATAGTCCTTATATTTCCAAGGATTCTGAACCTTTAAAAATATCTCCATCAGTTATATTAAAATAATTTTATTCTATCTTCATGCTTAAACTATAACTCAACTAATGCAATTCCCCTTTATACAAAAATATATAGAATTCACCAACTCTATAAACTCTTGTAATTTAAAGAGTAAACTCCTATAATCAAATAATATTTTTAAAAAAAAGCTTTTGACATTTGATTATTATAACTAAGTCAATTTCATTGATACACCTTGTATGTGAATGATCCTACTACTAACAATGGCCTAAATCAGTGGCATAACAAGAGACTATTAGGGCCCCCTGCAAAGTTAGGTTTTGGGCCTCCCCACAATGCGGGGGTGTACATTACGCCACTGGCCTAAATTAATATAGCCATAGACAACCAAAACACAAAGTAATCCACAAAAGTAGCTCTATAGAAACACATCACAATAATTTTATATTGATGCTGTACCTACCTTATTGATTCACTACTGGGCAAAGATTAACTAAAAGTGAACTTGAACATGTTTAATTCTTAATGATCACATGATAAACATAATCATATGTTTTCTGTCGTTAATTTAAAACTAACATTAGTCTTGTACTTATTGTTACACTTAAAAATCTTAAGTTCAGTTACAAATTGAAAAAATTTTCCAAGGTTTATTAACAAAAATTCTTTTTGTATGAGTTCTTTTAAACCAAGGGCTTTTTTTTTCATTATTACTGACAAATATGTATTTTTAAAAGAAAGATCCTGTATATATAAAAAAAAAAAGCTAGCTACAGTGAGAGTCATAAATTAATTGGCTGGAAACATGGGATTGCATTTATTATGCATATATGATGTCACGTGTGTGTGTGAAATTATTCCATTGCCAATCATTAGTACAAAATATTATATAATTATAAATTTAAAAATAAAGCAACCTTGGAATATAATGAAGAAGAAAAATTCATAATTATAAAACAATTTAAGACGTATGAATCAATAACGCATACAAAATAACGTGTAACACATCAAAATTAATAAAAATAAAAAATTGTGCTTTGAAAAACCATATCTATAGTTATTGATTATATTTTATTTATCAAAAACATTGAAATGTGTTTTTTATGTTCACACAAACCTAACTATGCTTTACATAATTTATGGAATAATCTTACTTGTTTTAAATTACATGAAAATTTCTATTTGCATTTTGTAGTTGTCCTTTTTTTGGTTGGAACATTTTTTCTGGGTTGTAAAATTTTTTTAGGCTAGTTTATTAAATAAGAGGATTTTTGCTGTAATTTTTAAAAAATTTTAAAGCTTTTTATTAACATTTGTGGCTTTTGTATCTAAATGTTGATTGATAAAAATCAGATAATGTATATGACATTTTCATAAATTTTTTTATGAGCTTTTATATAAATGAAATTAATTTTTAGAAATAGTTTTTGGAAATCTGAATAGCTATTTAAGTTTTGGAAATTTTCTGCTTTTTCCAAAAATAACTATTTAGTGAGGAACATTTTGAGGTTGACTTCACTTTATATGCTTTAAAATTTTACTTTTAGATTGTTTCTTCAGAGATGGAAAAAGGTGAGATGACTGAACAGATGAAGTACTGTCATTTTATCCTAAAAGAATTATTTGAGAAACATAAGGTCAGTGATTTTTTTTAATGTATGTATATGTGTTTTGTATGCTCTTGGGGTAATTTAATAACTTTAGGAAATTCTCACAACCCTATATAATAAATTGTTGTATAGTTATTTATTTATTTGCTTGTTAAGTTTTAATTTTTGGAAAATAACATTGATTGCTTTTAAAATTTGAAAAAATTATTGTATTAGAATGCATTTTTCAAAATACTTTAATAGATATTAAGATGGGAGTATTATATCATGTGTTTTATACAAGGTGGGGCATATAAAAGTGACCCGGAGAACAGAGTTCCATGTTACAAAGAAACACTGCAAAGGAAAGGAGATAATTTGCTAACCTGCTTATAGTAAATGTTGAAAATAAGCATCATTCATCTCTTGGCACTTTTGGGCCCAGGCTAGCAAGTTGCAGGAGGCAGATTGAAGCTGGAATCAATGCAATTTTATCAGAAATGTTCTGCTGCATTTTTTGAAGACTGAGTGATACTTGAGAATTCCTCACAAAAAGTAATCACACACTGACAGATCAGACTGACCTCTGCTAACAACTTTGTTATGAGTGAAAATTGTGTAAACATGATCTATGGGGTTCAGTGGGATGTATGGGGAGTTGCATTATCCTGTTAGAAGTAACTTTTGGTCTTTTCTTCCTTAGTTAATGTTGCCATAAATGGATTGCTACTGATCAATTCACATTGACACAGCTCGTGCTGAGTTTTGAACTGATTTCAATCACTTGGTGTGCATGTCATGTCCAATCGTATCCACTCCTCAGGGCCATTGCTCCACCCCTGTAGAAATTAAGATTTTTTCTTAGTAATGTAATTGAAAACTAAGCAAAGATCAATTTTTTAACCAGTATTCAAGTTCTTGAATTTTTCAAATAGTTCTTGCACAGAATGCTAATTTAACATTTTTAACATTTCACTTTAAATTAATTCTTAGTTTAGAATATTAATTGGTTTTTTGTGGTTATTGGTTATTTTATGTTTTGTTTGGTATTTTCTCTCTCTCCTTAGTTTGTAAATTTGACAGTACAGAGTGATGGGATCAAATAGGCAATTTCAGATTTGCTTGCAGTTGTAGATGAAGTTGAATTTTTTTTAAAGATGTATTTTCACTACTCTTTATAAATTCAGATTTTTTTAGATATTTGGTTCTCATTTTGTAGCATAAAATGTCATGTGCATATATTGTTTCTTGGAAAAATGAAGGGAGGATAACAACTGTCTTGCATTTTTTTTAAATGTTATATATAAATATAGGGGGTATTTCTCTTTCTCAATTTGTTTATCATTTCTTGACTTTCAAGATTATAAATTTTAAGAAAAATTTGCTTATTTTTGTAATAGTGTTTCATATTTGATAATTGTTCTTAAATTAATAATGTTAATTATCAGCTACACTTTCATGTATAATTTTTTAAAGAATTAACATTAAGAACATACTTAATCTCAAAAACTTAATTTACTAATGATTTCCTTAAGTTAAATATAAAATATACATGTTATTGAGAAAATTCAGTGTAAAGTCAAGAAGATGAATATACTAAGATCCTATGTAGTGCATGCAATGAAGTACCATTAAGCATTTTATAAACCTGTAATGTATCATGAAAATAGTGATTGGTTTGTCATCCCATTAACAGTAAAAAAATACTTATAAAGAAATAAGAGGACATATTATTTTAATGAAAAGTAAATTGAAGCAATATTTAAAATGAAATAAATTTAAATTTTGGGAATATGTGTTGTAATTTTTTTTTTTTTTTTGCCATTAATTTAGATGTATGCAGGGCCATTCTATCAATTAAATCTCAAAAATTACAGCGAAAAAATCACAATGCCAATGGATATTTATACTGTACAGGTAAGTTTCAAAAAAATTTTCGACAATTATTTTTTTAAGATAAAAGGTTTTAAAATGAAATATTAAGAGCATTTTTTTAAACCCAAGTTTTTCTAAAAAGTTATACTGTAGAAATGAAGCTAGTAAGACAACATATCTGAGTATTTTATGATGCTTGAGCAAAGCCATCCAAAAATGCCTGAATTTTATTGAGAGGGTTTGTAGATTTTTTGCATCATCGTATTGCACTTTCTCATAAGCACAATTATCCTTTAGAATGGTACAATTACAGTTCCATAAGAGCTCCATATTCATGGCACTGTGTGCCTCTTTCTTATTTCCACAATTGGAACTGAGTCTTTGGTCACCATTTTGAGTTCTTAAATGCAAGGGATTTAAAACAAATCTTATGACGAGGTTTGACAAAAATGACTCTTAAGGCATATTTTGAGAATTAGTAAAAATGTTGACAAAAGTGTATTAAAATAAGAGAAGATTTAATAAATTTTGACTATATATATAATAAATTGTTGCCCTGTTTTACGGCATTTCAGAAATTTTTTTTTATCACAGTAGAATTGAATTTAAATTGCAAACTTATTTCATTTAAAATCAAAGTAATAAAAGAAAAATCAAGTTAACTGCAGTTTTCTGCTTTCATTTTGCTACTTAAGTGTATCATAATTGGAGCACAAATTCTGTACACATATCAAATATCATGCTTCTTTAAAACTAACAAATTACACATAATCGGCTGTCTTTACCAATTGAAAGAGAAAAGTTATTTAAACTATTTTATGACTTTTATTTGGTTGGTAGAACTGGCAAAACTAAAGAAAGAAAAATGATCCATTAAAGAAAAAGCGTAATTTCCTCCTGTAGTAACTGTTAGAAAAGGATGATAATAAAGCATGTTAATTAGTTCACAGCAGTTTCTTGGATCTTTTTTTAATTATTAGTATTATTAGTTGATTTAAATGGTGTTCTGTACATTTTTGAGATTTTATGAATTTTCTAATTTCCCTCTTCATTTTTCTGAAACTCTGATAAGACCATTTATAGTATCTTTTTTTCTTCCAGTTTCACAAATGTATTGGTCATTATGTAAATATCTTTTTTACCAAAGATCCTAATTCATTTATCTTTTATTCACAAAATTACATTGTAATCTTTCATACTAAAATGTATGTGTTAAAATAGTTTATTATTTTTTAAGTTTTTCTCTTTATAGCTTAATTACTTGCAAACTGTGAATATAGATTTTCAAATTTAAGAACTGATATTAAGCATTAATTTTGGAGGATATAAGGCTGTTTGAGACAAGGTTAGATTTTTTATCCCCTATGCAAAGAATTTAATGTGTCTTATTACTTTTACTGGACACTATAGCTAAAAATGCGAGTGCTTTATGCTGCAGACTTGAAAGATGTGTTTTTGGATTATAATTATAATGTATGTAAATTGCTCTTGACTGGATAGTTATTTTTTAATCATATAATTCTCACCTAAATATGTCAAATGTACTCAAGACTATTATTCTGTTAAATGCCCATTTATTTGCTTAATATTTAATTTATAAAACCTTTTATGCTTAGAATTTTCCTTCTTTTAGATTAAATTGAAAAAATCCCTGTACACAACTCCAGATGAATTTTATGCTGATATGCAATTGATATGGATGAATTGTTATGAGCATCATCGTGAATACCAATCCAAAAGCACAGCAAAAAAGTTTCAGGCAAGTATGCTTTATTTTAACAAATTTGTAATATAATGTAGTTCTTAGAGTACATACAGTTAGCACATAAAGTATCTAAGGATAAATCTGCTGCTTGCTTTATCTCTAAAATGTATTATCTCATGTATTGAATTGTATTTTAATCATTTAAAATGTAATTTTTTTTAAAAAAAATTAGATGATTTTGGAAGTTTTGTATATATAATGAATACACTATCAGAGAGTATATTGGAAGTATAAATTCAATTTTAATTTATGCCTCATTTTATTTTTTTATTAATTTAATTTCATAGGAGATTTTTGAAAATCTATACTCTAAAATGCCAAATGAGCCCACCTCAGTTACAGAAATTTCAACGCCTACAATCAAAGTAGAAAGTGGTGTACAGTCTTCTGACTCAACTGGGTTACCTTCTAGTAATTGTGATGAAGATAAAAAAAGAGAATTAAAGGTATGGCTACTACAAGAAGTAAATGTTTTAAAAAAATGCATTATTATGATTTTTTATCCTTGAAAATTAAATTCTTATTCTGAATCACTTGTATTTAATGTGTGTAATTTATCTTAAAAATTATGTTATATTATAAATTAACTAAAAATATGCTGTAAGTGAAATAGATTGAAACTTATGGATTTATCCTCTTCCAAGTAATTCTCACTTTAATGCAGTGATGTTTTGCATGTTTTTCGTATTAATCTTAATTTGCTTATTAATTTTTTGAACTGAAATAGCAGTACTGAATTCTAAAAATATATTGTGGCTAGGTAAATTTGTTAATCAAAGCGTTGTTTTTATCATTTATGAGAAATTTAAACTTTCATTAGAAGTAATTTTTTTGTTTCATTATAGTCCTAATACTTTCAACTATATTTATGGAACCTTATATGCAGTAAATTGACTTATGAAAATAGTATTTTGAGGAAAAGATAGTGTTGATTTTTTAACATGAATTTAGGAAATTTAATACAGCATTAAAATGTTATAAATAAAGTATTTTAAAAGTAACTTATAAAAATCAGTTGATGCTGTTATTGTAATTCTAAAATTTTATTTCATTAATTCCATATGCTTAAATGGATATACAATTAAAAATTATATATACAGTGGAACCTTTGCTTAATGAGCATGTTTCATTTGAGAAGCATACTCATGGTGAAATAGATTGAAAAGTTCAATGATTTTTTCTACATAATTTAATGTAAAATATTGAAATACATTCCCTTCTGAAAAAAAAAAAAAGAATACTTATGATAGGAGTGTGAATCAAATTAATCTTTTCTTGTATTGTTGAATGAAATCTAAAGTGGGAATTCATTTGCTAAAACAAAAGATTAAAAATAATAAAGAGTTTGTTTATTATTTATATTACACACTAATTCTTTTTTGAGAAGCCTTCTAGAGATATGTTTTTGTCAACATTGCAAAATGTGATGAAAATGCAATACAGCATTATCATTCACCTGCAAGAACTCATGCATGAGACTTTCTCTTCGTGCTCATTAAATTTCATTTAAAAATAATTTTTTTAGTGTATGCATTTTTAATCTTTTAAATTTAGAAATTTGTTTTATAATAGAAAGTGTAATTTGTAAATAATTGAGAATTATTACAATTATACTGACTCAGAATTATACTAAATATAAAAATTAAAATGTATTAAGGCTTACATCTTACAAAAAATCCATTTTGATGTATAGGCATATTACACCTTATATGGCATTTCTTTGTTTTTGCCTCATGGACAGTAATAACAAAATCCCAGTTTTATTTCATCTGGCCCAGCTTCCTTACTGTCTTTTGCTAAAACCATTTAATTTTTTTCTCCTATTGAAATTGCTTGAGTCTGAGATCTGTCATGTCCATATTAATGACTTTTCATTACATCTAGAGCCATTTGCTTTAGCAATATAATCTTTGTTCTTTTGTAATTCCTGTGTTCAACTTGAATATAATTTGACAATATATTCCTCCAATATTTAATGAAGGGAAAATAAGTCATAGGCCATTGGCAATTTTTTTAGATAGAACTGGTGACTTTCATTGTATCAGCTGTATCTGCATTGTGCTTTCAAATAGGTAATAAAAAGTTATAACCTGGGGTTTTGGTGGCATTACCAGAGGATTTGTTGCTTTTATTATAAAGAGCTGAAATTATCCCAAAACAAATTTATATATTTTCTAGTTTATAAAAGACTAACACATCCCCCCCCCCTTTATAATGAAATTCAATATTAAGCTGGATGGGTGGGAGGGTTCAATTCTTCACATTTTCAATAAGTTATCACTATGGTGTATAATTTTGTATTAGGTGGTGAGGTCTATAATTGTTATACATAATTAATTATTATATATCTGATTAATATAAAAGTGTAACACTAATTAGAAAATTTCGGCTTGTGTTAAACACATATTAAAACATCAGAAGGTACTTAATGGGAAAAATTCTCTTGCTGATCAAAAAATTGAAGCAGTAAAACTTGTGTAATAAGAAATATGTAAAAGGCTCACTAGTAAAGTACTGGATTCACTTATGTCATTCTCTGTGTGTAACTAACACTAACACCAGAAGTCTTAAAACTCAGCTAGAGAAAGCAACACACTTGCCTGTCATGCTAAATAAATTGAATATGCATTTATTCATTTCTTATTCCCCTCCCCCCATTTTATCCTCCTTGTTATGCTGACATGTCATCTTTCCCTCTGATTGCTTTCCTTCATTTGCTATGCCTCTGTGTTTCAGCTTCTGATTCCTTTACTCCAGCATAGCCTACACTTGATTAAATTGCTTGTTTCAGCTATTCTCATATGCAGGGGGAAAAAAGGCTTTGCCTTTATATGTTCCCCAATCCTTAAAACTTGTTGTACGGAATATTTTTCATAATGGAAGTTATTTTTATAATTTGTTTTGCTCATGTGAATTGCTCATTTTCTGAGATGCTCATCAAACAAGATTCCACTGTTTGCTATTCATTTGTCAGTTGAAAATAATGCCATATTCATACTTTATATGAGCTTAAGACATTATTTGCCAAAAATTTGATTTCTTTTTTTAGAGTGTAGAAAACAAACAAGATAAAGTTGCTTGCATTGCAGAAGTTTTAACTGCTGTAAAAAAAGAGCATGACAGAGGAAACTTGGTTCCAAGAAAATTAGTGGTTTCATCACATACAGCTACTCCAAACAACACACCTTTTGGTACATGTTATTTGTTTTTCAAAATATTGTTTAATCATGTTTGCTATATAGAAAATTGACAACTTTTGATATATTAATATGATATATTTTTTTAGAAAGTATTGTTTCTATTTTTATTTTAAAAAGTGAATTATATCAAAAGTAAATTAGAATTTGTACTCACTATCTCTGTATGACTTTGCAACAACTTTTTTTAGATGAATCTTTTTATGCTCATGATTCTTTCATTTATAACATGTTTTAATCTATACTAATAAAAGAAAGAGTTTGTGTGTGTGTGTGTGTGTTTCAGCTGTTTCGGCGAAATTAAGCAATACAGAAGTATGAAACTTGGCATGTAGAAGCTATAGTTTTTTTTTTTTTTTTTTTTTTTTTGTTTTTTTTATTGAAATTTGTGTCAGTGATCAGAAGCTATGAGGTTGTTATGCTATTAACCTCGAAGAGTTTTTTTCGAAATTCGCTTTAGATTTTTTTAAAATTCAATTTTTATGCGATTTTTCAGTTAAATGGAGATATGACGTCATCAGCCATGCCAAGTCATAACTTTGCGAAAATTAATGTTTCGAGCTGTTTTGGGGGGAATTTCAACACATTTTATAGTAAATATACTTATTTATGGTTGTATTTATTCATTTTTTAAACTCTTAATTGGAGGAATTACAGTTGTTTTTCAAAAAAAAATCATCCTAAGAAAATGTTTTTTCTAAATTTTATTTTTCCTATTGGCAACACTAATTTGTTAACAGTAAACAGTTGGAAGATGCATTGGTTTTCCAGTTAAGCCTATTATGTATTTTTTCAATAACTAAATTAAATTCGTTTAATATACACTTTTGTTTTGCTTATATTTTGAATGATTATTCCGAACCATTTATGGGTTTAGATTTAATTTTTTTTTTTTTCACCTTAAAAATTTCTGATTTGTGTGTAGTCAATTGTAATTTCTGTTTTGGTTTAAGGCAGCGTCACATTTATTATTCTTTTTTCATTTCGACCTTCATGTATTCATTTGATTCTTCTGTGTTGTTTCTGGTTTTAGATTAAACTGTGTCATTTATCTTCCAAAATTTCTGATTTTTTTTTGTGGTCAGAGGTTTCATGTTATAATTTTTTTTTTTTACAGTAATGCTAAATTGAATTGGTTTAATATGCATTTTTATGGTTTTCAGTTGTTTATGTTGATTGTTTAGATGTTGTGTTTACTATTTTAGGTTAAGTGCCACGTTTATTTTATGAACTACCATTAGAGGTAATTATTTTCAATTGTTAATGTTGATTAATATGTTGTTCTAAACAATGACCCAAGTATACGAGCTGTTGAATTTTAGGTATGATACATCCCCTTGCCATGTTGTCCCAAATGATGGTGATGGCTTCTGTCTCTTCAGTTCAATTTCTTATTTGTTGTGTGCAATCCAGTATTATTGTTCGACGGGCTGTTCATTTATTATCGACAACTGGAATAGATTTAAGGTATTTACACTTGATCATGAATTGAACAACTACTCATCTGGCGAAGCGTATAAAACTGCCATGTTGAACCCTAGGACTTATTGCTCCGCTTCTGAGTTACAGGCTGTCTGAACTCTGTTCTTTCGGTTTCCAGATTTTTCATAAGGGATATCTCTTTGCTGTATTTTGGTGAGAATTTTCAAACTGTGTTAAAAACATGAGGTTCAGTGGCAAAAACTTGGATACCTATGTGTTTGTTTCTTCTTATATTGAATCAAAATTTTTGAAAGCAACACTTAAGTCATCAGAAATTCTTAAGCTGGGAAAAAATGACTATATAAAATCTAAAACCAGAAACAGTACAGAAGAATCAAATCTATACATATAAAGGTCAAAATGAAAATAGAATAATAAACCTGACACAGCCTTAAATCAAAATAGGTATTACAATTGACTACATACCAAATAAATCAAATTTTTAAGTTGAAAAGAAATGACAGAATTAAATCTAAACCCAGAAGAGGTTTGGAATAATCATACCAAAAATAAGGTAAAACAATGTATATTAAACTAATTTAGTTATTGAAAAAATATATAACATGTTTAGCTGGAAGACCGATGCATCTTCCTATCAGAATACAGTCTTAACCGTTTGGGTCCTAAGCAGTAATAACAAAGATTCTTGCGTGTTTTTATATTAAACAAGATATCAATCATTGGCATGGCCAAGTAATTTTAGCGCATTTTCACATGTTGTATTTTACAATAATGCAACTAATGAACTTTTTACTAACAGAAAGTAGTGTACTATGCTTAAAAAAAATTTTAAATAGCACGATTTGCGTGGTCCAAATTTTGACTGCGGTGATGTTAATACACAAGAATACAGATTTTTATTTACGTATAAGATTTTTTCTGACATGTTCCTTTTTTTTCTGTGGTGTTTATGGTAGTTTCATCTAAATCCGACCTTTGCTAATCTATTTAAGGTTGCTTTTCGGTTTGAATTGATGTTTACTAGGTTACTTCATTTGTTTATTTTATTACGTTTTCTGGCAAAATTAAGGCTTAATTTTCTTTTGTTTTCTATAACCTTTTAATTTAAATTATGCTATATTTTCTATTTTAGTGTCTCACATATGCAAGTTGGCAATTGTTGCAATAATACGTCAGTACCTTTTCTTTTTGTTATAAGCTATATTCTGGTACTATTTTGCTACATTGATGAAGCATGGAATTTGCCGATAAAGGTAAAAAGCAATAACATTTTTTGGAGCTTACGTATTATTGCAAAAAATGCCAACTTAATTAATAACTCGCCAAATTGGCAACCATATGCTTCATTTCATATAATGTCGCCAATAGGTTGTGATAATATGTAAGTACCATAGAAAATGACACTCCATTCAAACTAATTGGGATTATCAGATTGCCGATATCATGATTTAAGTTAGAATTTATGATACTTACATATAAGCATCATCACAGCCAATTTGGTGCAATCCTAATCGCTTCTTGATATTAAAACAACAAAGATTCTTACATGTTTTTATATATAAAAAAAATCAGTCACATTTTGTTGGGATTTGCTTAGTGCCAGTTTGGTTGTATTGATGCTAATACGTAAGAACACGAAGGGCTAATATGAATTTTTACTTACATATGAGATTTTCTGACATATTTTCCAACATGTTATTAAATAGATTTTGGCATATGTTCTACATGCTGCTTATTTTATTTTTTTCTCCTCATACTTTTTATAACCGATAAGTACTCATTTTTTGATCTCATGGAAAGAAGGTTAACTTTATTCATCAAGAAGATCTTCATGGAAACTATTGATGTGATTGAATGCATAACAAAGTAATTTTCTTTTGCACTTCAAAATTCTGAGTTAATGCAATTTTTTGTTGTGTTGCATTATGGTTTAATTTTCCTTCTGACAATCGGTTCTTCATTTTGATTTTTGAAGATTTTATACATATGCATGGAATATATTTGTTACATATGTATACATTTCTATGACATTTTTTTTTTTTGGTTGAAAAAAAAGATTATTGCTTTCTTTCCTTCATCAGCAAATACCATATTTTCATCATTACAGAAAAATGCTTCAGATGCTGATTAATGTTGATCAGATTTTTTGTCACATGGCATATCATGGCTTAATTTTGCTTCTGACAATCTTCAAGTATATAAATTTATTTATATCATTTGTGATCCAAAAATGTTTGTGAAAAAAAGATGCAGCTTGATACGATTTTCTCATATTTCTCTTTGGATTTCTTTAAAATGAAATGTTGATGCGATTTTACTTCTCATGACATCAAGGTTTAATTTTGCTTCTGATATGTTCCTTATTTAGTTTTATGAAGATCATATAATTTATACATATGCTGTCCATATATGATATGTTTCAATGATCACTAATTATTTATCATTGTATTTTCTCATTTGTTTGTTCTTTACGACTGAATAAAAAATATTTTTAATCGAAATATTGCAAAAAAGTATTGTTTAAAAATTAATTTTTTTATCATCAAGGTTTAGTATTTCTCTCATTAGGTTCATTTTTTTTTTTTTTTTTATGTAGCTTTTTTTAATCTGTTTTAGATTGGTTTTTTTTTATTTTGGTTCTTGCTAATTTAATTTTTTCTCTATTGTATTACATCTAAATTTTATATTTAATCTAATATAGATGTTGGATAGTATTACATCCATTCCTCATGTAATTTAATGCGACAGTGAATTTAACTTAATAGTTTATTATAATATAGGCCTATTTTAGATATTTTTTAAAATTTTAGTTTGTACTAATTTAATTTTTTTCCAGTTGAAGGCTACCTAATATTTTATTTATGATAATATTTTAGTGAAAGGGTTTATCGTAATTAATTTTTTCTTCTGATTTATATATTTCATGTTATTTTACTCATAGTTCCCATAGCAGAAATATACTACTATTATCACTTTTCCGTTATAATTTGTATTTATATTTTAATTCCTATTTACCTTTTTAGCATGTTAATTTTCTCTCTTACATTACATACTTCATATGAAATCATTCTTAACTGTTAAGCAAAATTTCAATATGAACATTCATAAAAAAATAGCTTCTAACTTTTAGATACACTGCCCTGTAATGGCTCAGTCCTCTTTAAAATAAATCATGTTTGCAAAAAAAAAGCTGGATTTTTTAAAAAATTTAACCCGTGTGAAGAACGGGTACGACACATGAAATCAGTGTTGCCAACTTGGCGAGTTATTTTGAACATTGACATTGGTGCAATAAAATCTAAGAACCTACATTTTCTTCTATTGAGAAGGTTACTACTTTTCCTGATACTTACGTATTAGAGTCACTGCAGCCAAAGTGCTACTTTTTTCACCAAAATTTGATTTTTTTTCCCTTATAAGACACATAAGAATCTGTTATTTTGATATCGTGGTGCAAATTTTGCTGCGGTGACGCCAATACATAAGTACCCTTTTCCTTTATTGGCAGATTCCATGTTTTTCCATTGTAACAAAAAAGTAGAAAAATGTAACTTTAGAAAATGACACTCAATGTAAACTGATATTAACAGATTGTCAATATTGTGATTTTAAGTTAGAATTTCTATTTACGTATAATATTTTTTGTCATGCTTTTTTTGTTTTGTTCTGAGCTGCTTATGATAGTTTCATCAAAATCAAATCTTAACTTATCAATTTGAAGTAGCTTTTTGATTTGAATTAATATTATAATTTCAATGTACTATATGTAAGGTTACTTTTATATTTTTTTATTTCTTTTTCAATTTTAAATATTTAAGATTTTCAGTTTGTTGTTGTTGTTCAGAACTGTTTATGGCAATTTTATCAAATTTAGGGCTTACTTTTTCTGTTTTAATAACCTTTTAATTTAAATTAAAATATAATTCCTATTTCAGTTCTGAACTAATACTCTATATTAGATGTATTACTGAGATGTTAGATAGTATTATATGAGGTATGGGTGCAATGCTAATTTAATTTTTTTTCAGTTGAATGCTTTCTAATATTTCTTATTCATGATAGCATTTAGTGAATCAGTTTATCATCATTCATTTTTTCTTTCGGCTCATCTATTGCAGGTTATTTCTCCCATAGCAGAAACTCACTACTGCTATCACTTTTCTGTAATAATTTTTATTTATATTTGCATTCATTCATATCTATTTACTTTTTAGCTTGCTAATTTTCTCTCTTACATTGAAATATTTGTTTTTGTTAAATTATTATTTACTTTCAAGCCAAATTGCAATTTGTTTAAAATTATTTCTAATGTGAACATTCATTTGAAAAAAAATGTTTTTAATTTTTGGTTTTCTACTTCATACAGGGTTTTACCCTCCCTAAAAAAAATATTATAATTGCTATGATAGAAGAATTTTTGTTTTTAAAATTTAACCCGGGCGAAGAACGGGTATTTCAGCTAGTAAGATATAATAAAGGTGTTTACATTGTGAAAAACATTTAAAGATATGTTCAAAAATTTTTAATATATTAGAATGCTCAATGCTATGCTGCTATTTTAGATCATAGTAGCTATATATAATCAAATAATTGCATTATCTTTCAAATTTGTTTTATAATTTCAGAAATAATTAAGGAGATAATTATTAAATGTATAAGGATTTTTTTACACGTGTACAAAGAATTTTCTTCAATCCCTGACAAAAAAAATTGGCATAAAAATAGGCCTTGGTCCAATATTTAGTGATAAATGTTATTATTGTAAGATATTTGTATCATTTCAGGTTATTTAATGTAGATAAATACATGTATTGTACTAATTGTTATATATATAAACTCTGCAAGGTGTGTGTTTTATAAAAAGATAAAGCATTTCTTATCCTAAATACATTTTAAGTAATTTTATCATTTTTATAGCATTTATTTGTTTTAATTTAAAAGTATTTTTTTAAAAATTTCTTTGGTATAATTTGTTTGGAGACAAATCAATAGTTGTTTCAAAGTTATGCTTTTGGCAGACCCTTTTTTTTTTAACTGTAAAGATTGATAACTTAACAATTAACTTTTTTTATATATAGATTTAACACCTCCAAAATCTCCTGATCATCATGCAACAGTTAAAGAAATGCATAATGTTGCTGAAGACCATTCTTCTCAATATATTAAAGGTAATTTCTGAAATATTGAACTAGAATCTTTAATGTAATCAGCGTTATTTGTATATTGTTTATATAATTCCGCATGTATTTTAGGTCTATGTTCTATATATTTTTGAACCCTATTTCTCTAAAATGAATGAATTTAAAATTAAAGAGTTATGCAGACTAGATTAATATATTTCACAGTTGTGGTCACATTGGGCTTCTAAGAAAGTGTAACAAAAGTATACAGAGTGTTCATTCATTTAAAAAAAATGGATCCCTTTTAGCTTAGACTATATTTTTATAGCACTCACTATATTTATTTAATACACTCTGTAAAAAAAAAGTTTTTGGATTTGATTATATTGCATAGAAATATATATTTTCCTTTTTTTTAAATAGTTATTTCTTGTGATGACTCTCTCAGAATGTAAAAAAACAAAAACAAATATCACGTTTTAAAACTCTCTCTAATTAGAACACTTAGTATATTACTTTAGAAAAAAAAATGTATTATAAACATGTTAATTTATTTTTCTCTTTTTTTTAATTAAAGCTTGTAACTTTGCCATCTGTTCCTATTATTGAGAAGTTTTCATTTTCTGAATCCTAACTTGTAATTCCCAATTCAGAAGGCTATAGAAAACAAAGTGACAAATAGAGCAGAAAAGAACCTTTTAATAATTGTGGAAACACATTTTTTTACAACAGTTGTGTGTGTTGCCATTAGATGAAAGTACTCAATCAACTGGGTGTAGTCAGAGGAAATAGCATTTGTTTTTTCTAAAAAAGTTTTATGCTAGAATTTTCAAAATTACTGTCAAGAATGTTGGTGGAGTGGAAATATTTAACGGGAATATCCATGAATAGCATCCATTGAGAAAACAACTTATGCGTGCAATTTCAAAGAAACCAAGGGTTCGTATGATGCAAGATGAATTGATCATTTAGGTCTATTTGTAGATACCTATATCAAGAACCTTAGATCTCATCATGCCGGTGAGAAATTAGTGAGTTTAAAGCCAACAGTATAACAAATTATATGGGGAACTTTTTGTTTTACATTACTGCTAGAATGCTTTTTCATCCAAACTTTTATATTCATTGACCTCTATGTTGATTTACTAATTTTTTCCAATGTGTTGATAGCTTCTTCGAGAAAATAATTTTTAATGATATGGCTGCTTTCCTCCATGTGGATAGGTTAACTGTCTCAATGTTTACATTTGGGACATTAAATATCTGTTCAGTGGTGTGTACCTCACTCTAAGTGAATGTCCCCCCCCCCCTCCCTATCTTAGCCTCAATTGTATAGAAGTCATTTTTCTCTGTGGAAAAAACTATTAGTGATGTAATGTGCCTGTATGTACTATAACTGTGGTTAATGCCAAACTATTAGAAATCTAGTGATTTCATTTTTCAGCAAGATTGAGCTTCCTGAATTTAGTTTGGGGGTACATGTGAATACCTTAATGTTGAGTTACTCAACAGTGAATTGCAAATGCTTCCCAAGATAATCTTCCTTTTCTGTCCCAGATTTAATTCTGAGTAACTTTTTCCATATGAAACTATGCCAAATATCTTGTGACTGTACCATGTTTGGGAGAATTGTTGAACCTTAGGCCTTGATTGTTGAAATAGCAATAATAAAAAAAAAACATAATTCATACTTTTTTGTTTATATAGTGCAAAGTTCCTTTGTGCTATTGTTTAATAACTTTCCAAAACACTGGAGTTAATTATGAATTGCTATATAAATAAATATTTGGATAGATTATGAGTAAAAGTATATTCTAAACTTGTTTTTTAAAGCTGATCCTTAGTCACAGAATTTTTACCTAAAAAGTAATGTTTCACAGTTATATTAAACAAAAATCTCAAGTGAAAATATTCATAAAATAGAAAATAAATTGTGAATATATACTTGATATGTAATTTGTATTAATCAATTGTATAAAATATGCACACAAAAAAAATAATCCCTGGTTTTTTTTAAAAAAATTTTATTTAGAATTTTTTTTACATATTTGTAGATTCTGATGATGAATGTAGCATTGTAAGTTTAGGAAGCTCTGAATCTGACACTGAGTTTGTCGTAATCCCAATGCCAAAGTGTTTTAACCTGTCTGAATCTTTTGTTTCTCAACATGTTCCACAATGGTTGCAAGACTCGACCCATGATTCTGGTATGTAGTAGTGTTATTAACCATTTTATTATTTTTGACACATTTTTTTATTTCCTTGAAAAGATATGTGTTTACATATATATATACAGTCAGATCCTGATTTAATGAATTCATCAGGACTGAACATTTTGTTTGTTAAATCAAGGTTATTTGTTATATTGGAGTCCAAACAAAATACAAATTTTTTGCTCTTATCTTTTTGAAATTCACTAATGAGCAGCTACACAAAATACATCAATCATTAGAAATGACACATTTTTTTATTTAACAGCTACAAATACTATTAAATTATTATGCACCAATTAATTGAAAATTTTAAAATACTGATAGATGTTTGACAATCTGTTTGATTCCCTGACTCTAAAGAGTTTTCTTTCGACTTCATACAGAGAAGAAAATACTGTGTCATTTACATCCTGCTGCTTGAGGTTTTCAGTTTCCATATTATGTAAAGCATTGGTAAATGTAATAGTTTTGAAAGAAATTTCATTATCAATTTTTCTGCATCAGAATCGCTATTCATTGACTCCGACAAATCAGCAATTTCCAGAATTTCAGTTACATGGATTGGCAGTCCATCATCAAATGTAAAATCATTAAAATCTTAAAATATTCCATGCATTGTGGAGTGGGATAAGAAAGGAGTTTCCCTGTCTTATTAAACTGGTATGATAGGTTGCACTCATGACTCATCTGCACCTGTAAAGTCTAATTTCATTCTGCACCCTTTCCCATTGAAATTTGCTACAAACTAGACAAAATTTTGTATCTGTTCTGGACAAAAAGGATGTTATTGAGAAAAGAAATCCCAATTTTTTTAACACAAACTAATAAAGTAAATTTTTTTATTTGCTGAAATTTATTTATTGTTGATTAGGGGGGAGAGTGCCCTCATTTTAATTGTGGAAAGAGAAAAATTTGTTAAATCGTAAAGTTCGCTAAATAGGGTCCGACTGTGTATATATATTTGCATGTTATTTTGTCGACTAATTTTGGAAAGAGAAAAGAATATTTTACTTTATAAAATAATTTCGAAGGAAATGTTTATTTCTTGTCATATAAGTTTGTTTCTTATTCTACAATTTTTAGAAATGGGATAAATAATTTTGTGATAGTTATTACTTATATATCCTGAATATATATATATCCCCTCCCCTCGGGTCACACACGCTGCCTATAATATTTTCTGCTATTTTTGAGCTTGTTAAGAATTGCTTTGTAATCTGTATAGTCTTGGTACCAATATAGATATTTAAAAATGCATATATTTTTGTATTAATACTGAAAACATGCTACTCATGCCTTTAATATTAATAAACTGGGATTTATTATTAAAATAAAATTGATTAATACATAGATGTAGAATTTTAAATGTTTCTTATTTCTAAGATAAATTTTTTGAAAATTCATTTTGTTTTTAAATTTCTATCATCAGTATTTTGAATGATAAGCATTTTGTCTAGATCTGGTACCTTTTCCTATTAAAGAAACCAATTAATAAAAAAAAAACTAAGATGTTCTGCTTTATTTTTTTTATTAAATTGAAATATAAAAAAGTATAAATTTTTATGAATTCTGAAGTAGGGGAAATGTTAGATTTTCATGTGTAATATTTATTAGTTGATTGTTAAAGTTACTTTTGAAGTCTTAAATGTATTTCTTATTTGTCTCTTAGATTCTGGTCATCTTCATAAAACAATGCATAAAATGATGCAGTTAGGAAAACAGGAAGTTGGAATTATTTTAGATGAAAATGTGCAACCGAATAGTTCCACGCAAAAGACTCCCCCAACTTCAGAAACAGTTTCACAAGAAACTGGAGTACCAGAATTGTCTGTTATTTCTTGTGATCAGTCTTTGCTTGAAATTGTTGAAAAGCAGAAAAGTACACGGAAAACTAGTATATCCATTGTAACTGACGGCTCTTCATCTGAAGTGAGCATAATTGAAAGTGGAGATAACAGTCCAGTTGTAGAAAATGCAGCTCAGACTATTGAGTCAGTGAACCTCAAATTGATTTCTGAGGGCATTACAAATGAAAAAGCACATGAACTTGACACTGTTGTGAATGTTACACAGCAGGAAATAATAGAAGCTGAGGTAAGAAACGTTTGATTGTTTTTTTAGGAATTATAAATTCTATTCAAGAAATTTTTCATAATAATCAATATGATAGTTTTTATGCATTTTGTTTCTTTTGTGTGTTATATACTCCTTCAATTTCATTTCAGCAAATAGGCTACCAAGTAAATAATTGTATTGAGTTTAAATTTGTATTTTATACTAAATGTGTTTTTAAAAAAATTAAGTACTGTTTTGATATTTAAAAAGGAACAAGGTCAGTTTTTAAATAATTTTACTTTTCCATGAAAACATGTACAATAATTTCCATCAATATCAAGGCATTTATTGCATTGAACAAATATCTCTTGAATTCCTTCTTTATAAAAAAAAAAACTGCCATTTGGTTTGTTCTAAATATTTCAGCATGATTGTTTTGATAGTCATTGTTGCATTAATTTCTAATGTGCTTCTTTAAATGTTTGGTACTGATTATCATTAAAAGGGCATATATTATCATTTATGTGTCACACCAAGATAAATATCTTCAACCAAAGTATTTTGCCTTACTTTAAACAATCTGGCTTAAAGCTTATCTTTATTAGCATTATACCTTTTGTAAAAAATCAAGGCACTGCCTAAATTTTTTATTTTATCCAACCAAAGTATTTTGCCTTACTCTAAACAATCTGGCTTAAAGCTTATCTTTATTAGCATTATACCTTTTGTAAAAAATCAAGGCACTGCCTAAATTTTTTATTTTATCCAACTTAATCAGCATTTTTAAATCCTGCATGAGCACAATTCTGATATAGTAAAGTGATCTATCGCAGTTTTATGGATACTTCTTCTAAAAACTTGGGAAAAATTCATCATTATAGCATCTGCTTTTTTTAAAATTTTAGATGCTTTCACATTTCTTGCATTTTAGAAATGAATGATAGCACACATTCCACTATTAGGGGGGGGGGATAATTATCTTCTTTTCCAAGAGAACAAATGTACACATAAGAAAATGTTTTCATGATAGTATCTTGTAAATAGATGAAAGCACCTAGTGTGCATGCTTGAACAACTGAAACGGCCTTATTTAAAATGGCATTTTTAAATAAGTCTTCATACCAAATTTGTTTTTAGGAGTACTTTGTTAAAAGGAGAATGAATTATGTAAATGATTAAAATATATAATAATAAATTATTGAGTATTTCAAAAATGTAAATTTGCAGGATCAAAGCGGGGACATTCCTTCTAATACAACATTTCCAAAGTTTCCTGTGGAGTTCATCAGCAGTACTTATGATCCAACTCCTGCTACAATCATAGTTTCGAAGGAAGAAAGGTATATTCACTAAATTTAAAAAAATAATTCTCTCCTTGAGAGTTGTAATATTAAAAATGAGAGAGCCAAAGTAACACAGAAAAATTCCGTATTTAAAAGGTTGTAAATTTTTTTTTTAATGTTAGAAATTTTTAATATGAATAAAATTGTTATTTTGAATGATGTTTCTTTTATAATAAAATTATATTTACTTAAAATTTTTGAAGGAACTATTGATTATTTTATAATTTTATTTTCTGTGTGTTCTTTATTATTATTGTATTTTTGTTATGACTTTTCTTAAACCATTTAGTGTTAAGAAAATATTATTAAATGTAAAGAAACAAAGTAAAATAGTATACAGGATATTTTCTTGGTAAATTTTTATCTTGCCTTGATTAACAAAAATTGTGCTGTAAGAAATGCTTTAAGAATGTATATCATTTGAATGTAATAGCATTTTTGTGAATATAAAAATCAAATATAGTGAATTATAAAACATGCATATGTCTCGCACCAAATCATATCCTGAGCTTTCTCCTCCCCTGCTAATATTTTGGCAAAAATGAAGAGGTAATTTTTTGGACACTTTTTTTTAAAGCATTACTTTATTGTATACAATTTTTGAATCAAATTTGTATTTGTTGTTCCTTAACCTTTTGCAATTACTTTCTTAGAATATAATATGCAGCTTTTAAAGTTCTCTTTATTTCAATTTGTAAAAGTTTAAATATTTTTAGAGTGCATATCAAAGAAATCAAGAAATATATATTCAAAATATTTCTCATGCAGTAGTTAAAAATAAATTATGCATGATTTATATTTTTATTAGCATCACAGGAGAAGCTGCCTTTGGCTCTTATTTCTAGTTTCTGAAGAAATTAATTCACATCTGCATCATGTGAATATAAATTTAATAATATAGTTTTAATACAATTTATTATTAGAATAATTTTGGCCATATGTGTTTAATCATACTTGAAACAGATAGAAATAAATCTTATGTTTTTCTTATTTAGAAATGTTTGTTAAAAAAATTTTCACTTGAGAGATAACTACTAAATACTTCTAAAATATATAAATTCAATGCAATCTATTTGAATTTAATTTTATTCTTTTAAGTTTACCCATATACCAGTTATTCAAATGTTCAAATGAGAGCTAACCTTCAGGAAAATCGAAATGTAATGATGATGAGACTTTTCCTCATGGTTCATAAATTAACACAGAAGTAGAAGTTACAAAGGCATATGGTGTGATTAGGATGGGTAGACTTGTTATACTTTGTACAGTGTGTTTTTGCTTCATGCACAGTTCTGACCCAGCTTCCTTACTGCATTTTACTCTAACAAACCATTTCATTTCTCTCTCTCTCTCTTCTTTTAAATTGCTTGAATCTGAGATCTTAGAGCCATTTTTTTTTAGGAATAACCTTCCATAATTCTTGTTTTCAGCTTGAATATAATTTAACATTTTATTCTATTAATATTTACAAAAAAAAACAAAACAATCAACTACTTATTCTAGATACAAAATAAGTGGCTTTCATTTTTTAGCAGTATTTACACTGCCTTGTAAAAAGTTATAATCTTGGGTTTGAAGGCATTACTGGTGATTTTATCAGTTTTCTTATTATGATGTTGAAAAGACCCCCTACAAATTTTTTTTTAAAAGAGCAACATGCTTTTTTTTAGGAAAAAAAAAAGCTATAGGGCTTATGATTCTTCACATTATTTATACTTGGCATCATTTTTTAAAAATAGGTCTTACAATTGTTATTTTAAATTTTAAGAGTTTCAAAGCCAGTAGAACCAAGGCAAAATTTTTGTCCATCATTATGTTTCTTGTAGTGTTTAGAATATCTTGAACTTGGAGAAATGCCAAAATCAAAAGACAACATGTGGTAGGTTGAGAAAAGTCACTGCATGATCTTATGTATTCATACATCAGAATGAGTAAATGTGAATTTTATGAATTATTAAGAAACTTGGACTCTGGCACTGGCTTTGAAAGATGTGACTTTTTGCCCCTTTTTGAATAAGGGTTCCATTTAAAATATCCCAAAAGTTAAAAGATTAAAATCGCTCGTAGCTAACTGAAAATGTGAGAAAAAAGTTGTTTTCCTTTAACTACATTTTTTTCTGGATTAGAGGATCCATACATAAAATGACTTGGATATTTTAGCTTGAAAAAAAAATCTCAGAATTCTCAACTTATACATGGAAATATATTGTGCTTTCTTTTAAGTGGGAGGAAAAAGCTTGTGGCATAAGTTATGTAATATGTAGATAAAAACCAACATAATTTTAAAAAATTTATTAAATTTTTTTCAATGTTGTAATAGGAATTTTGATTTATATTGCAAAATAATTTAATGGAACAAAAAAAATTTTAATTTTTTTAGAACTGTTCAAGTATTGCCTGAAGGTCTTGTTACTGGAGCTCTTAGTGCTGCTGCATCTGTATATAATTCTGCCCGGGCTGTATTATCAACCATACAACAGCCAAAGAATGCGACTGTAAGTGTCATGAAATGATTTTCTTAAATACTTTTGTATTCAATGATTTGTACCATTTTTTTTTCAGTTTATGATACATATTGGAAAAATTATGAATTCGTTAATAACTATTTATTTCAAAATCTTGTAAGCATTAGAAAAATTCCCAATGAAAGTTACTCTATCTACTTAGGTTATAAAAGTTTTCTTGATGGGAGTAAGTTTTTAGAAAATTCATTTATCGCAAGAAACAAGAATAAAAAAATGCCAAGAAAGATTTTTGTCTATTTAAGAAATATTCATACCCTTGAAATATATTATTTAGAATTTTCTGCTCATTAACTATTGAGGCTAGATATATTCTTAAAAATATATTCTGTTAAGAATGCCCTACTAGATTTAGTTGCATTTATAGCAATGATATTTAAAAAATGAATAAAATGAGCTATCAAAAATTGAATAAAAATATTACCACCCCTATTTTTATCCATGTAACAACCATTATAAAGGATTTGTACATAAGATTTCTCATTCAAGATAAAAATTGTGCTAGAAGATAGGTAAATCTTTTATATTGGAAATATGCATATTAAATATAAATATATGATAATATAAATCGTTGGTTTTGTAAATTTTATTACTTTTTTTCATTTTTATGCCTAAATTTTATTTTTTAACTAGTATATATTTATAAATACCTTTTTTAAGTTTTATATGCATTGTGGGAATTTCAATAACATATTAACTAAACATGGTAGTTAATTTTCCTTGTATTGCTTTGAGAAATATATTTAACCAGTGAAACAGTAGTTATAAATTAGTTTAAAACTTTTTAAAAATGCTTGGGTGGTATAAAATATGTTATATTAGATTTTTTAAATTATATAATAAATGTATTAATTTAAAAGTGAGTTTTTCAACTTTGAATAGAAAAGAAAAATTAAATAAAAATTTATAGTAAATATGAAAAGTAATGTTTCATACAAGATTAAAACAACCATTTGTTTTTTCTATGACATTATGTAGGAAGGACTATCACAAGAATTGCCTGTCACCACACATCCAGTAGTTTCTTTGAATTCTATGGTGCAGCTCAGAGAAATGGGATTTGGCAACTGGCAACAGAACATCGAGCTTTTGAGGAAACATAATGGGGATGTCACCTTAGTTGTTGCTGAGCTGGTTAATATGACTGATGATGATTGGTATGCTTCTCGTCACATTCCGTCACCTCAACCGTTTGATTAGATATAGTGTGATGAATGAACTAAACTTTCTATGCAAAATACATTTTACTATTAAGTTTGGCTTTGTTATATTGACACATATACTTTCTTTTCATTTTTGATGAAACTCCTCTTTCTAATGCAAAACCAATATATTATGTTTTAGTATTCATCTTCAGTGTTAATCTATATAGGTGTAGTCAACTGACTTAAAATGTGATTCTTTTGTGTGTGTTAAAACATATTGTACAATAAAATTTTATTCATTAATATTCCTGTTTGATGTTGCTTCACATGGAGTAATTAGTTGTTTTCTTTTTAATTATTAAACAAGTTTATTTCTAATTTATACATACAATATTAGCCCTTTAACCCTTTGAAGCGCGGAAAAATAAATTCGCTGAATTTTTCAAAATAAAATTATAAGTGCAATGTATGGAACCTAAGAACAGAGAAAATACTTTAAAAAAAAATTAGAGTACATTCCCCCTGAGGGGGGAGGTGGTTTCATAGAAGTACCACCGCGCACTTACGACATAATTCTCGGATAAACAAAAAAAAATGATTTGCGTCAGATTTGTAAGTATATTCTTTATATATTTTGTAATAAATTTACTAAAATATGCGATATTAAATATTAGAATTACTTTTTAAATATTAAATAATACAAAATATAACTATAAGCGATTAAAATCAACTGCAATAGCCAGTAAAGTTTTTTTTTCCATTGTTTCTTTATTATTAAATATTAACCATGCAGTAATACTGAAATAATAAACCCTCCCCCAAATCAATGGCAAAACCCCATAATTTATTAGTTATTTCACTGCCTGAGTCAAAGAAAAGAAAAAAAGGGCTAAATCTCTCACGTGTGCGTGCTATAAGCCGGAGAAGAAACTGACAATTTTCATGTTCTAGGTGCGCGGTGGTATCAGTCTGAAACCACACGAAAATATCTTTATATAAGGCACTTCTTTTCATTATTTATCATACTAAAAATTAGTTATGCTATGAACAGCATATGCAGCAAAAATGTACATACCTTACTTTTAATTTTTGTCTATTTTTATTTGCTAAAAAAAATCTTTTTGAAAGTGGTTAAAAAAGGCTTTTAAAATGATGCATTTTTCTCACAGAAATAAAAGTTTTCTGTCTTGTGCTGACATCTAGTGTCTTTTATAAGAGTTAAAAGATATGTTTAGGACCAATGGTTTCATTGAAATACCATTGCGCGTTTAGAGATATTTTTTAGAAAATGGTGGTTTCAGAGAGATACTACCGCACGTTAAAGGGTTAAACTTGCTTGAGATATAATGCATAGAAAATTCACTTCTATTTGAGGAAGAATTTGATAGAATTTTTTTTTTCGTGGGCTGCTATCTATCTCCTTTTTTTCTTCTACCAGATATACTACTTAAGGGAAAAAAGAAGAATTCATTAACAAGAGTCACTTTTAAAATATTATTTCTTCAAAGTGCCAAGTTAAAAAATTTTTTTAATAGTTTCATTTAAATTATATGCAAAGTAATTTCAAAGTCACACAGGTAGAAATTTTTCCTACAAGTTAGACTACAGCATCAGAAATTTAAGCGTTTGAAACATATTGTGGAATTCAAATTTATATATACTGTATAAAAAAAATTATTGAAGTCATATCATTCCTCAGAGGAATCTTTTACCATAAATAAGTTGGATAGGTGGAAACATATTCTGATTAAGTCAAATTTGTTTTTAGTAAAATTTTTTAAAGGGAAGTTCATTCTATTTGGATTAAAAAAATCTGAAATCACAACAAAGCAGATTGTCTTGAAAACCAGAAGAGTGATTATTTTAATCATTTTTTTTTCCAGTGTAGGAATTTAATAAACCTTTATCTAATTTAAAGTATTTTTTAAGTATATCCCAGTTCCATTCTGCTGGACGTATATTTTCATTGGCGTAAAAAATCTGTACTGTCTGCAATTTTTAAATGTGTTAGTAGCATATATTTTGCTAAAAGGGGTTGCTGTATAGTAGTGATTTTCAAACTATGTTCTGCCTATTTGTGTCTTGGGTGGCACAAATCAAAATAAAAATTCAAAAAGAAAATTACAAATGTATATTAAAAATAGATTAATGCTCTCTGGTGTTTCATTGACCATGAATATCTAAAGTCCTGTTTCCCACAGGGGAAATCTTATTTAAAAAAAATGTAGTGTCAAACAACCTTTTTCAAGCAATTTCCTGCAACTTTAACTTCTTTACATACATCAGTTTCGGAGTCATTTCAAGATATACGTTAAGGTAGTGATTAGCCTCAACAAAAGTGATAAAAAGTTCATTCATGCTGAATGACTTTTTGGGGGGTGAATGAAAAAAGTACTGGGAAATTCATGGCATTTTAAATTCGGAAATTGTTTTTTGAAGAATTTTTGCCAAGTAAGAAAAAGGCTGAATTCATTGTTATCTCTAGTCATTATTGGCTGAGTGTTTACGATAGTGAACTCTTTGTCAACATTGTCAAAGAGCAAGTTAAGAGTCCTGATAACACTCAAGAACCTGTGAAGCTTTGACCACGGTTCAAAGCTCTACTAATTATACAAATCCTCTTACAAGGTACATTTTTAAAAGCTGGTAATACAAGATGTATATTTTATTTATTATGGGCATAGAACAGATTAATCTATGCAGAGTTGCAATGTCATATAGATGGACATGTTGGATTATGTATCAGTTCTGCAAATTTATTTTACTGAGAGATTTATTAAAATGCTCATCTCTATTTTAAGGTATTTTAAATCATACATTAAAAAGTTAAATTTGAATTGATCAAATTCACTAATTTTGTTGTGTGGAAATTTAAAGATGCTCACAATGAAATTAGGGTTTATGTCCAGTTATGGTGAACCTATGAACCATGGGTCAGACACTGGCCCACGATTGCTGGGCAACCACTTGTTTCTTTATGCGGATTTATTTAGATTTTCTAATCGGTGCGAATTTTTATATTCTATTTGTATTTTTTCAAGCACTGCAATGACAAAAGCAATATAAATGCTGTATATAACCTTAAGTTTGATCATTACAATTCCAAATGACAACAATTGTATATGAAATAAAACAAAAGTATTTACAAAATATCAAATAAAGTGTATAATTTTACTCATATTTTGTTTGTTGAAAAAAAAAATCAACCAACCAAAAAGTACTTTCTAAATGTTCTTTTGTAAGGTTATGTTTGTAGAAAGAGACTTCCATAGCACTTTTATTATCCTTTCTGTTTCACCTTGTGAGGTGCCAATGCGCATGTGTGTCTGTTATTGTTGATGCTCGCAATTTAAGGCGCACCTATATCAGTCATTATCAGTTTTGAACTTAGTGGCATCTATTTCAAACACATTTAAAAGTAATGTGCATGTATATTAGGTATGTTAATACAGAATTTCTTCTCAAATTATTCTATTCTAAACATAAGTATTTTTAATTGTAGCCGCGTATATTATGTCGGCAGTTAAAAAAAATTTAAAGCCATACAAGTTCCAGGACATATCAAGCTGAGTGGCTTGATATAGTGTGATTGAAAGGAATAAAATGGTTACATGCGTAATTTGTAATGGAAAAGTGATTTCACATATATATATAATATAAAAAGACATTTTGAAATGTTGCATGCTTGGCATGTCAATAAACGCAAGAAAAGCGTATTTTTCACAAAGCAGTGTTTTAAATAGTTTTTTGGTTCCAAAAAATAAAATTACAGCTGCCAGTTTCCAAGTTGCCCATTGCATTGCTTGCCATGGGAAATAGAATTAGAAAAAAAAAAAAAAAAATTCAAATACATAACGACTTAAATTATGCAGAAATGTATTTTATTGCTTTAGGTGAGAGTAATGATGTAAATGGATATGCACAATTAGAGAGAGAGAGAGTAGTTTTTGCTTTGTATAAGTATGGAAATATAATGATAGAAGAGTTAATAAAACTAATAACGTTGTAGTGTACCGGTCTTGATATTTTTAAAGAATTTGCGTGTAAAGGAATGGATATTGACCTTTAGTTTTTGTAACAACAGATGCTGCATCTAGTATGGTAGGGAAAAACATTGGATTTATTCAGTATCTTAAGGAAAATATTTCACATTCTCTGATTGAATTTCATTGTATATATCAGCAAGTTTTGTGTGTGAAGCATAATTTAAAAACATTTTCCAATGTAATGCCAGTAGTAATAAAAATAATCAACTTCATACACAGCAATTTGCACAATTCTTAGAGGAAATTGAATGTCAATATTCAAGAATTTCGACGTACGTGTAATGGCTTAGTTTCGGTCAAGTCCTTAATCGCTTTGTAACATTATTAGAAGAAATTAAGCTCATTTTTATTGAGAAGACAATAGTTTCGATAAATTATCCAAATATATATTGGTTAAATGATTTAATGTTTTCATGCAGCATCACTCAGCATTTTAATAAACTGAATAAAAAACTTCAAGGGCATGGACTAACTGTTTTATCAATGTTTGAAAATATTAAAATATTTGTGACAAAACTTGACTTCTTTACTAAGGATTGGGAAATGAAAATCATGAAATAGTTTCCTCAAAAACAAAATTTTTGAAGACTCAGGTGACATTCAAGTAAGTGAAATTAAAAAAAAAAAAACTTTTAATGATTATGCATTAAATAAAACAAGATTTTGAGGAAAAGATTGAATCAATTAAAAGTTTAGAAAATACATTTCACTTTATTTTATATCCATACAAAACAGAATTTGAAATAATGGAGTTAACCAAATTTATGTGGTTAGGTATCGATAATTTTAGAAATGGAATTAGTTGAATTTCGAAGCAGCGTAGTGTGGAAAACAAAATTTGAAGACTTGATTTCTGAAGTAGTAGTAAAACTGTGTGAAAAATGCAGATAATATTGATTCCACAGTTAAAATTTAAAGTATTAAATGTATGGGATTCTTTTACCAAAAAAATTTCATATCAATGAAAAAACTAGTTAATGCTCTTTTAACAATGTTTGGGTCCACATATTTGTGTGTAAAATTGTTTCCTTCAATGAACTTTGTAAAATCTTCTTATAGAAATGGACTTGACGGGGAAATAACTGCGAAATGCATTAAACTAATGAATACAAAATATGAACCTAATATTAAAAAACTATCTAAAAATAAACAGCAACAGATTTTTAATTAAAAACTTTATATATATAAATCAATTTTGTTATGCTTATAAATATGTATATATATATATATATATATGTTAAGGCCCATGTAAACGTCTACTTTGGCATGTTGGCGCCATAGCGTGGCGATGTTAATTTGTAAGCAAATAAGGGTGACGCTTAGGGTTGCCACAGCCATGTGTTTTGTATCAGTTGGAATGCTTCTGTAAAACTGTCCTGTTCCTTCCAAAGACTTCATGTCGGAAGTCGCTTAAATAAAAAGAAATTGATTTAAAAACCTTTGGATTTCTTATAAAATTATAACCACTACAGTCCACTAAATTAATAACCTAACATTTTGGTCAGTAGAGCGCGGAGGTAACTTGCGTAAAATTTAAAATAATTTGTTGTTGAATTACGCGTCCTTTGTCTCGTTATTAAAATGGAAGGAGCAGGAGCTCTTGAAACAAATGAAATGCTTTCCGTAACATTTGCGGAAAAAACAAAAACTTTAAATCGTCGACGTGGCAGCTACAAAGCTAAAATCACCAAATTGCAATCCTTTTTAAAGGATAAAGCCTCGAATGCAGAACAACTGTTGCTTCAAATTAAATTAGATAAAGTGTCGGAGATGTATTCTAGTATGGAAGCACTAAAAATAGAATACTATGAAGTTGTAGAAGATGAACAATTGCCGAATTTGGAATTAATATTAGAAGAAATGGAAGACGACCTGGAAGAAATAAAGGTAGGCTTACAAACTTTATTAAAACATGATGATATTTCTAAAAATGTATCTATTTGTAATACTGCTTTAAGTAATAATGGTAATTCCCCCCCCCCAAATCTAGTTTCATTAAATTACCTGATGTAAGCCTATCCGAATTTCATGGTGTAATAGAAAATTGGAGTGATTTTAAAAGACAATTTGATAGCCTAATTACAAATAATTCAGTGCTAAATGATACCCAAAAACTGTTTATTTACGTTCTGCTTTGAAAGGTGAAGCACGAACTATCGAAACCTCGGAAGATACGTTTGACTCATTAATGACTGTTTTAATTAAAAGATATGAAAACAAACGTGTAATAATAAATTCTCATATTATGAATATTTTAAATTTTGAAAAACTTTGTATTGAATCATCTAAAGGTCTTAGGAACTTGATTGATGTTATAAATAAAAACCTAAGAGGTTTAAAGCTTATGGATTTAGAAACTAATGAGCTCACTCATCAGTTTTTAATAAATATTATTATCCGAAAGTTAGATATAGAATCCCGAAAATTGTACGAAATGAGCTTGACTTCAACTGAGTTGCCGAAATGGGAAATGTTTTTGGAATTTTTGCAAAATAGAACGCAAATATTAGAAAATTTGCACGGAGTTCAGGGACCTCCATTAAAATTGAAAACTCCATTTCTAAGCAAAGGCAAAAGTTTCATAGTGAAGTCCAATAACAATAATAATTGTTTGTTGTGCAAAACATCACATCGTTTGTATGATTGCACACTTTTTCTAAAAATGAATCCCTTGCAAAGATTCAATCTAATTAAAAAACATGGACTCTGCGTTAATTGTTTAAATAACAATCATAAAGTTGCGCTTTGTAAATCAAAGTATACATGCAGATTGTGCCGAGGAAAATACAATTATTTATTATGTCGGTCAGAAAACGGACAATCCGACACAGAAGGATCTTCTTCGAATACGTTATTTACTCAGCCGGCTCCGTAAGTGGCCCCCACTTCTCCTAACAATGGTGGGGTAATAAATAATCCTACCGAACCCCAAACGGTCCAGAAATTCTCTTCTCTCAATCAGAGGGGAATAAGTTCGTTTTTCTCTCCACTGCTATTGTGGGTGTTTGGTCTCCACTGTTGAAGAGTTATGTTCGCGGTAGGGTAATTCTAGACAGCGCTTCTCAATCGCATTTTATGACCCTTCAGTTTGCTTCAAAACTTGGTCTTGAAAAGAAAAAAATAAATCTCGCAGTCAGCGGATTAAGTGAAAATTCAACAAATATTAAATGGAAAATAAATGATGCATTTATTAGTAATAATGATTCTTCTTATACTTCCCCGTTAGATTTTTTAATTGTTCCTATGATTACTGATTTTGTTCCTTCAATCCAACCTAATCTTAAAATTAAAAGGTTCAATGACATTAATCGTTCTATCTTAGCTGATCCCAGTTTTGACAAACCTGGAAAAATAGATATGATTATAGGAGCGGAGCTATTCTACCAAATATTAAAAGATGGTCGAAAGGTAATTTCAGACAATGTAACACTAATTAATTCAGTTTTCGGATTTATTGTCAGTGGATCTGTTAATGCAATTAACCATAAAAGTAATTGTTTCTTAATTTCGGAATCGGAAAATATCGATAATTGCATTAAGAAATTTTGGGAGAGAGAGAGAAGTAGAGGAAATCATCCTGGATAGACCTTTAAGAAAAGAAGAATTTTGTGAAATACATTTTAAAAACACACATCGACGAGATTGCAAACATCAATTAAAAACCTTTGTTGCAAACAGAGTCTCCAAAATTCAAGCTCTTACATCTAACTATCAGTGGAAACATATTTCATCTTGTGATAATCCTGCTGATCTCATCTCCCGTGGAGTCAATTCTTCTGATCTCAAGCGCCTGGAACTCTGGTGGTCAGGGCCATCCTTTGCCATGGAAGACATTATGGATGATTTATGCCAAAATGAATTAAATTCCCCTGAAAAGGAACTATATTTGACAGAACTAAAAACTGTGACTTCTACAAACTTAATTCTTTCGTCAAACAATAATTTTATAAATCAAATCCTCTTTTTAAGTAATAATTTTCATAAAATAATTAGAATTCTTAGTTTTATTTTCAGATTTGTGTTCAATTGCAGAAATAAGGAGAAACGGAGTGGTCCTTTGACTGTCCAAGAATTTGAGAATGCCTTAAGATTTCTCATTAAGGGAGTACAATCAATGGTATTTTATAAAGAAATAAATAGTTTAAGAAAAAAGGAAATTGTCAAAGGAGCTGTAAGTAATTTAAATATTTTTCTGGATGAATTTGAATTAATTCGTGTTGGAGGGAGATTAGATTATTCTGATTTGTCATTCGATCAGAAACACCCAATACTCTTGCCGAGAGATCATAAACTTACTAATATTATAATGGAACATTTCCACATAAATAATTTGCATGTCGGTCCCCAAACCTTACTTCATCTTGTTAGGAAAAAATATTGGCCATTAAATGGGAGAAATAATGCTAGGAGAATAGTTCATCAATGTATTAAATGCTTTAAAGCCAAACCTAAAATAGAAGAGCAGTTAATGGCATCATTGCCTAAAGAAAGAGTGATAGTAACTCCCCCATTTACAAATACTGGTATCGACCTTTGCGGTCCCTTTTATATTAAATATAAAAATCAACGTAAGGGGGTTTTAAACAAAATTTATGTAGCAATATTTGTTTGCTTCTCGACCCGAGCTGTTCACTTAGAAAGTTTAAGTGATTTAACTTCTGATGCCTTGATTGCAACATTAAAAAGATTTGTTGCCCGTCGTGGTATTCCCAGCATAATGTTTTCTGATAATGGTACTAATTTTGTTGGAGCACATTCAGAATTAAAACAATTATACAAACTTGTGGAAACTCTCCCGGATAATTTGGCATCTTATTTGATTTCACATTCAATATCTTGGATATTTTTGCCTCCTAGATCTCCAAATTTTGGTGGACTCTGGGAGGCAGGCGTGAAATCGTTTAAGTATCACTTCAAAAGGACAATAGGTAATTTTAATTTAACTATTGGAAGAATTTTTAACAGTTGTTAACCAAGTTGAAGGTATATTAAATAGTCGACCACTATTTCCTTTATCTTATGATCCCAACGATTTCAGTTCTTTAACACCTGGACATTTTTTAATTGGTCGTCCAATTAATTCCATTCCTGAATCTAATATAATTGAGATTCCAGATAATCGACTCTCTAGATGGCAACAAGCTCAAAAAATTGATCAAATTATTTGGAAAAAATGGTCAAGGGACAATCTTCAACAACGCGAAAACTGGAAATTTGAAAAAGGTAATATACAAAAAAATAGCCTTGTCCTATTAAAAGAGGAAATTCTTCCTAGTTGGTACTTGGCCAATGGGTAGAATACAAGATGTAGTAATAGGGAAAGATGGAAAGGTACGAGTTGTCATAGTAAAAACCTCTCGAGGAATTTTCAAACGCAGCATTTCTAATATATGTATTTTACCAATTCCCAATACTTGAAATGTATGCTTTATTTAAAATGTATTGTTTAAATGTCTATGTATCAACAATATTCTATATAATGTATTTTTTCATCTGTATATTTTATTAGTATTTTTCTTGTTTATTATTGTTTTTTATAGAATTTATTATGATTATTGAAAATATTAATTATCTCTTGAAATCCGGAGGATTTCACGGTAGGGCGGTGTTAAGGCCCATGTAAACGTCTACTTTGGCATGTTGGCGCCATAGCGTGGCGATGTTAATTTGTAAGCAAATAAGGGTGACGCTTAGGGTTGCCACAGCCATGTGTTTTGTATCAGTTGGAATGCTTCTGTAAAACTGTCCTGTTCCTTCCAAAGACTTCATGTCGGAAGTCGCTTAAATAAAAAGAAATTGATTTAAAAACCTTTGGATTTCTTATAAAATTATAATCACTACAGTCCACTAAATTAATAACCTAACAATATACTAATAAATAATATTTTATAATATAATATTGTATGTAATTTTCATTACTCCTTGGTCATTCAAACACTTATTGCCATTTGCACCAAACATTTAGGAATTTTTAACCACACTAAAAAATTTTAAATTGTAAAACCACGCCCATTTTTACCCGTTTAAGCCAATTGAATTTTAAAGATGTTTAGTTTCAAAAATACTCATTTAAAAAATTTTTAAACTTAACTCTGGTGCAAATGGGCATTAGTCACTCACGAGCTAGTACTAAAAAAATGTGAACAAAATTTGACCCGGGTCTCTAAAAGGTTCCGTGAGTTGAAAAAGTTTGAAATCCTACTGTGTTAAGTCATAAGGATGTTTACACTGCTTTTACTCTCATATTCCAGAGTGGGCAAGAATAGACAGTCCCTATGAACCTGTTATTAAAACACTATCTGAAAATAAACAGCAACAGATTTCTCATTGAGGTTACACAATACCCTACAAATCTCAAAAGTATCAAAATCTTTTTTGTTTTTGTGGCCCATATCATTGTGCACCTAGTCACTAAATTTCAGATCTGATAACTAATAAGTTTTTCAGATATGTGAAGTTTTCTGAGAGCTTAGGTTTTTGGTTTCATTTTAAAGCATTTTTCCTGTCATAAATTGAATTAACTAAAAATATTTTTGAGCAAAATCAACTCTTTCAGTGTGAAATGGTTATTAATTTCTGTTTTCATTACTGAAATCATTTCTGCTTGATTATATTTTGAGTCCTCATAATTAATTATGAGGTCCTCATAATTAATTATGAGGTCATCATAATTAATTATGAGGTCCTCATAATTACTTACCAATTTCTGTTTTAAAAAATAGTTTAAAATTTAGAAGCTTATCATCAAATTTTTCTAGTTGAGAAAATGCCATGACCAAAACATTCTCAGGTTGCTATGAGAAACAATATTTCGAAGGGATGGAATCCTACTGAAAATGAGAAATCTACAAAAAACCCCTCACTTGATACTACAATTAGACTTCCGAATACAAGTATTGCACATAAAACTGAATATTTCCATCATGTACCAAGCTTTATTACAGTAAACATAATGTAGTACTATATGATAGTATTTTAAAGTCGTGCAAGAAATACTCAAACTTGCTAAACTGCCCCAATTTAAAAAATTAAATATTTTATGTACAAACTTGGCGACTTTTAGCTTAAGCTAGTAGCATTATTACTGTGCACATAAATGCTTTGTGTTTCAAAACTTCTGTGAAAATGATAGGTTAAGATTAAGCTGAATAACCTGTTATAACAAATGCTATCAATATTATGCAAATATATATTTTGAATTAGAAAAAATGTTTTCAGTCATATTTAATTCAAGTAGTGTTTTAATGTAGAAAATACATTGGGAAATAACAATAATAAATTAGAGCTTTACAAGGATTATAAGCTTTTGTTTTATGCCTTTACAAACTTTAAATGTGTTTTTCCTAGACTTTAAATTTTGAAGATGTAAGTGGTTTCTAAACCCAAAGGCTTCTTTTCTGTTCAAGATAGAATCTTGAAATTTCTTGTATGCACTCCCAAACATATGCTCTATAAAAGTAAGTATGGATTTATATATATACACTCAAGAGCCAAAACATTATAACCACCAGAGGCGGATTAAGCTAGTTGGAGGCCCTCTGGGCTGAAGTCGAAAAACTTAAATAGTGAAAAAATTCGCTGACCTTAAATTCTCAAAATAAAATGCATAGCTTAAAAAAATTAACGGTTAAAAAAAATTAAGCTTTATTTTTAAGAATTAAGAAAACCTTGTTTAAAATTTTGCTATACAACTTTACGTCTTGATTTTTTTTGGGCAAATTCATCGATTATTTTTGCAGTATCTATTTGGTCCAAAACATCTTGTTCTATATATAATTTGGCCATGCTGTTCAGTCTTTCTTCTCCCATACTACTTCTTAAATATTTTTAATGCGCTTTAAAACCGAAAAAGATCTCTCACCTGATGCACTTGATATCGGTATAGTTAAAAATATTTTTAGAAGTATCTCTACATTAGGGAAAGTCGAGATCATTTCTTTTGCAACTCGATAAATTTCTATTGGAGTGTTTATTGTATCTTTGTTTTCTTTTAAAAATAGCAAAAACTTATCCAATTCATCGTCAAAATGAAACGATTCAATATCGTCTTTGTAAATATCCTTTAATTTTTGTACGGCCTTCTTAATTTCAGGTAATATCTCGTCAAAAAATACAAAAAAAGTGTTCTATAACATTTTCATATATTCCAGCTCTTCGGAATAGTTCTGCACTTGTTCTATCACTTATGACATAGAATGAGTTGACGAAGAAATTTTCCCTATTTTCAAATTCATGACCTTCTTTATAGTTTCACCAAAAATAATTTTTCTCTTCCGCTGTCTGCAAGCTTGTCCAATTTCCTTTTCAAATGAGAGCCCTGATAAAGCAGTTGCTTCTTGTTCTACTTTTCCAAATTCATTCCTGAAATTTTGTATATAATTTTCTAAAGATTTCAGTAGATTAGTTCCTTTTAATAGCTCACACCCAACTGATTGTAATGCTTTGCTAGTAGCACTCAGCCTCTGGAATATGGTATCCCAAATCACGGTCATTAGGGAAGTTTCATACTTCCCCATCTATTTCAAAAGAGAAGTTGCTTCCAGTATTGTGATCTTTTCCTCATTTGTATCGGATTTCAGCCCGGGCCTCTTCTATGTGTGTATAACCAAGTCTTATAGCTCGTACGGCATCTGCTCTTGCTGACTATCGTGTATCTGAAACTTTTTTCACAGATATTGCATGTTTACTCCTTTCCAGATTATTATTTAAAATTCGCCAGTGATGGGTTGACACAGAAAAAAAATTGAATAATTTCTGTACAAGCATAAAATATTTAATTGCATCGCTACAACTTTCTGCTGCTAAATTTCCTACTAAATTTAAAGAATGAATGGCTCAAGGAATATAAATTGCGCTTGAAACTGTGTTCTTTAATACGTGCCTGTAGACCTGCGTACCGCCCGGACATATAAAACGCATTATCAAATGATTGCCCCCCCCCTCTGCAATTTTTAATATCCAGTCCAAATTTAGCTAAAATTTCTAAAGCATTTAAATTTTTCCCCAAACTCTCATAAAATTACATTTCATCTTTTTTCAAATTTTCTGATAGAATTATGACATTTCTGATTTAATACACACATATTTTGTTTAATTCTTTTATTCTTTACAGAAATCATAGTTTAATTTCTAGAACAAAACGTAGCTTAGCTTCCGGATCACTTATAATCAAAATTATTAAAATATCTCAACAAAAAGTAAGCTTTCAAAAATTCTAAGGTTTTCTTTTAAAAAAACTGTGGGATTTTTTGGAAAAACAATTATAATACTCTTGATTTTTGTAAAGTTTCTAAATATAAGTTAATAAAACATTAACTGAATACAAATGATTTTTACACATCCTAGTTTAGTATTATTACTATACTTGTTTGTTTTTTCAAAAATCTTACTACTTTGTGACTAAACAGAACAATAAAACATTTCCAAAATAATTTGAAATTTCTAAGATAACTCAAAACTGTTTGACAAACGCCACAATATCACAAAAGAAATCGACAATTTTTCAACTAAATTTATATCTTAATTACATTCAAAGTTCCCTTTCTCAAAATTAAACAATCTTACTACATACTGAATAACTTTTCACATTTCTATTTTGTTTGAAATCACTCTTATCTACTTTATAAATTATGCTCATCATATTTTTATTTCTGTAATACATTTTGCTACCACTTTAAATAGTTTTAAACTAGAAGCAATTACAAAACAGTACCTATATTTTTCAACATTTATTATTGTTCTGTAAAAATAAACATTTTATTAAATGCTTTTTATAACAAATTTCTGCTGTAGTTTTGGCATTGTTGCCTTTTTAAAAGATTTTAAATATAGTTATAGATGAATTTTGATTAACTTTATTAGAACTTTGATTAACTTTATTATTAATTTAAGGAAATTATGCATTTTAATGTAATTATACGACGATATGTATTTTTATAATTAGTTATACACATTTTTAATTATTAGATTTCATTAAATATCCTTTCAAATTGTCTGGACAAAAGATCTTAATCAAAAAAGTATCGCCAGCAAATCACTCTTAAAATGGCAATAAATACAAAAAGAATTTGTGCTTTTCAAATTTAATCTTACAAAATAATGGTTCTCTTAGCAGTTTTAAAGTATATTAGAAAAATTATGTGTTTATTTCACGTTACTCAATAAAAAGAAAGGAAAGTGTATTTTTAAGTAAACTTAATATACTTTCTTTCTTTGAAAATTCTTTTAATAGTTTGAAGCAATTTTAATTAAATATTTAGAAATTATAGATTGGCTCATATATTACTAAACAAAATTATCGTAATACGTTAGGATTACAAACAAAAAATCAACACAATAAATATAATAACGTTTTTATTTCAATTTCGATTTATTGTGTTTGGATTCTTTTAAGTATGGTAAATAATTATTGGATGTACTCAAAATCTCATTAATGTTTTGTATTTTAAATGAACTACTATCGCTTTTTATAACTGACTCAAGAAATTATTTTTATACGAGAGGCAAATAATATTTTTTCATTTGAATAACAATGCCAATCGAAAATATTTTAAGATTCAAGCTACGAAAACACATTTAAATATGTTAATCAACATGAAAATATTCTAAGAAACTGATGACAGTTATTTATATTTATGTATCTAATACGAAAAATATAAAATAGTAATGAAACGCAAATGCGACAAAATATTTTTTTTTCACTTTACTTTACGCAATGATTAAAATACCTGCGCATTAAATCTTAAAAATCAAAAAAGAATTTGAAAATGAAAATATAGTTATCTTTTTTTGTTGTTTAAACACGGTTCTCCGATTTGTCGGTATAAGCGCAGGAAGCTAAAGAAATTAGTTCGGAAGTCAAATTGATGCAAAATTTCCTCAGTTTACTTCGAAAAGGGGTCTTTTTCTCAAGGTCATTCTGTCCCATTCTTTTCATTCGTCCTTAAGCCTGTCATAAATCTTGATCGTGCTTTTGTCCAATGTGCCGAAATTCTTCTTTAACGCTCCCCCAGAGGACCAACATTGAGAACTCATTGATACTCCTTAAAAAAAATAATTAACTATAGATTTGGAGGGCGACGGAAGACTTCTGGCGCTTATGGTCCTATCTTTTCTCGGAACGGGTAGCAGTTATCGAGCCCTTGCTCACCATAAATGCACATCCAGTCTTTTGGTTGTTACAGAAATAAAAGAGAACCGGTATAAATAAAATATAATATTCTCTTTCACTGCACCATCTCTGAAAAAAATTCCGACTAAGAGCCAAGCCTTCCTGTAGCTTCTTAGTGCGATGTTTATTATAGTCAATCAGTCAATAGACGAAGGGGTTATTGTCATTTACAGGGCAAATAACATTCTAAATGGATTTTTTCCATCCTAAGTGTTATCTGTATTTCACTTCAAACGATCTTTCTGTCGATCCGCTTTGAATGAGAAGTTTTTCCTACATTCAAAGATCACACCACACTCCTTGTCTTCTCATTATTTGAGTAATTTTACCAGCTTTTAAACTTTTCTTATTGCGTTTCCTGAGATTCAGAATTCACACGGAAAACTTATATCGTTTTAAGCCAGTGACATACTATTTTATAAACGTAAAATTGCTGGTAAAATGTTATCAATGGTAAAAGACCATTGATAACATTTTACGACTTTTTGCTTACACATATGTAAGGGGCCCCTGTAGCTAGGAGCTTTTGTTTTCGATGATGTAATATCGCCAGATGATGTGTGAATTATATCAATGTAATGTGTGTTTTTTTATGTCAGAAAGCATTTTGCTTCATGTCAGTAAACTAATTTTTTTAAATCTTCTATTTTCCATATGCTCGCGCCCCCCTCGGGGGGAGGTGCGCCCCACAGTTTGAGAAACGCTGCTCTACAGTTTTTTTCGAAAAATTACTTTCGTCTATTTCACTATTTGATTAATTCATCAATTTAGAGAAATTTCAATCTCACTTAAATATTTCGCTACTGCTGACTGAAATAAAACTGATGCTAAATTTGCAAAATACTTCAATCCAGTGCCGTATTACTCGTTAGGAGGAGTAGGCAATTGCCTATGGGCCCCATGCTTTTTAGGGGCCCACAAAAGCGTGTTCTGTTTTCTGTTAGAGCTCCATAAACAGGCTAAGGGGCCCCGAGAACTCGACTGCCAAGGGGCCTCCATGTCGTTTAATCCGACACTGCTTCGATCTCTTTCCCCACATTCTCAAAATATAAACACAAATATCCAGATAACAATAAATCACGAACCTTCAAATACTAAATTATTTCGAAAGAACTAAACATTGGTAGTTGTTTATAGTCTGAGATCTGGGATCATTATTTTAAAATAAGAATTCTAGGATCAACTTTTTAAAAACTTGGAACCGAAAACATATATTAAAGACCAAAGTTCAGGAAAACATTTTAAAAACAAACAATGGATTTCAACCGCAATTACATGCAATATATGAGGGCAGCACTAATCGTGGGTAATCATTGGGTTTGCAATATCAGTGCAAGATTTTTTTGTTGCACGTTGAACTTATAACTGAAGTCTATCAGCTTGGGGCCCCTGCTGGTGCTCGAGGCCCCTGGCGGCCGCCAGCCGCTTAATCCGCCTCTGATAACCACCCCTACATTTTGCAATGAACTCGCCTGGATGACATGGAAGGCACGTGATCAGGTGGAGTGGTATTTAACTGCTGCTGGAGAGTCTGAAGAATCATTTTTTCACTTCTGTGTGTTATGGGAAAGGCTGCGGATCTAAGCGACTTTGATAGAGGGCAGATTGTAATGGCTCGGGACAAGTATTTCCGAAACTGCACGACTCGTGGGTTGTTCGCGATCTACAGTTGTTAGTACTTATGCAAAGGGGATGAATGACGGTGAAACCAGCAGTAGACGACATGGTGTTGGACGTCCATACGCTATCAAAGAAAAAGGTCGTCGGAGACTGTCTAGCATGGTGAAGCAAAACCGGAGCCAGACAGTGGCTCAGCTGACAGCCCAATACAATGCAGGGCCAAGTAGAACAGTATCGGAGCACACTGTTGGATATGGGGCTACGCAGCAAACGTTTCACTTGTGTGCCTTTGCTGACAAAGCGTCACCGCCAACTGTGCCTGCGCTGGGCCCGGGAACATCGCAACTGGTCCATGGATCAGTGGGAGAGAGTTGCCTGGTCAGATGAATCACGTTTGTCATTCATCACGCCGATGGCCGTGTCAGGATACGTCGTCTTCCAGGCGAACAGTTGCTCCCTCAATGTACAGTAGGTCATACACAGGTCGGTGATGGAGGTATTATGCTTTGGAGGACGTTCTCTTGGGAGTCTCTGTGACTCGTGGTTGTGGTAGAGCAGACCATGAATGATAAAGGGTATCTGAATTTCATTGCGGACCACTTGCACCCTTACATGGCTTCTGTTTTTCCAGCTGGAAATGGAATGTTCCAACAGGACAACGCCCCGTGTCACAAAGCTAAAATTGTGTTGGAGTGGTTCCAGGAACATGATGCTGAATTCCAGTTAATGTCCTGGCCGCCTAACTCACCGGATCTCAATCTGATAGAACACATTTGGGATGTCATGAGATGGCAGCTCAGAGTTCAAAGACCACCAATTCGCAATATTTCAGATTTGCGTGACCGTTGCTTAAACATCTGGTACAATCTGTCTCCAGCCATCTACCAAGGACTTGTGGCATCCATGCCAAGGCGAGTTGAAGCTGTGTTGCGCGCACAAGGTGGGCCAACTCGTTATTGACAGGTGATCATAATATTTTGGCTCTTGAGTGTATATAGGTCAGAGATATCTAGCTATTTTTTTTTAAAAAAATGCTTAGGTTAATACTTTAAAAAATTTCACATTTTTTCCGGATTTAGCTAGAAAAATAATTATTAAAAATCAACAAGGAAACAGATTTTTAAACCCATACTAACTTCTGTTTACAATAATCCAAGAAACATACATTACTTAAAATGACTGAAATTTTTTAAAAATTGAGCATTTTATAAAAATTTGAAAAAATTCTAATTTTTTAAAATTATTAAATAATGGCTGGTCAAACTGACTTTTTTACTCACAGAATCAGAGCTTAATATAATCTAAATAGGAACAAATTATTTTTACTCCAAAAAATATTTGAAAATGGGTACTGTGTAGCCTTAAATATTTTCATAATCAACATATACAGTCGACTCTCGTTAATTCAAACCTTCAATAATACGAACCTCTCGTTCATTCGAAGTATATGCTCAGCCCCTAGAAAAACTCTTGATATTTAGAACTAAAACAATACGTTTTGGTACACTCAATATTTCGAAGTATCTGTGGTTGGCCCGACTACAACATGCGACACAATTCTGAGCTATCTTATAAAACTCTCAACAATTCATACACTCACTATCATGTAGAGTCCTGTAGCAAAAAGGTTGGAGCTTAAATCTTTTGCGTTGTATTTTCTATGCTTGTCTCTCCTGTAAACCCCTTTGATAACCATCGAAGTTGACTCCGATAATTCTGACAGAATCTAAAGTGTCACTAAACAAACTACGCAACTTTTCCCTTTAAAATCATGTTGATGCGGACGTTTTTCAAGCTTCATTTATTTTAGAAAAATCTATTGACAAAGTTAGATTGAATGCCATAAAACAAAAAAAGAAGATAACAGATTTCTTCGTAAAAAAATTAATTATATACAGTATGTATTCTTATAATAGCTGTTTTTAATACATAAATGTATTCTTTTAATACAGGACCTTAAATTTCTGTTTAATATTTATACTAGACAAAATATGTACTTTTTCAAAATACTCCAATATAATTTTATACACATGTACAATTGTTGTTTTATTACATAGTTTCAAAATTAAATGTGTTTGGGAGTTTTTTCTACCCTTTTGATAATTCGAACGCTTGATAATTCAAAGTTTTTCATTGATCCCTTCAACTCCGAATTATCGAGAGTCGACTGTATAAGTATATATATACTATAAATAATATTTCATATTATATATGACAAAAAAATTTTCGTTACTCCTTGTTCATTCAAATACTTATTGCCATTTTCACCAAACACTTAAGAATTTTTAACCCCACAAAAAATTTTTAAATTGTCAAACCACGTCCATTTTTAACTGTTAAGCCAATTGAATTTTAAAGGTGTCTAGTTTCTTAAAAATATTCAGTTAAAAATTTTTAAACTTAACTCTAGTTCAAATGGGCATTAGTGACCCACGAGCTAGTACTAAAAAAAGTATGAACAAAATTTGACCCAGGTCTCAAAAAGGTTCGCCATCCCTGGTATATGCAAATAATTATAAAAATTTGGAATGAACTTTCCAACAAATTTTTACAATTTTCATACTTTGGTTATAACATGTGCATGAATAAATACCTTCGATCATTAATTATGTTACAAACTATAAACAAATTTAAAAATGAGAAAATTAAAAATTTACAAACATGACACCAAAAATGAGCTACAAAAATCAATGATTGGGAAATCATTACAGACCTTTGATACATATATATTGTTTTTTTTTTAATATGTTCTTTATAGAATTTTTTTGAATTATCTTAATTAAATAAATATTGGTTATAATTAATTTATTTTTAGTATTTAAACCAAAATTATATTAAAGGCAATTTTCTCGATATTATATATATATCTATCTATCTAATATTCATTATTCTTAGTCTAATCCAGGGGTCAGCAACCTATGGCACGTTGTGTACAATTCTCAGTGGCACTCTGCACTACTCTATGAGGTTGCGGTAGCTTAGTGGTCAAGGTAATGGACTTATGGCTGGCATGTCATGAGTTTGAGCCCAGTACCACTGAAGACCTGCTGTATAGGGAAGCGATGCACGTTAAATCTGTTAAAAGCTCAAATGTCCTCCAGTTGGTGTGGTAGTTAGGAGAGGAGGGTGCCAGCGGAGGTGTCGTCCTCGTCACTTGACCATTGTTCAAAATTAAGAGGTCCATCGCCGAAAGCCTTCACGTAGCTGAACAGTGCGACATTAATATTCACTCACTCACTGCACTACTCAACAAATTTGTCAATATTTGAGTGGATGGAAGTTGATAAATTTCTAATGGACCTTATTTGACAAATATCTTCACAATTACGATTATTTACGGTACTACAAAAATATTCAAATATTTACGGTACTAACTCTATAAAGATAAATTTACAGCTTTTTTGTAAATTATTGAATGTCATTACTAAAGAGATTTAATTTTTTGAAGAGAGAAAATGGCATGCGCTCTGCTTTTGGTTCTACATATCTAAATAAGAAATCTTTCCTCATATAAAAAATATCTTGAGACTACAAAGAAATTGTTTACCAACTGAATGCTCAAAATCATGCCAAACTGAAAGTCACAAATTATAAACCTGATTTTGAGATAGGAAAATGTGTGCAAAGTGAAGCAAGCACTGGGTTCACATTAAAATAATTTTTTTATTTAAATTTATAATGAAGGAAAATACTTATATTTTATTTTTATCTACTTCTTATATCAATAAATATGTATAAAAATATCTTTACTTTTTTTAGATTAGTAGAAATTTTTTTATTTTTATTGAAAAAATAGTTTTATTTTATGCCTTTTATTTTTATGTAAAGAAATATTTTTAAATCAAATAATGCAAAATTAATACAGTATAAAACTGTATTATTGACCTCTATTCTGTAACTCTGCATGCATTATCATGGGAATCAAATGGACTAAATTCATGACAGTCACATGATAATATAAACACGTGTTCTACATTGAATTCAAAACGGACAGTAAACTAGCTCGTACTTTTTATTCTATTTGTAAAACTTAGGTAAAATTTCAAATTCCATAATTGGGTAAAGATGCTCAAGAGTTATAAAAAGAAATTTCTGCAAAAAGATTTTAAAATTAAAGAAAAAAAGTCTTGTTTTATACATGTACTTTTAAATAAAGTGACAAATATTAATTTTTTTAAAAAAAAGTTTCTGTAAAAAGCGTAATTTGGCAACAACGAAGTGCATGAACTGATTTGCTGAAAATAGATAATAGCATTTATCGTGACTATGACGTCACGTGTGTTTTTGAACTTGATTGGCTAAAAACACGTGGTTTAAAATTATCATGTGATTATGACGTCACATGAATTTAGTCCATTGTTTCAAAAATGTCCTGCTGTGTGGCATGCTGAATCATATTGGTAGATTGATTTGGCATTTCATAGCTAAAAGGTTGCCAACCCAATCTTTTCCTTAAAAAAAAATTAAAACTTGGGGTACCACTTATTATGCAATTTAATTTAATGTAAATTGTGGCACACATACTTGATGCTGACTACACTTTTTTCATAACTTGTTATTTTCAATTATTAACTTGTAATCTTCAATGTCTTCACAAAATATTTATTAATGACAGAAAATAAAATTTTAATTTTGGTTTTTCGATGTATTCATTAGAAATATTTTATCAGGTATATTTTGATTTTCTATTTGTTCTTCTTCCAGTTTTCGAATTTTTCGAGTGGGAATAACTGCAAAAGCTTTCCTCCAGTCACCTGTATTTTTTAAAGCAAGCATTATTTCAAATACTTGATTAACAGTCAAGCTCTTGCTTCCAGCACCCCACCTGCAACACAAAATATTTTTTAAAAAACAATTATTATAATCACATAGTACAATAAACATTACACAAAACAAGTTATAAAATAATATTCAATGGGCATTTAACTCACTAATCTAATCAACATTCTATGCAAATAGAAAAAATACATCTACTTCATAATATAAAATCGCATGTTAAAAATTCTGCTCTTGACAGTGTCATCCGACATATTTCGGCAATTTAGTTTTTCAACAAAAAAAAAAGTAGTTAATTCAAACAAAATTGTACGTTTCATTTATTACAGAGGTTCTCTCTAAGTTAATATATCATACCATTTGATCAATAACTTCCTAAAGTAGTCCCCCCCCCCTTTTTGTTGTCAAATCAAATTTTAAACTTAACTGATTATTTGTAGATTATGATTTAAATTTTAGTAATGAATGAAAATCCTCAGAATTTATTTTACGATTATTAAATGAAAGGAATATGATTGATTAAATTTAACAATATTTAAGGTTGTAAATATAAACAAAAGAATCATTTAAGGTACACCAGAGATCTTTTAAAGATTCTTTTTCAGATTCTGCAGTTTTATTCAAATATTTTCTTTCTTATTCCCATTTTGGTAATTGTACTTTTACAACTGAATTCATTCAATTTAAGCTATGTTCATCAGTAATACTGAACCAGTATAATTTGTTAATGGAACAAATATTGTTCAAAAATATTTACATTGTTAAAAAACTATATATTTTGTAGAAGATGAAAGTAAAACAAAATGTAAGCAAAACAAAAAAGCTTCACATAACTGCTTAACAGAAAATTGCTTCCAATAATTATTATATAAAAACTTATCAACAAAAATAAGATTACATTTTTGAAGCAAATTTTTAGCCAAAGTAAACTTCATATTATGTTATGCAAAATACATATTCGACAATTACAGAGCATAATATTTCGCTTGCAGATGTTTTCAAAATCATAATTTTCAGCATAGATTTTTAATTTGAAACCAAGGAAATAAGAATAATGATTTTCTAACCAAAATAAAATTTCACTATTACAAAAGTCTTACATGATATACTCATCCAAAGGCAAGGAATAACTTTTAATTTCCTCTTTATCAGCTTTGTGAAGCGAACGATGCTCTCTTTTCACTGTATCAACAAAGGCACCTAAAAATACACAGCAAATTAAATAGCATTTCAGATTTCAATAAAGATTGAAGTCTAAATAAATATACAAGATTTATTAAATTGTTTGATTCAATGTGAATAAAAAAAATATATGTTACAGTAAAAATGTGTAAGTTATTTATGTATAAAGAATTCAGTAATAATTCTTCATACACACAAATACAGAATGTAAAAATTTAAATTCTTTAACAGTAGGAATAGTACATGCGATTCATATTAGAATACTTTTCTTACTATCCTCATTAACTTTCTAAGTCTTCCACTATGAGTTTTGACTATTGAAGGTAATAAATTTTTTCTTCAACTTATTTGAGAAAAAATTCATTACTTTCTATTTGAGTATCATTTTATATTTGTTTGTAATAATAAATATGAATTTAAAATTAAATTCATTTGGCCATTTGGAAGTTATTTAGAAAACAAGATTAAAATTACTATTTGAAACAGAGGTCTAATGAAATTTGTGTTTTGGATAATAATAAAGAATGTTGCAAGTTACATATGATAGAGCTCTAACATTTTGATGTAGGAATTTTAATTCTTCCAGAATTGGAAAACACACTTAGAGATGTGTATATTATCATTTAATTCTGACATAAATTGTTACTCATAGTGAATAAATAGACTTTGCAGATTTTATTTAAAAAAGATAATTAGAAAACATTAATAAACATGTCACTGGCTTAATTATCAGAATGTGTAACTCCACAAAATATTGAAATACTTTTAATGCCATCTAATAGAATATTTTGAAGCCTAAAAATCTAAAAATAAATTGTAAAATTAAATTCCTTGATAATTTTTACTACTAGATTCATAATTGCATTAAAATAGTTCCCATACATAGTAAAAATAAATAGTTATTACTTGCTCCTGTAAAGTTCACCCAGAAGGAGTTACACATTCTGATATTAGACCGACAATGTATACCACAGTAAGTGTGTGCTCTAAACAGACATTGGGACTGGACACTTTGTAAGCTAAACTAAACGATACACAATACAAAATGCATCACCGTGTAACTTGTTCAGAAAAGTTGAAGATGTACAATGTAAACTGTATTTTCTATATTACAAAACTCAATGGCGCAGCAGCCTATGAGGGTCAAAGCCTATTGTGCTCATCTCAGTTTTCATGACCTTGGGCACTGAAGTGCATGAGCAAATGTTTCAGTCAGTCTGACAAGAAACCCCCAGTGTTTAGTTCCCAAGCAAGCTTGGTACTCATTTATCAACACTTTGACATCTCAGCTACTGGGATTCATTTTCTATATTATTACATCTTTTTTAACAACAACAAAAAAATGCAGAACACATTTTTTTAAAATGGAAATTTAAGAAAAAACTGCATTTTCAGACATTAATTTGCAGAATGGGTTGTTTTCCTCTGCAAAAAGATGTCTACTGTCATTTATTTTGTAGTTAAAAAAAAGAAGAGAATATTGCAAGTTAGTGAGTGTGTGTATGTTTTGTTAATTCTTTTAAATACCGTATTTACTCGAACCTAATATTTTTAGGAAAATTGTTAGTCATCGATTCTAAGCCGCACCTGGAATTCTCAACAAGTTTTTAAGAAAAAAATTAAAAATTGTGCAAAAGGTTCATCAATGTCCGATACTTCGGAAATTTGAAGAAAAAAAAGTTTTTTGATGAGAAATAATTAGAAGTTAATAATTAATTTATTTTACGAATATTAAAAATTTTCAAATACATACGTGAACCTATAATTATGGGAACGCCTATATCATGTTTCGAAAATGATTCGTCACTCCAATTGTCACAACAGATTTCAAAATTGGTGCCAGCCACGCAATTTTCCCACACGATGTCGTCTCCTTTTCCATCCAATGCATTTGTTGTGAGACATTTTTTTAAAGAATTTCTTATATAGAAGAATGTAAAAGAATTAAAGAGACTGTTGAACACTTACAAGCAAAAATTACAAGATTATGTTTACGCCATTGATGTATATTTGTTTCATCCATGTCAAATTTTCAGTGGCCGCTGCTCTGTTTCTGTTTTTTTTCTGCTTTTAAATTGCCTCCTTTCTTAGACTTGCATCATAATGTACTCTCGTCTTGATGATATTACTGATATCTTTGATGTTTAGGTGATTAAAAGAAAGTGTATACAAACAAATTTCCTAAATAGAAGCAGACGATGTTTAGGGTAGACTGAGTAACAGAGATAAACTGCAGAATGGGATAAGTCATCAATGTGAGTGGTTAAAATGGATAGTTACATTTTTCTTTTGAAAGGTTGGAAATTCAATCCCCCCCCCCCAACAAATGTTTTGCCTTCGATTCTATGTCACACCCAATTTTCAGTAACATTAACAATGGAAAAAAGTGTGGCTTAAATTCGAGTAAATACGGTATATATGCATAGATTATTTTGCATCATCATGAAGTTCAAATTAAGTGATGATTCTGAGATATGAAAACAGGTTTATTTTACCTTTACATTTATTTATCTTAGTAAAAATCAATTAATAATATCACTAAAATATCTTCAAATTTATCGAAGAAGGAAACCCAGACCCTTATTTTCCTAGGAAAAACACTTTGTCTTTTTTAGATATATATATATATATCCCTAATTTCTCTCAATATGATTTTTACACCTTTTCAAGAGCCTTGATGGAAAATATTTCATTCAGAGGATATAGTACAACTATAAGTAAAGATATCACATTTAAATCCACAGAATGGGGAAAAAAATGCTTTACAATCTATTTTTAAAAAAAATAATAGCTTAGAATTATTTATATATACATATAACTCCAAGTAAAAAAGTTTCTCTTTACATTGTAATATCAAGTACTCTAAGCATACTTTGTTATATGCACTTAAATACATAATAAAGAATAATTTTTAAAGATGAAGATTTTGGAGGAGCAAACTTTCCCTTTGTTAAACATACAGGGTTTGTTCAATAAGTATTTGGACTGATTTTTTCAGACAAAAGAAATGGTAGAGAGCAGGGGACGTGACTTAACTTAGGAAATATATGTCAGTTCCTTTTAAGCCATTGGAGTACATTGATCTTGCCCTAAGAAAGAGCTTGTTCAGTGCTAGAATTCAGGAACATCCTAAGGCATGGGTCAACTGATGCCAGCCTGGTGCCTCTAGGGGGGCCTAGCTATGTTTTTGACAAGATCCTGAACCAAATAAATTTAAATTTTCAAACTTTATTCCCGTACATATTCTCTGAAAAACTGGGAATTTCAAACTATATGCCAACATGCAACAGTGACAAAACTATATTGTTATATTATGACTATCATCAGTATCTGGACCTAGGTCAACTGGATTTGTGAGTCACAGGCATTTATTTGTTATGGGTTACTGTTTGTACTAGTATTTGACAATGTATGCTATACTGTCTTCTTAAAAGGGTCCCAGAAGGAGCCTACTTTTACATAGTGGCCTAAAGCCTTTAGAAGTTTTAAGATGTCACTGTTAGTGTTGACGATGAACACATAACAAATCATTGAGCAAGGTTGTGTCATCAAATTTAAAATGAATTCAACACATTGAAGATGAACAATACACTGGATATCCAACATCCTTCAAAAACACTGAACATGCAAGCAAAATTCAAGATCTTTTGAACTGTGATTGTTGGCAAAGAGTTTATGAGATAGTAAATACCATAAAATCCAACGTACAATGTGCAGTGGTATATATATAGCATTAACTTATATTTCCAAGCAACATTTTTAGGTATATTCGCCATACAGCGTGCACACCCTTTATTTTTATGAAGGAACCCAAAATGTACACATGCAATGTTCTAATGCTTTGAAGTTATTTATTCAAAGTATTATCCCAGGCTTTTGAAAAAAATATTATACATCTAGAATTACAACCCTTTAAGTACATTACGTACATCGTTTCTTTTAAATAAACTGTATTCCAAGAAATGTAGGTCTAATTTTTATATGCTCAACTCTTTTTTTTAAATTTTTAAGTTGTCATTTTTACACCTGGTGTATAATGTGCACCCATAAATTTCGATCTTATGTTTTGTGGCAAGAGTGTGCATTATATGCCAGATTTTATGTAAGTTAAATTTAACAAAATCCATTGTGACTGATGATTTGTAAATGCAGAAAGTGCACAAATTTTTGGTGAAAGGCTTTGTCAGATTATGAAATGGAACATCATGTGATGATTTATCATGAACTGTTGAAATATTTGAGACTGATACAAATCTTCTGGAAGATTGATTAGCAATGATGAAACCCTAGATTTTTGAGTATAATCCAAAAACCAAAAGGAAAAAATACTAAGTGGCCCACAAGCACTTCTACTTGATCAAGAAAGACGTATGAACAAATCGAGATTAAAATCATTGTTCATTGTTTTCTTTGATGCAAAAAGTGAGGCCCAAAAGGAGTTGTTGGACAAAAGTAAAGTATATACAGTAGTGCTTGAATATCTGAGGTTTATAGTCAACTGCAACTGAAAGGAAATTATCAATACTCAAACCCTTCATCACAACAATGTGTGCCAGGTCACATATAACTAATTGTGAGGAAAGTATCCGACAAACATGACATCATGATACTCCCTTAATTTCCCCCTTAAAGTCCAAATCGGACTCTTGCTGAATCCATTTATTCCTTGGGATAAACAAAAGGTCAGAAAAGACATTGAATTGGTACAATTGATGCAACTTATAAAGATTCAAAAATGTTTTGAACAGCCTTATAGTTGTCAACTTCTAGAGTAAGCATGAATATTGGGAAAAGTATTGGAAGTGATGGATTGATACAGGAGTCAAACTTTGAAAATTATTAATTCACTGTACATATATCTTTAAAAGTATTTTTTATGACTCCAGTTCCAATACTTATAGATAACACCATATATAAGGTAAAAGAAGAAAAAAAGAAAGATATTATGAATTATATGTTTAAAGAATAGAAGAAAGATATACATAAATAATCTTAAATAATAATCAATAATCTTTTCCTAAATTTAAATTAGAAAATGATCAAAAATGCACACATCTGTTTTACAGTTAATATAAAACTTCAATAGAAAAAACATGGAAAAAAAAATCAAAGTTTCAATAACATAATTGTTTTATGTAATATGGAATAATAGGAATTTTTGTTGTTTCTCTTATTAATATAATAATTTTTTGGTACTTGTAACATTGACTAAATTTACCAAATCAAAAAATGTCACCAAATGTTATCAGTCATTATTACTGCATTCAATCATGCCCAGAAATGGTCTTCCAATACTGTTAGCATATCCAAGCATTTGGCGACATCTTTTGATTTGATGCAATTGGTCAACAATAAAATATGTAAAAAAAGTAGCACTTTTGTTTGGAAGATCAAAGACAGTTTAACATATTTTTAAGTATGCAAAGCACAAATATTTGCAAAAGAGACTGATTATATTAAAACAAAATTAACATACTAAAATGCAAAAAAGTTATAATATAGTTCTCTTTTAAAACATATTAAATAACCAGTTGTGTAATGGAGAACATTTGGGCCCCCATGCAAAGTCAGGTTTTGAACTCCCAAGTTGGATTTCGCAAAGAGTAGGTACTTGGTGGTAGTCAGACTTTGGGACCCTCCCCCCATGATGCAAAGGTTGAGAGGGTGAATGTTACACCACTGGTACTTACATACTATAGCAACAATGCCAACGCTCAAGATAACTCACCAGGTTGGGAACAATTTCCCATGTGTCATACTTGGTGAATTGTGCTTCCTTTCCATAATGTCACCAATACAGTTGCAATAATATGTATGAACAACAAGTCATCACATACAGGGTAAATTTTACATAAAAGAAATTTTATGCTTGTACAAAGAAAAATATAATTAATACTACAATAATTATTAAAATGCATTTATAAAAAGATTTATTATAATTACTATTAAATTTTAAAATATAGATAAATGGTACATTTCTTTTTCCAATCTGAGTTAATAAAATGTTTAAGTCATAAATCTTTATTAGAAAATAAAAGTTTTTCTAATATATATCTTAATATATATATTTAACACACATATTTTTACACTTTCTTTTATAAATTTCATAGCTTCCCAAATTATGAAATATATTTTTTCTTTGAAAATATTTAAAACTATGAAATACTCATAACAAATACTCAGTAATAATGTATTATATTGTCAATCAATTCATCAAATTAAAAGACGATGCCAAATATCACGCATCACAACACAATTGTCCTTCATGCGTATGACAGCATGTGGTAATGTCTTTTGATAAAATTAGTTGATAGTATAATATGTAAGTACCAAACATTTTTATATAAAAGCCTTTTAGAAAATAAAACAATCAACTAAACAAAGGAAAGAAAAAACACATTATGAAATGAATTAAACTACCTATTATGTATACAGCATTATGATCATATTCCTTCATTGTCTCTTTAGCATGGGGTGATAAATACACTAGTTTTTCTTTTGGAAAGAGATCCACATAACTCTTATCAGTAAGAGATATTAATGTATCAGAAAATTTTTGCAGACATTTCTTTAAATATTGAATATAGTCTGACGATAGCATTGCATTACAAAAATACAAATCATATGGGTCTTTGCTTTTTCTATTAACACTGTATATAAGTTTTAATTGTGAAACACAAGCCTTTTTTTCCTTTTCTGTCATGTAAGATTCATAACCTAAATCAAGTACAATTTTTTCTCCCAATAGGATTGCATTTGCTAACTTTTTTTGGTAAAATTTCTTCATTGAATACGTTCTAACAGATAATAACAAAGAATTTCGTCCCAAACCATAATCCATATGACTATTTTCTGAATTGTTTACTTTCTCAAGAAGTCTAAGTTCTCGTTCTTTCTTCTTCTTTTCCTTTTTTTCAGTATTTGCGATTTTACACTTTTCCTTTTTAAATAGAAATGTTAAATATTCGAATCTTTGAGTGCGCGATTCAAGATTGCATAACGCTCGTACCTGGTCAGCAGTTATGTACTCTGGAATCCGTTTTCTGTTTGCACTTGCAAATTGAATTTCTGACATAATTTTCATAATTTTATCATTATTTTCAGCATCAGATATTAAATCGGTCAAATCACGAGTATTTATGCTACGAAAATTAAAATATTCCTTCGATGATTCTGATATTCCATTATAAAAACATGATTTGTGAATTCTATTGTATGAATTATGATGCATTGGGAAATAATATTTGTTCATAAAAAAAAGGCTTCTGATACATTTTTTGGTTTGGGAAAATAATATCGTAGCAGTTTTCATATTTAGTTATTTTGTAACATTTCAGAATTAAAAAGACTTAATTCATAACAAACATTTTTGATTGATTGTTTGAACCATCTACTTGATTGATTGAAACATCACATCTGCACAAATGAATATGTTTATTAACGTCGCACTATAAAGCTACACGAGAGCTATCACGATGAACCTCGTAATTTTAAGCTTTGGTCAGGTGATGAGGACGACACTTGCGCTGGAAAACCCTCACTAAGCTTCCCCATACTTAATAAGGCAAGCACATTTTATTTACGGCTTGACCATAGCATGATTATAAATTATTATTAGACAAACAGGTGAATCTAGCAACAGTCAGATGGCGGTGGATTTCAGTGTTTACGTTTTTAATAAGTTACTTTTAAGAAAAAGTGCAAGATGCACATTTAAGAATAAGTTATGAGAGGTTTTATCATTCCAAATGGTGGTTTTTTCTCAAAAAAGAAAACATTTGAACCAAGAATAATATCCAGCATAAACCACGAAGAATATGAGGGTTGTACTTTTTTTAATGGTGGATATCGGAGGTTTGAACTCGGTACCTTCCGATTCGTAAGCGCGTAACTTACCACTAGACAAAGGATTTCCGAATTCGAGGTTTTTGTTTTCAAAGAGTTCGGATTTTTTTCTTATTCTTGATTAAGATTTTGGTCATCATGAAATATGATAAAGGTCGCAGCGAAATGAAAATTGTTTACAGACCGGATAAACAGTTTAATTGTGCATGAGCCCAATTTTTTAAAAAATTTTGAACAGAAAGCAGTTTTATTCTTTGTATTTTTGTGAAGATAACCATCTCATCCAGCTTATTGAAAAAATATATTGTTATATTTTAATGCAAAAGTTATAGCATGGATAAATACTGCATCAAATATTATGTTTGATATTTTATTTTTATGCCCGCATTTATCATTCAGGACACCAAAGTTAAATTTATGATTTTTCTATAATGCATTGAAATAAGTTATGAGGGTTGCAATAAAATAGTAGTCACTTGAGAATTCATGGCCAAATTTTTGATATATAAAGAGGTTGATGGGTACAGTTACTTTGAAAACCACTGATCTAGAGAATATATGGAATAATGGTGGCCAATATATTAAATCATACTGTCCATCCAATACAGTGGTTTTTGATGCTGACTGCAAAACGAGTTAAATATGCAGACTTTTTTGAAAAATCAAAATTTTTTTTTTGTTGACATGAATCACCAAGGGAAGCAGGGTTGCTAATTTCCCTCTGAGACAACACAAAACATGCAGTACTCCCCCCCCCTCATCTAAAGAGTTTCGTGAAGTTCCCTTCTTTGATCTAAGTTTGCCCCCCCCCGCTACCTTTTTATGAAAATGAATGGTGGGACTCTTTCTAACCTTGAAATAACCATAAGAATGAAGCATGTAATATTTTTAAAAAATAGACTTTCTTTTCTTGAAATAACTGCTCTGATTGAAAAACCCTCCATAAAACTAAATTACTGCATTGATTGGAAAATCCGTCATAAAACGTAAAGCCCGCGTAACCCGACCAGAAAATGGGGGAATCAGGGTAGCCAGAATCTGGTGCATATTCGCCCGAAAAAGGCACAAAAAAAAGTCCGTATATTGAATTAATGCCCTGATTGCTATGCCATAGGGTCTGGGTTCAAGTCCTGGAGAAGGTGTAAATGTATAGTGCTTGTGCAACATGGGGGCATTGTAAATATTTGTAGATCTGCAAGTCCTCTCGTGAGGTTAGGGGAAGGGGATGATAGATGGGAGGCTCTCAACCACCCCCTGGAGGCTCTTGGGTGGAACAGAGCCAAATCGTACTGTCATCTGTATGGTGCTCAAAGCTGCGGCTAACGGCTGTTTAAAAGAAGCCCCTTGTAGCGATGAATTTTTTAAACCTCAAATTGACACTGCCCATCAGGCAACGTTAGAAGTGGCAACATGTATTAAATCTAACTGGGATTAAAATTTCTAATGACAAATGATAAGGAAATTTTGAAGAGATAACTACTTTCTTATTCTTCAAATTTCAAGGGCTAGTATTGTTTTCTGATCTCAATTCAAAATTCTTAGCATCTTTATCAAAAAGTTATGTAAATTTAGTGTAAAATTTATTACATGAAGGGGAGGATCTTTTCAAAATGTTTTAAATTCATTAAACTTTCAATTCGAATATATTTTAAAAGTGCATTCCTTTGATGATAATATGCTTTTAAATTTATTAAAATCTCTTTGTTTTTTTTGTGTTAATAGATAATTGTTATGTCATTAGTTTTTATATTATTTCCATCTCATGTCTTTATTAAAAATTTTATCTTAGGTTTTCATAACAGAATTGTATCTTCAACTTCAAATGTCAAGTTTAAAAAAGAAGCCTGCTCATTTTTTCCCAACTCTCCACCATTTCCTGTTCTTCAAATTCCAAAACCAACTCTTCATATTTGTAGTGTTTGTAACAAAAGTTTTAAGTTAAAAGGAAATCTTAATGTTCATTTTAGAATTCATACTGGTATCTTTCCATTTGAATGTTCTGTTTGTCAACAAAAGTTTCATACAAAACAACAAATGGAAAGGCATAGTGCTAATCATAATCACAGAAATGACATTTAATGAAAAAAAAAATGAAATTATATTGTATTTCAAAATTCAATGAAACCTCTATAAACTTGATTTTCTTGTATTGTTTTGGTGAAAATTGATTTATAGCATCTCTCTCTCTCTATGTATGACAATGTGTAAATGTAACTATTAATAAATTAAACATTTAAATATTAGTAAATTAATGTGTTCAAATATTTATTGACTGATTAATTAAATGCAATTAAAGCACATTGTTTGGGGGGGGGGATTCTGTCAATCATTAATTCATGAAAATTTATCTAATCTATATTGCTGAATTTATGCTTCATGTTAATATGTTGCATGATTTCCATCTATTTTTATACATTTTAAAATTAGTCAGTTTCTCTTATGAAATCGTAAGAAAAGAATCCTCTGCTTTAGATTTTTTAGTGATAAAATTCCTTACATTTTAATACTTGGCTTATAAATCAAGTTTATAAAAATAAGTTATAATATGAATTTTTAAGCAGTTAGGTAATTTTTAGAATGCATTTTTCGTAAAATGAAATTTTCTGTTAATATTTCTGTTTTGTTTCATTATTTGCTATTAAATATATGGTTAATTGTTTTTTTTTATAATAATAAATATATTGATATTTAGATAACATAAAAGATAATATTTAGATAACATAAAAAATAAGATCAAAAATTTTAGCATAAAAAAATCAGATTTCTACACATATCTCAATATTGTAAATATGTACATCTCAATACTACTTTATTTAAAAGAAATGCCATACCTTAGGAACTTTAATTATTGGTTAACTTGAAATTTCATCATATTCGTCTCCCTTTGTATCTTGAGGAACATCATCAAATTATATTTCATTTATACTCTGATCCATAAATAATCATTTTCCTTTCCATCTAGATTGTTAGATGTATTACATTTTTTTTACATGACTTTAATTATGTCAAGTTTATTTATCACACAGTATTTCTGGATTTTGAATGATAAAAGAATTGCATGTGTACACTTCAGGTTTCTTCTCAACAAAAAGTGTGTGCTATGTAGCAAATATACTTAGAACTTAAAATATGCAGTTTGGAAATACAGGTACTTATTATATGTGTGTGCATATTATGTTGGAAAATATGTGATGCACATTATACTGTCAACCAATTTCTTCAAATGAAAAGATGTTGCCAAATGCCACTATTAGTGAAATACTTTCCCACTTCATGCTACAAAACAATTCAATAACAATAATTGATAAGTCTTGTGAATTGGTAACATTATTTTAGTTGGTGAAGTTGGTTGAAGGTATCCTGCAAGTATCAATATTTATAATGATAATTCCTAAATCCTTAATTCCATTGGTCGTTTAAAGGGTTATTATATCTATTATATTTGTATATAATTCCATAAATTCAGTCCATCCTTTTAGACATTTTGGTTGATTAGACGACATACACTGAAGACATGTATACAGCACAAAGAACATTACATAACTGATTCTACAAGTTAAAAAAAACTCAGATGACTTGCAGTGCCATCTATTCATTTTACATTTAATTTATAGCAATTTTTTATGAAATGTTTAAATGTCTTTTCTACATTATTAAAAAAAAACCCTGTTGAACATGAACTTTATTCATCTAAATTTGAAAGAATAAAAATCTTGGGCATAGTTTTCTTTTTAAACCATTTGATTCTTTAATTTTAATTAGATTGAATGTATCTTTAATTTTATATATATATATATATAATTTTTTGTATTTTAATTTATTTTTGAATTTATATTTATCAAATATCTTTTAATTGCTCTTTTTTCCCTTAAACACATGCAACATGTATCATGAAGGGATTTTTAATTATGTATCAAGATTATAAGCATCTGCAAAGAAAAAATTACATGTATATAGAGGTTTCATTGTGTATCTTGATAATATTTTTTTTTTATTTGTATTATAATAAATATGCTGTTGTTTTTACAAATATGTTAGAATGTATGTTTTATGTATAAAATAATTCAAAATCAACCCTGTTTTTCTTATGAAAATAAGAATGTATTAAGAATGATCTTGGGCATATTTCTTCATTTATGAATTCCTAAATATTGAAGAATCACCAAAAATCTATTTCATGAATACAGAAGTTACCTTTGTGTATATAAATATACATTTGTTTATATATATAGATAGATGACTTGTCAAGGGACTAAAGATTTAGACAACATTTGGAACAATGTCATTGTACTGATTCATGTGCTTGTATAATTTCACAAATGTACATATTCATGCATAAGGAAAAGTCATATACCATTCAAAATAAATATCTGGACTTTTTTACTATCATTAAATAATCGTTTTTTATGAGAAAGGGGGGGGCAGTCTTCTCTGTATCTAGATCTCATCACAAAGATAAATAAAAAACTTCTTTTATGTCAATGTAATTCAATTTACAAAGTTTTATCTGAACTCTTTTGAATTTAATTTGATTACTTTGTTTATAACTTTTTAATCTTGTGTAGTTTCTATTGTGATTTTTTTTATTACTTGAACTTCTTCAATTTTTTTTTCAAAGACATATGTCAATTTTATCATATGTCTTCAACTCAGATAAGTCCTTTAAAGTTTTAAAAAAAAAGCTTCAATAGAATTTTAAGTAATAGATTAGTAATTAATGAATATCTATTAGTTAATTTTTTGTGGAACTTGGAGTAGAGATAAAATAATACAATTTAGTATAAAAGTACACATCCTCGTTATCTCTTGGTATTAGGTAGACTCAGCTGTTCAACTTGTATAATACTTTACTTTAAATCAGGGGTAGGCTTCTTGTTTTGGCTTGTGGGTCACATTGTGGGAGTGGAGAAAACCGGAGGACCGCACAAGATGATTGTGTTCATTATAAAATATAATCAATAGAAGTTAAATAAAATAGGGGCAGTTTTATTCAATTTATTTATCCTACTAATCCCATATTATATATAGCTGCACAAGCATGTTTAATTTTTGAATAAGTTTAATGAGATAAATTGTACCCTCTTTTTTAAAATCAGGAGTGAGATTGCTTGTTGAAATTCTCATCACAACCTGTAAGTTTTTCAGCCAATTTGCATCTATATTTACTCTTGTTGACCTTAACACAAGAAAAACTATGCTATTAAATATATGTCAACTAAAATATAATGAGCAATTTCCTCACTAATTTCTTCATGCTTGGAAAATTTTCAGCTGATAAAGATTTGTAAAATTTCTTCATGATATGACTTCAAGTCGAAAAGCTCAAGCTGTAACTCCTTGGGTGCTGTGTCAATATCAACAGTAATGGGATAACAGAGCAAATTGAATTTGGGCTCAATTTTCTTAAAATCCTGAAATCTTCATCTGAATTGGTCCTCTAAACTCTACAGATGATCTGTTTGCAGAAACGCTTTCAAGTACTTCGTTTTCCTAATAATGAAAAATAAAATACCGACCTTTGATTGCGCTTGGGGAAAAAATCTTGATTCAAAGCAGATTTTCTGACTGTCTTGGCAGCCCGCATAAAAACCCTTTGCAGGCCGCTCGTTACCCACCCCTGCTTTAAATGAATAATGAATTAATATCTTAAGGGGGGGGGGAGAAGAGATCAACGTACAGATTGGTCCTTAATCGAAGTTTATAGTATATAAAAGACTATCTTAAAGGAGGCAGTTTACTTCAGAGGGTCTGCTTGAACAGATATTATTTTACATTCTATGTTTAGAATATTTGAAATGTGTTTATTAGAAAGCTTAGTGCTAGTTATGATTTATTCTGATTTTATGTCCCTTAATATTAGAAAATTGGTAATACTTTAATGGGCATTTCATATCTTTTTAAAATTTGTGTATAGTACTTCCTCAAATGTGAAATTTTAAAAAAATTCCAGGATCATGTTTTTTATTCTGATGCTCTTTACAAGTGATGCTCTTTACATTCATTTTACTAAAAATTTAAAGGGACTTTTTTCTTTTTTGGAAAATGTATTTGTATTATGTATTTATTTAAATTATAATATGTATGTATTTATTTTTGTCTTCATGTTGTATAATTTTAATATATATCATGAGAAGAACAGCTTATGTTTGTAGGAAATTTTTTTTTTTATTGAAGGCTTCTGTGACATCAGTTAAATTGGTATTCTGATTTATTACTAGTGTTTTACTAAAAATAATAAAGAAATGATTTACTATTTTGTTATTTTCACTATTATTGGATATTTTTTTTAATTAATTTTATGCATGCTGTGTTTATTGAAGTACTTTAAAAAAAAGTCATAGATTCATGCAATATTTTGTATTAATTAAAACTTTTTGTAATATATTAAAGTTTTTTTATTCATCATATGTTATGAATAAAACTACATATTCATTTATATGCTTGTTATTGTGGGAATTTTTTGTATAAACATTTATTTAAATATTATTTCATTATTAAAGATTTTAAAAAGTATGCTGTCTCTTACATAATTTCCATTTACAATTTTAATTTAAAAAATGGTTCTCTTTAGATATTACATAACTATTTCTTTCAATGCTAGGTACTGTGGAAATATGCTTAAAGGAACAGAAACAGAATTATCTACAGATGTTTATGCTTTTTCTTGCTCTTATACAACATCTTTTCTTTGAACTTCCAGTCATACCCTATCACATACTGAAAATGATCTCATGCCTGTAAAGTGTGCTACAAAAGCTTTTAAAGTAATGGAAACCTGAAGAAGCAAGAACAAATTCACTCTAGAGAACGACCATTTAAACGCAACATCTGTAAGAAAAGATTCACTTAGAAACATGTTAAACTGACATTATGTCATTCATAAGTAATATTTATAGTAAACATCTTTATCTTTCTAATTATTTATTAGTTTTTAAATAAGATACTTTTCAGTGTTTTAAATTTGCTATTTTGTTGCATTTTTTATACACATAAAATAGATGTAGTAAATAGTATATTAAAATTTTACACAAATCAAAAATAATTCGTATAATATTTTTATTAGGTTTATAATATTAGTATCAAATTAAAAAATTTGTATCTATGAAATAAATATTAAACTTACTATTTTTTAAATATTTAACTAAATAAAACTTAAAATCTGAAAAACTATGAAAGAGTGAAAGCAACATTTATTGCCTTAGATGGAAAGACAATTGAGGTGTTACCTACTTTAGAAAATACATCAAATGTCACTAATGTGGAGAAAACAGAGTATGAGATTTTCAGAAAAAGTTACAAATGGTGGCACAGGTTATTTTTTAGATGTCCTTTATAATATGCTTCAAAATAAATGCAGTGATTAAAAAACTATAAAATATTTTAAACCAGAGGTAATCCTTGGACTGCTTTTGATGGGTGTCAAACGAATTGCAAAAAAACAGAGTCCAGGTTTAAATTCTGTTCCTGTGAAAAGGCATTAGCCCCATGTTCATGTAAATAAATATACAGAAAATGTAAAACTTATTTCTATCAAAGCAAAAGGTGGTCTATACAGAAGATGCTTGTGCTTTGCAGTTCTGGAATAGATGTTCATCACTCTGGGATGGCTGTACAGTCCTGCAATGTACCACTGTGCCTTCAAGCAAATGGTCCTATTTGCTTTGAAAAGTTCCATTGCTCAGCAACATTTATTAAATGACTAATTTAACTTCACAAAAGCATTACTTTATTTCTAACACAGTTTATTTTATACTAATTTAACTAAAATATAAAATGTGGATGCACAACATCTGAGGATAAGTGTCCAATTTTAATGTATATTTTAGTAAGTATTTTATATAATTATTTTATTTCACATGTACTTTGTATTTAATTGTTATTGAAATAGTTATTAGTATATAAATATTAGCTTTTCATAAAAAGTTTATTGTAATACGATTTATTATTTCTGTCTTGAAAAGTAAGTTAAATATCTTAAGAGTGGCTGTGTAACTTCTAACTATCACCCGGTGGGGGGACCTTGATTAGAAATAATTTTTGTAGAGGATGAGACCATTATGTTTATCAAGTATTTTATCACAGAAAAGTGTATTTTAGCTTTGTGCTGGCAAAAAAAGATTGATATTTTCTACTAAATTCATTTCTTAAAATTTATTTCAGCTAGTTAATTTTTTTGAAACTTGTGGTTATCTTTAGCTTGAAAATTTATAACTGTACGAAATTTTTTCACTCATATTACTAACCTTTTCAATTCATATATTAGTGTTTTACTGTGGTAAAATATCAATTGTGTGTGTTCTCAAGTTTTAAATATATTTGGCTTTTTTGGGGGGGGGGGGGAGATTATCAAATTTATTTTTATGTTATGAACATTGTAACTTAATGCCATTTTCTTTTTTAAGAGACTGTGTGTTACCAAATAGTATTAATATAATGAGTTAAATTTTATGAATCATGTTTTGAAGTAGTAAATTTGAGTTCTTAGTTGGGTGTGTAAAAACAATGTTCAATTATAGAACTGTAATTGCATTGCATTATTAATAAACTCTTGTAATACTGTTCCTATGTTTTGTATAAATCATTTTTGTGTTATGTCTATTAAAGAATTTTTTTATACCTTTAATAAATATGTGCTAATTTACTATGTTACAATTTTACAGGAATCATTAAAAGCTTTGCTTCACAAGTGAAAATCATTTCATGTGAAACTTCAGTTTTTCCTTGTTTCATAGTTTTTTATATAAAAATTTGTTCAATAAGTTTTTATATTCATAAAAGGTTGTATAAACAATTATTCTTTGGTGAAAGAGGTCACTATTATTTTAATAATCTGCAGTCTGTTTTTTGACATTCATCATTAGGATTTTCATTTTGCACTATGCAAAATTACTTTAAATATTCTGAATTCCTTCCTAAAATGTGTTTGTGGATTTACTTTTAAGATAGTTCTATTATTTCTGCTTTTGATTTTGCAAATGATCAATATTTCTATCTGATAAGAGAGTAAAAATTTGTCTTAAAATGTAGAACTTTCTTTAATACTTGTGTACTTATTTAAGGCTCTCTTCATTTTGTGTTACAGAGCAGAACCCAAACATGGAACACTTTGTTATGTGTAAAATATGTCCCAAAATTCTAAAATAAGTTTGTGTGGTTTTAACGCATATGTTCATTTGATGGACACTTCCATATAGTTTCGTACTGTACAATTTAGCTTTGTAATGTTGAAAACTAAATACAAAACATGTTATATACAGAATAAAATGGATGCACTCAAATAGGAATAAATAGTACATTAATTCTTACATAGCTGGGATGGGCAATTGTTTTGACTCAAGGGCCACATTGTGGAAGCAGAGGCAGGAGTAGGATTACATTCATTACAGAAGCATGGCTACCACTATATCAATGATAATGGGACCCCAACATATGTAAGCGAAAAAATCATGTTAAGAGGCCCCAAAAAGGGCATCCAAGAAATTTTGATACAAAGCCTACTCAGGACTAGCTAGTCTACTGACTCATTAGTTAACTTTGCATCTCAGAAAAGGTATAAATTGTACAATAAATATCAATATATATTTAACTTAAATAAAATACTGAAATTTTTATTTTGTGTATTTATTGTGCTAATTTCATATAATCTATAGCTACAAGCACATTTATTTTTAGAATCAGTTCAATAAGACAAATGTAACCTACATCACACTTTGATACAACAAAGGTTTTGTTCGCACTTGCATGTTGACTAGACTGTCATAGTGGAAAATACGAAAGGAATCTTTGGTCATGTATTTTAAAGAAATCTTGGTTCATGGCATATTTTCTGACTTTTTTGGTTGGTCGCTATTTGCCCATCCTTGCTGCATAGTATAATAATGTCAGAATTTTGTATTTATTGTTTAAACGTTTTTGAATCTCCAAAATGTTTCAAGTTTGTGTCCCATTTTTTTAAATCTGTAATAAATTTATATTAGGATTTTGTACAACTAATTGTAATAACCAGTTTCTATACAATATTTTTTATGAAATTGTTCTAACAATATGTAAACATATTTTTTACAATGAATTAATCAATTCCAGACATCTTTTCTTTTTACGTATGACCTGTTTTCTGTATTTTATAAATTTTAGAATTTTTAATTACTTAAAATGTATCTCAGTATAAATGTTTGCTAGGTTTTAAAATAATGAAAATAAAATATGTATTTTATACAGACACATTTATTATTCTGTTATTTTAATTCAAACAGTTGATAAAATAAAATATAGATGTATTAAATGTATTGTTAGGTATGACAGAATTTTCATGCATCTAACATGAAAGTGACTATTGCCCACATGATTATATAAATTTAATAATTTTTTTATTCATAAAAATATTTTAATTAGTATATTTCAAAAGATGGGATGAGATGTTATACAATTATGGTAAAAAATACTAGCTTCTATGGAATATTCTCTTAATGAAATATTGTAAAATATAAACGTGAAAAATATTGTAAAATATTTTGTAATAGAGAAGTACTTTGTTAACTTATCTAAATTATAAGAGTTTGGATTTGTTATAGTTCTTAAAGTTTGTTTCTATAACTAGAATTTTAATATGTATATAACAGTAAGGGTCTAAATTTTCTTAAAGGTTTCATTGAACAAATACTTGAAGAAGAAATTTGATGTTATTTTCTTTTCTTAAGTGAAAGGAAAAATTTGCTTGTAATTAAAATGTCAGAATATTATTACTTTAAACAATACTTCATATTACCCTTTTTGCTTTAATTTTTATTTATACATTTTTGAGTATGAAGTAATAATTTAATTGTTTCCCTTTTTCGAACACAGGTTGTGAATACTTGATGGATGTGAATTTAGAGCAAAAGAAGGATACTTTTTTCTGTTCTATTTGTACATACTCTACTTCTTTTAAGCCGAACATGCAAAAACATGTCAGAATTCATACAGGCCATCGTCCATTTGTATGTACTATGTGTCAAAAAGAATTTAATACTAAAGAAAATCTTAAAGTTCATTTTAGGATTCATACTGGAGAACTTCCTTTTAAATGTCTTGTTTGTGAAAAAAAATTTCGCACTAAACAGTCAATGGAAAAACATTTCATATTACACACAAAATGAATGACTTTCAATGAAAAAATTGATAGGAGCCATTTTAAATTTCCATTTGAAGTTTATGTACAAATCATTTGTTAAAAATCTTTTTTTTTTAATCTTTTTAATTAACGTTTATATATATATATATATATATACAGTGGCGTTACTGAGACTATTTGGGCCCCCTGAAAAGTCAGGTTTTACCTTTAGTATTTGATAAATTGGTTAAATACGTACTTGGCGTCAGTTCAGGCTTTGGGCCCTCTAGAATCCTGCCCCTTCCCCACGGTTTGGGGGTTGCAGGGGTGTGTACATTATCTCACTGTATATATATATATTTGACAAAAATATTGAAAAAACTAATCTTGTCAAAATTGTAATATTTATAACTGTTGCAATTTTCATGCTTAATAAAATTTTCAACTGTATTACTGTTTCTTTTTCATTTACTTTTTCCTTTTACTATTTAAAATGAAAAAATTGCAATACTTGCTAACAGTAAGTTTTAGAAAAGTATTTCATATTTTGCAATATTAGTTTGGTAACTCAACATTTGAGTTATTAGGTAATATTGTTATGTAAAGATATATATATACAAGATATCTAACAAATTCCAGATTTGTTTTCTTTTTGCAGTTTGAATAAAAAATATTTCCTTATTTTGTTCTAAAAAATATTTTTATAGTGTACTATTGATTATTTGTATTTATTACTAATTTTGATATGGAAGATTAAGGCTTTATAGAACCAATCATAAATATATGCAGTGGAAATATTTTTTATTCCAAGGTGTTTTATATTTAAAATTCTGCCGACTGGGTGGTGTAATTGGTTTGTGGCTGGCCTTCTGCACCTAAGGTTGCAGGTTCGACCAGACCCAAGTCGGTGGATTTTCATGATGCAGAAAATCGACAGTGTCCATGTCATATGATTATGCGGCATATAACAAATCCCTTGAGTACCCATTTGGCTTTTGTCAAAATTAAATTCCTAAGTGCAATTTCGCATCGTCAGAGCTCAGGTGCCTCCCTCTAGTGAGGAAACTGGGCGTCAAAATTACTGGCGGCAATTAGTATCTCCTAAATGGTGCCACACTAAAAAGTGACACCAGCTTCTGGGGAAATGTTCTAGAGCTCTGCAAAGGTAAAAATAACAAAAATAGATTAATGCAATATCAACATTGGCATACATAAGGGTGGGGTTTAGGGAATCAACTCCTCCCCCACACCCTGAGATATATAGTTTTTAGCACAAAAATTACACTTTGGAGCTTTCATCATTGTTTTTTAAAATGTAGATTGAGTTTTAATTGAAGTACTGTTTTTTAATTTTTTTTACATATATTTATTTATATCTTGTGCATTACTTATGTGACAAATTATTTATTTCCGTATTATATAGCAATTTTTAAATTTCACATTTTGAAGTAAACTTGATGCATGCATATTATAGATATGCAAAGCTTTTGAGGGGGGAGGGGAGGGTTGAAATCACAAAATACCATATTAAAATGACTTAATTCAAAGTTTAATTAGCAAAACAGTGTGTTGGTGGAAAATAATTTAAGAAAATCGGCAACAAAATTGTTTAAAAAATCCAGTAATTAAATAAAACAAACCTGTTGTGTGTATAATTTTTCTTTAACAAAAATGTTAAGATAAATACAAACAAGGGTTTTTCCAATAGTATCCGATCAAAAATATATTTTAGAATCAACATCTCTGTTTATATTAAAATAATTTTTAAAAAAAAAACGACTTAGGAAACTATTTAGTACATTTGTAAAAAAAAATTCATTTTTTAATCTGAAAATTTTTTAACACTTATAAGTGATGTAAATTGCATTAAAAATATGTAATAAAAATGGATGATCTAATGAAATAATTTTGACACCACTGACTACTAAACTACTTGTCAAATTAAAGTTCTTTTTATCATAATACTATCTTTCACATTTGAGATCGTATAGGAACTGGTGTCACAATGGAATATCAGCCACGAATGCAGCGACTGTCAATGTTGAGTGAGAAAATGATAAACCTCGTACTATAAAGCAAAATGACAACTTCTGGCGATAAACCTAGGGCAACACCTGAGCTACCCCCCCCCCTCTTTCCTAACTATCACACCATCTGGACATTGAGTCTCAACAGATTTAACATGCATCGGTTCTTTTCACCCATATACCCTGTTTTCTGAAGGAGTGTACTCTGTATTTTATAAATTTGTGAAATTTTAGTTACCGTAAAATCTGGCGTATAACCTATACATTAGAGCTTCAATTTTTAAATTTTAAATATATTCGCTATATAAGGCGCATCCCCTTTTTTACGAGAAAACTTGAAATCTACATATGCAATGATCTTATGTTTTTAAGTCATTTATTCGAGGTATTATCGCAGGCTTTAAAAAAAAGTAGTATACTTCTAGAAATGCAACCCTTTAAGTTCATAAGAAATGTCATTTCTTTTAAACAAACAGTATTTTGATGTATGTAGAAGTTTAATTTTTTTCTATACTCATTTTTTTTTTCATTTTTAAAGCTCTAATTTTTATACCCGGCGTATAATGCGCATCCGTAAAGTTTGATCTTATTTTTTTGGTGTGTACGCGTTATACGCCGGATTTTAAGGTACTTGAAATGCTCTGTATAACTGTTCGCTAGGTTTTAAAATAACGAAAATAAAGTTGCGTATTTAATACACACATTTATTATTTCTAGTGTTTTTATTCAAACAGTTGATAAAATAAAATATAGATGTATTAAATGTATTGTTAGGTATAACAAAATATTCATGCATCTAAAATAAAAGTGACTGTTGCCTATGATTATATAAATTAAATACTTTTTTTTATTCATAAATATATTTAATTAGTATGTAATATATTACGGAATCAAAAGATGGGATGAGATGTTATATAATTACGGGAAAAAATGCTAGCATCTATGGAATTTTCTCTTAATGTGAAATATTGTAAAATATAAACATGTGAAAAATGTAAAATATTTTGTAATAGAGAAGTACTTTGTTAACTTATAAAAGTTTGGATTTGTTAGTTTTTAAAGTTTATTTTTATATAACTAGAATTTTAATATATTTATCAGAGGGGACCTAAATTTTCTTAAAGGTTTTATTGAGGAAAATATTGATGTTATTTTCTTTTCTTAAGTGAAAGGAAAAATCTGCTAGTAACTAAGATGTCTGAATGTTATTATACTTGATATTACTTTTTACTTTAATTTTTATTGATACATTTTTGAGTATGAAGTAATAATTTGTTTCCCTTTTACGAACATAGGTTGTGAATACTTGATGGATGTGAATTTCGAGCAAAAGAAGGATATTTTTTTCTGTTCTATTTGTGCATACTCTACTACAAGGAAGTCAAACATGCAAAAACATGTCAGAATTCATACAGGCCATCGTCCATTTGTATGTACTATGTGTCACAAAGCTTTTAATACCAGAGAAAATCTTAAAGTCCATTTTAGGATTCATACCGGAGAATTTCCTTTCAAATGTCTTGTTTGTGAAGAAAAATTTCGCACTAAACAGTCAATGGAGAAACATCTCAAATTACACACAGAATGAATGTCTTTCAATGAAAAAATTGGTATTAGCCATTTTAAATTTCCTTTTGAAGTTTATGTACAAATCATTTGTAAAAAATCTTTGTTTTTAGTACTGTATATATATATATATATATATAAACGTAGATAAAATGTCAAAGAACTAATTTTATCAAAATTGTAATATTTACAAGTATTGCTATTGTTATACTTAGTAAAATTTTAACTGCATGACTCTTTTTTTCTTTTTTTTTTTTTTAACTTTCTTCTTCTACTATTCAAAATCAGAAAGTTATAATTTTTGCTATAACCATATCAAGTTTTACAAAAGCGATTCATATTTTAGAATAATAGTTTGGTAACTCAACATTTGAGTTACAAGGTAATAATGTTATCTGTAGATATACGAGAATATAACAAATTAGATTCATTTTCTTTTTGCAGTCCGAATAAAAAAACGTTTCCTTGTTTTTTTGCAAAGATTGATTGTTGGTATTTGTACACATAGAAAGCAGCGCACTCCTTCTGTTGTATGCTGGGATCATCATTTTTAATAAAAAGTCTACATTCTTCGGTTTTTGTAATGCAAGTTTCTGCCCTTCCTCTCTCGTCTTCATATGTATCAGTATAAAACACATGACAACAGCAACAACAAGGTATTATAGAATCAATTATAAATATATACAGTGGAAATATTTTTTCCCAAGGTGTTTTATATTTAAAATTCTGGCCGAAATAATTTTAAAAAAATTACTTTTAAAAATTAATCAGTTTGTACTCAGGTATCGTCCTTCTCACGTGACCATGGTTCAAAATTACTAGGTCCGTCGCTAATAGCCTTTGTGCAGCTTTATAATGCAACTTAAAAATAACACTTTTTTAAAAAAATAAATAATTTTGATTTTTTTTTAATTAGAAATATTATGTTTACGTATTAAGAAAAGGGGAAACGTGAAAATATGATATGTGTAATAAAAATTTCCAATAGTATTACTTTTTATTTCTCTGCTCTATACATAATATACAATTGATCATAGTTTGTTAAAAATTTTAACAATTTTTAATGACCTATTTGTGCAATGCTTTATTCCAGATTACAAAGAAAAACATTCATGAGATATGCATGCAAAATTCATTTTTATTGGCTGCATCATGAAATTTTTAATAAAGTTTGCAAAAATTCATCTAGATGTGCTACATTTATAAACCGTACACTTGACTACTAGTTCCAAGTCAAGATTATATAAGTTGGGTGGATGAACAGAGTTCCTAGCTCTTCCGAGCTTTAACCTCTAATCGTTAGGATTTTGAGTGACTGTAACGTTTTGACTTGCCCTTTGTTAATTTATTGTACTAGACAAATAAAATAAACTGTAAGTAAATCAAGAAAAATATGACTTTAAAGATAACAGAATGCATTAAGTGCTTGAAAAATGACTTCAAAAACAGTGCAAAGCTCTGAAAATGAGAGCAAACTTAGTTCATTAGGTGGGCGGCTGAATTTAATCCACGACAAATGAAAGAAAATGCTTTGACTGAATAAAAATCAGAAAAAAAGCTTTTTTAAAAGCTAAAAAATAAAAGATAACCAGGTAAATTTAATCGGAACTTTTAAGATGGGCAAAGAGTGAGTTGAGAGAAAAATCAAATTAAACTGGTGTGGGAGCGGCATGGCCGACTACTCCTTTAATGAATATATTTAATTTGTCGATGTCATTGCTGACCTGCGATCCAAGTCAAGATGGAGCTAATATCATGGTCCTTGAAATAATACCTAAACCAGTCATACAACAGGCTCTTTCCTATTATCTTACTAAGTAAGACAATTCTTAGGATTCGTGAATGATTGTTGTTTATTAACGTCACTATTTAAAGCTGTACGAGGGCTACTGGTGCCGGACCTCGTAATTTTGAGCTTCGGCCAAGTAACGAGGATACTTGAATTAACGCCGCAATCTTCAAACTTCCTTCCCATTCTGGAGTGAGGACACAACGGACATTCCTTTCATCCATACAATGTCCGATATCGTACTCAAAAAAGGACTAGGATAATAAGTTTTTGGTAGATAGAAAGCCACAGAAGAGAGATATTTTATTTTAGTCTTGAGTGTAGTTACTATAAGTTTAAATAAACGCTTAAATATACAGGATGTCCAGCCTTAAAGTGACCCAATAGCTAATTCCCGAACCGTTCGGTTTAGATATGCACTTCCAATTTGAAAAATGTTTTAAAAAGGTAAGGAATGTTTTTACGTGCTTTTCGAACCAAAAAACCCATTTACAAAAAAAATTACAAAAATTAAATTTTTATACGGTCTCTAGGTCCTATCACTTGTATTTAGGAAAAGATGCAATTCGCAAAAACAAAGTTAACAGAAAAAGTTTCCTTTTATTACGATAAAAACTGGCCGAGTTATGCCTACATAAATTTGAAACATCTGAGTTGCTCAGAAAAAGGGGTCGTACATAAATTGAGTTTAGAGATTAGTAATTCTCTATCTACAGAAAGAGCACACAAAAAAAATCATAGAAAAATTAAAACATCGTCGTAAACATAGATGGACAATTTGTATTGCTGTACGGCAAAAAATAAAGATTAAATTAAAGAAATACAACTCGTACCGAAAAGATTAAAACACCTTGTTTTAACAAATAGCACCAAAATAATACAGGATTTGCCGGTCAAATTATAGCATAATGTGGAATGATGCGCCAATCATGAATCAGGGGCTTTACTATATCAGAATTACCAAATTAACTTATAAATAATGGTGAAGGCATGAGACAGGGAATACATCTATTGCAACTCCCAGTTTTATACAAGCGCTGAACAGCACGGACAATTGTGCAATAAGATGGATGTCTTCCAGTGGAAAATTTAATGGCATAAAGTCTTGCCGCCTCTCTCTTATTTCGATTACACTGCCCATAAAACAGTACCATTTCGCAGTATTCTTCATTTGATTACATCTCGTTCTCCCGTACTAGAATTCGCAATATTAGAATACGACTGTATTCAATTGCAAGCGACTACACAACAGATTTTTAACGTTCTTCATGATCAGCAAAAACGTAGCAAATCAGACTGAAGCCGCAGCATATAAGTCTTATTTTTTGGAACTGCTTTTAAAATGTTTTCTTTGTCCAAAATATTTTATTTTCTACGTTTTACACGTACACAGAATAAATTTTATTTCTTAAGTACTCAATTATTGTATTATGAACGTATGCTTTTAAATTTAAAAACGATTTACATGCCGAGCGTACATTGCCAAACGTGCAAGAGCGAAAGTTTCCTAGCAGAGTTCCAACTAATTTCGCTTTGGAGACGGCTCCTTTCTAGCTTCTTGAAAATAGCCGAGAAAATGGATATGATGTATGATTTTCAAAGTTCTATAACTCGGCCAGTTTTTATCGTAATAAAATGAAACTTTTTGTGTTTACTTTGTTTTTGTGTACTGCATCTTTTCCTAAATATAAATGATAGGACCTGGGGACCGTATAAAAATTAATTTCTGTAATTTTTTCTAAATGGGTTTTTTGGTTCGAAAAGCACGTAAAAACATTCCTTACCTTTTTAAAAACATTTTTCAAATTAAAAGTGCATATCTAAACCGAACGGTTCGGGAATCAGCTATTGGGTCACATTAAGGCTGGACACCCTGTATATATTGTTATGTTGCCTTTTTGTTTTCAAGAATCATTCGTTTTATAGGTGTGTATCTACGTAAACAATTGATCTTTTTTATTTTGCTTAGGAGAGAAAGGCGACGGTTTCCATTTTTGTCCGGGGTGGCAAAAGTGCTAGAGCCGGCCTCGACCCCTGGGTGCCCATTGGATAAACCGGCCCTGTGTTACGCTACTGTTCGTGACCATTATCACTCAGTTACAAAAAAATTTAAAATAAATATTGGGGGGGGGGGGGTGACGATTTCTTTTAAAAACCGAGAGATTAAGGCATTTACAATATTTATTAACAATAGTTATAATATCACAGCGCGCAATTAACAACCTCACTCACAATGCTTACACAAAAGTCATTCCAGTTCTAAAGTATATTTTGCAATTCTTAGAAATATCCCTTTCTATAGCATAGACTGTATTAATACTGTTTTTATTAGTAACGATTATAATGCAAATTCCATTGACTTTCAGCAAATTCTCAAAACATCCTTTCACGATGCGCGGAATTTCAGATCACCAATACATCTCGTGTTATCCGACTACCACTATATTATAGAGCTGGAAAGTGGCTAATACTTTTATCTCCATTATTTTAAAGTTTCTTATTTATAACACTGGCAGCAAAAGAAAATTAATACTCCCATCTTAGATTCCCACTCCAAATCTATAGCCTTGTACGAATTCAAAATTTAATTGGAAAACTCCGACAGAAAAAACAGTATAGATAACAATACCTTCAAAGAGCTGAAGTTTAAGGATCCAAATGAATACAAAAATCGAAATATCTACTGAATAAACTAAATATGGTAGATAATTTCCTATTTAATTAAAACAATTCAAAAAATATTTATATTTAATGTGTCAGTTCGCGGCATACGAAGCGCTATCTGTGTAATTAAGAGAGTAGAGTGCGTTATTGTGTCTGTAGTAATGCATGTATGAACTGTGTTGCGCTTCCTGAACTGCGCATGCCCTGCAATTCTGATGTGAATGTAAAAAGAAGTTATGAGTAAAAAATAAGCACCAGTCCGCAAGAAACTCTGCCGTGATTATGTCATGAGTATCGACTAAGAGAGAACCATAAAAATTGACAGTGTTGCAGCAATAAGTGTTATTATGCTAGAGATTCTTGAGTCCACTGCTTAAGTGTTGGAGTAATCGACATAAAATAATGAAATGTGCAATAGTCACGAAAAACTCGTTAAACATGTCACTTTTCTCATCACAATAAAACAAATGTAAATCAGTTTTATTCATGCTTGTTCTCAACTGAACATACAGTCACTCAAAAAAGTATTGGGACACTTGGCATTGTAACGTCGTGGAAATAAATTGAAGGTGTACGCTAAGCTAATTATTAAAGAATCTCTCGTTGGAGTCTGTCCGGAGTCTCTTCCTCCGTCCGCAGGGTTCAATTACGGGAATCTCTCGTGGTAGTCTATCAGGAGTCTCCTTTGCTCCTTCCTTCGTCAGCAGGCTTCTCTCTTGGGAATCTCTCGTGGAAGTCTCTCAGGAGTCTTTTCCTCCATCCGCCGGGTTCAGTTCCGGGAATCTCTCGTGGGAGTCTATCAGGAGTCTTCTTTCTCCGTCCGCAGGGTTCAGTTACGGGAATCTCTCTCGTGGTAGTCTATCAGGAGTCCTCTCCCTCTCTTTCCGAAGTCCACTCTTTTAAACTCTAGGGGCGGGTTCACTCCCCGCCCCTCATCAATCCCCATTGGCCGACATCAGGGTTTTGCACACGGCACCAACGGTCTTGCACGTCATCCATTCGTGCAGAGATGACAAAAGTCCGGTACCTCTCACAGGTTCCCGGCGACAAGGGCCCGGCTGACATCTGGCACTTCAAACACCTCGCCGCCGCCTGCAGAGGCGCCAGCATTCAAGACTTACAATCACTGCCCATGAACAGAACATAATGCAGCGATGCCTGGCCCATAGTGTCTGCCAGACACACCGTCGCCGACGGTCCAGCTGTCTGATACAATACAATACCACCAAAGCCACGTGTTTCCCGGCTGTGGATACGTTTATGAATAGAGGCGCTTTCTCCATTGTGACGACGTCACAACTCCTTCCCCCTGAAAACGTCCATTTCACTGGACTGCTCTGGTCCAATGTTGGATCCGTTCTTATGACTGACTCAAAAAAGAATGTCTTAACAATGAGATCAACCAGGACAGCAATCCAATAACAAAACACTCAAAAATATGATAATAAGTAAATCCAAAATTCCATAACATTTTATACACTTTACAATAAAGACTTAAAGTTCTAATCTTGGATTCTTTTCTTAATGTTACATCTCATCTTAAAAAAACTTGAGTTTTAAGTGAATAAGTTAAATCTTAACATTTTACTAATATTACTATACGTTAAATCACACGTAACTACTGTACTAGACATCTATGTGCTTACACTTGGCTGAGAGACACAAAAGATTTTCAGTAACACATAAATTTTTGTTTCCACCATATACACACAATACAGTAATATAGACACAAAAATACAATAAAAAGGTAAAATTAATTAATAAGAAATGTTTAAATGACTGCTGATTCCAGTCTGTTTAATCCAATGACATTTCCATATAACTTTCTTTAATTAAAGTAAATGATTTTTAAAATTACATTAAGAAAATGACTGTAAATACAAATATTTTGAATTATTTGGGCTGAACAACATTAATTTAAAGATAAATTTCCATCTTAGCACTTTGCACACTTTCTCCCAATATTTATAACAAGTTATTCCACAATTCATTATCTTTCCCACTACAACGTTGTGTAAAGTGGTAATTATGGCACTATCATTAAAAATACAATTAACCTCGTACTTCCTTAGCTCACGAAATGAACTCACTACATCTCTATTATGTACACGTAAGAAACTTTCCCACTGCTCTAATTTACCTTTGGTCGGTATGAATTCCGATCTCACACTCCTCAACCCTTCTAATACCAAGTCTATTTGCTTTACACGATTTTTCCAAATTTGCGCCAAGATGTCTATATCAACCAATCGACGTAAAGCAAACTGCGGTAACCGTTCCAAAACCTGAGTAGTTAATTTACATCCATAAGAAGAAGCGCATACGATCTTAAACCTCCTTTTTCTAATGTAAGTGGCATTACGTATGCGGCATACTTCTGATATCTCAGCATGAGTGAACGACGATAGTACCACTTCCACAAATCCAGTACCGTGACCCACGAGGCCGTGCTATTCATTTTTACTAGACCTTCCATTTTTAACCAAAGATGAAACTCGGCTCGCGTCACCTGGTTCAAACGCCTATACTTAATACATGGGCACGGGTATCGGTTCACTTTTCTAAACTTAACAACCGACAGTGTACGATTGAACTGCCCCATCTCGATTACACTCACATCCCTAGGATACCCAAACTCCTCTCCCAGAGTATTAATCAATCTCAGGTTTATCCAAAAAGTTTTAATTTTAAACGGTTTTCTTCTACTTAACTGGTTATCCCTCTGCATTAAAGAAATCGTCCCGGGATCTGGAGGAAACCTTTCTTTATTTCTATCAACGACCATTCGTAAATAGTTAATTCTATCAGGTGGTAATTTAAAGTGCAGTTGACTTTCCCTTAAAACACTCTGAAAGTCAAAATCCATAAATAGCTTTACCGGATAGGGGAATTCGATTTCTTTCTCTATTCCCTCCGAGCTATTTTCTGTAACAAAATTTACAGATTCCGGCCTCCTATGATACAGTTTTACTAAATTTACACGATAAATTGCACTACGATCTCTTTTTCTGTGTAAATCGTAATTAAATTCTGAACTTGTCATTTTACCAGCCCCTAACCAATTCTTATCAATACCCTTTGAATTGGGGGGAATCAAACGCATTGTTGATTTATCTCCGACATCTGCATAGCACGTGTAAATTTCTTTCCCTTTCCTATGTTCCGCTTTTATACTAGCCCTTGTAGGGTTTTGAAAACTTTTACGACCTACTGTTAGGCCCGCTCCCCTTTCGACTGGGTGTTGACTAGCCTCCTTCTCCTCACTCTTAATTTCACAACTCAATGTTGCAGGGATAGTAAAACCCGTATCTACTATCAATCCTCGAGAACTTACTCCTATGTCCTCATGATTTATTACTGGCTGTGCCACCGTCATCATAGCTGTAACACTCTCCTTAACTGCCCTTGACCCTACCTTCAATTCACAATCACGAATTCCAAAAATATCGACTTCTCTCCCTTTCTCAAGCCTAGACAGTTTATCCTTCTCTTTTCCTACCCCTCTCACTTCGGGCAAGGGATTAACACACGTGCGTTTCACCGGGGGGTCACAAATCTCAATTCTAACTTCAGAAGGCATGGCGGCTTTTTCACTTCTATCAACATCCGGATTACTTACCGGCCTACACTTTTTAATCGGTTCACTAACTTCCCTCGACCGATTTCCTGACAAATAACTCTCCTGTGCGCAATTCTCGACTTTATCTTCTACTTTTAGATGAGATTCCCGTTTTTGTAACTTATCCCGGCGTACAGCTCTCAATCGTTCTAATTCTCGTTCCCTCATTAGTTTACGCTCTTCAAACCCCTTTAATTTAAGTTCCCATTCCTTATTTTCCCGTTCCTTATTTTCACGTTCCCGTTTTTCTTTCAAAATACCCTCCAACAAACAATTAGCTAATTCTTCATTATAGTATTCACTCTGACAAATTCTATTCTTAATTTCTATCTTAGGTAAAGTATTATCGGCTTCGACTCCCAATTCTTTCGCCATTTCTACCAATACTTCTTTTCTTTGCCTTAATAAGTACGCCATGATGCACTAATACACACAAAACCCAAACTAAGCTTAATTGTCACAAAAATTATACAAAACTCAACGCACACTAGAAATACACTAGACCTAGACTTAACTATAATTCACAAAAATCCTAAAACAAAACAGTACTCTCCACAGTAACTGTACCAATGAAACAAGTATAACTACTGTACACTTAACTATATTTCACAAAAACGCACAAATCTTAAAAGCAATACAGTACTCTGCACAGTAACTGTACCAACGAAACAAGTATAACTACTATATACTTAACTATATTTCACAAACAACAATACTAATAAATCGCACATTTATACATCATACAAAACTTTAAAAATCGTTCTAGTCTCTCTTTCTAGTGTTTGCTAACTTTACCTAGTACGTAAATTCTTTACTACCAAAATTTTACATACATTAATCATAACAATAATAATAATCAATTGCTGCCCCGAGTATAATCTCAAAGAAAAGACTCACCTTTTTCTATTTGGAATCACCGCCAAAATCTATGGCACACCTGGACGGGAATTCACAGCACACCTGGTCGGGAATCACACACTGAATACTCTTGACTTCCTTCAAAATCAGCCGACGGAAATCAGGGTCTGTTTTCGGCTTTCCTCCGCTTGTTTCTTTCGTTGATTCACCCAACACGATTCACATACAGTAACTCCGGGAACTTCTATCAACAGGAACACACTTTAATGATAGGAATGGACAGGAACTCAGGAGAAATTTGCGTTGTCTGAAGCTCTATTATTTTTCTCGCCCACACGGCTGGCATTTTCTCTTTGTTATTTCTTTTTTCTCAAAAATTAATTTAAATAAAAAAGGATTCGGGCATTTAATTAATTAGCCAAATGCCGATCCCAGCTCGCTGCCACCAATTTAATTAGCTGTAACGTCGTGGAAATAAATTGAAGGTGTACGCTAAGCTAATTATTAAAGAATCTCTCGTTGGAGTCTCTTCCTCCGTCCGCAGGGTTCAGTTACGGGAATCTCTCGTGGTAGTCTATCAGGAGTCTCCTTTGCTCCTTCCTTCGTCAGCAGGCTTCTCTCTTGGGAATCTCTCGTGGGAGTCTCTCAGGAGTCTTTTCCTCCGTCCGCCGGGTTCAGTTCCGGGAATCTCTCGTGGGAGTCTATCAGGAGTCCTCTCCCTCTCTTTCCGAAGCCCCCTCTTTTAAACTCTAGGGGCGGGTTCACTCCACGCCCCTCATCAATCCCCATTGGCCGACATCAGGGTTTTGCATTCGGCACCAACGGTCTTGCACGTCATCTATTCGTGCAGAGATGACTAAAGTCCGGTCCCTCTCACAGGTTCCCGGCGACAAGAGCCCGGCTGACATCTGGCACTTCAAACACCTCGCCGCCGCCTGCAGAGGCACCAGCATTCAAGACGTACAATCACTGCCCATAAATAGAAAATAATGCAGCGATGCCTGGCCCATAGTGTCCACCAGACACACCATCGCCGACGGTCCAGCTGTCTGATACAACACAATACCACCAAAGCCACGTGTTTCCCGGCTGTGGATACGTTTATGAATAGAGGCGCTTTCTCCATTGTGACGACGTCACAGCATGCATAACTGTAAAGCTATTTATAAAAATATTTATCACATCGAAACAAAATCAAAATGAATTCAGAAATATATTAACATTTGGTGTACAGTATAACAAGAAAATTTTATTAGTATTGTGGAATTATAACTTGATCAGCTTTTCAAATTTAATTTAAAGGCACATGGTATTGAGACACTTTTGAAATGAGAAATTTAACAAATATACAGCGCATCCAGTGGCGGATTAAGCGGTGTCGGACCTGGCGGCCGCCAGGGGCCCCAAGCTTGATGGGTGCAAAGGCCAGCAAGAAATCAACCACGCCACCATGGGGGAAAAAATGAAAAGAAAACAGATACTGTTCGGAGTCACACTAAACAACTCAAATGAGCAATGTGGACTGTATTAAATTTTAAAGTATATTTATTGAATAGCGTTTAGGAGAGCATTGTTTGCGTCCTTTCTCTTGCGTAAGCGTTGGTCTTCTCCTCACTTGACCTTGAGTGGGGTTACAATAGTAAGCGTTTACAGCCAAATAGGCGTACAAGAGGGGGCTTTCCGTCGTCAAGACACTTGACTACGGAACAGATACAATGAAACCCCCACTAGAAATTTATCGACATGCAAAAAAAATCCTAAAGTAGAAAAACTTTTGAAAATATTTTTAGCAATACCGATATTAAATGCATCAGGTGAATGATCTTTTTTAGTTTTAAAACGTGTTAAAAATAATTTAAGAAGTACTATGAGAGAAAAGACAAATTGAACAACATGGCCATATTATATACAGAATAAAATGTTTTGAACAAAATAGATAGCAATGTAAAAGTGCTTCGAAAAATCAGTAAATCCTGAAACTGTCAGAAATGTTTTAAGAAAACATTAGTATCATGGTAGAGAACCTCAAAGAAAGCCCTACATCAGCAAGATATAGACAAGCTAGATTGGTATTTGCTAAAATGTAAGTAAGGCAGCCAACAGAATATTGGGAAAATGTCATTTTTGTTGATGAAAGTAAATATAACATTTTCGGATTGGATAGCAAGCAAAAAGTTTAGCCGAAATCAAATTCTCCAATGCACGTCAAAAATGTACGGCTTACTGTCAAATATGGAGGGGGTAACCAAATTGTCTGGGGTTGTATGGCAAGATCTAGTATCGGGAACTTACATTTTATTGATGGTATGATGAATAAACATGTCTATCTTGACATTCTCAAGCGAAATTTAAAGCAAAGTGCGAGCAATCTGGGTATCTCAGGGCATTTTAAACTGTACCAAGATAATGACCCGAAACATACTGCAGATATTTGCAAGTTATGGGTCCTCTACCACTGGCCTAGTGTTATTAAGACTCATACACAAAGAACAGACCTTAATCCCACTGAACATGTGAGGAATTATTTGCAGGAAAAACTATATGAGCACCAAATTTCTAACAAGCAGGATTTAAGAAAATATTTGGTCGAAGAGTGGACCAAAATCAATATATCGTTTTGCAAAAAAAAAAAATGATCCAATCCATGCCAAATAGACTTCGAGAGGTCATAAAAAGCAAGGGCGGTCGAACAAGATATTAATTTCTAAGTTTGGATTGTTTTTCTTAATTTATTGGGAAGTGCCCCAATACTTTTTTGAGCATGTTTTTTAACCGTAATTGCATTAATGTATGAATTTTGTTCAAACTATTATTATTTGTATTTACCAAAATAACATTTACTTTTTTTTTTTTGGATTCATTTGTATGTTTAAGTAAAATATTACGATAAAAATCTATGAGCTGGTAGTATGTCTCAATACTTTTTTGACAGACTGTACAATCATTTATCTTATTTAGAGGACCAAATACTTATCGTTCTGTTATATTACTACTTGCATTGATCGAAATCTAACCATTGTCATGCGAATATGGAACTGGTGGTTTCAGGAGGATCATATTGAACACCTTGCCAGATCACAACGGGAAAACTAGGTTATTCTAATTTCAATGAAATTATTTTGTATATATGTATCTATAGTTATAGTTAGGAGATATGGATTAAAAAATTTTATTTTTAGATTAAATCAAAATAATATTGTTGACGCGAAATTTTTTTCATAAGTGAGCTTCCATTTCCGAAAAGAGGCATTGCACAACTTTCATTACTGTTCCAAGAATTTAAAAAAAATTGTGGATGTGGTTTTAGATATTTTCTCTCTCTCTTTTTTTTATACATCAAGAGAAATTTAGTAATACTATTTGGTAATTATATTCTTATAAGTAATTATGTTATTACTGATTGGAGCATCGAAAAGGCATTTTATAAAAATTCTTTCCGAATATTTAAAGTTTGTGAATTAGGTAATAGGGGAATTATTTGGATGTTTTCTTCTTTTTTGATGTAAAAAAAAAAAAAAAAATTTAGTATAAATTATTTTAGTATTATAAATACATTTCCAAATGTGATTACAAGTGTTTATATTTAAACGTTTTGAAAAATATTTGGAAATATTTTTTAAAGAAGCTAAAAAATAAAATTTTGTTTGACTGAGAAATATAAGGTATTGTAGTCCATTTTTTGAGTATTTTTATTAGTGTTAATTTTATTGATTATAAAGATTATTAATTTCTAGTGTTATATTTATAAGATTAATGGAAAGTAATTTTTCAGCGGGAGTTGTATAAGTAGAACATTTTTCTTAGATTAAAATGTGCGTAAATTCATTCTATATTTTGTGCGTGCTATGTATAGATGTATATGTGGGTTTTTTGAAAATATAAGTTATATATATACATATAAATAGGTTTTTTTCGCAATTTTAATATTGAAAAATATACTTTATTAGAATATCCTACCATATAGTTATCAATTCTCTCTCTCTATATATATACATTAAACATAAATCAATACAGTGTTCAAAAGAAAGTAATATAAGAGCTTTATATTCTTTTCTTTTTTTTAATTTACGAAAATATTTTGGAAAATCTCAAACATATTGATTTTTAATTTAAATGGGTCGATTTTTGATGAGTTAAAATTTTTTGTATGAAGACAAAACACTACATCAATTATCTTCATACTTTCCTTACTTAATTTAAATAATTTTTTAAAAAAATTTAAAATGACTGAAGGAGTAGGTAAAAAACTATTTGGTGCTCAATACAAAAGAAAGCGAGGTGAAAAACAAGCCCACATTAAAAGACAAGCTGGAAGTTTACTGAACTACTTACAAGGCACTAGAAAAAGGAAGACACTATAGAATCAGAATCTGATTTAGACTTTCATGAAGAAGATGTTGCAGATGAAATAAACAGAACTGATAGTGGCTATACTCTTATAGGAGCTCCACCAGGCAAAACCAAAGATCACTATACTTTAATGATGATATTTAGTTCAGATCTCCAGAAACGTGGCCACCTATTCTATCAGATGCCGGTAGATGTTTTTTGGTAAAAGAATGCTCCCCTAAGCCATTAGCTGAGTATAATTTTCCTCATGACGACACCGGTCGAAGGTTAAGCTCCCATTATTATACCACAATTTTAAGAAAACAGTGAATGGTTAGTCTATTCAATTACAAAAAACTCTGTGTTGTTTTTGCTGCAAACTTTTTGGCGGTGCCGTTACTTCTCTTTCCACAGAAGGTTTTGATAATTGGAAGAACCTGGTTGAAAAATCCACGAACCATAGTCAATGTCAAAATCTTGGATTGAATTTAGACAGCTTTTACGATGCTGTAAAACAATTGACAGCGACTCCCAAAGACTTATTATTGCGGAGATTAATTATTGGTGCGAGGTGCTTCAAGGCATTGTAGCAACAATAAAAATGTTTGCTCAAAATTGTTTAGCCCTTCGGGGTAAGAGTGACCAACTATTCGATTCCAATAATGGTCATTTTTTACAAATAATTCAATTACTTGCTAAATTTGATCCAATAATGGAGGAACATGTTCGAAGAGTGCTAAAAAAAATCAAGAAAAGAATCTAATCAAAAAACAAACTTAAGTACACTATCTAGGGCAGGGGTGGCCAACCCGCGGCACGCGTGCCAAAATGTGGCACGGTGGAGTTGTAACAGTGGCACGCGAAGACTTACTGAAAAATTTTGAATAGGTAAACCATTTTTAATTTGAAATTAAAAGCAAAACCGTTTTTTACAATTAAAAATCTTGAAAAGATAAAAAACCACTTTTTACAACTTTGTTGAGAAATAGAATTGTCTCCGACAAAAAAAATCCTCAAAATTTCGTTCAAAATATGTCAGTGAATAAATGTTTTCTGCTACGAACATAATAAAATAAATATCACTCACAAAACTAGCTGATGTGCATCTATAATAACCTAATTTTATAAGCGTCTTGGTAAAAAAAAAAAAAAAATAGTAATTCAAACGCCTCATTAAGTAAGTACTGAGCGTTTAATAATTATTTTGAATTGAATAATTCAAGTTGCTCATTTTTATTTTATAGCTTACCTGATTGAACTTGTAAAATTTATTAACAATAAAATATAAATTTGTACTTTCGTTTTATTTATTATGTTATTTTTAAGTTTTGGCTACATAGACTTGCATTAAAAAATGTGCTATTTGCGTAAAAATCCCATAATAAACCTATTAGTAACATTTTTTTTCCATATTTATTGGAAGAGTTGGAAGTGGCACGCATAATTATTTTTTATCAAATAGTGGCACTCTTCTAAAAAAGGTTGGCCACCCCTGATCAAGGGGAAACTATTCAGAACGAAATAATTTCTCTTTTACATGAGAACATTAAACTACAAATTGTTCATAAAATTAAACAAGCCAAATATTACTTAATAGTTTTAGATTGCACCCCTTACACTAGTAAGATCGAAAAATGACATTTTTGGCAAGATATATATGTAATGAAAATTTTAATTCTAGTATATAGCTACCGTTAAAATTAATAAGAATTTTTTAGGTTTCCTTCCATTTGAAATATAGACTGGAAAAGAGCTTTCAAATTTAATAGTTGAGAAACTTAAAAAATTGGGACTAAATTTGCTAGATATGCGCGGGCTAGCCTACGATAATGGAGCCAACATGAGAGGCGAGAAATCAGGGGTACAGTCTAGAATTAGGACGTTAAGTCTATGAACAGTCTACGTACAATGTAGTAGCTACTCTTTAAATTTAGTCATTAATGACATGGCAAAAGCATCCTTAGAAGCCTGTAATTTTTTTAATAGAGTCCAAAAAATTTATTTTTTTCATCATCAACTTTTTGTTGGTCCATATTATTAATATATATAAAGGGCATAACTTTAAAACCACTAAGTGTAACTAGCTGGGAAAGCCGAATAGAGGCTATTAAACCCTCAAGGCATCAATTGGGAGGTATTTATGATGCTCTTTTTAGTATTTATAATAATGCTGAAATTGGCAACTCTATAAGAGATGAGGCCTCTAGATAATTAAATTCTATTAAACAATTCAAGTTCCTATGCTCCATCCTTATTTGGTATAAAATATTGAATTGCATAAATCCAATAAACAAGGTACTGCAAACAAAAGATTACGATCTACTATCTGCTATGGAACTCTTAATAAATGGTGAAGATTTTTTTAATGATCTTCGATCGAACGTGGCTTTTGATGAAATGCTCTGTGATGCAAAAGAACTGGCCGAAGAGATTGATATCCCTGCTAACTTGGAGGTGACGCAGCCACGTCACAGAGTTCGACGCAAGAACGTTAATTTTGATTACGAAGATGATCTGGTGGAAAATCCTAAATTAAAATCCAAGATAGAGTTGTATTTTTTTTACAGTTGACCAAGCAATTAATGCCTTGGAATGAAAATTTAGTTTAATGAGTACCCATAGTAATAGTTTTCATTTTTTATAAAATATGTATGATTTAAAAGATGCTTCTAAAAATTTAATAATTAAAAACTAAAAATTTAGGAATGATGTTGACAGATGGAGAATCACTACATATAAACGCGCTTGATATAGCAGATGAGATAATGTCAGTTTAAGCTTTATTATACAAAAAAGAAAGCACAATAGAGAAGTTTCAAAATTTCTGTTTTAAAATTTGCACCAAATCTTGCTGTCGCATTAAGAATCTTACCTTCTTTGCCAATAAGTGTAGCAAGCGGAGGCAGGAGTTTCTCAAAATTAAAATTTTCTCTTATGGTCCACAACTTTTCAAGATAGATTAAATGGTTTAGCTACATTGGCTCTAGAACATGAAAAAAATGAACAAATTGATTTAAAAGAATTAATCAGAAAGTTTTCAGTTAAATGTAAAAAAAAAATAAATAAAATAAAAAAAAAACACGTTTCTAATTTTTTGTTTATTGTGTTATTTGTTTTATTTTTGTGTTTTAGTTTATAATAAATATTTATATATATACTGTTATGCTGCCGTTTTCTTTGCAAGAACAATTCAAGTTTTATAGGCGTGTTTATTTATGAACAATTTCTATATTTTTTAATATTTTTTTTTTACTTCGTGGAGAGAGGCATCATTTTTCATTTTTGTCCGGGGCGGCAAAACTGCTAGAGCCAGCGCTGTGGTCACATGTCTTCGAACTTAAAGCCAGTGGCTGTGCTCTATCTTTAACCCCACGAAGACTTCATTTTTCAACAAGATAAACGCAAGACTGCCAGTCGCCCGTCATGTCTTGACCCATCTTGACACAGAAGATGTTCGACTGTTGCCCTGCCCAGCACGTTCTCTAGTCTATCACCCATTGAAAACGTCTTGTCATGGGTTGCTGAGAGACTGGGACGCCGCCACTCTTCAGGTTTGATGAAGTGTGGCCAGGGACAGCTTAAGACTTCTTGAGGCCCTGGGCCCTTACGCAAACGTAGGCCCTGGGCCCATACATAAATGGAGGGCCCATCTATGATCCTTAAAAGTAGACAGTACATAGCATACGTTGCCTACTCGAACAAACAATAACACGAAACAAATTAATGTGCATGACTTGCAATCGGACAAACCAGCTCAACCGACTGCCGCCTTTTGATTGAATGAGTAATGACGGTAAATGGTGGTAGGCCTAGGCCTATACATGGACGAGGGAGATCAGCTGATATATCATCCAAAATTCCCAGTTTTTCGGAAAATAAAATCGGAAATAACATTTGACCGTTGAAATTATTCGAACTATGATATTTTTAAGACTGAGTCGAGGCCTCCATTGTAGAAGGGGCCCTGTTGGCCTATGCCTAAAGATGTCCCTGAGTGTGGCATAGACTCGTGACAGAATGAAGTGACTTACCCGTATCAGTGATCCAAACCAAATTCGCCTCGATGCCTAAGCAAGTTAAAGCCATTTCAGATGCCAGAAACAGAAGTTTATACTAGTTTCGAACGCGGTACACTCAAAATTTAACTTTAAATGCTATTGTATGTCTCAACTACTCTGTGAGTGACTGTTTACTAAAGTAGCACCATATAGCAACACGAGGGCTATTGGCAACAGACCTCATAATTTTGAACCATGTTCAAGGGATAGGAACGACACATGAGCTGACACCCACCTCTTAGAGCTTCCACACTATGCCCACAGGAAGACTTTAAACCTCTACAGATTTAACGTGCATCAGCCCCCTCCCCTACACGACGGGTCTTCAGTGGCACTAAGCTCGAGCCCATGACCTGACCACTGGGCTATCGCGGCCTCCCTTAACTCTGTATACAGGCAAATTTATGCTTGTTATTCGCTTTCCTTCCTATAGTTCCAATTTTAACGACCAGCAGTGTAAAGGAAACAATGCAAAATATATATCACTGCTCTCTTACATAACACTGGATGTTACGTAATTTGAATGCTCTACGTTAGTGCATATTTTGAATAAATGAAAATAATTTATCCTATATTTCATCAAATTTCTTTCATTTAAAATTCCCATGAAAAATGTCAACTAAATAGTAAATTACTTTTTTTTATTTTACATGCATTCTGAACTAATACTTTAATTATTTCTTTTGTGATGAATTGAAAATAATATCCAATTTAATATGTATAAGAATTGGTCCCAAACTCTTAGTAACACTACACTGTGCGTATGCCAATACAGTCGACTCTCGATAATTCGAAGTTGAAGGGACCAATGAAAAACTTCGAATTTTCAAGAAGGTAGGAAAAATATCCCAAAATACACGAAGAGAAATTATTTTCTAACACATTTAAATTTGAAACTATGTAATAAAACAACAATTGTACATAACGTAGAAACTTATTTTAAAGTATTTTTAAAAGGTACAAATTATACAGTATAAATATTAAACAGAAGTTAAAATTCTTGTATTAAAATAATTCATTTATGTATTAAAAACAACTATTAAAAGAATACATTCTGTACATAATTTTTTTTTTGACGAAAAATCTGTTATCTTTTTTTGTTTTATGGCATTCAATCTAACTTTGTCAATAGATCTTTCTAGAATAAATAAAGCTTGAAAAATGTCCGCATCAACATGATTTTGAAGGACAAAGTTGCGTAGTTGGTTTAGTGATACTTTAGCTTCTGTCAGTTATCATAGTCACCTCCGATGTTCATCAAAGAGGCTACATTACAGGGGAGACAAGCAGAGACAATACAATACAAAACATGTAAGCTCCAACTTGTATGGTACAGGACTCTACATGATAGTGAGTGTTTGAATTGTCGAGAGTTTTTTAGACCACTTCGAATAATCACGTGTTTTATTCTGGACGGCCACAGATTTTACTTCGAAATATTGAGTGTACCAAAATGTATTGTTCTAGTACGAAAAACAATACATTTTGGGACACAACATACATACTTCGAATTAGCAAGAGGTTCGTATTATTGAAGGTTTGAATTAACGAGAGTCGACTGTATAAAGACTATATTACCCGCAACGATACATGTCAGCCAAGGGATTTGCTATAAATTAAAATAAACCTAAATGTTTGTAAAAATAAAGTAATGTAAGTAAAATTTATTTTTCCCAAGAAAAACTAAATACATTAAAAATTTATAATTAATAATAAATTAAAAAAAGCTAAAAATATTATTAAATTAAATACAATTACATTCAAACAGTAATACAATTAATAAATCACACTCAATACATCCTATTATTACATTAAATGTAATCTCTCCTGTAAATATATAAAAAAAGTTTCATTATAAATAACAAAACTTCATAAAAATACCATACATAAAAACTTGCTTTTAACTTTCAATAAAATTAATGCATTTCTACCTATCAACTCTGTTCTAATGAATGCAATGCTCTAATAAATGTTTCTTAAAGAGAGGTTGTAATCTAAATTTTAAACCACAAATATCACATTTAAAGGGACGTTCTCCAGTATGAAGTCTCATATGAACTTTGTAATTACATTTCACATTAAAGGATTTATTACAAACCTCACAGCTATAGGGTTTTTCATTGGTGTGAATGCGTATATGATTTTGCATGTTAATAGGAATTAAAGTTTTATAGTTACAAAATAAACATTTATACATCTTTCTTTTCATAATTGGTTCAATTTCAAATGTCCAAGCCCTCTCAGCATACCCTGAAAGAAAAAGAAAAAACTTCGGTATAATTTAAAGCAAAATATTATTCAAAAAACCAATTTGATATAAAAGTGTTCATATATAAACTGCTCCTCACAAGGAAAAAAATGTATTTTCTGAACAAACTTATTACACACCATTTTTTAAAATGCTTAAGCTCAAATCCATAATTTAAATCTTATTCCTAGAGTTATGCAAACCCAATATTTGTTACAATACTTAGGTAACATTTAACACAATAAAGATAAAAACAAATTTTAGAAAATGAGCTGGAAACAGGAAGTACAATTTTAATTTGAGAAAACATCCCACACATCTTTAGCACCACTAAATAATTTGTATCAATATATATTATACTTCATTATTAAAATTGTAAGACTTCTCTGATAAGGTTATTAACAAGAATATCCATATTATCTTTCAAATTTTGTTTTCTATACACAGATAGAAGAAATTTTTATTTGAATTTATTACAACATTTATTTTATTTTTAATTGAATATTTTCCTCTTTATGTATATAGATTAAAAACTACAAATGGAGTATTTAAAATTTTTTTAAAAAGAATAATGTTTGTACTTTATGTAGAACATTTGCATGTCAGAAGTATATACAGCATATAAAGAGTAATTTAAAAACTGTATTCAAGGCATTCTTCCAAAATTTTTGACACTAATCAATTCCCTTTATATTTAGCTTTAAAGATAATTAGTTCTCAAGCTTTCTTTCAATAAAATCTATGATTATTTCATAAGGTAGTTTGACACAGACAAGTTCCATTCTTCCATTGTTCTTTTACAGCACTTTTGTGTCATTTCCTTTTCAGTTTTGATTTATCGTTCATAAGTAAAAAATGTGGTTATAACAGCAAAAAATAATTACCTACAATGAATAAAGGAAAATTATGGAAACATAAAAAAGCAGGTAAAAATATAAAAATTTCAAATGATGTATACCTTTAAATATTGAATATGAAATACAGAATAATTCAATTTAAAAGTACAAAATGCTTCATAAAGCATTTTCAAAAATTACAGCCAAAAATTATAAAATAACTGTTAGTACAATTAATCAAAAAAAGTTATACATCAAAATATATCTAAAAAATTCTGGATTTTACTTAAATTTTTTTTAAAAAAATGAATATTGATTATAAAGATTTTGTTTGCATAACTTTGATAAATTAATAAATTTTAATAGAAAAATGTACAACATATATTGAAAATTATAAAATATAATTGTATTCTTTTTGGTTAATTTCTTTTAAGACTAATTTTAGAATATTGTTCAATAACATTTACTATTTTAAAGTACTTATTAAGTAAGTTGAAAAATTAAATAAAGTTTTATACAAAATTTCATTAAAAAATTTTTTTTTTCTTCTAGAAGTTATAATAGATTTAATATATTTCTTCTCATATTTTCTCAAGTTGTTAAGTTCAATTTTTTCAAATTGAATGAATACTATAATTCAATGGTCTTCAAACATTTTCAACTCACGGAAACACCTAGAATAAGGTGTTTTCAAGGAACCTCTAGAACTATAAAGTATTTTCGTTACACCCTATTCCACACACACACTTAGAATACATTTTAAAATAGATCAATGTTAAAGGCAATTAAAATTTAATCTACTTTTAATAAAATTTACTCATTACTAACATTATTCTAAGTTCCAAGTGTCACCTACCCATTCATTACGTTTAGTAACTGGAATATGTGCTAGCATTTTTTCACTTAAAAAGTCTATGTAGATTAACTGCAATCGCATTACATAATCCGAGTTTCATTTGTTCCTATAACTTTTGTAGCCACTCACTTTGAGAGAAATATTTTTCACTCATACACATTGTTCTGAATGGCATTAAAATGTTTATAGCTGTGCGAGACATACTGTGGATGAATTTGCAACATAACATTTAGGAGCTATTCTTGCTTTAATTTAAAATTGAATATGTTGATAAATTGTTCCCTCTCTTTTACTAAAGGTATTTTTTCCTCAAATACAAAAAAAGGTGCATTTTCCATCAGAAAACTATTTAGTTTTGCAAGACGTTGTACTAACGAATATAAAATTATTTCGTGGAACCCGGGATAGTAAACCATATAACATTCACAAACTAGTAGGTAATATCTATATATAGATAGATAAAAAGTTATTATGTATTGATAAAATTTTCAGTTTCTTAATGACAGGGATAAGCTTTAAATTCTTGTAGGCATATAAACTTCATAGAGGACATGAATCTGTTTTGTATATACATTTATAAGTTTCTTTTAGATTTTTTTATAGTGACTTGTGGAACATTTTGAATACCACTGCTATAATTGATTGAATTCTTAGTACAATCGATTACATTCACACAAAAACATCAGTATTTTTTATTTAAAAATCATGACATGAAAAGAATTACATAGAATATTTACTTCATAAAACTGCATGTTGAAATATAAATCTCATGTTAAAACTCTAAAGAAATAAGTTGTTTATTACCGAATTCAACCATAAAAAATATGTAGTTTCATATATTAATGCACAGATATATAAAAAGCTTATTAATTATACATTAACACAAGAATATATTCATTTATTATATATTTCAATAAAAAAATACTAATAAGATGTCTTAATATTTAAAACTATTTTACACAACATTGAGTTCCCCCCCTTATCAAATAAAAATTAAACCACAAAAATCATTAACATCAAAAACTTCAAAGTTTTTAGAGATATGATGTCCAGACTCTGGATCAAAATAATGTAACTCAATTTCATTCTCAACTCTAACTTCATTACCTTCATAAAATATGTACTTTACATTTACAAACAGTAGAATATAAAGTATTATTTATGATTGACAAGATGTAACATCATGCTTCTTTTCTCATTAAATTTTCTTTTACAAACAGGACACTCAAATGGAAGTTCTCCAGTATGAAGTCTCATGTGAACTGTGTAATTACCTTTCACATTAAAGGATTTGTTGCAAACCTCACAGTTATAAGGTTTTTCTTTAGTGTGAATACGTGCATGATTTTGCACACTACTATGAAATAATGTTTCATAATTACAAAATAAACATTTATACATCTTTCTTTTCATAAGTGGTTCGATTACAAATGTCCAACCCCTCTCAGCATAACCTGAAAAAAAAAACAACTTATGTATTATTTAAAACAAAGTATTATTCAAAAAAACCAATTTGAAACAAAAGTGTTCATATATAAACTGTTCCTCATAAGTTAAAAAAAGGATTTTCTCAACAAACTTATTACACACTATTTTCTAAAATGCTTAAGCCCAAATCCATTATTTAAAATTTATTCCTAGAGTTATGCAATACCAATATTTATTACAATACTTAAATAACATTTAATACAATAAAGATAAAATTAAACGTTAGAAAATGAGCTTATAACAGGAAGTACAATTTTAATTTGAGAAAATATTTTAACACACATTAGCACCTCTAAATATAATTTGTATAATGTATCAATATATATTATACTTTATTACTAAACTTTTAAGATTTTTGATAAGGATATTAAAAAGAATATCCGTATTATCTTTCAAATTTTGTTTTATATACAGATAAAAGAAATTTTCGTTTGAATTTATTACAACATTTATTTTATTTTTAATTGAATATTTTCCTTTCTGTATTTAGTTAAAAACTACAAATGATTTTAAATTTTTTTTAAAAGAATAATGTTTGTACTTAATGTAGAACATTTGCATTTCAGAAGTATATACAGCATATAGAGTAATTTAAAAATTGTATTCAAGGCATTCTCCCAAAATTTTTGACACTAATCAATTCCCTTTATATTTAGATTTAAAGATAATTTGCTCTCAAGCTTTCTTCCAATAAAATCTATGATTATTTCATAAGGTAGTTTGACACAGGCAAGTTAATCCTATTTCTTAAGTGATAATAAATGTTAATGTATTCCTTTAAAAAAAAACAGATTGATTTGTGTTTAAGATAGTATATTAAAACTGAGAAATAGATAGTGTATGAAAGACCAATGCTTAAAGGGGAAGAAAAAAAAAACTCCTCTATCATTATCCAGATAGGAACATGGTACAGATAATGCTTTCTTCAGAGAAAACAGACAAGGTATTCACAATTCCTAGAGTAATCAGTTTTGGCCATTCCTTAAATGTTTTAACTTAACAACAGTTATTTAGCATTAAATGTCATTTACAATCTATATTCATTAGATACAATACTTACATCCCCCCCCCCCATTATCATGTTTTAATGACATTCACTCTTATACTAACAAATAATAAAATAACAGAAATGATCCTATTTCTTTGAAATTATGTTTACATATATTCCAAAACAAAATTTTTATGGCCCAATACAGAAAAAACAAATCCAACCAACCACCAATGTAGGTATAAATCTCATCAATACTCAAGTAACCATATTAATTATTTTGTACCAATGTTTCTAGAAAATATACAATACATTTTTATACTAACAATGTCAAAATAAAAGGTAGAACGGAAATTTTAAAATTTAGATTGAATCTTTTTAAACTTAATAAGAAACTGATTTATGAATATAGTGACAAGAACAGGAAAACACGAATATTTACTATTTCTTTATTATAGAATTTTCTTAAGCTACAAAAAATGAACTCTTTTTTTTTTTTTTTTAAATATAGTGTAAAAAACAAACAATTGATATCAAAGCAAGAAAAATTGCTTTAGAGGCATCCTAATTTTGAAATATGAAAAATCAATTGCACATAAATGATATTTTTACTAATAAACACAGCACATCTTTATAATTAATATAAAAAGACATCAATATCCTCTGTCTGTATATAAATAAAAATGCAAAATACATTGATTTTGTACAATACACACAGAGTTTTTCAGTGAGGTAGAAAAAAAAATTCTACTTGTAACATAAATCACTTAGTAATACACGCTACAAAATCTATTGAAAATAAAAAATATTTCTATGTGTAATCAGGTGCTTCTGCATAATATATTTTCTAGTAAATCTCTTTTTACAAATATTACAAGCAAATGGGCATTCTCCAGTATGAACTCTAGAATGAACATTGAGATTTCTTCTTTTGCTTAATGTTTTTTTGGCTAATTGTACAGATAAATGAAAATTTGTTTTCATCACAATAGGAAATATTCTGACCATGATGTATTGGATTTGCTAAATATTCACTAGAATAGATGTTTTCTCTTTTAAGTAATTCAACTGCATTTGTATTTAGATGATTATTACATCCTAGATATGAAAATAAGGGTTAAAATAAAATATTAAAAGGATATTCAAAACATACTTATAATTCACTAGGATACACAGCTAAATCATGTTTACAATACGAAAAATGTGGTTGGCAATATAAAAGTAATGGTTACATATAAGTCAAAATGAAAAAATTAAAATGATTGATATGTATAAAAAAAGATTCATTCTTTTTCAACCTTTTAAATAAAAGGAGAGGATTTTAAGGATAGACATTAGAGGATTTTAATTATGCATGATTTTTTAATTTCATAGTTGCTGCTTATTTCTGAGTCTTGTTTATAGCTTCCATATATTTAAGGAATACAGATTAGATTTTGGGAATAATATGTCATATACTATTTATTTATACAAATCATTGAATTAATATGGAAAATTAAAAAACAACTTTTGATGCTTTATAGAGGTTATTTAAACTGTTTTTCAAAACTTTTAAATGTCTATTTATAAGAGTCAACAAAAATTCAATTCTTTTCTTCTTAATTAGTATGAAGAATACCACAAATATACCAAAATTTTACTATTAAGATGAGAATTAATAATTTCAGATACAGCTATAATATATGTATTATTTTGAAGGCAGCACCGAGTGGTATACTTATTTCCAGAACTGCTAAATAATCATTTTTTAGTTTATGTTTTCAGTCGGACAGTAAAGTGTTTGAGTGTACATAAGAAGACCATAAAAATTAATGAGCTGCGATTGGAACTGTTGTCTGAAATATCTTTTCCAAAAAATAATTAGCTGTCGAATATATTATGGAAAATAAATGGTAAAAAGAAGATTTTGTTTTAGATATAAGTTAATTATCCTTCCAATTATAAAGTATTAAAAATTTATAAATTTCTTCCATGAGTTCTTTTTTGTTTTACAGCACTTTTGTGTCATTACCTTTTCAGTTTTAATTTATAGTTCATAAGTAAAAAATGTGGTTATAACAGCAAAAAATATAATAATTTCAAATGATGTACACCTTTAAATATTGAATATGAAATAATACAGAATAATTCAATTTAAAAGTACAAAATGCTTCATAAAGCATTTTCAAAAATTACAGCCAAAAATTATAAAATAACTGTTAGTACAATTAATCAAAAAAAGTTATACATCAAAATATATCTAAAAAATTCTGGATTTCACTTAAATTTTTTTTAAAAAAATGAATATTGATTATAAAGATTTTGTTTGCATAACTTTGATAAATTAATAAATTTTAAATGTTTTAATAGAAAAATGTACAACATATATTGAAAATTATAAAATAATTGTGTTCTTTTTGATTAATTTCTTTTAAGACTAATTTTAGAATATTGTTCAATAACATTTACTATATTAAAGTACTTATTAAGTAAATTGAAAAATTCAATAAATTGTTATAGAAAATTTCATTAAATTGTTTTTTCTTCTAGAAGCTATAATAGATTTAATATATCTCTTCTCAGATTTTCTCAATTTAAGTTCAATTTTTATAAATTTAATGAATAATATAATTGATTGAATTCTTACTACAATCAATTACATTCACACAAAAACATCAGCATTTTTTATTTTAAAAAACATGACACAAAAATACTTATATAGAATATTTACTTCATAAAACTGCATGTTGAAATATAAATATCATTTTAAAACTTAAAAGAAATAAGTTGTTTATTACTGAATTCAATTCAACCATAAAAAATATGTAGTTTCATAAATTAATGCACAGATATATAAAAACTAATTTATTAATTATAAATTAACATAAGGATATATTTGTTTATTATGTATTTCAATAAAAAAATACTGATAAGATGCCTTAATATTTAAAATTATTTCACAATGTTGAGTTCTTATCGAATAAAAATTATACCACAAAAATTATTAGCTTCTTGTACTTCAAAGAAGGTATTAGAGATATGAAGTCCAGACTCTGGATCAAAAGAATGTTACTCATTTTCATTCTCAACTCCACTCTAACTTCATTACTTTCTAAAAATATATACTTTACATTTACAAACAGCAGAACATTGAGTATTATTTATGACTGTCAAGATGTAACATCATGCTTCTTTTCTCATTAAATCTTTTTTTACAAACAGGGCATTCAAATGGAAGTTCTCCAGTATGAAGTCGAAAATGTACATTAAGAGCAGATCTTGATGAAAATCTTTTACTGCAAACAGTACATGGAAAAGGGCGTTCTCCAGTATGAGTCCTCATATGCATCTTCACAGGATAAGAAGCTGGTGCTGAATAAGTGCATAATGAACAATGATATAAATGTTTTTTTTTAAATGGTTTTGATAAAATTTGTGGACTTTCTTTACAATCACCTATCAAAATATAAAATAAAGTTTCATGGATTATTAAATAAAATGTATTATAACTAATTTAGATGCAAATATTAAAAATGAATATAAAAAAAATACATCAATATGAATTATTACATATAATTTATTTAATATATGAAAGACAAACATACAATAAATAAATTAAAATATATATTTTGTTTTTCCCAATAATTTGATGTTCGCCATTTTTTTTGGGAGGGTGGGAGAAGTAAATCAATAATTTATGTATCAAATATCAATACAATAAAAATCATTAGATTCTATGGAAACATTTTCAACAAAACAAAAAATGAACTCACATTTGCATTAATTGCAATTACATACAAACTTAAACGAATGTATTTAATAATTTTCCCAACTAGCAGTCAGAAGGCTTTCAACAATACATGCTGTTTGGGCACTTGAGAGCATTAGATCTTTCTGATAAAAAGCTTTTAAAAAATTTAAAATTTATTACCTGAAAATTTACTTCCTCAGTTTCTTGTTAAAATTCTACAAATTTTAAATCTTAAGTTTTTTTAAAAGTGAATTGATAAGATGAACTAATTTATAAAAAATCATGTTTTATCTTATTTTTTATTAATATCTATTATTCAGTATAGGAACATAAATCATAAGTTTCTTGCATAAATCAGGAAATGTATTCTACTGATATTAAAAATGTTATTAATGATTTGGCAAAACAAAATCTTTCAAGATGTTGCCAAAATATTTAGGCTATCATTTCAAACAGTAATTTTAAACAATTAGAGAATGTTTCTAATAAGTCAAGATGTAGTTGATCCAAAAATCTTGAAATCAAATAGATAAAATAAAAAAGCCTTTGGCTGGGGATTTTCAAAAATAGTAAATAAAATACCTAAAGGAATAAACCAAGCACAAATTGTGTAAGTTTATCTTTGTTCAAGAATTGTTGAAGAATGCTAAATTATACTTCATTCTCCAATAAAAAAAACACTGGCAGTTATGAAAAACAGAAAAGACTGAATAGTGTTTTCTAAACCTAATTTAAAATGGATAAAAGAAAAATGGAGCAAAGTATTTTTCAGTGATGAAAATAAATATAATTTATTTTCCTCGAATAAAATACTTGGATTACAAAAAAAGTTACAATCTATGATATTCTGTTCTTAAATTGTAAAAGATGTGAAGATTTTCTTCTGTAAAAGTGCTGGGCCATTATGTTAAGTAAATAGTACTACAGATAGATTTTTGTACAATGATACACCACAGAAATATATGGCACAATTTTCTATAAAGAATATATTAAAAAACTGTTTTTTTTTATCATGATACTGACAGAAAGCACACCTCAAGTGTTGTTCAACACAAATCTTACATTATGAAAAAAAAAGCGAAAGTGTTAAAATGACCAAGTTAAATTCAATAATTGCGGAGAAAATTAGATAAAGTAATTAGCAAATTCAATCAAAAATCTTTATCTGTATTATGCATTAAACCGTGAATGAAAATCTGTACAAGATAAACAAGTTACAAGAATATATGACAGTTATAAAAGTAAAAGGATTTTCAGAACCATAGAAAGATTCTCTGAAGAATGTTAATTTTGTGTTTGTTTATTTATTATATTAATAATAAAGCACTTAATAAAACTCTTAATTAAAATAAACTCATTCACATTCATTTGAAAATTATCCACTTTGCAACATATCTATGGTCTTCCTGGAAAAGTATTTTTTTTTTTATTTCTAACAGTAGAATAAATTATACCAACTAGGCTTACATTTACAGTTCAAAAGAAAAAATCATTGAGAAAATTTCACTTTTATTTACTCCAATACATCAGTAGTTATACTCAAGAATACACGAGTCTTCACTTTTCAAAGCACCCTACCCAGTCATTTCCATTTGCCATTTCATTTACTCCTCATACATCAGTTTTTTCAATAGCATTCTTGAGTTGATTTGTTACCTGTTTAATATATTTTATGGAATATTTGCAGAATTGTTTATTGCCAGTTGCCTCATCACTCAATTCCATGGATAAACCAAAGTTTACAATACCTATTTAATGCATTTAATTACAAAACCCTTCAAAATTTATGCATACATATATACAGCAAAATATGAAGAATTAATTAAAAAATATGTCAAAACAACAAAATAAATATGCAAAAGAAAGTTAATTCAATACATTCAATTTTAATATAATAAAAGTTATATATATGCATAGTACAAAGTATTCAAATAAAAGACAAAACAATTTGTATTTCTGGAAAATAAAATTGTCTTATTGGCAGTTGCCTCATCACTCAATTCCATAGATAAACCAGAGTTTACTGTACTATTTAATGCATTCAATTACAAAACCCTTCAAAATTTACACATAGATATATATGGAGAAATATGAAGAATTAATTAAAAAATACACATCAAAATATGCGAAAGGAAGTAATTCAGGTTCAGAATTTTCAGCTTGAATTATTCCTTTTCAAGCACATTTGTTAACACACAAACACAACTCAATAGTTGAACAAGTCATATTAAATATCTTAAATTTTACATGATTTCAGAATATTGATAAATAATAAAAACCATTTTTGTTAATACCATAAAATCCAGCATATAACCTGCACCAATACTTTCAAGCTGCCTTTTTTAATTCTTAGGTATATTCGTCATATAGCACGCACCACTTTTTTTACAAAGAAATCTGAAATGTTAGTAAACAATGCTCTAATGTTTTAAGGTGATTTAATGGAGGTATTAACACAGACTTTTGAAAAAAAAAATAGTACACTTCTAGCACTACAACCCTTATAGCTCATAAGGCATGTCATTTCTTTTAAATAAACATATTTCGATAAGTGTAGAAGTGAAAAAAAATTTTATGCTCATATCTTTTATTTTTAAACTTATCGCTTTTATACCCGGTGTATAACACACACCCTTAAATCTCGATATTATTTTTTGTGTTAAAAGTGTGCATTGTATAAGGAATTTGACAGTGTATCATAAAAAGTAACTCAACAAAAATTCTTTAAAAAATTTCATGTAATGAAGTAAAATGACAAATAAATGGTTTTACATTCAAAGAACATTTTAAAAATTACTTTAAACAATCAATAAAATAAATCCTAAATTTATTTTAAAAGAAAAAAAAAACATTTAAAAATAATTAAATGCAGATTATTGTAAATAGTTACAAATAAATATTATTCAAAGAAGATCATTTTAAATGGTTGAAATAAAAAAAATAACTTCACTTAAATAAAATTTAAAAAATCTATGTTAAAAGTATAGGTATGTATTAACATCACCACAGTCAAATTGGCACCCTATGAATTGTGTTGCTATATCATAGCCCCAACAGAGAGAAAGACAAAAGATTGTTACTCGCATATGTTTTATTTAAAAAAAAAACAATCAGTGAGATTTTGGCATGATGAGTGGTACAAACTCAGCTGGGGTGTTTATACTTAAGTATTGGATTATATATACTTCAAATTTCACACATATTATTCAAAAAATTTAACCAAGAATTTTGTCCAATCATATATGACATTTATTAGATCTGAATAACATACTCATCGAAAAAAAATTCACAAGAAAGAAAAGTCATACTTTTGAAAAGAGAACCAAAAAGAATATATATGTTACCGGCAAAGTATGAAATGCTGGCATTCAATAGAATGCCTAGGCATTCTATACAATGCCGGATGTTTTTAGGCAAAGTATGAAATATGAGATTTATTACATACTTTGTCTAGGCATTGTATAGAATGCCTAAAGCTATTTAGGCAAAGTATGAAAAAGGTCATGATAAGGAATTATATCAATGACTTATATTCCTAAAAGTACAAGTGTTATTCTGACAAAATAATGAGACTGCCATTAAAAAAAATTGTTTAATTGTGATTTTGCATATTCTTGTATTAAAATTCCTTCAGAAGTTCCAAGCTGATAGAAACCATCCTATTTCTCACTCATCACAAGTGCCAATATATTGGCATTCGGAAAAAAAAAAATCAAAGTTTTGTAATACATTACCTTTTTTAAAAAATAATTTTCACGTAGGTGGATGTACAGTTCAATATCATAACGTGTAACATTTTTGTATTTGGATGAAAGTTCTGTCAGAATTCTATCACATCCCCAGAATCCGGAATTTAATTTTGCTCTTGGTAAATTAAATTCCTAAAACAAGTTCACATCGTCAAGTGAGAGAATATTAACGTCGCACTGATTAGCAACACGAGGGCTTTTGGCAACGGTCCGCGTAATTTTGAATCATGGTCAAGTGACGCGGACGACACCTGAGCTGGCACCCCTCTCTCCTAACTACCACACCACACCAACGGGAGGACGTTTGAGCTCTCGACAGATTTAACGTGCATCGCTCCCCTACACGGCAGATCTTTAGTGGTGCTAGGATCGAACTCATGACATGCTAGCCGTGATCCGATGCCTAGACCACTCGCCCTTTTCACATCGTCAAAATTACTGGCAGGAATTGGTATCGTCTATATGGTACCACACTAAAAAGGGATACCAGCCCCTGGTGAATGTACTTGGTCTGAAAATGGTAAAAATACCAATCTGCAGCTCCATTGAGGGAAAAAAGAATCCATGACTTAATACTGTATAGCAGTTCTTTTCAACAGTTTTCTCTTCCAGATCGGTCAGTTTGATAATTTTACCGCAGCCTGCTGAGGGTGGGACGTTGATTATTTATATTTTAAATTGTTTGATTCTCTAATTTAAATGTATTTAAACATACCTTCAAAGTAAAGTTCAGTTGCACCAAAAATAATTTTACATAAAATATAAAGTGATTTCCATGGAAAGTCGCACAAACATGAGAAAAATACATCCCAGTAAATATAATGGAAATAATTTAATGCTCCTTGAGTGGCCTGATACCCTTTGACCCATGGACCACTGTTTTATGGTACTGACGTCTTCTCTAACAGTTTAAATGAGTTTACTTTTATTTTCCGCACACATCACATCATAGCTTTTCAGCAACCAATAGTCCCTGGATTCCTTCTTAGTAGTCATTTTAGCATTTTTTATATATCACTTATTAACTTCTAGTAAGTAATTTCAGTTGAGAAAACCCTTCCTTTTTTTTTTTTTGGAGCATCAACTCGAATTTTGGGCAAGTAGCCATTGAATAGTTGTTTCATGTCTATGGACCATGGGTCAGCAACCCTTTAGCTGCTGCGTGTCAAATCAATCTACCAATATGATTCAGCGCATCACATAGTAGAGCATTTTTGAAAAATTAAAAAATTAACAAATTTGTTGAGTAATGCAAAGTGCCACTGAGAATTGTGCCACGTGTGACATAGGTTGCTGATCCCTGCTATAGACCATGACTTGTTCTCCAACATTAGAGCGGCAGCGGTGGCCGAGTGGTCTAGGCATCGGAAATGGCTAGCATGTCATGAGTTCGATCCTAGTACCACTAAAGATCCGCCATGTAGGGGAGCGATGCACGTTAAATCTGTCGGAAGCTCAAATGTCCTTCCGTTGGTGTGGTAGTTAGGAGAGGGGGTGCCAGCTCAGGTGTCGTCCGCGTCACTTGACCATGGTTCAAAATTACGCGGACCGTCGCCAAAAGCCCTTGTGTTGCTAATCAGTGCGACGTTAATATTCTCACTCCCCCAACATTAGAGCTTGCTCCTCCATTTTTAGGTAGCACAGGAAAAAAGCAATTTTTTATTGAACAAGTTTAAGTAAAATTGAGTATTTTGACATTTCGGAACAAAGAGTAATGTACAAACAGATTCTGAGCCTGAGACACGCATTAAAAGCTTTGTCTAGCCAATTGACAATATTCGAAATGAATCTGAGATGTATTTCATACTTTGCCGGTTTCTCATTAGGCATTCTATAGAATGGCTAGGCAATGTGTGAAATAGGAATCATTTCATACATTGCCGGCTAGATTTAGGCATTCTATAGAATGCCGGATTTTATACTTTGCCGGTAACATATATATAATAAATCATTCATGAGTAGATATGTGCTTAAACATGTTTCTTTTTTCATTAAACCTTTTTTTACATATAGGGCATTCAAATGGAAGTTCACCAGTATGAAGTCGAAAATGGGTTTTGAGATTAAACTTCTGAGAAAAGGTTTTATGACATATAGAACAAGCATAAGATCCATGAGATCGTCTACTAGTCTGTTTCTGATTTTTCAAGGAAGTTGTTTTATATGTATGATAAGAATACATAGAACCATGATCAAATGTTTCTGGTGGTGGTGAAATTGAAGCTTCAAGCAGTTGAAGAATCTGTACATCTGTAATAAAATTCTGGCATTAGAAAAAATTATTATATGTATAATTATTTAAATAAAATGCTAAAAATAATAGAATAATTATTTAAGCACATTTTAACCAAACAACAATAACAAAAAAAATTACATAGCTAATACAGATAAATTATCTTAAATCCTATTTTTTCGCTGAATTTTACAACTGTTTTTCTGATAAGTATCTACAACTTAAGTGTTTATGTTGATCAAAATAAAAAGAATCCACAAAAAAATAATTCTATACATTCAAGCAATGAAATATGAGCAGGGACTACGAATCCAGATACAGAAAATGTACGAAATTTTGTTCTGTTGTGTTTGTAGAAAATTGGATTATATGTTTGTTCTCTTTTTTGACTATTTTGTGGGATTTTTGAAGAATTATCATATTTACAGTTGCTGCATCACTCAGTTCTGTGGATAAATGAGGGCTTACTGTATATACATTAACGCATTTAATTACAATACATATATACAGAGAAATATGAAGAATTAAGAAATACATCAAAACAATAAAAAAGTTATGTGAAAGGCAGTAATTCAGTCAAATTAATTAATAAAAATATACATAACACAAATATATATTACATACAGTACAAAGGATTTTTAAAAAAAGACAAGTTGATTTGTATTTCTGAAAAATAAATTTCTTTCTACTTTTTTAAAATTTAAATAAAACCATTTTTTTATCATCAAATTGTACAAACATGTTTAAAAATTATCGGAATTACTCATACTATGAACCTTTACGAAAAATTTTAAGCTCTACTAAGTTTTTTTTTATGAACAAAGTAAATCAAGTTTTTAGAAAAAGTAAGATATGTGTATTATCCACTCTTTGAAAGGATGTTTTGAAAGTAAACCTAATAAAATTTTTAATACTTTAATTACCTTAAAATTATTATCTCCAAAATACTGTAATAGTAAAATCATAAAAATATAATTTTAATACATTAAAATAAATCCACAATATATAAATATATATAATTGTGTATCTAAATAATAAAATGTAAAATCTTCAAAATTTTCAATTTAAAAATAATAACCACGGCATAATATAAAAGTGGAAATCAAAAGTAAATATTAAATTAACATTTTCATTACAAAGCAAAATCTAATTGAACATAGCTTTTAAATTTCCTTCTAAGTTTAGATTTCTTAATTTTTGAAGTATATAATAATATCAATTAGTTTAGATACACTTCAATGATAATAAATTAAATTTTTGAAAAAAAAAAGTATATTTTTTCAATTTATATTTGAAAAACAAAGCATAAACACACACATTCTTTCAAATTTAACCTGTTGTTTTTTTTAAAATCCAATTAGCAAAGAGGTTTGGAATTTTTCAGCATTAATTATTTTTTTCAAGCAAATTTCCTAACATATAAGCAAAATTACATATCTTCAATTCAATATTCCAGAATATAAACACATAATAAAGACCATTTTTGTAAATATACATTGCAAAATATATCACCAAATGTCTTTGAAAAAAAATTAATATAATGAAATAAAATGAAAAATAAATGCTTTTATTCCAAAGAAATTTTTAAATCATTTTAAACAATCAAATAAACTTAACACAATTTACAAACAAAAAAAAAATGAAAAAATATTTTTAAAAATACTTAAAATATAGATTATTTGTAAATAATTAACAATATTATTCAAAGAATATTTTCAATGAAAAATTACTTTAATGTTTTTTTTAAAAAAATCTTAATTAAGATTATACATATTTTTAAGTTCACACATATTATTCAAACTTATAAATTTGAAAAATTTAATCAAGAATTTTAAAATTGACAACACATAATGCCTTTATTATATCTGATTTATGTGTTTTTAAAAAATAATTTACAAGGAAGAAAAGTCATACTTTGGATATACAAAAAGAATATATATATAATAAATCATTCATGAGTAGAGATGTGCAAAACCATGTTTCGTTTTTCATTAAACTTTTTTTTACATATAGGGCATTCAAATGGAAGTTCACCAGTATGAAGTCGAAAATGGGTTTTGAGATTAGACTTTTGAGAAAACCTTTTGTGACATATAGAACAAACATAAGGTCGTCCACTAATATGAACCTGTTCCTGATTTTTCAAGGAAGTTGTCTTATATGTATGAAAAGAACGCATAGAATGATGATTAAATGTTTCTGGTAGTTGAGAAATAGAAGCATCAAGTTGTTGAAGATTCTGTACATCTGTAATAAAATACTGGCATTAAAAGAAAATCTATATTTAATATATAATTATTTAAATAACATGTTAAATATTATAGAAAAATTATTTCAGCACATTTAAAAACACAATACAGTTAATACTTATAAATAACTGATAATAACTTAGGAGTATCTACAATTTATGCGTTTATATTGATCAAAATAAAAAAAATCTATAAAAATTTACTTTCAGAGAAATTAAAAAACTTCCATAATGGGCAAATTAAATTACAGAATACTTTTATCATACAATCAAGCAATGAAATAAGGGCACTTCTCAGTTATGGAGACCATGAAGCCAAATGCAGAAAATATGCCAAATTTCATTCTGCCATTTTGCTTGTGGAGAATATGGTGATAAGTTTACTTTTTTTTTTAATACTATTTTGTGGGATTCTCGCAGAATTGTCTTAAATGCAGTTGCTACATTACCCAATTCTGTGGATAAATGAGTTTGCTGCACATACATTAATGAATTTATAATTACAAGATCTTTCAAAATTTATTTATATATATATATACAGAGAAATATGAAGAATTAAGAAATACATCAAAACAATAAAATTACATTGTGTTAGGAGGTACATATGAGTAATTCAAACAGTTCAATTTAAATAAAAATTATGCATATGTAAATATACATAATATATATATATTATGTACAGTACAAAGGATTTAAACAGAAGAAAAGACAATTTGTATTTCTAGAAAATAAATATCTCTCTGCTTGTCTAAAATTCATTTGAAATTATTTTTTCGTCATCAAATTGTATAATTATATTTAAAAATGATTAGAATGACTCATACTATGGATCTTTATGAAAAAATTTTAAACTCTAATAAGGTTTTTTTTATGAAAAACAAAGTAAATTTCATTTTTAGAAAAAGTATGCAAAATGTGTATTATCCACTCTTCAAAAGGACGTATTAAAAGTAAACTCTTAAGATAATCTATGACTTTACCTTAAAACAATGATCTTTTAAAATACTGAATTACTTAATAGTAAAACCATAAAACTTATGCAATTTTCATATATTAAAGTATTCATAAAAATAACAGATCAAGACTATTTATTACTTAGATATACAAGAACATATATGTATAATTGTGTACCTAAATAAAAAAAATGTAAAATCTTCAAACATTTTAAATTTAAGAATAATAACCACTGCATATGAATATGGAAATCAAAAGTAAATAAATTAAAGTTTTTATAAAGATACACCGTAAAACAAAATATAATTGAACCTTGTTTTTTAATTCCTTTGCAAGATTAGATTTCTTAATTTTTGATGTATTTATAATATTGGCGATAGTTTAGATATACTTCATTGATACTAAATTAAATTTTTGAAAAAAAGAGTATATTTTAAATTTAAAAAAAATGTATAAACATATACATTTTTTAAAATTTTATTCCTAATGTTTTTTTCTTTAAAAAAATCCAATAAGCAAAGAGGTTTGAAAATTTTAAGTTTCAATAGTTCTTTAAGCATATTTGCTAACATATAAGTAAAATTTCATGGTTTAAGTCACATTAAATATCTTCAGTTTGATAATTTCAGAATATTGATACATAATAATAACCATTTTTATAAATATATAATTGAAATAACTCAACAAAAATTCTTTTAAAAATTAATGTAATTACACAAAATGACAAATAAATGTTTTTATATCCTAAAGAAATTTAAAAATTTTTTTTAGCAATAAATAAAATAAATCCTAAATTTTTTAAACGAAAAAGGTTGAAACAAATATTTTAAAAAATAATTTAAACATATATTAAACTGTAAATTATTAACAATCAATACTATTCAAAATACTTTTAAAAGATTGAAATAAAAAATTGCTTTACTTAAGTAAAAATTTTTTAAAAATCTTTTAATAAGATTACAGGTACTTGTGTGTATTAACATCATCACAGTCAAATTGACCCCCCACAAATATAGTGGAAAAGGAGGTAATTCTTACTCACATATTTTACTTGAGGAAAAAAAAATTAAAAATCAGTAGGATTTTTGTGGAAATCGGCATGATTTGAGTGGCATACATTTGGCTGATGTTAATACATAAAGACCAGATTATATATACAATAAATTTCACACATATAATTCAAACTTACAAATTGGAAAAATTTAACCAAGAATTTTAAGTCAGATCATACATGAAGTCTTTATTAGATCTGAATAACATAGTCTTTGAAAAATAATTTCCAAGAAAGAACAGCCATACATTTGAAGAGCATTAAAAATAAATATATATATATAATAGATCATTCATGAGTAGATATATGCAAAACCATGTTTCGCTTTTCATTAAACTTTCTTTTACATATAGGGCATTGAAATGGAAGTTCCCCTGTATGAAGTCGAAAATGGACTTTGAGATTAGACTTCTTAGAGAAACTTTTACAACATATAGAACAAACATAAGGTCGTCCACCAATATGAACCTGTTCCTGATTTTTCAAGGAAGTTGTCTTATATGTATGAAATGAATGCATAAATCGATAATTAAATGTTTCTGGTACTTGAGAAATAGAAGCATCAAGATGAAGATTCTGTACATCTGTAAAAAAATCCTGGCATTAAAAGAAAATATATTTTTGTATAATTATTTGAATAACATTTTAAAAATTATAGAGTTATATATACTTAAGCCTATTTTAACTAAACAACAACAACAAAAAACATTCTACAGTAAATACTTATAAATAATCTGAAATCCCCTTCTTTTACTGAATTTTATAAATGTTTTCGGACAATAACTGATAAGCATCTACAACTTAAACATTTATCTTGATAAAAATAGAAAAATCTACATAAATTTATTTTCAGAAAAATTAAGAAATTTCCTTAATAGGCAAATTAAATTAGAGTATAATTTTAAAATACAATCACGAAATGAAAAATATGGACATTTCTCGGTTACAGGGACCATGAAGAGAAATGTTGAAAATGTGCCAAATTTTGTTCTGCCTTTTTGTTTGTAGAGACTTGGATAATATCACAATGTTTGTGTGAGTGCAATTCAGAAAAGCTATTGCCAACCCACTGGTGTAGCTAGTTCTGAGTGGGCCCTGTATCAAAATTCCTTCAGTGCCGTTTTTCAGATATGAGCACACTGTTAGTGGGATTGTAGTTACACATGTTAAGGCCACCATAACTTGGGGGCTCCGAATCATTGATACATCTAATACAGTGGTAGCTACAAACCTGTGCCAACCATAGTCCTCATAACCAAAAATTAGCGAAAAAGGTGTATAAATAGTACAGACCAAAAAAAATCTACTTTAACAATGTTATTTTTTATAACTACAATTAAAATTAAATCAAATCAAATCAAATTACACTGAGAATTTAAGATTATTCTAAAGTAAAACTTGAAAACTCTTGAAGAGTTAAAAAAAAAAACTTTCAGAATTTTACAAATAAAAATGAATTTCTACTCAGACACAAATCTTGACAGCATGAACTTGATTATAATAATAGTGAATAAAAGTTCAATACAACGTTCATAATTCTTGAAAAATGACATTTTAAATTGTACTACTAAAAAACAGCACTATCAAGAAATAAATCATGACTTTCTTTTTATCAAATACATATTGTATACAATGACATACTTATATACAATAAACATTTACATTGCATTAAAGTGCATTTTAATTTTTTTCTTTGTACAGCTGTATATGATAAAATCATCTTTTTTATAAAGGATTACAGTCAATATTCTAAAGGTTTTCAAGGACATAAAGTTAACACATCAATTAAAACTCAAACACTTCAACTGAATATTCTATATAACATCATTGATGATAGCTAGGAGGGATACTTTTCAGATAGACATTTACTAGAATCTTTATGGTACTTGAGTGTTATCGCAACAATTGGCAACCCAAATTTCACAAGTCAGATGCGCTGAATTGGCAAATCCATGTGCTTCATTTCATATAATATTGTCAATAGGTTGTGATAACACGTAAGTACCATCTTTATTTCTGCAAAATAAATATATGTAAAGGTGACAGTAAAAAAATTATTTAAATTTGGTGTTCATATTTCTTATAGACATTCGGCACAGTAGAGCCAAAATTGGCTCTTGCGCCATTAAACACCACACTCACTCATTCTCATAGACATTACCTTCACACACAAGTAAATTTATTTTTATGTTAGTTTCCTTATTAATAAGATGTGATATTTATAGTTAATTATTTGACTTCTTAAAAACAAATTTAGGTACTTATGTATTATTGCAACAATTGCCAACTCTATTAATAACTTGTCAAGTTGGGAACTCCGATTTCCTAAGTGATGTACAAGCTAAATTGGCATCAACATGTGCTTCATTTCATATAATGTCAGCAACAGGTTGTGATAATACGTTAGTACCCAAATTTAAATAAAAGATGAAAAAAATTATGACTTATGGATTTTTTCAAACAAATCATAATTTTTAAAGTTATGCATTAGAAAAAGCTTTGTAGGATTCTTTTTAATTAAATGCATTTTTGCAACCAATTATGGTACTGAAGAATTAGCGTCATAGTAGTAAAATTTGCAACATGGGAATCCCGCCGTGATATCAAACAGTATGATTCTTAAGCATTCAATCAGATTTTGGTGGAAAATGGCACGATTCACACGCCGCAAATTTGGTCGCGGTGACGCTAATATGCAAGTACCCAAATTATTAATAAATGTTCCATTCCAATATATATGTATATACAAGCTTCTTCAACTCAATGTACACAGCTGAAGAGGTCAAAATACAAATCATGCTTTCAGAAGATAACATTTTTAATTTTTTCAAATAAGTTTACAAAGTTGAGATAAAAATTACATTTCATAACATCAGAATACATTTATCTCATCATAAGAATTCGTTTATTTATTATATGCTAAACTTGAAAAGTTCCATTGTAAATATAGAGTTTAGTACTACTCAACCTTTTTCTCTACACAACGTTATACTTTATTATAATAAATCCACTAAATGTTATTCTAAAGAATCAGCATAAAATTTGTTTTTGGCATCAACAAAAATCGTCAATTTCTTCTCTACACGTGGAATATTGGGTGTAAAAATAGATGTTCTTTTAAGCATGATTCGCGAAGCAACTTAGGAAAGCAATAAAATGTTGAATTCGTTCCTGTTGAAATTAATAAAACAGAAGGAAAGCAACAACAAAAAAAAAGGAAAGAAAGAAAAACAATCACAAGGGAAACTTTTAAATTTAATTTATAAGTCGACTGATTGTTTGGTTGACAGGAAGCGCAACAGAAGTTAGTCAATCTAAAAAAAATATTTACGTTCAAATAGTTCTGTTCCCTTGGCATTGATGCCAAACTGAAAATCACGTGATACGCTCCATGCTACTAAAATGCATCACACAATTTAACTTATTTCACCTTTATGTCAAGGGGGGGGTGCATTTTTCGTCAAAAAAACAAACAAACATTGTAGACATTACATAATAATCTTTAAAACTTTTACAAAAGCAAAAAATGAATACATATGTTTAAACAATACAAAACAAAAACTCCTATAAATCAATAGCAAAGTCGCTTCGTCGATCATATATTCCTAATATGAATAAATAATAACAAATTTAAATTTCATCTTTTGTTTCAGAATTGGCTACGCTAGCCGAGTGGTTATGGTAGAGAATTCATGGCTGATAATGAATAGCGTGTTAGTAACCTAGTGCCACTGAAGACCCGCTGAATATACGTCTAAGGCCCTTTAAATCAGTCGATGTTCAAAGTCTTCTCATTGGTATAGTGTGAAAATTTGGGTGGGTACCAGCTTAAGTGTCGCTCTAGTCACTTAACCTTGGTTAAATTATATACAAAGTATTCGTAAATAGCTCTCATTTTCCTTCAGTGCGACGTAAATTAAAATCAGATCTTGTTCCAGAGGGGATAACAGCCTTTGTTTTGCTCCATGTCCCACAAGCATTATAACCTTGTCCCAAAACTGATAATACTAGATGAGACCCCTTTTTTAAATTTAACAATCCGTTCATTATTTATAAGGGTAGAGAAATCAGTTTTTAGCTGTGTCTCTATTTCACTTAGTTCGTTAGTATATCAATTTGCTATTTTTGTTCGATTTTCTTTTTAATGATCAAATATGCTTTAAACCGAATGTGAATAAAATTCCTCCTATTGTTCTCAAAGAGTATTGATATGTTTCTTCTACTCATATCTTAGCTTTCTAAGGGATTTAAACCGTACTTTACCTGGTTGAATCCATGCTTTATTTTTTTTCATAGCTCTATTTTGAACTGTTCCTGAACACAAGTCAAGTTCATTATGTTTTGGAAATCATTTAAGATTTTTCCCCCATGAACTATGATTTTAAATGGACATGGTGATCTACCTAATTGGATGAAAGTTGTTTCTTTTTTAATAAAAGTTTTAAGTGAGCAAGTGTTTGGGTATTTTTTCCCCATATTTGCAATCACCTTACAGGAAACACACGGAGGCCCAAACTCACCCGAAAGACATATATTTTTCAAAATAAAATTCTTCAGATAGCATAAGTGTTGGTGAAATGACAAATGTTTTTTATTTTATCAATTTCAAATGCTTTATTTTGGTTATTGCTTAATTAATTCAATGCTATTTTAGATTTATTTGAATACATTTGAGTAAAATTAATAGAAATAAAATCTTAAATTCAGTTGTCTTAGAACTAAAATAATGCAACAAACTAAAAAAAACTCCCTCTCTCTAATCTACACATAATAATAATCTTTTACTAAAATTCTAAATTTAATAAAATATACTAAATAAAATATCGCGTTTTTGCGATACTACAGAAGTATGAAATACGAGGTGTGACACACACACACACACAAAACAAGGCTAAATGTGTAGCTTGAAAAAAGATAGGAGATGGCAGCATCTGTTTTGGTGACGCCATTCCACATACCTCCTCTATCCATGCGGCCAGTCGACTTAACCAACAATGCCAGTCGGCAGGGCCGCCGCGTGGGTATTAGGCGCCCTTGTTCAAATTGTAATTTGGCGCCCCTTTATGAGGTTCTGTTACACTCTTATAAAGTGCTACAAATTATATATAAAATACTCTTTTATAGTATTCGAAATTTGACTTTTGAACTGAAAAGCTTTAAAATTATAATATTAAAACACGTTTGTCTTATTGTTTTTTTTTTATTAATATTATTTTATAAATTTTAAAAACAAAACAAAGCAAAAATGATATGAAATTTTTAAAGTAAAATATAAAAAATAGAAAATATGTTCAAATATTGATTCTCCTAGCTTTAGCAGCTACAAATGCTCGTATCAATTCCTTTATATTTAATTTAACCAAACTTTCGCTCTCTGTGGATATAATTGACAAGTCCGATAATCTCTCCTGCGCCATAGTAGATCGCATGTAGTTTTTTATAATTTTAAGTTTTGAAAACTTCGTTCTCAAGTAGCCATCGAAACTGGCAGGGTTAAAGAAATCCGTAAAGCTATCGCAATATTCGGAAAATCATCGATAAAATTCTTTGCATAAATATACTTTAAAACATCAATAGGTGACAAATCCTCTTTGGTAAAACATCAGGTACTAAATTTTAACTTTTATCTAATAAATGTTTAAAATTAACATACATTTTTTTTTGTTTTTCACACCATACTTCACTACAGATAGAAAAAAAATATGTTTTTAAAATAGCAGCGAGCTACCACAGTATACCTACTGTCCAAAACACATTTGAAGTTCATGAATTTGCAAAAATTCAATATTAAGTAAGCAAGGGCCCAGATAAAAAAATATGACAAGTTCGAGATCTTCTGTTCTAATCTATGGTGCTGACGTGTACTGTTTTTTATTTCATAACTCAATACAAGTACTCATACTAATTTAATCTGCAGAAAATAGATATTGTTACAGGTACTCAGTTACTCTCTTCTATAAACTTGCAAATTTTCTGCCTGAAAATTAATGTTTACATAGAAATTTTTAATAATTACAAAACAACCTGATTTTACTGTGAATATTTTTAAAAAAATTTGTTTCTGATTGCAATTTATTAAAATTCCCTTCAGTTTGATTGATAGAGGAATATCTAAAATTTTAATTTTACAATTTCTTTGTCATTTGGTTGAATTGTTTGGCAATGTTTGTAGGTTTATGCATAAAAAATTTACAAATGTAATGAAAATTTATGCTGTAATACTTATGTAAGAATATTTTTTGATCTTTGTATGTTTGAAAAGTTACATCGTATACGTTCCTTACAAAAGATAGTATCCTTTTTTAAGAACTTTTATTCAACTCCTTTTTTTAAAAGAAAATAATATTGTGCAGATATAATGCTTGACATGAATTTTTTTTCGTAAAAGTTAATGTACATTAAGTACTGTTCCATAACGTACATAAAGTACATTAACAGTTTTTTCTAATTTTTTCACTTTTTGTTTTATATTGGCTTATGTTTAAGATATTAAGATTGTACAATGTTCGAAGAACTGTTGTATATCAGTTAATTTTTTTTCCAATGATACTCTACAGCTATGAAAAAGTAAGATATCGTGTACATAAAATAAAAAATTCTCAAAAATGAAGAAAAAAACTTTTCCCCCCTTCTTTTTGTGATCTGAAGTAAATTTCAAATACTTTAGGATATGAGTAGAGTATTTCAGAGTAATATATTTCTAAAAAAATAAGAATAATTTTAACACAAATGTGTGTATTTCAGTAACCAAATGTTCAGTGAATAATCTGGTTACGATAAATTTGAATTTTTAAATCTTTGTATGATAAGACATAAACAGTATTATATTCAGAATATGATGAACTGTGCAAATATAAATCACATCACAAACGTTGTACAAAAAGGTAAATGAAATTTTCAACAAAGAATAATTCTACAAAATTAAGGCAAAAAATTTCATATTAACCAGCTTTTCTGGCATTTACACATGTTGTAAACATTAATTTACAATCAACTTTTGTTTTCTTGTTTAGTATGAAAGCAAATATTTCTGTTTCTGAAAGGTAGTTTTCTGTAGTATCATTTGAATCAAGAATATTTTACTGCATTTATTTTTATTATTTTTTTTATAAAGAAAAATTCAGAGAATTTATAAAATAAAGTGCATTCTAGACCGGGGATCGGAAAACTTTCAAGAAAGAACCAGTTGTTAATGAAACAAAATATCGAAAGTATCAGACACCTACTTGATATGAGCTTCCGGCGAAAAGGTCCCTTATCCCAGCAACAGTCGCGCTAAGACTGTCGTGCTCCAATTAATATTTTTTATATTATTTAAATAAGTTTTAAACAGAGAGAGAGAGGCATTAACATTTTCCATTCCTTCAAAAATGAAGAAATATTGTAGATATTATTTATTTATTTTTATTTCTATCTATAGCTCAATGCAAGAGCGATCAGTGTCAAAATATCAATGCTAGGAATTAAACTTTGAAGTTCGTGAAAAATACTTCAATAACCAGTTCTACCTTAAGTACTACTTTTTGAAATTTTATGTTTGCACTAATAATTAAACTTTATAAAACTGTTCTTGCATAGAAAAGTGTGTTTTTGGAACATGTATTCAAGCAAAGAAAACAAGTATTGATGCATATTAATCAACATAAAAGTACTATAAAAATACATTGAAATATATATATAAATATAGACGAAAATCTTAAAATTAGCTTTTGTAACACGGAAAATCTACAAAATAAATTTTTTTAAAATTAGATTTCATTAAGCTGGACATTATTTTCACTGCCTCTTTTGTAAAGGAAAAAAATAATAAATGTATGTTTTGATTTTATTTTAATATGATAAAAATGTTTGTACATTTTTTTAAGTCTCAAGGGAAAATACAAAATAAATCAAAAGTGAAGTCATAATTACCGTTTGCAGTTTTAAAGGAATGAAGAAAAATTGAAGAAATTACTGATTTAAAATTGCGTCAACTCTCTCTCTTTGAAAAAAAAAGTGATTTCCTGACGGCAGTGGCGTAGCTAGGTATTTAAAGGCCCTGGTGCAAAAAAAAAAAAAAAAAAATGAGAGCTCTATTTTGGTTGAATTCTATTAAGTTAAAAAGTAAAAATATGGGAATATTTAAATATATACAAAGCTACAATTTTTACTTACTGTCTTATCTTTCTTGGCGTTGTTTGCGCTTAAACGCACCGCACTTGGTTTCTTTCTTTCTTTTTTTTTTGTTTTTGAATCTATAATTTTAGTTCTATAATTTATCTAATACGATTTGTAAATGCTCGAGTATTTACTGACGTTAAAAGGAAGCAAAAACTTAATGCTACGCTATAAAACGTCGTTGGAGAATCCCTAGCTATTAATTTATTCAGGAGGATCGAACTCACATCCAACAGAGGGCTTAGAGGTACAAAATGATTCACCGAGATAGACAGGAAATGATACAAAAATATGCATGAACAAGAAAATTTAATACAATATTATTATAATTGTTTTTTTTTAAAACATATCTGCAAAAGAGCAGAGGAGGGGGGGGGACAAAATTACATTAGTAAAATTACATTATCATAGGAGAAGATTGCAAAACATTGAAACAGGAAACTAGCTTATTATGAATATTGTTATTAAAAATAGAATGTAACTAAGAAGGAATTGCTTCTTGTGTAGGTTTCTTAAGATGAAAAATAAGTATGGTAAGACTTTTCATGGAACTTGAAGTTTATTTTCAAATAACAGTCTATAAAAAAAAATGAAAATATTGAAAATAACAAGAACTTTTAAATAAGTAAAGTTCGCCACACTGAACAAACAATGAAAAGAATATTTAGGTGAAATTCCTACAAATTCGAAATTACTTTCAACTGAATTGCGACGATTACAATTATATGTTGCAACCTTTGATATTTATTTCTTAAATTTGGAAGAATCACAAACTCGGCTGCCCTTGTGTATAGATATCCTGCTTAGAATCTAAAGGAATTCATGATACCAAAAAGAGTGTTGTAGATCGCGATAAAACAGTGCCTCTCAAACTTTCAATATTTGCGACCCAAATTTCAGTCATAATTTTCATCGCGCCCCACTTCTTACAATAACAATGTACTGAATGCAATTATAATGTACTTTTATGGTAAATACGATGCAATTAGACTTTGATTATAAACGCACTAATTAGATAAATATTAAGTTTTGTATATAAATTTTGTACATGGCAAGCCCAAGATCAGTTTGAATGTGTATTTCATTTTTTTATTATATAAGAGAATATTTTGTTTTGAAATTATTTTAAATTGCAAATTATTTTATTAAATTGATAATTATTTTAAATATTTTATTTTCAATTTTTCGTAATATGCTCGCGCCCCCCCCCCCCCCAAGTAGGGTTATCACGCCCTCGAGTTCGAGAAACGCTGCGATAAAGATGATTTTATTTCGAGATTTGAGAACAGTTTAATAACAGGTATACATGACACAAAATATTAATTTGGGGAAGAAAAGCCAAGCAATTTGCATAATAATTTGGCCAATAGTGAAACGAAGAATTGATAATTTAGATAAAAAAACGAAAGAGAATAATTGGCTTTTTAATAAACATGAGCGGTTGCACGTTCTCTGTAATTTTAATTTTTTTTCTCTTTTTTTTCACCCTCCAATTTTTTGCGCACTAGGCATGTGCCTAGCCCCCTCAGGGGGCTCACCTTCTTTAGGTGAGTACGGGTGTCACAATCCTGAGGTGCTCTAGTGATCTTTTCCTTTTCCCTCGGGGTTTACTGTCTTTGGTAAACATGGGCTTCACGAACCCGGGGTACCCTAGTGATCCTTCTCTATTTTCGACCCTCTTTCTTGTCATTCAATTCATTCTTTCTTTCTCTTCCCGTCTAGACCACAGATATTAAAACAAATGTTTGGCGCAGTATAGTCGAAATCGGCTCTTGCGCCAATAAACCCCAAAATCACTCACGCATGTGCCTAGCGTGCCTAAGCGGAAAAGCGGGCTTGGTAGCGGGGGGAAGGGGGGTACGTTACGCCACTGGACAACGGTTATCACATAATAATATAGTATTATGACTTTTGCCAATTGACATGCAGTTTAAAATTAACTGTTTTTCGGAGGGAATGTACGGTAATAATATTTGATGACATTAAAACTATCCGGTTCATGGTCTTATTAAGACGGAGCCGAGAACGAAATGAGGCCCCCCAGTGAGAGAGGGTCCTGGGCCAGGCCTAGTTGGCCCATGCCTTGAGACGTCCCTAACTACAATACAATACGACTTTAATTATAAATCGCACTATTTATCAAGATAAATATTTTGTATATGACAAGACCAGGGGAGTCACTAGTAATTCCTAAACTTGTTTTTAATTGAATATTGATAACTTAATTATCAAATACTTTGTGCAGTACTGATACATTTATAAGTGTTGAGTATTATATGAATGGGAATTTGTATTTTTTTTATTATATAATAATGTATTTACTTTGTAATTATTTTAAATTGTAAATTATTTTATCAAATGGATAATTATTTTAAATCTTTTGTTTTCGATTTTTCGCGATAGGTTGGCGCCCCCAAATAGGGTTAAAACGCCCTCCTAGAGAGCACGTCCCACAGTTTGAGAAACGCTACGATAAATATTTTGTTTCGAGTTTTGAGAACTATTTAATAACAGTATACATGAAGTAAAATATGATTTGGAGAAGAAAAACCAAGCAATTTACATAATTTTAAAAATGTATATATATTATCATTGCAAACGAAAAGCAAACAAAACAACGACGTTGAGCCACAACATCTTCTCATCATATAATGAATCAAAGTTTATGCCGATACAAATCATTCCCAATTCCTGTTGTTACATGTTACCAATTCTTAGATTTTGAACACGTTCCGTATAATAGCGCGAACTCCACACGGAATGTATTTTTATTGTGCATATCGGAAATCAAATTTTGTTTTACACAAACGAAAACAATCCGCAGAAACGAAAACAAAATTAAATTGAATTAAAATATAAAATTTTAAAAATAAAATCTTATTTTATTGCTAAAAAAATATAAAACATGCAAAATTGCAAGTTTTTTATCAACAACTTTTTGTAAGTAACATTAAATTAAAAAACTATAAGTACTATAAATTTTGGCGCCCCCTGCCTCAGGCACCCTTGTGCGGTAAACAATTTTGCCACCCCCACGCGGCGGCCCTGCCAGTCGGGTGCCAATTGAGTGAAGACATGTAGCAGCTTTCTGCCCGATAAAAATGTTCTGTTTTTTTATTTCTAATGTCGCATTACAAGACAACTGCAAACAAAACAAGAATCAGAAAAGATTGACAAATAACAAGAAACATACCAGTCCACAGTCTTGTTTATAAATCCCACATTTTGTGTCTAGCCTCCCAATATCTGTTCCACATGCATCTAGAATAGCGTACACGGCAGCGTGCCAAATGAATTGCGTCCATTTTTTCATTGGAGTCACACAGTTCACACAGGGGCAATGCTTATCGTGTTTAAATGCTTGGATATGCAGTCATGGCCAACGGCGATTTAAAAATCGGCCACAACTCTATAGCGGCCATTTTGGAATATCAGGAAGTTTGCTAAATCCCACTTTTTGTTTATTCTCCTGGTTGAATTTCGCGACCAGAAGTGTTATCTGTGATACTTTTGGCACTATAGAAAGGAACTAACGTAAATGTCTAATGTAAAAACCCAACAGCGAATCAACATCAAATTCCTTGTGCTACTTAAGAAATCAGCCACGGAAATATTTCAAATCTTAACCGAGACATATGGAAACTTTGTCTCGTTCACAAGTGTTTGAATGGTATAAGCGATTTTAGAAAGGAAGGTACAGTGTAAGAGATGATGAATGCGCTGGACACCCAAAATCAGCGATTATGGACCAAAACATTGTCAAAGTTCATGATGTGATCTGGGGTGACACAGCGTCGGTTTATCCATAGGCGCTTGGGACGGACGCTCAGAAGCCCGGATAATCTGAACTGAACCAAATTTTCTGGTTATAAATTTCGATCCTCCAGTGCCAAGGGGACCTGTAGATCTTCTGCGCCCTGGGCCCGAAATGAGCTTAAATCGCCACTGGGGTGACCGAAGATTAAGGGTTCCTGTAGTGGGGTTGAATTGGTTAATTTGGATAGGGAAGCTGTTCGACGCATTTTAACGGACGAGTTACACAGGGGGGAGATTTGTGTGAAGGTTATTCCGAAAGTTCTGTCCAATGACCAAAACAGAACAGTACAGATGAGTGTGTGGACATGTTAGAACACATTGCAAACGAGACTAACTCGTTAGAATCTGTTGTAACATGTGATGAGACATGGACTTTTACAAATGGCCCAGAAAATAAACTCCAGTCGATGCAGTGAAAGTCTCCAAGATCCCCAAGACCCAAAAAAGCCCGCACGCCAGAATTAAAATTCAAGTAAATTATTTTCTTCGACATTAAAGGAATTGTAATGATTGAATGGGTACCCAGCGGACGGACTGTTAATGAACATTACTACATTGAAGAACTAAAAAAAAAAGACTTCGTGAAAAAATTAGGAAGAAAGGCCTCAGTTGTGTGGAGAGTGATGGATGGCTGTTGCACCAGAACAATGCACCTGCTCACACGGCTCTATCTCAGAACTGGTTTATCCATTGGGCACTTGGGGTGGGCGCCCAGGGGCCCGGATAAGCAGGACTTTATCAGGTTTTCTGGTAATAAATTTTGATCCGCGTGCCAAGGGGGCATTTAGATCTTCTGCGCCCAGGGCCCAAAATTAGCTTAAATCGGCACTACCCTATCTATCAAGCAGTTTCAGACCAGCAAAAGTATTATTGCGATGAGGCATCCTCCTTATTTACCAGATTTGGCTGCATGCTACTTTTATTTTTTTAAATTAAAACTTGCTTAAAGGGAACCCCTTTTATCTCAGTTGAAGAGTTTTAAGCAAAAACGGAGAATCTCCCAAAGGGCCTTCCAAAAACCTCGCTACAGAACTGTTACCAGCAACGGCAGCACCGAATGCATAAGTGTATAAATGCTGAAGAGGACTTCTTTGAAGATGATAATGTCACAAACAACTGATTCTGTAGGTACAATGATGTATTGGACCAGTCTCGCTTCTTTTGTGTCACACCTCGTATATCCTATTTCCACTTAGAAATCCTGTTTCTGGAATGCAATTTCTTGCAAAATAGGGGGGGGGGATAGATTTATTTAAAAAGAAACATTTTAATTCTTGTCAAAAAATTTTTTTAAAAAAATTATCAAATTAGTAACATCAATTACTAAAACATCAAAAAAAGTTATAAATATTAATAGAAATTCTTAAGAAAATTTGTAATTGAAATTATTTGATGGTCATGAGACCAAGAATTTCAACATAGCACAGCTTTTAAAAGTGGCTGTATTGTTTATTGGATTTTTTTCTGAAAAAGATATCAATATATTCATTTACTTTAATTAGAGGCAAGCTGATTTCTCTCTCTCTATGTATAAATCTGAACATGTATTGCTCTATTACTTGATTCTCGAATCAATATATATTCCTTTTTGTTGATGGCTTTTTTTCTATTCTAACATGTCTACTTTAAGGTTACACACTAACACAGGTAATTTCATCTGGGAGTCAGTAAATCTTAATATCTTTCAGAGGATATTAATTATTTAAATTTTTTGTTATCAGAATTTTACTAGTTAGTGCATAATTAAACATTTAAGCAATGTTAAATTGACACTTAGCAGTGGCATACACAAGATTGGGGTTTGAGGATTCAAACCTCTCCCATAGACTACAACAATTTTCAATTTTGAACATAAAGATTGTCTGGTGCTTTTGTTTACATTTTTAAAAAAATAAAACCTCTCTCGTGAAAGTACACTAAGGGGGGGGGGGAATCCCAACACCAAGAAAAAATTATTGTAGAGTAATGAAATGCAATATTGTCTAATTAACATGCTTAATTAATTAAATTTTTAAGATCACAGTTTAATTTAAGCTCAAGAAAATGCATTTCAAATGTGAAATGCTGTAACATTAATAGCCGGTGTAACCTCCAGAATTTTGAATTAACTCCTGCAAGCAATGTGTTATACAGGTGCCGAATGTCACTTTATAGTATGGAGTTCCATGCTAGTTTTGTCAATTCTGGGACGGTCAGTGCTTTCTGTGGATGATGCTGGAGTTATCGTCAAATGATATCCCATACGTGCTCAATTGGAAACGTATCTGGTGATCTCTCTGGCCAAGGTATAATGTCAACACTCTGTAGAGCACGTTGCGCTACAACAGCGGTGTGAGGGCAAGCGTTATCCTGTTGGAAAACTCCCCTTGAATGTTGTTCATGAATGGTAATTATACGGTAACGATTTAAGTTGATTTACCAGATTGGCGTTCTAATTTTCAATCTGTGTGTCTGGGATAACCACGAGACTGCTTCTGCTGTCATAGGAAATTGCTCCCCAGACCATGATTCCAGGTGTAGGTCCAGTATGTCTAAGCCACAGACAGTTCGGCATCAGGCACTCCCCTGGCCTCCTTCTGACCCCACTGGCACCAAGACAGAACCTGCTTTCATCAGAAAAACAACAAATCTCCACTCCATCCTCCAATGAGCTCTGGCTTGACACCACTGGTGTCGCAAACGGCAATGGCTTAGAGTAAGTGGAATACACGCTACAAGGAGCTTGACTCGGAGCTGTCCTTGAAATAAACGATTTTTAACAGTTCGTTGTGTCACTTTGGTATCAACTACAGCTCAAATTTCTGCCACAGAAGCAATACGATGCGCCACAGCCATATGCCGAATACAGCGGTCTTCCCTCTCAGTAGTGCCACGTGGCCATCCGGTCTTCTAGAGGCAGTACCATTCCTTTGACCACCTACAATCATGCACAGTGAATACATTCCGGCTAGAGGCGGATTAAGTTAGTTGGAGGCCCCTGGCGGTAAAAAGTTTGAGGCCCATGGGCTGAAGAGTCGAAAAATTGAAATAGTGAAAAGATATTTGCTGAAATTAAATTCTCAAAATAAAATGTATAGCTAATAAAAAAAATTAACTGCTCCCCCGAAAAAAAAATTTAACTTTATTTTAAAGAATTAAAAACCTTACTCTATATAACTTAACGTCTTGATTTCTCCTTGGCAAATTCGTCGATTATTTGTGCAATATCCATTTGGTCCAAAACATCTTGTTCTATACCTAATATGGTCATGCTGTTTAGTTTGTCTCTTCCTATATTTCTTAAATAATTTTTAACGCGCTTTAAAACTAAAAAAGATCTCTCATCTGATGCATTTTATACCGGTATAGTTAAAAATATTTTTAAAAGGATCTCTACATTAGAGGAAGTCGAGACCATTACTTTTGCAACTTGATAAATTTCTAGTGGAGTGTTCATAGCATGTTTGTTTTCTTTTAAAAATAACAAAAACTGATCCAATTCATCGTCAAAATTAAAAGATTTAATATCATTTTTGTAAATATCCTTTAGTTTTTTTAGAGCTTTCTTCTAAATTTAAGATTATAATCTTTCATCAAAAATGCAATAAAATGTTCTATAACAGTTTGATAAATCTCAGCGCTTCAGGATAGTTCCACTCTTTCCCAATCGCATATGACATAAAATGAGTTGACCAAGAAATTTTACCTATTTTCAAATTCATGACCTTCTTTAGTTTCACTGAAAATAATTTTCCTCTTTCGCTGCCAGCAAGCTTGTCCAACTTCCATTTCAAATGATCTCCCTGATAAATCAGTTGCTTCTTGTTCTACTTTTCCAAATTCATTCCTGAAATTTTGTATATAATTTTCTAAAGATTTAGTAGATTTGTTCCTTTTAATAGCTCACACCCTCAATGCTTTGCTAGTAGCACTCACCCTCTGGAGTATGGTATCCCAAATCACAGTCATTAGGGAAGAGTTTCATTCCTTGCCCATCTATTTCAAAATGGAAGTTGCCTCCAGTATTGTGATCCTTTTCCATTGTGATCCTCCATTTGTATCATGAATTTCAGCCAGGGCCTCTTTTATGTGTGCATAACCAAGTCTTAGAGCTCGTAAGGCATTTGCTCTTGCTGACCATTGTGCATCTGAAACTTTTTCCTCAGATAATGCATGCTTACTCCTTTCCAGATTTTTATTTAAAACTAGCTGTTACCCGCCCGCTTCGCTGGGAATTTCATGATGTTTTATAAATTTTTACTGCTTATATATATGTATAAATTATTGATATCTAAGTCCTGCATTAAGAATTCGATTGTATTGAAAAATATACTTAGACCTGTAACTGTCGCCTGTTGATAAAAAAAAGGGGGCAGAACTCATCTAATTTGTGTTTTCTAAAAATCTCTAAAATTGAAGCATAGAATGATGTTTGCTCTTTCGTAACCCAAAAACCAAGTGGATTCCCGCAAAACCAATTTTCGGTGGATCTCTACTCCGTAAATTGAAGATGCAAGCCAAATTTCAAGTCTAAATCTAACAGAAAAAAAAAGTTTAACTATCAATATCCCCGTAATCCCGTTGAGAGCCGTTTTCCAAAATAACCGCTCTTAGCGGATTTCAACTCAACTAAAGAAAAATGCAAACCAAATTTCATTATTATAGTCCTTGTAGCTCCAAAAAAGTAATTTTTTTTGTCAATACGTCCCAGTAACCCCCTGCACCCCCCCAGAACTTGATTTGCTTAAAATACATTCTTCGTGGATCCCTATTCAACAAAAGAAACATGCTTAACAAATTTCAAGTATATGGGTCTAACAATTAAAAACAGGAATTTTTTTCTGTAACTCCTCTTGACCCCTCGCAACCCTCCTTGGGGGTCAATTTTCGTTTTACTCTTTATTAGAGGAACTCTATTCCATGAAAGGAACATGCCTACCAATTTTCAAGCAGGATGATCAAATAGTTTAAAATGGAAATATTTATCAATTACGCCTCTTAATCTCCCGAATTTAAACTTGGTAGTTCATATTCGCGAAACCCATTTTGTAGCGGTTCTCTACTTTACGAAAGGAATCTGCTTATCAAATTTCAAGACTGTACGTCTAATAGTTTAAAAATGGGGATAATTATCTATAACGCAACTTGAGCCCCCGCAACGCCACTTCTGGGTCTGTTTTCACAAAACCAATTTTGTAGGGGAATTGCACACTATGAAAAGAATCTGCTTAGCAAAATTTGAAGACTGTGCGTCCAATAAATAAAAAATGCAACAAAAAAAAATGATCAATAACGCCTTTTGAATCCCCGCAACGCGGCTTAGGGGTCGATTTTCACAAAACACATTTTGTAGTGTATCTCTATCCTATGAGAGGAATCTGCTTACCAAATTTCAAACTGTGCGTCTAATAGTTTAAAAATAGAAATAATTATTTATATCTGCCCTTAACACCCCGCAACACCCCTTGGGGGTCAATTTTTCCCAAACCTGTTTTGTAGCGGATATTTACTCCATGAAAGAAACATTCCTACCAATTTTCAAGCAGTACGCTACTAAATCCCCCGCAACGCCATTTAGAGGTCTGTTTTCACAAAACCTTCTTATAGCTGATCTCTACTCTATAAAAGAAATCTACTTATCAAATATAAAGACTGTGCGTCTAATAGTTTAAAAATGAAAATAATTATCTATAACGCCACTTGAGGGCAATTTTCACGAAACCCATTTTGTAGCGTATCTCTACCCTATGAGAGGAATCTACTTACTAAGTTTCAAGACTGTACGTCTAATAACTTAAAAATCGGAATTTCTAACGCCCCTTAAACCCCCGCCCCCGCAAACAATTGCTGCTAATTTGAAATTACAAACAGACACTTCAATTTTATTTATTTGTATAGATATAGATTGGGATTATAATAACTATTGTTTAAATGTGACTAAAAATGTAAATAAAAAAAAAGAAAGGATTAAAACTAACCGTAAAACGTATCAATTTTTTGTTTCTTGCACATTGCTTTTTGCTTACGAAGCCTTGATTTATTATTTTTAAAAGTGCATCCGAAACAGCCGATGCTCTACTTAACTGAACAGTGAGATAACTATCATAAAAAAAAAATTATGGCACGTGTCAGCGTATTATCATGTGCGCGTAACACTGTTATGTCTCATGAAGAGCATCGGTCGCCAGTAACCAAAACAACGACTTCATTAGCTCAGCTTGGCGTTCAATTTGGCGTTCATCTTGGCATTCAGTTTCACGTTCACCCGTATAGTTTCCGTTCCCGTAAGAATACGGGAATAAAATATAGCCTATGTTACTCCCCGTTAATGTAGCTTTCCATTAGTGAAAGAATTTTTAAAATCGCACCAGCCGTTTCCGAGATTAGCCGGAACAAACAGACAGACAGACAGACAGACAGATAGACAGACAGACAGATAGACAGACAGACAGACAAAAATTTTAAAAATTGGTTTTTTGTTATGAGTACCGTATATACTTTTAGTGCATTAAGTAAAAAGCTGCTAATTTGAAATTACAAACAGACACTTCAATTTTATTTATTTGTATAGATTCGCCAGGGATGGGTTGACACAGAAAAAAAAAATTGAATAATATATGTACTAGCATAAAATATTTAATTGCATCACTACAACTTTTTACAGCAAAATTTCCTTCTAAATTTAAAGAATGAGTGGCACAGGGAATATAAACTGCGCTTGGACTGTGTTCTTTAATACGTGCCTGTAAACCTGAGTACCGCCTAGACGTATTAGACGAATTATCAAATGATTGCCCCCCCCTACAGTTTTTAATATCCAGTCCAAATTTAGCTAAAATTTCTAATACATGTTGTGTACAAGTTTTGCACAGGTGTCGATAGCTTACGAAATGTTTTTAATTTCGAAATAAATTCAAACGAATTTTTACCAACGCATAGCGACTTTATTCATTTTCGAATGAACAACAACTAACAGAGAGAAGAAACAAGTGAACAAAGTACACGAAAAAGGGGTGTGTGTTCCATTTCTTCTGTACAAGAGGGGCGAGGTTAAAAGGGATGATGCAATGAGTCCATAACATCCCGCCCTATGTTGAAATAACAAATTTCAACCATATATCAATATAGAAGTGGACTATTACAAATTATCAATAAACACAAATTGTTACAATATGCAAAGCTAAATGATCCAAAATATGCACAAATATCAAAATAACAAAAACAAATATAACAAATACAAATTAATAAGTAAGAAAAATATACAATTATGCAGAGGATTTTAAACTTGCTACAAGCAGAATTGCGATGCTATTGATTAGACCGTTTCAAAATTTTATCTTTTATTTTTACTTTAACAACACGTACCAGGCCATCTGAACCAGGTATGACTTCCGTGATTCTTCCTAAGCACCATTTGCACGTAGGCATATTATCTTTATTTAATAACACTAGAATTCCTACATTAACAATATTTTGTTTAAGCAACCAATTTGTTGTAGACTAGAAAGATAATCTCGAAGCTATTTGACCCAAATCATTTGTACCCTTTTTGTTAACCTTTGCCACTTATCCAAACTATTTATCTCTAAATTAATCAAACTAGGCTCGGGAATAGCATTTAAAGGTCTTCCAATTAGAAATGGCCAGGTGTGAGAAATTCACAGTCATCCGGGTCATTAGACAATGAACAGATAGGGCGCAAATTTAAAATTGCCTCTACTTGGTTCATGACAGCACTAAATTCCTCAAATGTTAGCTTGGCCTCTCCAACAACTCTTTTAAAATGATATTTAAAGGATTTGACTCCCGCCTCCCAGAGCCCTCCAAAGTTAGGAGCTCTGGGAGGTGAAAAGTTCCAATTAATATTCTCTGATGCGTAATATATTGCCAACTCTTCATTTGGATTACATACCATCTGGTACAAACTTTTTAGCTCTCTTTGAGCCCCAACAAACGTTTTAGCAATGTCTGTGAAAAGTGTTTTGCTAATTCCACATCGAGCAAAGAATGTTTTTAACGTGGCTATAAAGGCGCCAGTCCTTAAACCTGTAATAATTTCAAAATGAGTGGCTCGGGAAACAAAACAAACAAAAATGGTTATATAGATTTTATGATACACACCTTTTCATTGCCCCTTATATTTAATATAGAACGGTCCTAGAAAGTCGATCCCACAACAATTAAAGACCAAACCCTGGTTTACACGTTCACTTGGAAGTGAACCCATCCATTGCTCACAAAGCTTAGGTTTAATTTTGAAGCAAATAACGCATTCATGAGTAATTTTACGTGCTAGAGATCTGCCATTTAGAATCCAGAATTTCTGCCGAACAAAGGATATAAGTGCCTGAGGGCCAACATGCAAGTTTTTTATGTGATAGTGTTGTATCTGGTAACATTCTCTCGCCCCCCGTTTCACATATCTGGAAACGTTCTCTCACCCTCCGGTTCATTGAACTCTGAATCCACGCATGCGCGTGAGAACTATGCCACTTTGTTTATGTCAGTTGTATTTGGAAAAAGAGATGTAACGGAAATGTTATGTAGTTTTTAGTCTCTAGTATATGTAATCTAACTGTTATTAATTAATGTTCTTTTTATTCGTGTAGTGTAGTGTAGTGTAGTTGCAGTGATATGTCCTATTAAATAATAATTTAAAAAGTACAGGCTACCTACTCCTTTGGATCTGTTTTCATTTGAAGACTTTGTTTACCACCGTTTTAAATCCCTGGACCGACCTGAACCGACGCTCTATGCATAAGGATAAGAGATAAGTAAAATTTTCCTTATTCCTTATTGTAAGAATAATAGAGCGTTTTTGTTTTGATATAGCAAAAGGCAATATTTGATTGATTTTTTGTGACATCTGGCATCCCTGCCGGGATTCAAGCGGTGTATTAGAAAATTATTTCACTTGAAAGTATATGACTGAAATAAGAAATTAGAATTGTAAACCTGTCGGAAGATAAAGATAGAGTAGCCTGTTTGAAAAGGAAACGCAGTATTCTAAGAACTGCTGTAACTAACACTGTAACTAAATTAGAACACGAACTTTTGGAAACAGAACATATAGATGTTGACAAGTTAGAAGAAATATTAGAAATACTAGTAACTAAATTTGAATCTCTTAAATGTATAGATAACGAACTAGAACCATTGTTTGGTGAAATAGAATTCGAAGAGGAATATACGAAAACTGAAGAATATAATGATAAAGTTACTCTTACGAAATTTCGAGTTAATAAAAGTATTCGTGAATTAAATAAAAATGTATCAAATTTCCCTGCGAATGTCAGTCATGATGTTGAGAAAATCAATCAAGTCTACCAACCTAATATAAATATTGAAGAAAATAGTGTACGAATAAAATTGCCTAAATTATGTATTCCTAAGTTTTATGGTGATGTAAACCAATGGCTTAATTTTTGGAATAGTTTCGAATCGGCAATTCATAAAAATGTTCATTTGAATAAAGTAGATAAATTTAACTATCTAAAATCCTACTTAGGTGGAACAGCATTAAGTACGGTAGACGGATTTTCAATTTCTGATTCAACATAAGATGATGTTATTAATTTATTAAAAGAACGCTTTGCTAGAGAAGATTTATTGATTCAGACTCATATGAGTAATATCTTAAATATTAAACCCTTAAAACATTCGAATGATATTAATGCATTTAGAAAATTTTATGACAAAGTTTCTATGGAATTAAGAAGTCTATAATGTCTAGGATTATGCATTGAAAACATATCAAGTGTATTATGTACTACTATTTTGAAAGCTTTACCACAGGATATTCTCATAGAATTTAATCAGTTACAAAATGAAAAATCGTATACCAATGTTAATGATTTATTGAACTTTCTTTCGCTTTCATTGAGATCACGTGAACGCGCAGCCCTGATAAGTTGTGACTCCAGTAGCCGGCGCTTCACTACTTCATACCCCTCTAATAATTCATCGTTCGAAACACAGCGAGATTTTGAAATTCATAAATCAGATAAAACCAAACAATTTTCCGCGTGTCAGCTAATTTCTACGGATATTGAAAAACAAAATATAAAAGGGTCGAACTGTATTTTTTGTGATTCATCCATTCATGAAAGTCTTGATTGTGATTATGCATATAATTTATCTTTAGATGAAAGAAAAAATATTTTATTAAAGAAAGGAGGTTGCTTTAAATGCTTGGGAGCTAAAAAACATATTTCTCGGTTTTGTAAAGCTAATATAACATGTTGTCATTGTTCAGGAAAGCATTCCCCTTTGATGTGTTTTGTTAAATATAAGCAAAAAGAAAACGATAAAAATATTAATCCGAAGGCTGATGAATCAAGGCCATCAGAAAATACTGTTCTTACTAATCAGTCTACATTCAATGAAGTTTATTTGCAAACTCTCGTAGTTCGCATTTCCAATAAAGGATTAAATCATTTTGTACGTGTCATAGACAGTGGTTCGACTAAGAGTTATATTTCTAAGTTTGTGGCGGAAAAATTGGGATTAAAAAACATAGGTAAAGAGACAGTAACTCATGGACCTTTTGAAGGCTCGGAAAAAACTGAATGTCATAATCGTTACAATATACAATTGAGTAGTTTAGATACAAAAAATAAAATAGAAATTGAGGTAATGGATCAAAAGAAAATTTGTGCGACTGTACCTAAAATAAAAAATGCTTATTGTTTAAAAGAACTAAGAGAGAAGAAAATATTTTTGAGTGATGTAAGTTTTAAATCTGAAAAATGTTTGTATGAAGAAAGTGTTAATGATATCCATCTATTACTGGGAGCCGATGTTGCCGGGAAAATACTTACAAGCAAAATTGAACATCTTTCATGTGGATTAGTTGCCATGCAATATATTTTGGGATGGACTGTCATAGGTAAAGTTTCAAATGAAATTAATCTGGATAGTTCATATTTAACTCTTTCTCTTTTTGTAAATGAAGCATAAATAACTGATTTATGGAATTTGCATTCTTTTGGTATAAATGACCCTTGTGAAAAGCAGCCTAAGGAGGAAGTTCCGACTCGTTTTAGAATGGGAAAAATTGGCGCTACTGCGGATATTCGCAAAACATTCTTATCGATATCTCTAGATGATCATGATAGGGATTACATGAGATTTATTTGGTGGAAATATGGTGATCCTGAGAAAGAAATCAGAACTCTTAGTGATCCTGAAAGGGGGGATTACGTTCCTGATTCGTTGATCCCTAGCGACCTGCCTTCTCGAGGATGCAATGTGGAAGCCTTAAGCATATCTCGATGGTGGGAGGGACCTGCTTATTTACATAAACCTATGAATAAATGGCCAAAATCTGAAAAATTACTTAATTTTGAGATAATCAATTCGGAAAGAAGAAAAACATTAATCAGTGTAACAAACACTGATAACAAGAAAATAGACTGGCCTTTAGCTCGTGTGATTCAACTGTTCCCTTCTAAAGATGGAGATGTACGTCTTACTAAGGTGAAGATGAAGAACGGTGAATTTCTCCGCCCCATAAAGATCGGCTTATACCCCTGGAGTTGTCTGTTGAACTGGATGCCCCCAAGAACTTACGATCCAGACATGGACTACTACGGAAAGAACGAGTTTGAGTTTTTCGAACTAGAGAAACTCAAAGGTGGGAGGATGTTGTATCTGGTAACATTCTCTCGCCCCCGTTTCATATATCTGGAAACGTTCTCTCACCCTCCGGTTCATTGAACTCTGAATCCACGCATGCGCGTGAGAACTATGCCACTTCGTTTATGTCAGTTGTATTTGGAAAAAGAGATGTAACGGAAATGTTATGTAGTTTTTAGTCTCTAGTATATGTAATCTAACTGTTATTAATTAATGTTCTTTTTATTCATGTAGTGTAGTGTAGTTGTAGTGATATGTCCTATTAAATAATAATTTAAAAAGTACAGGCTACCTACTCCTTTGGATCTATTTTCATTTGAAGACTTTGTTTACCACCGTTTTAAATCCCTGGACCGACCTGAACCGACGCTCTATGCATAAGGATAAGAGATAAGTAAAATTTTCCTTATTCCTTATTGTAAGAATAATAGAGCGTTTTTGTTTTGATATAGCAAAAGGCAATACTTGATTGATTTTTTGCGACAGATAGTACAACATAATTAATTTGGCAAATTTATGAGTATGAGGTAAAACAATTAGAAATTTACAGCTAAATGACATATTGGAATTTACCAATCTTACCCCAACTCTGAGAAGACCTTTCCCATCCAAGAAAACATTTAAAAATTTTAACATGCTTGTTTTCGAAATTTCTTTACCTGCAGCCAAACATTAAATTTCCTCATAAAAAACTCTAGTGATGTCTTAGTTAAAGCATCTGTACTCTGTCTTAGTTAAAGCATCTGTAGCTCTTTCCAGTTCTTGATTTGTGAAAAGACCAGACTGTTTAGAAGCAGGATACTTACAATTGAAATAGAACCTGAAAATATAACTCACAATCCGAACAAGTTTAGTAAAACTGTTTGTAATAATTAAACAATTATCAAAGAATATAGATGGCCCTGTATGGGTGACAAATGTACATATAACGTGAGAGTTTTTAAGCTTCTCGAAAAAATCGCCGTCTTTCTGCAAAATGACAGAATCTAAGTTCAAAGTTTTGTCCTTCAAAAAAAAAAAGCCTGCCCACCAAAGTTCGTCTTGAAGCTGCAACTTAGTTGCACCTCTTGAAATCAAATCAGCTGGGTTCTCCTTGGTTTTTACATGGTGCCAGGAAAAGGTTTCAGTCAATTCTTGAATTAAAGAAACTCGGTTTGCCACAAAGACTTTTAGAAGGTGTGGTTGCATTTGGATCCAGTCCAAAACAACTTTCGAGTCCGAAAAAAGATGAACTTCATCAAATTCTAAATCAATAATTTTAATAATCTTTGAGGTCAATTTCGACAACAATGTCGCCGCAAGCAGTTCGAGTCTTGGTGTTGACAAAGTCTTGAGTGAGGCGGCGTGAGTTTTGCTGCAAAGTAATCTTATCTGAGTTTCGTTGGCATTCTCATATTTTACGTATAGGCCTGCACCATAAGCTTGGGCTGATGCATCTGCAAATCTAATCAGTTGAACTGCTACAGAATCCCTTAGTAAAATGCACCGATGTATTTTCAAGGCTTTCAATTGATGCAGTTTGGATACTTATCTCTGGAAGTGTTCAATTTCTTGACGAGGCATGTTTTGATCCCAATCAATTATTAATAGCCAAATTTTTTGAATCATCATTTTGGCACTTTATGATTATTGGTTGAAGCAGTCCAAGTGGATCGTACAATTTCGAGATAAATAACAAGGCGGTTCTTTTAGTAATAGTCACTGTAACCTCTTGCAAATTCATGAAGGTGTCCTCTTTAGGTCTCCACGACAATCCCAATGTCTTTACTAATTCATCGTTTTCATAGAAGAGGAACTCCTTGTTTTCCGTGGGCACGTCTTTCAACAATTCCTCATTGTTGGCGCTCCACTTGTAATGATGAAAACAGCCCTCTTTCATCAAGCCAATTAGTTGTCGCTGCATCTCTTTAGCAGTGGTGATGTCGTCTGCTCCTGACAAAATGTCATCCATGTAGGTGTTATTTTGGATAACTGGAGTGGCAAGTGGGTACTTGTTCGTCCCTTCATGGGCTAGTTGTAGAAGACATCTGGTAGCTAAATATGGAGCTGGTTTGGTACCACACACGTGATAGTTTTCAAGAGATAAGGCATGATATCTTCTTCAGGTGATGGTCTACATAAAATTCTAAGAAAATCTTGTTAAAGCTCCTGTACCTTTATTTGACGAAACATCTTCTTTATTTCACTCGAGGAAGCCACAGCATATTTTCTAAATCTTAAAAGAATATCAAACAAATCAGGTTGAATAGTGCCTCCAATAAGCAAAATGTCATTCAAAGAGTTTCCGTTGCTATTTTTGCATGACGCATCAAACACGACTCTTAGGTTACTCGTTTTGCTCTTGGGGGGAATCACAGCATGGTGAGGAATGTAATAATGTAATCCTGGCTCCTCCTCTTTAACTCGCTGCATGTAATCAAGAACCTCATATTCTTGAAGAAATTCGACATATTTATCTTTTGTACCAGGTTCTCAAACAAATTGTCTTTCCAACAATTTTAATCTTCAAATAGCAGTAAGCTTTGACTGTCCCAGTTCAATGTCATTGTCTTTCATGGGCATCTCGATGCAAAAACGTCCGTATTAGTGTCCCTAATCATAGTTTTCGAAAAATGTTCATCGCATTTCTTAAGTTTGTCACTAACAAATTTGGTGGGTACAATTTCTTCTACTTCCCAGAACAATTTTAAAGTATCATTTAAAGTTTCAAAGTCTCTTGTGATCAAACCACAATGCAATGAGCCACTTGAGAACCCTGAGGTGTTACCATTAATTATATAATCAAATTCAGTATTTTGTAAGATCAAATTACCATTACCTAATTTGTATTTACCATCTTTCAAAATATCAAAGAAAATATCGGCTGATAATAAGGCATCGATAGAATTACTTGTATTAAAAATGGGGTCTTCTAGATGCACATTCCTTGGAAACACAATATGTGAAATATCAAAGGAATTAACAGGTATCACATATTAGTAATTTTGGGTACAACATGAAAATCCGCAACACGTTTATATGATCCAGAACCATTTGAAATTACCACTTTGACTTTTGATCTTATATTAACATTCTAACCACCCAAACCAGAGACCGACATATCAGTTTTTGATTTATGCAAATTCAAGAAATCAGCTGTGCTCGACCTCAGTAGCGCAACTTGTGACCCGCTGTCTGCGAGGACGCGTAAAGGAACTCCCCCCCCCCAACAGAATTTTCAACATAAATAATACAAGTTGATAAAATAATATCTTTTTTATATTTCTGGGAAGCGTAAACACTCATGTTCACTCCCGAAACCTGAACTTGAACAATGTTGTTTTGAGCACTCAGCAAATTAAAAGAATCCCCATCAGTTTTATTTTGCTTGTTTGTTATGTCACAATTTTGAAAACAAATCTGTTCAAAAACGTCATTTTGGTGCCTGGTTGGGATGACTGGGATGACTCAAAGTTTTGGATCTCCTGATTTTTTACATTAACAAAATGTAGCAACTGATTGTGGTTCGTTTTGCAAAAACAAATATGCTTAGATTTACATTGTGATACCCTATGGTTTGGTTTCAAGCATTTTAGACATAAATTCAAAGATTTGACAGTATCATACCTCTCTCTAACAGGCATATTTTTAAATTTATCACAGTTATACAGGTCATGGTTCAAGGAACAAATCTTACATTTTTTCTCAACATTTACATCTGAATGCAACATGAAGTTTTTGTGACGTGGAAAGTCTTTAAAATTTTGCTTACCTTTTGTTCTTGAGGGTGGCAGGTTTTCTAAAACTAAACAACGCTTATGCAAAAAAGCCAAAAAAGTCATCCCACTTAGGAATGTCTGTACTCTCCAAGGTCATTTCGAAAAGACGCTTTGTCTCTGTATCCAATGCCTGCATAACTAATTGTATCAACAACGATTCTGAGAATGTATTATGCTCAATTTTTAGCAACTTTAATGCTCTCAAATGTTTAGTGCAAATGGCAACCTAATTTTTAAAATCAACATTTGAATCAGCTCTAAATTTTTCATATTTCAACATCAACAAAGCATTTACGTGTTTGTTTATAATTAGTCTTTTGTACTCAAGCCTCTACTCTAGAGCCAGAAACAACGAATCGTATGTATCATCCACTGTCTGGACAGTTTTTGCAATCCCCATTAAACACGACTGTAAATACAGCAATTTTGTTTATCATTTAAGCCACAGTTTTCAATTATTTCTTTGAATTGCTCTTTAAAAATATACCATATTTCAATATCACCATTAAACTGTGGAAGTGATAATTCTGGTAATCTAGGGCCTGGTTTGATATCATTAGACACAGCATTTGAACCCGTTTCATTACTATTTTTACTATATCTTAAACTCAAAGATTTAAGTCTTACCTCGAGTTTCCCAATATGCTCATTGCAAGTGGTAATTTTTCCATCAAAATTGTTAAAATCTCCATCTAACAGAGACGCGCGCGCGCGCCGTGAAAATTTCTTCTTTTACTAATTGATATTTTATATTAAGTCTTTCAAACTGACTTAATTTAAACGGCAATACTTCTTTGTCGTCTTCAGCGAAAGTGTCCACAATCGCAATTAATCCACCCAACTGTTTTTCGATGCCTGAGAACTTCCTTTCGAACCTTTGCCGCCTTTCGCCATTACGCATTCAAAGCAATGAAAGCAACTAAAAAAGTTTTCTCAAATATCTTCTAAATTCCTAAATCCATAGGTTCTGGCGATTTAATAAAACTCCACAAGGCGGATCATTTTTTATGTACAAGCTTTGCACTGGTGTCTATAGCTTACGAAATGTTTTTAATTTCGAAATAAATTTCAACGAATTTTTACCAACGCATAGCGACTTCTTTATTCATTCTCGAACAACAACACACACAGAGAAGTTTTCATATACAAGAGTATATATTTAGTTCTTGATCATGCTGGGGCCTCGGTGCATAGCATCCGCCGCACAGCCCATATGGCCGGCCTTTCCACAGTTCCCTTTCTCTATATTAGAAAAACTTAAAATGAAGAAATACTAAAAGGAAAACATTATCAAACTAGAAACACACGAGTTTTTCTCAAAAATCAAGTATATGAAAGCAAATAGTGTAAAAATGATCCTGTGAAACCAAAACAATAAAAAAATTAAAAAAACAAGATGCACATTACCTGAAATTTTAACTTTACAAGTTAATCAAATTTAAGCTGACCTATGGTACAAAAATTCAAACCTTATGACAGTATGTAATTATCAACATGATCAATTATTTCAATAGCTAAAGCTTCTCTACAGTTTTTTCGAAAAATTACTTTCCTCTATTTCACTATTTGAATAGCTCATCAATTTAGAGAAATCTCAATCTCACTCAAATATTTCGTTATTTCTGTCATGCTGACTGAAATAAAACTGATCCTAAACTTACAAAATACTTCGATCTCCTTTTCACCACATTCTCAAAATATGAACACAAAAATCCAGATAACAATAAATCACGAATCTTCAAATGCTAAATTCTTTCGAAAGAACTAAAACACTTGCAATTTTTATAGTCTTTAATATCTCGGATCAAATTTTTAAAAAACTTGGGACCAAAAACATGTATTAAAAGCCAAAGTTCTGGGAAACATTAAAAAAACCGGACTTTTACCGCAATTACATATAATATATGAGGGTAAAACTAATTGCTATACTATTCAAATCATAGGTAATCATCGGGGTTGCAATATCAGTACAAGATTTTTTGTTGCAAGTTGAACTATAACTCAAGTCCATCAGCTTGGGGCCCCTGGCGGCCGCCAGCCGCTTAATCCGCCTCTGATTCGGGCCAAATCTTTCTGCAATATCGCGGAAAGAAAATCTATATCTTATCTTAGCCCTATTACCAGAGGCGGATTAAGCGGGTGGCGGCCACCAGGGGCCCCAAACTTGATGGGTTCCATTTATAAGTTCAACGTACAACAAAAAGATCTTGAATCGATATTGCCGCAATGATTTCCCCGCATTTGAGTCATGTAGCAGCCCTAGTCATCTTTTTTCCGTATATCTATATTGTTGCAATCTGTACAAACTTTTCGTATGCGTTTTTTTTTCTGCGCAAATTTTGTTTCAAGCAAATGAATACTTTTCAAGTCTAAAAGCTCATTTTTAGTTCACAGCCATGTTTAATTACTCTTGAGAATTTTAAATGCAAGCATGCAAACGTGCATGCCTTGTGTCGTACAGGTACCGGATATCAGTTTGTGGGATGGAATTGTTTAATTCTGGTTGTGGATGATGTCAGCGAAGTCCAATGATGTCCCATCCATGCTCGATTAGAGAAAGATCTGGTGATCTAGCAGGCCAATGTAACACGTTCGCACCCTATAGAGCATGATTCGTTGCAACAGAGTATGGGGGAGCGCGTTATTCTGTTGGAAAACACCACTTGAATGATGTTTATAAGTTACAGTGCAACAGTTTGAATCACCAGGTTGACGTACAAGTTTACAGCCAGGGTGTGTGAATTAACCTCGAGAGTGCTCCTACAATCAAAGAAAATTGCTCGCGCTAGACCATAACTGTAGGTGAGGGCCTAGTGTACCAAGGCGGCAGAAAGATTGTTTGCAGGCGATGACCTGGACTACTTCTAATCAATATACAAAAATCATTGCTGTGCCGTAACGTACATCCCTCAACGCCCGCATCGATGGGTGGGCCAGGATTCTAGGGCCCTATAGCCCGACTGACACCAAGTATGGCTTGGGGTCCAAAACCTGACTTTGCAGGGACTGTAATCTCTGTTAGACTAGTAATCTCTGTTAAGCCACTGAATCTCTGGCACCAATTTTGATCGGAGAACACAACACATCGCCACTCCTCTCTCTAATGATTACTAGCTTGGCATCAATGAAGTCACAGTTGTCAAGGATTTAGAACTAATTGTATGAACGCCACAGGGAATCCCAGTTTTCTTGAGGTAGTGCCTTCCCGGAACCACTGCTGCCAAAAATCATGCACAGTGGATACATTTCTGTAATATAGTGGAAAGAAAATCCACCTTTTTTAGCTCTGTTATATAACCTCGTTCAAACTCAGCGAGGTGTTGATAATGGCTTCTTCGTCGTCTTAAAGTCATTTTGGGCTAACATCAACTCACTTCGTCCAATCTGAAAGAACTTTTTAGTGAGTATTTAAATTACATTTAATTCACATCCTCCACGTGGCGCAACTAGAATCACACTCATGCGCTAAACGAGAAATTTGAATTAAAGTCATCTTTCAGATGTATAAAAACGCATACCAAATTTCGTCGATATAGTACAAATCCTTCTTTGTAATGGGATTTTTATCAATGTATCCTGTTCAGGACCATGATCACAGATATGTAATCACTTCAGGGAACACGGTATTATATGTGAAATTGCGTTTTATCCGTTCTGAGATCCATAAACACATCGATGTGATCTGAAATTGGAATGTATTGAATTTGGAATGATTATAAACTATAAATTTTCATCATATTTTATTACAGTAATGATTTTATATGTAGTTTTAAATGGAGTTAGGCTTAGCAGGAAAAATCGCCAGGTCCTGAACGGATTAAAGAAATTAAATATCATAAAATGAAGTTACGCGTGGTAAAAGATATCTCTAGTTCAAAGTAAACTAATTTAAATTAGTTGAATTTAAGCCTTAATAGCAAGATAAAGATTAATGAAAGTGGCTCTGGCTAAAATTCGGGATACGAATGAGGAGGGAAAAAACCCCAACAATACTGGAGGCAACTTCTCTTTTGAAACAGATGGAAAAATGTGAAATTTCCCTATTGCCCATGATTGGGAATACCATACTCCAGGGAATAAATGCTAAGATCAAATTATTGCAATACGTTGAATATGAATATATATATACAGTCAACTCTCTCTAATTCGAAGTATACGCTCAGCCCCTAGAAAAACTCTTGATATTTCGAACTAAAACAATACGTTTTGAAACAGTAAGTATTTCAAAGTAAAATCTGTGGCTGGCCAGACTACAACACGCAATAGCTTGAAGTTATTTTATAAAACTCTCGACAATTCGAACATTTACTACCTAGAGTCCTGTAGCAAACAGGTTTTACATGTTTTGTGTTGTATTGTTTTTGCATGTCTGCCCAGTAACGTAGCCCCTTTGATGATCATCTGTTTGCTACCTCTTGTTTGTGTTTCCCGGTGCCTTAGGCAAAAAGACATTTTTATTGCTTTTCTTTTCAAGTGAACAGTTCTGGCCGCACCAGTTGTCAGCTGTCCATATATTTCGTTTAACACGGGGCCTTAATACACATATGTTCAGAAAGGAACGTCCGCTATTGCGAAGAACAGATGCGCATGATTGTGTTTTTCGCATCGGATTGACAAGACGATGTATGGCTCATCTGTGGGACTTATAGCATGTGACATCGAATAAGGCATGAGCCGGACTGGACCCTGCCTTGAAGAACCAATGGTGTTGGGGACAGTGTCTGAGGGAATCGGGTGAGAAAAAATTTATTTCCAATGAGGAAATAGGAGATTTGGAGGAACGTGAAAGAGTCCTGTTCGAGAATTACTACAAAAATTTATTCTTTCAATGCAGGACTTTTAACTTCTGAATGATATTTATACTGTGTAACAAGTACCTTTTAAAAATACTTTAAAGTAATTTTATACATCTGTACAATTGTTGTTATTATATATTTTTAAATTTAAAACTGTAGGAAAAAAATTTCACTTCGCGTATTTTGGGTGTTTTTTCTAACCCTCTTGATGATTCGAAGTTTTTCATTGGTCTCTCCAACCTCGAATTATCGAGAGTCGACCTATATAATTAAAATGATCTACCTTTCTAAGATCTTTATAAAATTACATTCAAAATTTCAGAAATGAATTTGGTAAAATGGAACAAGGAGTAACTGTATTAGCAATACTTTATTTTAAGAATTTAAAGAAAGCAAATATTTTCAATGTTTTAGTTTTTCGACTCTAGAACCCATGGGCCTCGAACTACCTTAATCCGCCTCTCACGACCTTGTTCAAACTCTGTGAGCTGTTAATAATGGCTCCTTCGTCTTCTTAAGGGTATTCTTGGCTAACATCAATTCGTCAAATTTCACGGACTAATAACGCTCATGAACTTTACAGCACGCATTTAAAGTAACTCTGATTTGCAAGTTTTGAGTGGCGCTAGTAGCGCCACATTTACGCGCAAAATTGGAATCGATGTCATCTTTCAGATGTATAAACATGCCTACCAAATTTCGTTATCTAAAACAAGTCTTTCTTGGTATTGGGCTTTTTCCCCCGTCATTGTAAACCCCTTTTGAAACTTATACATTTGAATTTAATTATCGATATTATTTGTTATCTTAAACGCAGTGGCGCGACGGAAAATAATTGGGTTCCCCGCAAGATCAGGTCTTGGCCCTAAGTATATATATAAAGGCCCTTTATATATATAAAGGAGAAAAGCGACTCACTGACTGACTAATCACGAAATCTCTGGAACTATTCAACCTACAGACTTAAAATTTGGTAGACATGTTCCTTTCATAGAGCAGACATCAGCTAAGAAAGGATTTTCCGAAATTCGAAACGCAAGGGGGGTTAAGGGCTTTAATAATAATTGTTTCCATGTTTAAACTACTTGATGTACAATCTTGAAATTGGGTAAGCGGATTCCTTTCAGAGAGTAGAGATCCGCTACAAAATGAGTTTGCTGAAAATCGACCCCAAGTGGCGTTGGCTTAGGGGGCGTTATAGATAGTTATTTCCATTTTTAAACTATTTGACGCACTGTCTTTAAATTTGATATATATAGATTCCTTTCGTAGAATAATGATCAGTTACAAAACGGGTTTTGTGAAAACAGACTTCTAAGTGGCGTTGCGGGGGATTAAGGGGCGTAATAGATAAATATATCCGTTTTTAAACTACGTCACCTACCTGCTTGAAAATTGGTAGGTAAGTTTCTTTCCTGGAGTAAATATCCGCTACAAAATGGGTTTTGAGGAAATTGACCCCCAAGGGGTGTTGCGGGGGGTTTAAGGGGCGTTATAAATTCCTATTTTTAAGTTATTAGACGTACAGTCTTGAAACTTAGTAAGCAGATTCCTCTCATAGGGTAGAGATACGCTAAAAATGGGTTTCGTGAAAATTGCCCCCAAGTGGCGTTGAGGGGACTTAAGGGGCGTTATAGATAATTATTTCCATTTTTAAACTATTAGACGCACAGTCTTTATATTTGATAAAGAGATTTCTTTCATAGAGTAGAGATCAGCTATAAGAAGGTTTTGTGGAAACAGACCTCTAAGTGGCGTTGCAGGGGAATAATGGCGTAAGAGATAAATATTGTCGTTTTTAAACTATTTGACCTACCTGCTTGAAAATTAGTAGGGATGTTTCTTTCATGGAGTAAATATCCGCTACAAAACGGGTTTGGAGAAAATTGACCCCCAAGGGGTGTTGCGGGGGGTTAAGGGCAGATATAAATAATTATTTCTTTTTTTAAACTATTAGACTCACAATCTTGAAATTTGGTTAGAAGATTCCTCTCATAGGATAGAAATACACTGCAAAATGTGTTTTGTGAAAATCGATCCCTAGGTGGTGTTGCGGGGGTTCAAGGGGCGTTATTGATAATTTTTTTGCATTTTTAATTAATTGGACGCACAGTCTTCAAATTTTGCTAAGTAGATTCCTTTCATAGAGTGCAATTCCCCTACAAAATGGGTTTTGTGAAAACAGACCCAGAAGTGGCGTTGCGGGGGCTCAAGTGGCGTTATAGACAATTATCCCCATTTTTAAACTGTTAGACGTACAGTCTTGAAATTTGATAAGCAGATTCCTTTCGTAAAGTAGAGAACCGCTACAAAATGGGTTTCGCGAATATCAACTACCAAGTTTGATTTCGGGAGATTAAGAGGCGTAATCGATAAATATTTCCATTTTTAAACTACTTGATCATCCTTCTTGAAAATTGGTAGGCATGTTCCTTTCATGAAATAGAGTTCCTCTAACAAAGAGTAAAATGAAAATTGACCCCCAAAGATGTTTGCGAGGAGTCAAGAGGAGTTACAGAAAAAAATTCCTGTTTTTAATTGTTAGACCCATATACTTGAAATTTGTTAAGCATGTTTCTTTTGTTGAATAGGGATCCACTAAGAATAAATTTTAAGCAAATCAAGTTCTGGGGGGGGTTGCAGGGGTTACTGGGACGTATTGACAAAAAAAATTACTTTTTTCGAGCTACAAGGACTATAATAATGAAATTTGGTTTGCATTTTTCTTTTGTTGAATTGAAATCCGCTAAGAGCAGTAATTTTGGAAAAACGGCTCTCATATATAAGTCCTAGCATTAAGAATTCGATTGAATTGAAAAATATACTTATACCTGTAACTGTCACCTGTTGATAAAAAAAAAGGGCAGAACTCATCTAATTTGTATTTTCTAAAAATCTCTAAAATTGAAGCATAGAATGATGTTTGCTCTTTCGTAACTCAAAAACCAAGTGGATTCCCGCAAAACCAATTTTCGGTGGATCTCTACTCCGTAAATTGAACATGCAAGCCAAATTTCAAGTCTAAATCTAACAGAAAAAAGCAAAAGTTTTACTATAAATATCCCCGTAATCCCGTTGAGAGCCGTTTTCCAAAATTACCGCTCTCAGCGGATTTCAATTCAACAAAAGAAAAATGCAAACCAAATTTCATTATTATAGTCCTTGTAGCTCGAAAAAAGTAATTTTTTTTGTCAATACGTCCCAGTAACCCCCTCAAACCCCCCAGAACTCTTGATTTGCTTAAAATTTATTCTTAGTGGATCCCTATTCAACAAAAGAAACATGCTTAACAAATTTCAAGTATATGGGTCTAACAATTAAAAACAGGAATTTTTTTCTGTAACTCCTCTTGACCCCTCGCAAACATCTTTGGGGGTCAATTTTCATTTTACTCTTTGTTAGAGGAACTCTATTTCATGAAAGGAACATGCCTACCAATTTTCAAGAAGGATGATCAAGTAGTTTAAAAATGGAAATATTTATCGATTACGCCTCTTAATCTCCCGAAATCAAACTTGGTAGTTGATATTCGCGAAACCCATTTTGTAGCGGTTCTCTACTTTACGAAAGGAATCTGCTTATCAAATTTCAAGACTGTACGTCTAACAGTTTAAAAATGGGGATAATTGTCTATAACGCCACTTGAGCCCCCGCAACGCCACTTCTGGGTCTGTTTTCACAAAACCCATTTTGTAGGGGAATTGCACTCTATGAAAGGAATCTACTTAGCAAAATTTGAAGACTGTGCGTCCAATTAATTAAAAATGCAAAAAAATTATCAATAACGCCCCTTGAACCCCCGCAACACCACCTAGGGATCGATTTTCACAAAACACATTTTGCAGTGTATTTCTATCCTATGAGAGGAATCTTCTAACCAAATTTCAAGATTGTGAGTCTAATAGTTTAAAAAAAGAAATAATTATTTATATCTGCCCTTAACCCCCCGCAACACCCCTTGGGGGTCAATTTTCTCCAAACCCGTTTTGTAGCGGATATTTACTGCATGAAAGAAACATCCCTACTAATTTTCAAGCAGGTAGGTCAAATAGTTTAAAAACGACAATATTTATCTCTTACGCCATTTATTCCCCTGCAACGCCACTTAGAGGTCTGTTTCCACAAAACCTTCTTATAGCTGATCTCTACTCTATGAAAGAAATCTCTTTATCAAATATAAAGACTGTGCGTCTAATAGTTTAAAAATGGAAATAATTATCTATAACGCCCCTTAAGTCCCCTCAACGCCACTTGGGGGCAATTTTCACGAAACCCATTTTTAGCGTATCTCTACCCTATGAGAGGAATCTGCTTACTAAGTTTCAAGACTGTACGTCTAATAACTTAAAAATAGGAATTTATAACGCCCCTTAAACCCCCCGCAACACCCCTTGGGGGTCAATTTCCTCAAAACCCATTTTGTAGCGGATATTTACTCCAGGAAAGAAACTTACCTACCAATTTTCAAGCAGGTAGGTGAAGTAGTTTAAAAACGGATATATTTATCTATTACGCCCCTTAATCCCCCGCAACGCCACTTAGAAGTCTGTTTTCACAAAACCCGTTTTGTAACTGATCATTATTCTACGAAAGGAATCTATATATCAAATTTAAAGACAGTGCGTCAAATAGTTTAAAAATGGAAATAATTATCTATAACGCCCCCTAAGCCCCTGCAACGCCACTTGGGGGTCGATTTTCAGCAAACTCATTTTGTAGCGGATCTCTACTCTCTGAAAGGAATCCGCTTACCCAATTTCAAGATTGTACATCAAGTAGTTTAAACATGGAAACAATTATTATTAAAGCCCTTAACCCCCCTTGCGTTTCGAATTTCGGAAAATCCTTTCTTAGCTGATGTCTACTCTATCAAAGGAACATGTCTACCAAATTTCAAGTCTGTAGGTTGAATAGTTCCAGAGATTTCGTGATTAGTCAGTCAGTCAGTGAGTCGCTTTTCTCCTTTATATATATAGATATAAAATTGCCAAACCATAACATAATGTACCTTTACCCATCACGTAAAAATATTTAATATTAAATTTATAATTGAATACAAAATCAAACGGGGTCTGAGTAAACGAAGTAAATAAATGAATAACATTAGAGAGTATTTATATTTATTAAAACGCGAAATCTAACGACAGATAACCTGGTAACTTAAATAAAAACGAACACTAAGAAAGACACGAACACTGTATAATAATTTTAAATTCTTACGAAAGAAAAAAGGTACCCCTTACCTTATTCTTCATTTCTGAATCCCAGGATGAGCTTGATCTAAAGTTCGATTATATTCTAACATAAATAGTGCAACTTTTAATAAGGAGAGTTCTTTGTATGATGCAAAAATTATTTCATGAAAAAAGAAATAAAAAACTGACACATTCCATTATACTTTCTTCTCAGTATGCTTCATTTGATTGAATACTCATAAATCTAGACCAAATAATCATCTCTATGCTTTTCGAAGTATCGTAATATTATTTTACTTGACAAAAGCATAACAGATGTACGTTATTTACGACTTCGCTAAATAAAAATGAAATACAGGGAAGGGGGCTAATGACGCCAATAAGTTACTCTGCTACTTGGTAAACAGTGTAAATCTCATGTCTTTTTTTTCTCCCTACAGCTAATGTAAAGTATACTGTAATAATAACAGTGATGAACTTTTTATATGTTCCTAGCATTTTATCCGATTTTCCGTCTGACTTTTGTTTTATTTGTAAGAAATTAAGGTTAAAAAAGAAACCCACTAAGGAAAAGTATTTCTCGTCGCGGGGATTACAGCAAATAAAAAAATGTTTTTTGATTTGGTTATTGGATTAAAGATATCTAATGGGTGTAATAAAGTTTTGATTTTGAATGACGTTAGATAGCCAATTGGAAAATCGCTTAAAAATTCGCTTTTAAAAAATGAAAAGCGCATTTTAAAAAAATCTACGTTATTGGCGTCAGTCAGGTTTTGGGTTCTTCGCGGTGCGGGGGTGTACGCTACGCCACTGCTTAAAAGTATTAATAGAAGTTCGTCTTCAATCATACAAAATATATAGACGAATATATAATATAAAAATAAATCCAAAAGTAAAAAAAAAATAATATCGATTCATTAAACTGAAATTTTTAAATAGATAAAATTTTCTAATTATGCTAATATTCATCAATTTTATTTTTCAATAAAGAATAAAATAAAACTGTAGAAAAATGTTAGCCATTTAAAAAAAAAACCAGGCTAAAAAAACTATAAAAATTTAAATATATTTTCTAAGAAAATACTAGGAATGTAATTTTTTAGATAAAAAATGTTCCTCAATTTATCACAGAGCAGCATGATTTATTTTGATAATAAGGAATGTGATAAAATTTTTTAAAAATTAAAAAGAATTTTCTATAAAATGCATTATTTTAAAACATAATATTTGAAATAAAACAATTCACCATTAATAATTTTTAATTTAGAATGTCAAAACTGGCACAAAAATAATTCCTTTATTCAAAAAATTTTAAGTATCAAAATGGATTTTATTTATAACAAAATAAATAAAAATGCATAGGAACTTTACAGCAAAATATCTAATTATAAAAACACTAGAATAAAATAAAATTTATCAATAAAGTATATGAAGAGACAATATATGGTATTTATAGAGAAAATAATGAAAAACATAAAATCTCAACAAAAAAAAAAAAAAAAAAACCTTTATGAAAGCTTTTATATGGGTCTAGCACAAATGGTAGCTAGAAATATCAAATAGTATCACACAGAGAAGTTGTATAAAATAAGCCCCCAAAGAAAAGATGTTCTCTCTTATGTTGCCTATGAAATAACAAGTGCATTAAATAACCTGAAAGGATTTAATTTAGAAATTATCTAAATGAAAAATTGCACTAGGAAATGTAAGCAGTAGGCAAATTCTTTTTGTTTGAATTTTTAAAATTAAGACACTATAATAAGGTTTTGTCTAATGAGATATAACTGTAGAGTTTTCAATTGATTGAAATTTTCTTGGTATATTTTTGAAAATTTAATCTTTGTTTTTAAAAAAACATACAAAAGAATTTTTAAAATACAAAATTTTAAAAAAAAACATTCATAGTGTTAGGACTTTTAATAACCAAAATGAGGACAAGATTGAATTTCAATTAATATCCAAATATGTTTTCAAAAATTAATTGCACTGATTGTGTTAAAAATTTTTTAAAAATTCTCTCTTTTACAAAAGAAAATTCTTATAAAAATTTTCCTTTTTTAAAACTAAGCTTAACTTACCTATAAAGGTATTTGTTTCAGTTTTATTCAATACTGTTTTCAAAGCAAATAAGCCTATTTTTTCATTTTGTAAATATCTGATTTGAAAATATAATTTTATATTTTCTCATGATAGTAATCCAAGAATTCATTAAGTATTAAAAGATAATCAATATTATAAATTTCTTCCCTAGATTAATTGGTTTCTTAATATATTTTAAACAGAAAGAAAATAAGTTAAGAAAGAAGAAAATAAGTTTCATGTCAGAAATCCATGGAAAGCTAAAATCTAGGACATGAGAAATCCTATGCTGTATGAAATTCACATTGCTCAGACAACACAATATTGAAAGGAAATCACAATACCATTGAATTTTTTTCTACTTTCTGGTACTACATAAATCCCATTATTCTAGTGTGATATTCTTCAAAGCAATTCACACATAATCCAACGTCACAAGTTTTGCATGACACAGAAGTGCGTTTTGCAATACCTTTTACTTTACATACAACACAACGTCTTTGAACTTTTTTATGATCAGGCCAGTGGCAGTGTGCAACTTTTCTTACTTCTATTTCTTTTTGTAAACCTACAAAAAGATATATATATATATAATGGAGACACAGTGTATATATTGAAAATTTGAAATGCATAAAGTATTTGAATAGTTCAATTTATGTTTATTTCTTACAAAACAAATACATATATATATATAATGTTTTAACCACATAAAAAAACTTTTGGTATATAACCAACGACTAGTACATTAACTTGTAACTCTAACAAAATGGATAAATCTCTTTCTCTCTCATCTCTGTATACAATACAATATAGGCTTTCTAAAATTTAATATTATTCCTTTTTTTCCTAAGGAGATGGTTGATATTAATAATTTAAAACATGTATAAGGAAATATACATAAAAAATACATATGTAGTAAGCTTTTTTAATTAGATTTCCATGTAAAGATCAGTCAAATCTTCCAAAATAAAACTTTGATTCTACCAAAGAACTATCGTGTAGTGGATCTTATGCCCATTAAAACTTTCAGTTAAACAAAGTCAAACTCTTCATGTTCACATAGTATGGAAGTCTAAAGAGTCGAGTACAATTCAAATATCACTGTGGTCACTAGACCATGGTTCAAAATTACAAGTTTGTTACTAATTACCATTGTGTCAGCATTCTCAGTGTGACATTCATAAACAATAAATAAATACAACATATAAAAATAATGCACAAATAATGGCATTTATATGGGAATCATTATTTTATAAAGAAATTTTGGCAATATAATAAATGATTTCATAAATGATTTATTATGCATAAAAATATAACTATAGAAATGCTTTCAATAATGATTAATTAAAAGTACTATTTACACTAAGCTTATAAAATAACCAATAACTGATATTTAAATACAACTAAAGTTCATAGTGACATTTGTTTAAAATATTTTCTTTATCACTATTTTTTATATACACAAATTAGTAAAAATATACATTTAAAGAAGAATGTAAAAAAGCAGAATTGCTTTAATGATATCTACAAATTATAAGGATAAAATATATAATTAAGTAACTGAAATACCTAATATTAAATAGATTATAATAAATTACAACAATTAATTAAAAAATATCAAAAATAAAAAAGAAATAAAAAGTTGAGATTATTAAAAGGGATATATAATGTCCAAAACTATATACACTTTACTTATATTAAATAGCTACACTTTTGGTTACTAGAAACATAACATTAAGATAAAATACTGTTGAATTTTCTATTAAACTTAATAACTAAGCCAATACAATTTAAATATAAATAAAAATACATAAAATTCATCCTAATACAAACAAAAATAAATAATCATGAATAGTAAAAAATTAAATTTAAAACAATTCATGTTCACACTAGTACTCTGTCAAAACTTTTAGAGAGATGAATGATTAAAATTGACAACAGTAACTTGTATACACAAATGAAATGTATTACCAAACTTTTATGCATAAAAAAACAAATTTTTGCACACATTTTGATGGTTTTCTCCACTAAAATTGAAAATAAATTTATATAACCAATATAAATTTTGTTATTTTGAAACATATAATATGTCAACATTTGTATGACTGATACTCAATCGACTTTAATGGAAAGAACAAGTACTCTGATGAAATTAACTGTCAGAAAAAGTATAACTAAAATGAACATCAATGAGATAAATATATGTTATCACAAAATTAATATTATATTAATAAATAACATTGATACAAAATATAAATAAATAGAATTTTTATATATCATCCAAAAATATTATAATTTAATTTAATTAATGAAACATTGCACATTTTGGAGGGGAAAAAGTCAAATTTCTGAAAAATCATGCAAAGCTCTGGCATATTAAAAAAAAAATATATGACCAAGATATCAATCCAAACCTTAGTTTGAAACTTTTTTTAAGTAATCACAGAAATTGAGTATGAATTGATTAACTTGAACATATATAACATATTAAAAATGTATGTCTCATTAAGCAAATCTAATTAGTTTTTACTAATTAATTATTTAACACCAGAATTTTTAGCTAAATTTTCTATTTCCTTGTTAAGTAATTGCTGAATTATAACAATGATTTTTTTCAATGATTTCACTAATTACTTTAGATCAGTATACTTTTATTATTTTAACAGCTTGCTTGCAGCAATATCCATTTTTATACTTAACATTACAAAGTATGCTTTACATCAAATACTAAAACAAGAATGCATTTTTATACATCAGAACTGAATTAGTAATGAAAAAATGATTAAATAAACAATAACATTTCATGACATTTTAGAGGGGGGGGGGATTAGTACATTACTTTTTTTTTTTTGCATTACAATCCACAAAATTCTAAACATTATTTTCAACTTAAAGCAAGAAAATTATAAATTAACTATTTGTTAAAAAATATGTGTAACATTAGGAGTATTTCTTTATTTTTACTTTTCAATTATCTATTATTCAGTACAAATAAATAAAGTTTAGTTCCTAGTTTTGCAAACTTTCAAATGTAACATTAATTTTTTTAAGAATTTAATTCTTTTTTATAAATCTGAGAAATTTTAAAGCTGTACAGCCCAATTTCACAAAAGATGTTACTAAAGCTAACACCCCAGATAAAAATACAAAATAAAAAAAACCCTGTAAAAATTTATATTTTTTTAGCATTCAAAAACATTTATCAGATTAATAAACATTAGAAAAAAATAGAATACAAATAATGCAAAATGCAAGCATATAATTCACAGAACAATATTCTTGAAAAAACAAAATACAGCCAGACTTCTATTTAACAAAGTAGCTACATCCCCAAAAAAGTTTATGTGGAAAATTTGTTACATAGAAATTCATCTTTTACTATACTTGATAAACCACATAAAACAAATGTTAAATTCACAAAAACAATTAATACTAATTATTCACACTTTTTTTTTGTAAATTAATATCCATTTATTTTATACATCTTATACCCATCAAAAAAAAAAAAAATTTCAAGCATTTTCAACTTTAAAAAAAATTTATTTTAAAATTGATGAATTTTAATGGCATTTTCTAATTTTATGCCTGCAAGTACTTTTATACATGCATTTTTTTACCAGAAATTTTAAGCAAACATTACTGATAAAATCTGTTAATTTTGTTTAAGTCTTTCGAAAAATTATGCTAATTTTATTGTTCTCAGTGAGTTAGGAAGCTGATAAAACCAATTCAAGATCATGGATTACCATAAAATGTGTTAAATGAGAAAACAGTTTTAAATGTCCAGACATATTTTTAAAATAGGCTGAAAAAAAATCAAATCACAAGAGAAAAAGTTTGGTAAATAGAAAATTCACTTTGCTAATTGGAGGTTATTTTGCGAAGAAAATAGCAAAATGTGCTTGTTTCAGGAAAAAGTTCACAAAATAGAGGTTCGACTGTAGATGAAATACATAACAAAATAAAGAATGCAAATAAAAGGCTAACAAAATCTTTCACTTGCACAGCAGGCATTCGCTTAATCAACTGCATAACTGAGGAAGGGATTCCTGATCACAAAATGTCTTATCTCCACTTTTTTGTAAAAAATACCTTTAAATTGTAAGGATGTAATTGTTTGTGCTGTAATTTAGTGAGAAAAAATTATTTTAGTGGAATGAATAAGTATAGTTACTTAGGTTGTACAGATAACAATGGGATAACAATTTAGAAAAAAACTAGTTAGATATAACTGTTTAAACAGTACATAAACATGTTAATGTTTTTGTGATCTATTATTTTTTTATTTTGGAAAATCATGCTCATTTTATTTTGTGCAATTTACTTGAATAAATTACTTTTTTTTTGTCAAACATTTAAATAAAAACAGAGGATAAAACATCCACAGGGGAAAAAAGTTGCTCAGAAGTGAAGAAGAAAAAAATAAAATATGATAAGTAATCCATAAGATTTTTTTCAAAATCATAAGAAAAATGCTTGTAAATCTTGATTTAATATAATTAAGAAGCGTTTTGATGATGAATAATCATATAATGTCTCTTATAATTTCCACGTTGCGAAAATGCTTTGCCACAAATGTTGCAAACATACGGTTGTTCTCCAGAATGAATTCTCATGTGAAGTTGGCAACTTTCTTTGGTAATAAAACCTTTATTGCAAATGGGACAAGAATGTGGACGTTCATTGGTATGAGCTCTAAGATGTCTTATCATGTTGCCTTTTACCAAAGAAGAATATGAACATAATAAACAATAATGTTGTTTCCCCACAGCTCTGTATAAATCTTCACTATTTTTTTCAAGAGTATTATAGCCTAAAAAGCAAGAAAAATATTTAATATTAATAAAAATATTTACAAAGCAAGGCTCAGAGTTATACAAATAAAAAGGTTAAAATATTATGTAATTTGATAACCAAGAAATATAAAACAATTACAATACATAAAAAAAAGTCATGCATTTATACTAAAATTAATATATTTATTATTGCAGCACAAACATCAACTTTACTTTAACCAGAAGACTTAAACAAGCAAAAGCCAAATTAAATCTTATAATATATATACTTTATCTTATGCATACACAAGAAAAACGTATCTGAAAGACAAAAATAAAAACAAAACAAAAATCTCATAAATAGTATAATTTATTCAACAAACTATAAGAATAATTTATATTAAAATTTCCAGGAAAATTGCAACAATATCCAATGATATTTTTGATGTCCTTTCATTTGATTCTTTCAATTTCTTAATCTAAAAATATAAAAAATTTTAAAATTATAAACATAAGAAATAATTAAAGTAATAATAAATATTGTGATTACGAATTTCAACATAATATTATGAGATACTTAAATCTAAATATATTAATTTTAAATTAACAAAGAATTTTTTACTAATGATAGAAACATTTAAAAAAATTATAGATAAATTTAGTATTGTAATAAAATTATAACCCAAACTAGCCTAACTTCAACACACATACATAAATCATATATTTTAAAATTAGAATACAAAGTCATTGATGTTCAATAATATTAATGTTTTAAAATAAAAATTATATGCATTACAATTCCAAATAATGGTAAGGTTTTACAGATGATTTCAAAAAGTAAATCGAAATCAAAAATGTAAAAGTTTTTAAGTCACTCATTTATACATGAAGCATGGCAACAATAACCAGATTTTTTTAGAATTGTAGATTAAAAGATATCTATATCCACACTCGCACATTTTCAAGTAAAAGGGGTAAATTAAGTAAGGTCAGAAATTTTCTCAATAAATTCTTGAATGTGATGAAAACCGAATAAAATAATTCTTTATACAACATAAAGGTATACTAGATGATAATATAAACAATACATTAGCGCTGTTGAGAAGGCCTGTATATGTGATACAAATTTTTAGAAAGTAATGGAGATATGCTTATTAGATAAAACTAAAACAATTTAATATATCTGAATGAAATTCTTTTGTAAAAAAAGCTAGAAAATTTCTATCATGTTTATGCATCTGAAAAATTAAAAATGTTATGATGAATTTTTAAACCTTAACTAAATAATAATAAACTATGGCTTTCTACACACACCAGTTGTTCAATTGTTGAGTTGTTTTTTCCTTATTGAGATACCATTTATTCCAATACATATATATCAATTTGCAATTGGACAGCAAAATCAATTTTATTTAATTTTCCAGAATGAAAAGTAGACCAAACTTCTTTATTGATACTAGTTTATACATTGTGCAATATCCATGATTGCTTACAGAAGAAAAGAGGGCATTGTAATTATTATACAAATGTAAATGAGTCTTTAAAAGCTTGTTTCTGTTTACTAGTAGAAATGTAAAATTATTTAGGAAATAAGTCAAATTTTCTTAAAAACACTACATTTTTAATTTGTGTGTTAACATCTATCTCAAGTTTAATTAACTTACATATGTGTAGCATTTAATGTTTATTCTCAATTTTTGATAAATATGGAAAGTGACTACACCCATGTTTTAATTTGTAATAATTTTATATATCCAGATGATATAATCATTTTTTTAGTAATCGGAAAGAGAATATTTTGACAAATTCTAATGGAAATAACTGCTTAACTTATGATTAAGTAAAAAATGTGATATTTTACTATCACAATTATTCCCAGCAATAAAGTTTGCAAAATACTTAAAAGATAACCTTTTAAAATTTAGATTTCCTCTGTTTCATTTAACTCAAGTACATCCAGAGTTGTTGTCAAAAGATCTGACATCTGTCAGATTAACTCCAGATGGTTGTTGACTGCCAAAAAATTGATAATAAGGGGATTGAATGTTAAGCCTCCTAAGAAAGTCTGATGCAACCCCCAAAATGTGATCTGGTGAAGCTGGATGATCACAGAACTTTTTACTAGTGGGGTGGATTTTTCTGCCTCTATTGGAGTAAAGACATTTAAGGTGGTCACTTGTTAGTCTAGCTGTGGCTCCCAGACATCAAGAGTTATAGTAATAAATAAGTTTCAAAGTCCCTTATATAGATGCATATATATATAAAAGATGATTTCTTACAAAAGTTGTTCTTTAAAAAACAACACATAAGTTAGTTTACTATTAAAAATGATACAGATGACAGTATATGATTTTTGAAACAAAGGCAAAAAAAATTTTAAATTGCGTTTTGAATATTCAAGATTATGTACATATATTTAGCTCATATGCAAGCTTTTTAGGAAGGTGAGGTATTGAGATAGATTGAGTAGGAATTGTAGCTGACATCTGTTGGGTTTGGGTCCCATACTTCCAAAGACAATATTTTGTAATAGGTTCAAAGATTTCACTTCAATGTGGCATAGATGTAGAGAGTAGGATGCCAGTTCAAATGCAGCCTTTAAATCACCTGAATATAATTCATAACAATGGCTTCAAAGTTTTGTTGCTTCTTGTTAGAAACAGCAAACTTTTCCGTAATTTAAATTTTGTTTCCAGGTCCTGCTTACTGTTTTAGGTATCTTTGTTATAAATTGTTTCACATGCACAAATTAAGGACAGAAAAACTATTTTTGAATTTTACTGATCTGAAAAACCAAATAATACATAATCTTCAAAAAACTGAAACATGAATGTTCTATCACAGTTGGAAAGAATTTTACTTTTTTTAAAAAAAATTTGCAATGTTTTCATAGAACTCAATTCTAATACTCATAACATGTTGAAATTACAACACATTGATGATGTATCATTCAGAACTACTACTTATAATAATAACGCATTTTAAAAGCTAATATAAAAATTTAAACAAAATCAATAATATACAATATTTTAATCTTTGTCTTAACATAATAAAAATAAAAGACTTTCTTTTCAAAGAGACTGTCAAAGTTCAAATAGTGAAATAAAAATGGGAATGTACTTCTTTTAGTAATATTACTAACCGAGACTATAAATGAATGACAGCTACATTAACATTGCACTATAAAGCAACACAAGGATTATGGGTAATGGACCTCATTATTTAAAACCTTTTTCAAATGATGAAGATGACACTTTAGCTGACATCCCCCTATTTAAACTACTACACCATACCATTGGGAAGACTTTGAGCTTGACAGATTTAATGTGCATCAGCCCCCGAAACATGGCAAGTCTTCAGTAGAACCAGGACTCCAACCTGTGATATGCTGGCCTTGAACTTGTAGCCATAAACACTAGGCTACTGCAATCACCTAATTTAAACTGCAGATAACTAATTTTTAGCAATATTTTAAACTCCGCAAAATTAATGCAAATTATGTAATAGATACACATATTCTGATCCTAAGTATACATATTTAAGATCTAATGTTAAATACACTAATCTCATATTTTTCCCTTTAGATTAAAAAAACCACAGCATTGTGTGAGAACATTTTCTCAAAGTAGATTCAGAATGATAAAGACTAAATCTCAGGGTAATATACTCCTTATAAATGGAAAAAATTCTGTTCCATCAACCCTCAATGTAGAGTAAAACTATTTTTGGTTTCAGTTTCATAGATTTCACAATAAAGTATATTCCGAAAAGGGATTAGGAGTGATATATGTCGGTTGTGCGTTTTGCAGTAGCCTCTTTTGAAAGGCTTGTTCATTGACTGGGTTGCAGAGGTGTTAAAAAACTTTTTTTAGATTAAATAAATATTAAAACATTACACTGTCAGAAGGAGCATTTTAAGCTCTAGTTTGTCACCGCATTATTCTGAGTTCTTTGAAAGTGATTTTGCACAACAGATTTCTCGTTGAATTTATTCCAGACTGTTATTGCAGTGAGCAATGTTTACAATTTATCCTCGTAAAGTATACTGACTAACATCTGAAACAATTCAGAATATCTTTGATGGAAAAAAAATGGAACCGACACAGAGCATGAAGATTATCTTCGAAAAGTAATAAATTCTCGGCAGAACTTTGTGCAGAGGAAGAAATAATTTGGCGTCAAGCAGCCAAATATTTTTCAAACAAAAAAATCCTTATACTAATCTAACCAAAATATTTATTGTCTTGACATTTTTTCTCCGATCTCTCTCGGTCTATTTTTACAAAATATTGTTAGATTACCCCAGTTTACGGAAATTGAAGTAAAATGCAACACAAGTATAAACAAAGCAATGATTGGTTGATTGTTGAAATTTACAGTAGATAATAAAGGATTTCATGAAAGTCACAGTAGCCTAGTAGTTATGGTCGTAAACTCTTGGCCGGCGTATCGCAGGTTCGAGTTTGGATCCCACTGAGAGCCCGTCGAGTAGAAAAGCTAATTCATGTTAAATCTGTTGAAACTTAAAGTTCTCTCGTTGGCATGGTATAGTAGTTCGAAGTTGTGTCAGTTCACTTGACCAAGGATCAAAATTATTAGGTCCGTTGCCAATAGCCCTTGTGTTGCTTCAGTGCAACGTTAATAAACACTTTTATTTCATAAAGTATTTGATTCTCTGCAAAAAGCACTAAATACTCTTTGTCCCAACAAAACTATTCACTGTCTCTTTAACCACTCTAAGACGTTCTACACTGATTAGCATTCAAGGTGTAATGGAATCCTTAATAAAACTGCTAACACCACAGAGTTCTGGGGAGATTTCTTTCGAAAAATCTCAGAGCTTAGCAAATAATAAAACCATATAAAAGAAAATAAATAAAATTTATAAGAATAATAGCTAGAAAACCACTGAAAAATTTATTCAAAGAGAACCACAATTCTTTTAATCTTAATCCATGTAATTTTGAGCTTCAACCAAATGCCGAGGATGACACTTAAGCTAGCCCTACTCTCCGAACTTCCCCATCCCGCCAATGGGAGGACTTTAAGCCTAGATAGATTTAACGCACATCGTCTTTCTCTAACAATGGGTCTTCAGTGGCACCAGAACTCGAACCCGCGACACTCCGGCCCCGACTACCCCCTTATGCTGTTTAAAAGGGCGTCGTTAATAAAGAATCAATCAAAGTAAGGGTTATGTCTATTATTTCCGTATAATTCGCCGTAATAAGCGATATTAGCTATTTATTTTTGCACCAATCAAAACTCTCTAACCACTGGTTACTAACATAATTTTTAGCAACGACGAGGATATCTGAACTGGTACTGTACTCCTTACATTCATACGAGTGTTGAGTGTCAAACAGACTTTATTTTTAAAATTACGCCTTTATACAAGTCGGCAATAGAAATGGTATTCGAAAAAATGACTCATCAAAAATATCACCAGTCATGACTCGATGCATGATCATTCGGTTATTCTGTTTGATATTTGATTTGATTTATAAGTTACAGGGGATATTGAGAATTAGAGATATTATCTTTTTAAATTTAATAAGTATTGAGATTACTTCTTTTTTTTTTTTTTGAATGAATATTTCAAATATTTGTTTATAAGTCACTGCTTTATCTGAAAGGATCTTTGAAAGTTATATTACATCTTGGATTTTTCTCGAATATATTTCAGGAATGGTTTCGAAGAAATATGTGAAGGTATGTGAATTTTCCGTAGAGATCAACAGAAACGTGTTCTAGATAATTTGTATGACTTCCAGTACTGACTATTGCGTAATGCAGTAAATGGATTTATTATAGGATTCTGGAGTGATAATCACACATTTTATTGAAGTCTCGGGTGTTTAAAATGTTCTTTTTTTCTGTTCATGATCTAATTTTACGTCATGCTCGTAATCAGTGGCGCACACAGGAATTTTTCGGGGGGAGGGGCAGGGAAGGTTTCCAGTGTCGGATATCCCCTATTCTCGTATCATGCTCCAATACACCGCCCAACATATTCTTTTGATTTTGTCGATTTTCTTGAACAAAAAACAGTTAAAAATTAATTAATAAAATTAATTAAGGTAATTCGGGGGAAGATGCCAGTTAATAGTATTTTTATGCGTCGATAGATAGCAATACTGGACCACTTGTGTGAAGAGTTATGAAAGAATTTAATGTTTTTTTGTTTTTCTATAGTTATTTTTACTTCATATTTAATTTTCTAAGGTTTGCTTTAGTTTTTTTTATTTGCTGTAGTGTTGTATCTTACTCCATAACTGGTGGGATCTTCTCCCATATATGGGGGAACAAGCAAGAATTAAATGAATTTCTTTAACATTAAATTTCCTATTTATTTTCATACTAAGAGAATTAATTTTTGTACATAACCAATTAAATATTGAAAAATAAATTGTATTTTTTCATAGTCTTGTCCTTTCAATTTTCAATGTACTAATCGAAAAATTCTTAAATGTGGCAACTTCCCCAGATTTACCAAAAAGTAACAAATACTTAATTAAATTTTACTTACAGCATACGTAGGATTATAATCAATCAAATAAATAAAGAGCTTTGGAAAGGGGGGGGGGTGGCGTCTGGACCCGGGGACCTCCCTCCTTGTGTGCGCTACTGGTCGTAATGTTTAATATTTCAAATCGGCTTGAATAAAAATTCGCATTAGTTTTGATGTAAAAAATTATTTTAAAATTATTACCGGATATGGGGAGGTAATTGTACCGTCGAAGTAAAATTTTAAATTTTGATCATTCAAGTAAAAATAGATATAGCGCTGCGATCTTGATCTCGAAGGATAAAAGTTTGTGCCTGTATCAATCCGACTTTTGCGGCAGATGGATACCCAAACTGCGCAGGAAAGATTTAGATCAGGCATGTCAAACTCATACGATATTGCGGGCCACATGGTCTACTTTATTATAAGTTGGGGGTCGCATGTTTTCAATCTTCAAAAATTCAATAAATACGATTTTTATAATGTATTGTGCACTTATTAGACCAATATATTGTATATTTTATATTTATATTATCATTTGATATTTCTTGTTATTTTTTAAACTTAAACTATAAATATTTTGCATTTTTATATAAAAAATTATTGTTAGAAATTCAATTTATCTTTGCGTTGTGGAAGATATTTGACATCGCTTTTTTCACAAAGCAAGTCATAAAGATTTGATTGAAAATACTGAGCTGTAGAGTGTGTGATACGATTTTTAAAATTGACGATAAATGTTGATTGGTTTAATCTCGACCTTTCTGAATTTTTGCTATTTTTCATCAACGAAAATAATTGCCCACATAAATAAGTACTGCTACAAACTTAACCATTATTCGCATAACAAACTATGAATTTTAGGAAACTGATCTACTCTTAGAAATATGTGTGGCCACAGTAGCCTAGTGGTCAAGGGAACGGACTCGTGGTCGGCATGACATGAGTTCGAGCCTAGTACCGCTGAAGGCCCACCGTGTATTGGGGAGGGAGGCGATACACGTTAAACTTGTCTATGCTCAAACGTCCTTCCGTTGGTGTGGAAGTTAGGAGAGGGGGTGCCAGCTCCGGTGTCATCCTCGTCACTTGACCATGGTTCAAAATTACGAGGTCCGTCACCAAAAGTCCTAGAGTAGCTGAATAGTGTGACGTTAATAATCACTAACTCACACACTTAGAAGTGTGTATAAAAATCTAGAATCCCAACTTTCATAGATCTTTGCTTCAACAGAGAATCACATTGGATTTCAGTTGATTCCATATGTAAGCTTTCATCAACCATCTTAATTTCGATAGATATACAGTGGGAGCAAAAAGTATTTGCACACATACATTTTTGTTCACAATTTATAAGAAAATGCATTAAGAAATACAAAAATTGGAATTTTAAAAATAAAATAAGCCTATTCATTTAAATTAATTACAAAAAATACATTAATATTAATAAAAAACATTTTTTGCAACATTAAAATATCTTATGTCAAAAAAGTATTTGCATACTCAACTCAACTTAAGCAAATTTGCATTTTTTTGCTAATTATATATTTGACAGTCATCCCGCAGTAAATAACATACGTAAGACTACTATAAAAGGAGGTATTGTCGAAACTTTATCAGTTGATTGTCGATTTCAAATTGTTATGGCACCTAAGAAATCTGAATTGCCGATTTCGTTGCGAGAAAAAATTGTTTCTTTACGTGAAAATGACCGAAGTTATCGAGAAATAGATAAAAAAGTAAATGTTTGCTTCTCTACTGTTCGGTATGTTATAAAACGTCATAAAGAAAGAGGATCTACATCAAATAACTTGCGCTCTGGATGCCCAAAAAAACTTTCACTGCGAATTAAGCGAAAAATCATAAGAGAAGCATCGAAAAATCCATTAGTTAGTGCAGTTATATTAGCCAATGATGTCGTTTCAACATCTGGAGCTCAAATCTGTGCCCAAAGTGTTCGAAATGTCCTGCATGATGCACAAATTTATGGGAGATCTCAAAGGAAAAAACCTCTCATGACTGAACGAAATAGACTGAGGAGACTTGAATTCGCTAAGGAATATATCAATAAGCCAATTGATTTCTGGAAAAATGTCATATTCTCCAACGAGAGTAAGTTCAATATCTTTAAATCAGATGTCCGGAAATTAGTTTGGAGAAAACCTTTTACTGCTTTTCATACCAAAAATGTGTTGCCTACAGTTAAACATGGAGGAGGTTCTGTTATGATTTGGGGGTGCATGGGTAGCAAAGGAGTTGGTAATTTGTGCTTCATTGATGGGAATATGACAGCTCGAATCTATATTGATGTGTTGCGAGATAACTTGCCACCAAGTGCAATAAAATTGGGTATCAGTAATTCGTACTATTTTCAGCAAGACAATTATCCCAAGCACACTGCCGGTATAACACGTATGTGGTTGCTTTATCATGTACCCAGAAAACTTGCCACTCCACCACAATCACCAGACTTAAATCCTTTGGAAAATTTGTCGATAAGAAAAAGGAAGATTTCAAGCAAATCTGCCCTTAAACAATCCCTTATTGAAGAGTGGTCGAATACTGACCCTATTGTTACAGAAAATTTAATTAAATCAATGCCAGCAAGATTACAAGCAGTAATAGATGCTAAAGGAATACATACTAAATATTAGTTATTTGAAATTTGCTTAAATATTTTATTTCTTTTGTATTCATGCAGGTGTGCAAATATTTTTTGACACGAGATATTTTAATTTTGTTACAAAAAGCATTGTTATTTATATTATTGTAATTTTTCTGTTTGTTTTGGATGATTAAACTTATTCTGATTTGGCAATACCAATTTTTTTATTTCTTAATGTTTCTTTTTACAAGCTTTTATTTAACTTACACTGTATGTATGTAATTTGTTCGGTTGGAATCTTGCAACTCAATTTTGAAGCTGATATCTTCCCCACATTGATCTGAAATTTTGTATACATGTTTAGATTGGATGACAATGCATGTTTTGACCATTTATATTCCGATATTGCAATTAATTAAAAAGATATTAATTAAAAACGTTAAACTAGTTTTGGGCGCCAACTTCGATATATCTGCATTGTGTTGTAATTATGTTATTACAATGACAAAAGTTGGCGTCGAAAATCGGTTTTCAGCCAAACTGGAATTTTATAACGTTGCGCTATTGACTGTATTAATTAACTTTGTCTAAAAAATAATTACATTTCTACAACGTAAAAATAATCTAATTTCTACAATGTATGCAATTTTTTTTTACAAATTTCTATCTATTTACTTGGATTTAAATCCAAAACAAAAAAATTAAAGCTGTTTTTCAAGTAGATTGGTACATTAAATACCTTTCTCAACGCTGCCAAGTTAAACTGAGATGGAGTATTGTGGAAATTCTTTAAAAAATTTATCTAACTTTAATCTATGAAACTCGGACAAAAAATAATTACAGAATCGGAAAGATCATTTTTTATATATCTTACCCATCGAAAAGGAATCCACTAGGAAAACAATAAGAGAAAAATATTATCTAGAAATGCAATGTATTTTCAATTAAAAAAATAATTTTATATTAAAATGAATGAATTTTTTTAAATTTTCTAATTTTAAGCCTGCAAGTAATTTAAATATACCTCATTTTATCACCAGTAATCTAAACACACACTACGACATGTGTCCTTAAATTTAATTACAGATAGAATCTGTTAATTTTATTTGAGTTTTTTTTGTTTGAAAAATTACGGCAATTTTGTTTCTTTAGATGAGTTAGGCACATTGTAAAACTAGTTCAAGGTTATTGATATCTATAAAATGTGCCAAAAGAGAATAATTTGCAAAATGACTTGAAATGTTTTAAAAATAAGGAGAGAAAAAAATCGAATCTTCGAAGAAAAATTTCGTTAAATTTGAAGTTATTTTACGAAGAAAAGAGTAATATGTGCTTGGTTCCAGGAAAAAGTTATTAAAATAGAGAAATTCCCAAAATAGAGGTTCGTTATACATGGAGGTCTGACTGTATAGAAATAATGCGATGGTTAATTATTTTTTCAAAATCAAGTTTCTAAAGATGATCTGAGCAATTAAAAAAAAATAGATTCTTACGTAGAAGATATTCAATGTCCAACAAAAAATTATCATTAGTTGATAAAACTTTCTTTTTTGAATACAACATGCGTTTTGAATTTAAAACATTTTATTGATTAATACAAATCTTTAAATGCCTTTTGAAGTTTTTAAATAAATAACTAGATCTTTCTTCGAAGATGTTAGAGAAATATATCCCTTACCTTCAAAATATTTCAAATAAATAATATATTCTTTAAGATTTTTCAAAAAATAGTCAAAATTTTAATTAAAAATTGAATAACTTCGTCATTTATGAAGATAATCTCACGAAACCTTTTTTTCGTATGTAGAACAATATTACCCAAAATCTGCACGAAGATTGAAAATATTGCTTAAAAATTACGGATTTAAAAAGATTGTGTTTTTCGTCTAATACCCTGTTTGCGAGAACTGATTCAGCTAAACCAGGGATGGCGAACCAACGTTGAATGAGTTGAACAGGCTGAGAAGCCTGTTTAGCGATAACTAAAAAGTAAAAAATAAAATAAAAGTAAGAAAACTTTTTTAAAAACAAGCTTTTATTTAAAAGCGCTAAAAAGAATAAAATAAACCTTTCCTTTAAATTTTTTTTTACTATCAACTTATAACGTCATTACACAATTTTTATTATATAAAAGCTTGTCGCGAGATTTACCTGTGTAGATAAACAAGTAAAATAAATAACTTGACCTGACTGATTTTAATTTTAAAAAAATTCAAACTAAGTAAATATGAGTACTTAAATATTGCGACAAGCTTTTATAACATATAAATTGTGTAATGACGTTATAAGTTGATAGTAAAAAAAGTTTTAAAGGAAAAGTTTATTTTATTCTTTTTAGCGCTCTTAAATAAAAGCTTGTTTTTAAAAAAGTTTTCTTACTTTTAATTTATTTATATTCAAACTAACCAATCCAAAAGATTATTCAGAAAAAAAATCTGATATATATATTTTATGACCATAAAACTTTTATATTTTAACGAAATTAACTAAAGTAAAATAATTTTAAAAGTTTTTAATTAATTTTCAAAATTTTTTCTGCCCTTTTAGAATTTTAATACAAATTTGAACATAAAGTTACATTTATTTTACATTACATACTGAAAATAATTTATATTCCTTAATAAAAAAATTGCTAATACATATTAATTTTCCATCGATAATTATAAAGAGAAAATATTTAAAAATATATAATGTACACACATTCGTGTCCTAGGGATCCGGACCCCCCCCCCCAAAAAAAACCTTTGAGTTTTTTCGATTGATGATAATCCTATGCATATATAACGTGAAATTAAATTAAGTACTTATAATTAACAATTTGTTTCATTAATTAACGCTAATTATTAATTCCATAATTTATTTTTTACTGTTTTTTGTCAACAAAATTGACAAAATCAATTAGTGTTGTCTTGAGGTATGATACGAGTTGGGAGACTTTCGACCATACCCCCCTAAAAAATTTTGTGTGCGCTACTGAGTTGTTATCTCATTCAAACGAAGATTCCCTAAAATCCAAATGAATTTTCTCACTGGCATCAATCTTGAAATAAACGCATCCTGTAAAATTTCGCTTGTTGACCAAAAATCTCTGTAGCTGAGCAATCGTTTTATCCCCATCACTATAGTTATAGCTAAAAACATATTATATCCTGCACAGTAACAGGAGTGAATGCACTGCCTTTTTGCGTAGCATATAAAGTCGTTTGGTACAAATTGTTTCAGTAAAATTGATAGAAAATAATGTCAAAAAATTTGAAATCGGTGAAGGATCTTGACAGGATGTTGTTTCATCTGAAGGTCCACTTTGCTCAGTAAAAGGCAAATGTCGAATTTTTACAGAGGCCTTATTTTTTCAAGTAACTTTAGATAAACGAGATGGTCCTGCCACACTTATGTCACCCACTTCCTCATCAATATCGGTATTTTCACTTGAAGATTACTTTTCAGTCATATTATCCTCTGCTTCACTGAGTGCTGATTCATCGGTTTCAATATCAGAGGGTAAGTTGTGAAATACTTTCAGAGCTTCTGGAATGGATGATCCTTTTCTTGGCATTTAAAAAAAATTGCCAGAAATTACATGAAGATATATTTAAAATATCTTATCACCAATATTAAGAAAGGCAAGAAAACGCTAGATTGATATTTCTGTCTTTTCTGAGAACATTTCTAATGCAAAATGCCTAAGAAGTATCTGTCTCTGAGCTCCCACTCCTAAAATACTGTAACGTTGGCTCATCAGCAGAACTCACCCCATGTATATATGTCAAGATTGAAGTATGGAGGGTCAGTTGACCAAATGGGCCATTGAATCACCATAAAAGGCTTCCATGGTTCACCCCTTACGTCGGGAGCATAACACGTGTGAACTATCTTGGAGAATGTTTTTGAAATAGCTACTACTTACTTTCTTCACGACTTACAGACACCTTTTAGTCCAAACGATCCATAGGAAGGAAACTACGAGTTATATCCCCTATGTTTTGGGCCTCCCTCATCCTATTGACATAGCCAATGTGAATACTAGTGCCAAGGATAGCCACAGAAGCAAACTCAGTGAAAATCTGACAGGACGAGTTGTAGCTTCTAGATGTTGGAGAGAGAGCAGAAGTGCTGGGCAATAGTTCACACACATCAATAATGGAGTGCGATTGATTTCGGGGGATGGGCGGATGCAAATACATGGCTACAAAGAGAGGTGGCGAGGGGTGAGAATGTGACCCGGCGCCTGGAGTTAACCGTCCCTTACTGAAGTTTGGTTTCGGGGTGAAACCATAGATTTTAATTTCATTTTCCTCTATTTACTTATCAAAATTACTGAAAGTTGTAATTAATAATTTGAAAGAAGCATAGTAAGACTTCGTGCTGTAATTTAAAATAAGTTCGTTTTTAATATTTTTTGAGGCTAATGGAATTTACCAAATTTTAAGAAACGTCAATACTTTTCTGTTTAGTAGGTCTCAATCGTTAAATATGGCAGCAATGTTGTTGTCTATTGCTAGAAAAAAGAACAAAATTAAAAAAAAACTCTTATTGGAATAAAAAATTTTTAATTTTATTTTTTAAAAAATGTTTTATGTGTGGTTTCGGTGTGAAACCAACGAACGTTAAAGGGTTAAAGAGTAAAGCTTAGCACTTTCTGAGGGAGGGGGAAGGGGGGAGATGACAGCTCAGCTGGCGTCCTCGTTATTTGGCCAGTGCCGGTTTAATCTAATTTCGGGCCCTGGGCGCAGATCTACGTGCACCATTGGAGGAGTGGATCCAGGTAGGGGCTCTTGGGTCCGGTTAAGTCCAGCTTATCTGGGCCCCTGGGTACCCGCTCCCAAGTTTCCCAAGGGATAAACCTGCACTGTACTTGATCATTGTTCGAAATTACATGGTTTGTCACTAATAGCCCTCAAGCAGCTTTATATTGCGCCGTTAATATAAATCCATCTCTTAGCGCTTTCTCGACTCGGTGCCGTCTTGCACTGCACGCTATGGACAAGCTTACTATGGTGGCACTGCAGTGAGATTAGTACCCTTTTCTCCTTCCTGTTATAGCAAAATCACGATTGCTTTGAGCTAAAAAAAATTAACAAGGCATTTTAGAAAAGATACTGAAATAAATAACATAAAATCCTGAATCTAAAATCTGCAGATTATCTTCTATCCATATAGTTCAAAAAAGTTTCAAAAACTTGCATTAGGAGTTTGAAAAAAATCAATTAAATTTTAATGCTTTCCCATAGATTAAGATTTTACTGGAAGTAGGATTGGAAGTCATTCGGTTTCGACTCAGTTATTACAGTTATTTTTTGTGGAATGTGGAGCGTCAAAGATCAATTTTCGGCTCAATGTTGTTGTTTACAAAGAACTTGTGCATTGAACATATTGAAGGTGCGAGTTCTGGTTAAAATAACCTAGATGGGGTCCATTGAATGAATTTATTTTTTAAATATAGTTTTTCATAAGCTGGACAAGAAAAGAAGTACATTCAAATAAGTTTCATGATATGTTTCAAGTTCCTTCTTCAAATACCTCTTTAATTTTGAATATTTTCGTCAGTTCAACTGTTAAAGTTCGTATTATTCCAATCAATTATATATTTTAAAATCTATCAAATAAATGCCCAAAACTGAAGTGAAAAGAGGAATCGCTGCGGAGGGCAGCTGATCACTGTTTATATATCTTAGGTTATTTCTGCTGAATTTCTCCCGCGATTTGCTCTTAGTTTAAGAAGTGCTGTGGCTACTCAATTTCAAACTATCGAAAAAAATTTTTTATGGATAAATATTGATGCAGAACTTCAGGTTAAACTTGATGTCCAACTGTAGCTATAGACTTTTATTTTTTCTTATAGAAGTTTTTACTATATATAATGTAACAATTATAGTGTGTGTTTTATATTTCCAATGAACAGGTTTTTCTTTCTGTTAAACTGTAGTAGTGAATTGATTTGTAATTTAAGATGTAATTAAATACATTGTTCAATACATTGGTGCAATGGAAGGGGGGCTGAAAATGGCGCCAAAATTGTTACGGCAGTAGCATGTGGCCCTTAACTTTCACATACTCTATTTTTGCTCAATTTTCTATTTCGCTTGTCGATTATGAAACAAAAAATTTCTGCCATGGGGAAAACTCTAAAATGTGTTAACTGAACATTCGCGCACTGTTTCGAGATTCATGTGGGACACTTTTTTCAAGTCAAGGCAATTTTTTTTTCGGTTGGTTTTGAATAACAATTTACAAATGTCGATAATTGAGGAAAATTTTCATGTAATTACTGTTCGAGCAATTAAAATTTTTTTTGCCAAAATTTATTGTATTCTTTGTTGGCATTAAAATATTTTTTTCACAATGAATGAATCGTTATGCTCAAATAATGATTAATTTAATTAAATGGCAAAATTGATTTGGTACTAACGTATTATCGCAGCAATCACCTACAGTCAAGATAACTTGCCAAGTTGGGGACTTCAATTTTTCACATATGTTGTATGTGCTGAATTAGCAATCATGTACTAATGTCAACAATAGGTTGCGATAATACACAAGTACCATTGATTTTGTCTAAAACCATGCATCAGAATTGTTCCTGATTAACGAAAAATTATATACATGTGATATATTGGTTGTTCAATGTAAATGTGTTTTAAATTGAAATTGTTTTTTTTTTTTAGAAGTAACATTTTATTTAAAGGAGTTTAATGATCCTGGTAAACATTACAAGCATCCATCCAAAGCATGTTAATATTTTGGTACTTGCGCGTATTAGCATCACTGCAGCCAAATTGGTGCCATATGAATCATGCCATTTTCACCAAAATCTGCATCTGATTAATGTTTCTCATATAAAACATGTTAGTTTTTGTTGTTTTGATATTGTGGCGTAATTCCTGTGGCATCCATATTAGTGCAGTGATGCTGATGTGCTAGTACCATATTTTTACATTATAATTATGATAATCTTTATAACAACATTTTCAACTACTTGTATACTAATGTCACCCATGAATTGTGCTAAGTTTCACCAAAATCTGGGATTGAATGGTTTTTCTTTCAAATAAAATATGCAAGAATTTTTTTGTTATAATATGGCGATTTACTCTAGAAAATTTACCTACCTCCCCTTACCTGCTCTTTGAACCTTAAGTAGTGTCTTGTGAATGGTTCCTCAATAGATGAATAGTTACGGTTGTGAACTTGTGGCCTTTGTTGAATTTTGGGTTTGAGTCCTAATGCCACTGAAAATCTGTCATGTAAAGAAGCTCAGGCATTTTCAATCTATTAAGGCTAAAAGCCTTGCATTTGTGTGTTGTGTATGTTAGGAAAGTGAGGTACCATCTCTGGTGTTCTCGTCACTTGACCTAGATTCAAAATTGTGATTATCTGCCATCAATAGTTCAAAGTATATTGTTATTACTTCAATTAATAAAATTACAAAGTCACAATCAAAACAATTTTTGTATTTTTGCTTACTTCTTTGTTAGACTAGACCTAAATTGCAGAATTATTAAAATGCTTTTATAGATCATAAATGGGCTAATAACCTGGTTAAAATTATTGATGCCTCAATGTAATATTTTATTTTCCTTCAAAATTATTCTCTTTTGATAAAATTGTACCTTTTGCTCAAAAAAAAAAGGTTCAAATTGATGTATTTGATCTCTTATTGTGGTAATTTTTTTTTTGATTGAATGTAGAATGAAAATCTTAAGGGGGGGGGCTATTTATCCATATTTTTCTATTCTTCATAGGTATATCTTGATCCAGAGTCACCTATAGGCAATGTAATATTTCTATAAAAATATACTTTTTTCAATTTTTTTCAAACTTAATGATCCCTTGAATTAAGTAAATAAGTTAGAAATTGCATAGATCATAAGTTAAAATTTCTTTTTTTTTTTTTTGAAGTTGTCTTTTTTTATACTTCATAGTATAAAATGTGTGTGTAAGTAGATGAAGATTTAAAAGTTTTTTATAGGAATTATTTGATTTTTTTAAAAATTGATACAAATCATATTTATTGTGTATAATTTCTGTAGCTTAGTGCTGCTTCCAAACTTTTTATCATGTATTCCTAAAATGAAAATAGTTATAAGTTCATGTAATATATGTGTGTGTAGTAAAAAAAAATATTCCAATCAATATTCATATTTTAAAATTTAATTACAAATTTACATTTTACAATTGGAATTTAATACGAGAATGTGTAATAATTTCTTGAATGTTCTGATGTTTTTTCCCCCAAAGGCCTAGCTTACCATTTCTTCATACTGGTATGTTTAAGATCAGCTCCTAGACACTATTAAACGAGACACAGTGAACAATGAGAGAATGTCACACTCGTGTGACACACAATTGAGCGCTCATCAATAATTATGAACATACTACTTCGGTGCATCTCCAACTGTTACTCTGTGTGCGTAACTTACCCAAGAGTACCTATAACTGACTTTGGAGACTATTATCTTAGTGCAGTGAATATAATTCAGAATTTCACAAAAACATTGTGTAATTGTTTCTCCCAGAAAAATATTTTGATATTTGCAGAGTTTGAATTCATTTTAAAATAAAATGATTATCAATAACAGGGATTTTATTGTTTTTAAAATATGTGAATATAAATAATTTTGTGAAGTAAACATTTATTTTTGTGCAGTTATAATTTTATTTCTGAGTTTATTTGTATAAATTAATGCTCTTTCACAAAGTATGGCTTTATTTTTTTACACTATTTTGGTTTTTGTCATTTTTTACATTTAAAAGTATTATTGTTTTATTTTTTCCTATTGCATATATTTCTCATATCATTTATATTTGTCTCCTTTTAGTAGTATGCTTTGTTCTGGAAAATAGTAATTTCATTAAAGTACCAGGGCTTAGAGTTAAGAAAATTTAAGCAAAATAAACTTGTCATAATTTCATGACTAGTTGTTTGCTCTAAACTGTTTTCAAGATTTAATATTTAACTTACATAAATGTTTGAAATATGTATCTGTGCAAAAGGTTTGGGGTTCTTTTATAACTAATTTTTTTTAATTGTGATTAGTTGTTCTTGAACTATACTCATGATCATAAATTTACATTTAATAAGTCCTTTAAAAATGTTTTTTGACTGTGAAGGAAAAAGTCCTGGGATAATGGTACATGCAGGAAAAAGAAATACAGTGCATGATATGCTTTTTAAAATTGTAAAAATAAATTTTAAAAATTAAATTTTTTTTTAATGGGTTTGCATATTGGTACTTTTTACCTTTGCAGACCTAATTCATTCTACAGGAGATGCATCACTTTTTGGTGCAGCGCCGTATAGGAAACACCAATTGCTGCAAGTAATTTTGATGCCCAGTTTCCTCCCCAGATAGAGGCATCTGTTCTCTGACGATGCGAAATTTAACTTAGGAATTTAATTTTGCCAAGAGCACCCAAGCCAAACGGGCATTTCAAGGGATTTTTTACAAGCCGCATAATCATGCGACATGGCCACTGTTGATTTTCTGCATCATGAAAATCCACCGACTTGGGCCGGGGTCGAACCCGCAACCTTGGGTTCAGAAGGCCAGCGTCAAACCAACTACACCACCTAGTCGGCAAAATTTTTAATTAAAATGATTAATAGATTAACCATTTACAGTTATTATTAAACTAATGTAGAAATATTTAATTTCTTAAAATTTTTTGGAAAACTTAATATTATGATTAATAAAAAAAATTCATATGGGGGGGGGGGGTATTGCCTATTTCCTTCTCAAAGAAAAGATTAAACTGTTTTTTAGTCTTATTTTTATGTATGGTGTTTATGGTCACAGACCCATGGCTGGTGTCATGAGTTTGAGCCCTAGTGCCACTAGAGACCCATTGAGTAGAGGGGTTGATACAAATTAAATGTGTTGAGGCTAAAATTCTTCCAATAAGCTTGGCGTGTAAGTTCAGAGAGGGAGGTGCTAACTCAGGTGTTGTCCTCATCCTTTTAACATGATTCAAAATTATGAGGTCTATTGCCAATAGCCCATGTGTTGCTTTATAGTGTGATGTTAATTAACACTCACTCCATGCGTGATTCAACTAGTAAGAGTATAAATTCTTTTCAAACAAAAAATGGCTGTGTCACTGAAAGAATAATTTTATACAGAAATTGCTTTGAAGCATTTTATGTGTCATCATTTATACACATACAAAAGTTAAAAATCCTTTTGATAAAATGTTCATTTAGATATTTGCTTAAGTATACACGGTTTATAAACATTAAATATTGTAAGCAGTTTGAAATGGGTATAAATATGTTAGAAGTAAAATTGTTTGCCAATATCAAGTTAAAGAGAAATAAAAGTAGGGAGAATAATTTATATATTTAAAAGGGTGTTATACTGCCTGCATTTCTTTTTATATTTCTGAAAATGTTCTATTATGTATTTAAAATAAATTTTTTATTTAATATTTAGTTTAAATGATTCACTTAATCTTATGTATAGGATGTTTATTTTTTTCGTTCAATACTTAAATTAACTGTCATAGTTAAGTGATGTTATCATTATTTAATTGTTTATGTATTTCTTAGAGAAGGAAATTGGAGGAACCTATTCCACTACTACTGAAGATGGCTTAAAGAAGCATTTTTGTGTATCTTGTCCTTATTCAACTGTTTTTAGAAGCAATCTGTTAAGACATATGAGACGACATACTGGAGAGCGACCATTTGGTTGTAATGTTTGTGGGAAAAGATTTGCACACAGTCATCATTTAAAGCAACATTTTATTACTCATATGCGTTAATGTAATTTAGTCTTGGTTTATGACTGATCATTTAATTTTGAAACTTCTGTTTGTGACATGCATTGTTATGACTGAGTTTATATTGTTGTGTACTTTTAGAATACAGTTGTACCCCGATTTACCGAACCCCTATTTAACGAATTTTTCTTTATCCCTGATTAGAATAAAAGCAAAATTTTCTTATAATGAATATTAAGCCCTGAATTAATATATTGTTTCAACAGCTGAAACATTTTTTATTAGTTTATATTAGAAAAAAATTTGATTTTTTTTCAAATGATATATTTTCTTTGTCTGGAAAAAAAAAGACTTTTCTTGTAAACACCTATTTTGATGGAAAAGGGTGCAGCCCCTAATTAGTAGGGTTTCTTTCCCCTAAAATCATAAGATTTTCATACTTTTTTTTTATTTCTGGGAGCGACAAGGAGTGGAAATAATCTGAGGTAGCAAGTTTTGACTGGACTGTGGATTTCAACCTCTGATATAAATTTTAGCTGACAGCATGGCTGCAATTTGCGATCATTTACCCCATATTCCTCAGAAGGAGAAATGTCCCTCAGCAGTGGGGCAAGAGTGTAATAAGAGATGTAGTGTTGGGGAGAACTTGTTGCTTGTTTTAGGAAAAAGTCCTATTTGTCCTGAACAGTTTTTAATGCATTATTGGCTTATAATTTACAAGCATATTCTTTATTTTGCACTAGAAAAATTATTGCTGAAACTTATATATTTGAATATTTTCTTTTTTTTTTTATTCCTTATCAGATCAAAGTTTTTCACAGTTGCCAAATATTCAAGTGTTTTTTCATTGGTTTTCATTATATCATCAAGATATATTAAGTTTGTCATAGATTCCTTATTTTATTCTTATTACTGTTATTGTTGATGTGTGTTCTTAATTCATGTAATATAAGAACTATTTGCATAAATAAATATTTAATTTTTTTTCTTTTTGAATTTTGTAACATTTGAAAAATTTTAAGTCTTAATTTTTCCGGTATGTACGAATACTATATTAAAGGTAAATAGTTGTATATTCATATTATTTATTCACATTTTTCTGCTGTCTTTCATAAATGTAAAGATTATTTACTGTTACTTCTATTTTTCTCAAAAATTCTTGTAATTTTTATTCTTTTTATGAAATTGGTTTAGTTTCCTGTGTGCCAAAGAGTTTTGACTTGAATCTGAATGTTTTTTATCAAATGTTCTGAAGAATTGACTCTCAGTGAAGAAAAAAGTTCAAATTTTTTTATATAAGTATATAAATTGTAAATCCTTATATTTATAAATGTAAAAGTTTTGTATTTTAAAGAAAATTTGAAATTTAAAGGTAGGGAATTGAACAGTTATTAATATAATCAAAATATTACATTTGCTTGTTTTAAATTTATTTCTAATTATGATTATCTGGGGGTACTGTAATAAAAAAAAAAGATTTGAAAGGTCTTGAAACACATTAAAAATTTTTTTTGATTCTAAACAATATTTATATATGTGATGAAATAATTAAAGAAAAGTTTCTTTTGAATTAGTTCTTTGAATCTATTTGGCAAGACAAGTGCATGAATTTTTGATTTTGTATGAAAGTACTTATTTAAAAAAGTATTTACTTTCATTATTCATAACTACTCGAGACATTAAATTGTTCAAAAGTTAAGTGGTAATCATTGAATTATTTTTAGAAATATTTTTTTATAATTATGTTATCTAACTGACCTAAATCTTGTATGATTAAAAAAAAATTAGAATTGAGAGGAAGACTACATAAGACTAAATCCATTTGCATTTTTAAAAAATGTGGGAAATTAGGAATTTTTGTTTTATAAAGATAGAAAAATTTCAAAATGATATAAAAAGAATTAATTCTCTCTGTAAAAGGATTCTAGAGGAATTTAAGTTAAACTTGGATTGATTTTACCAAATTGACTAGTTTCCTTTGCAATATGCTCAAGAACATCTTCCTTTAAAAATCCATAAACATTCTCTCTATTAAAAGTTTGTAATATCCTTACTCACACCACTAATAAATATATGCAATTTAAAATGAAATTTCCCCCCTTCCCATTTAAAATTACTTATACTTCGATAATTATCTTCATTGTTAGAAGGTATATTGTAATAATTCTACATTTCCTGGGTCTTCATTCTTCACTTTTTTTAATTGTTGCTATTACCAAGAAAAATACTTTAATCCATTTTGAATCGTTACCTTCACGCTGTGGCTATGTGCTGCAAAACTTTGTTCGCATATCTGCACTTTGGTGAGAATGGACAGAAAAATTCTATATGTATTTGTATTTATGATACAAAAATGGGTTAATTCTACTAAAACAATCACGTAATTTAGATTTTATAGTTTAGTGCTTCATAATGAGTCATTTATTTATATTTATTACTGAAATAATTATTTCTGTATTCAATTAATGAATAGTTCCTTATTATAATATATATTAGTCTAAAATTATAAATATTTTTCTATGCATTTTAAATTTTATTTAATGAACTTTTGAGCCTTCCCACAATAATCACTTATTGTAAATGATCAATTTATATAATTAACTATAACTTCCATATAACCATGCAAGTTTATGTAGGAACTTTGTATAATTTAAAATTGTGTTTTATTGATTTCTTTGAATTACATCTTGGACAACTTTTAAAATGAGAATGTTAATCCTCCAATATCTGTAAAATGTGAAATTTGGTGCTTATTGTTGATAATTTTTTTTGTGTGTGAATATACAAAAAGTATATAGTTGCTGAAAATTAGTGATATTGAAAAAATATGCTCATTATATTTTTGACTGTATTGTAAAAGTATTCTTTAATTTTTATTTTCAAAGCTTGATGTATATATATATAAACTGTCCATTTTTTGCTAGTGAAACATGTTTCCTTTGATGTAGAGCAACGGTTTTTAAACTTTTGATCATTGCAGACCCCCAAGATTTTGAATATCTTTCCCTGACTTAATATTCTTGATCAAAATACAAATTCTATTAGAGTTTTTTTCATTGAGGGCAACTTGATGATCTAATCTAGTATGGTTCATCTTTCAATTTTCCCACAAGGCCTGTTAGTCTGCAAAAAAGGGAAATCTTGACATTTCATGAGACTGTGGATCTTCTAGAAAAGTGCTGTAGACCACAGTTTAAGAGCCCCTAATGTAGAGTCATGATATTCAACACTTCTCATTCTCATATTTCTTCTTGAAATAAATGTGTTTAAAGATGATTGTGTATATTCATACATAAAATTATGTTGTGCATGCTAAAATTAATCTTAAGAAAATGGGCTCACTTTATGAATAAGTAATAAATTAAAATTGCTTGATGTGCTAACAACAGTACTATCATGTGCAGTCTGTTAGTGAGCCTAATTTCTATTTGGACAGCTAATATCTTATATGCTTTAAACTTGTATAAAAGTAAAATTTATTTTCTTTTATAATTTTCAGATAAATCCATGAGAATAATTGAAATTTTCATAACTTTTGCCTTATTCTAATTTGTGTTGTCAGTATTCAGTTTAAAATCAGTATGTTTAATTTTAGCATTTAAGTATATGCTTTTTAGGGTACTTTTTTGTAATCTATATATATGTTTATGCCCTAACGGGTGGGTAGTGTTGAAATTTTTTTCTGTTTCAAGGATATATTTATTATTGTTTTGAATTTTGAAATAAATTCTGTAATATTTGTGGTTATGTAATAATAATGATACTTGGAAAATTGTACAATAATATAATTGTTAGTATTTAAAACTTTTTAATGAATTGAACCATTTTTTTACTTAAATAAGTTCATTGAAGTTGTATAATATATTATTATTATATAAATATTTGCAATAACAATGCTTAAATTTATTTTTTCAAATTTGAATTTTGTTTACGAAAACAGTTACTTTTATATCACAATTTCTTCCCTTAAAACGGACTCCTTAATATTAATTATGGTGTGAAATTAGTTAACAAAATATTTTCAATTTTGATACATGGCTACTTGTCTTATGATTCTGTTGTTGCATGAATTGAACATATTGTATAGTTAAGATGAAATGATAAATTTAAAAATGTGATGCTCTATTTACTTGTATTATTTCTTTGAATAATATTCATACATAGAATAAAGATTTGTATACAAGCCCCTTTTTCACAAGTATCATTATCAGAAATGTGATTAATCTCAGTGTAATAATTTATTTTTTAAATATAAAATGAAATGTATAAGTGTTTTTTGTTTTGTTTTTGTACACATATAAAGAATTTTTTTTTTCCTTTTTGAAATGAAAAGATTTTATAGCTATAATTCAGATCACTGAACTATTTTATGAAAACCATTTATATAATCAACTTGAATGATTATATATACAGGTTGTGCTCTGTGGAAAGTTATTTTCAAACTTCATATGCTGGTTTGTGAGATCGGGACAAACGGGCTTTACGTACAAGGTTGTATCGGAAACTGCAACCTTTTACAATTAGCAGGCAATGTTCTTAGGTGTATCAGAGAGGGAAAAGCAGGGTCATTTCAGGTTTGAATGGTGTAGAAGGAAGTAATAAAGAATTAGTGTATATATGGGTTATGTCATGAAACCACAAATATGGAAATGAACAAGCTGCTAGACAGATGTACCGAGAGTGTTTCCCAAACAAATGTGCCAAGTCATGTATTGTATGACAACTGCACCAAACATTGAGTCTGAAGCTTTCCAAGTAAGCAGCCTTATTGGTCAGTAACAAACTGTATGCTCACCTGCTGTAGAGGAATCTTTGCTGTGTGAAATTTTGAGATGAGCCTGGAAACAAGTATTAAAATAATTGAAGACTGATATATCATGTTCCGTTGCCACTAGGGAATGAGGCTTTCCTCACTCCCAAAACTGAATCCACTCTTGACTTTTTCTGACTCCTAACCTGCATGATACATCCCTCATCGAGTTGCTACTCCCTGATTGGACGAGTGTCTGTCACCCAAAGGCACATTTAAACCCATCGTTTCTCGACGACCTTCAGTTGAGCGGCGACTAAGAGAGGTGCCGGGTCTCCCCGGCCGCTGAGCTAGCTGCCGCACCTCCACGATTTAGTCAGCTGACCTCAAACCTCTGGTATCAGAGGCTGTTTTCGGATGGCATAGACTATCATTTCTACCTCTATTTATTTTTCACACCTTTTGCACAACACAAAGCAAACAAACCAAAGGCTCCAGCAATTTAAATTTTTCTCAAGATTGCATTCCTAATTTTTATTTATTTAATTTATTTTTCCTCATTTTTGTTACCTCAAATCTAACATGGCAAATTAATCAGTAAAGTCAACAACCAATTAGTGAAGATAGGGGATAAATACCTCTTATGAAATCATGCGCCCCATTGAACATTCTACGTTCAAATGCAATATGCGTATTGCAAAAGGATTTAATACACCCTGAGAGTACAGGCATTGGGCAAAGGCAATTATCTCCAATATGTTGCATTTACTTGTTAGTATTTCCATTAAGAATTCTTTTTACTGATGAAGTAACTTTTTTCTGAGAATGGTTTGAATTTGTATGGCTTGTATAGGTTTGTACAACCCCAGAAGAACATGTGCCCCTGCAACCAATAGTGCTTCTTCATTAACATGTGGGCTGGTATTATGGTCAATTTTTTGATTATTATGCATGTTTTTAGAAGAGGTATTACTAGATTAAACTTATGACATTTCAACAGTTTTACATCAGCACATCTGGTTTCATTATGATGGGGTGCCCGTACATATGAGCATCAATCTGTTCAACTATTTCGACAGGACAGATCTTCATTGCTAAACTGGCAGAGGCAGACCAATCATTTGGCTACCCCAGTTCTCTGACCTCTTCCAATAGATTTCTTCCTATAAGGATACATGAAGTCCTTCGTATATGAAACACTTATAGCATCAACATTGTAAAGCAAACATTGCAATGGGTGAAAGGATTCTTGAATATTTTTCTAAAATTTGATTTTTTCTTCTTCATCTGTGTAGTTAGTGCTTTTGTCAAAGTCATGTTAACCACATTATCAACTTTCATAACCTGTTGATCACAATGCTATAACACTGTAGTTTGATTTTCAGGCAATTTCCCATGTAAAACTTGTTTGTCGTGTTTCTCAAGATCAGCATGTAAAGTTAGTAGATAATATTTCAAGACTCCCTGCATATATATAAATTTGAAGTTTTGAATGGTTGATAGTAATTTTATTAATTTCAGTTATTGCTTGCTATTTTGAGTTAAATTATTTATCAAAACAATATGGTAAAGTAAAATCACTTGAAAAAACATTTGCTTTTTTTAAAAATTGTCATAATTTTATTTCAGAAATACGCCCAAAAAATATTCATGAAAGTTATTGAAATGTAAATTATGTGTAGATATATATTTCTGTTAAGTTTATTTGCTAGCAGTCTATACTTTTTTATAAGTTGTATGTTAATTTTTTTTTTAGTATATATATTTGTAATTTAACTTGTTTTTTCTTTCTTTTTTGTGCAGGTTTCTTCAGTGTTCAGTTATTAAATGAGCCTCAAGTTGAAAGCAAATATAATATGTTTTCTTGTAGTGTTTGCTCCTATTCAACCCGTTTTAAGTCATGGTTTGAAAAACATTTTCGAACTCACACTGGTGAACGTCCTTATGCCTGTACAATATGCATGAAAAGATTTAATACTAGAGGGAACCTTAATGTGCATTTTAGAATCCACAGCTCTAATCGATTTGAGTGTTTTCTTTGCAAAGAGAAATTTAATGATAAAAATGAATTACAGAAACATATTGAAATTCATACAAATTCTAACTAAAGAGCTCAAATTTTAATTTGTTTTTATCTAGCAAAAAAGCTTTTTAAAAGTGTTTTATTTTTTATAAATGCTATTCTAGAATATATTATACCTTTATTATGTATAGAAATATAAATTTTTTATTTGTAAACATTATGAAATTGCATTAAATGTTTTACTTTAATTATCTTTTACAGATAAATGACCAGTAATTTCATTTATTGAGATTTGATATGTGTTTTATCTAAGTCCCTTGTTTCCCTCTTATATTTATATGTATATAAATATATATATATATGTCACAACTTTTATGTCTTGTGTGCAAAATTTAAACTTTGCAGCCTTTCATTACTCTTTTACTTGTAGATCGTTCATTTTTACTCATTTTCATAAAATTTCAATCATTTGATAACTACTTTCTCATCTATTGACTTTTATTTATTGTTTTATATTCAATGACCGAATAAAATAAGCAGTCAAAAATCATAGAATTCATTTCCTTTAAGTATTGAAAAAAATGAAGTTTGTCTTTCCACCTGCATATCGTATTTTGTTAACTATTGATTTCTTACAGATTCATATGCCCAGTGCCATTAAGCAAAGCATTATTATCCCCCCCCCCTCTGCAGCAATTTTCTAGCGCTCGTTTTATTTTGTGCTCTTCACATGTTTCTACTCTTTATGCTTCAGATGACTGGATAATTTGTTTTTACCAATAATTCTGTTTACCACGTTGTCTAACAAAAGCAAAATAAATTTTTAAACTCTTGAAGAATGTTATAAAACAGAACTCTATTATATTACTGCATCCCCAAAAGCTAAAAAAATATGCTTTTTTTTTTAATGTATGTTGTACTGACATGCATTTCTCATGGAAGGCAATGCAATATCGACCATCTTGTGAAAACTCTAAACCATGTTGCAAATCAGAAATCAAGCAGCAGTTGCTCAAAATTGGACAGTTTTTTCAGAGATGGGTCTCAGTCAAACGTATTCAGGATTGAAGTACTGCTTATATCTTTCCTTATAGACCATTATGCACCTTTGACTGTAGCTAATCATGCCAGTCCTCTTTTTGGAAAATATTTCCAAAGTTTGATATTGCTGAGCAATGTTGATGTGGAAAGGATTAAAACATCTGCTGCAATCAATGAACTATACTCCATACCTTTAGCATTGGGAGAGGCAGCAAATGTAACAAACTGCTTGAAAAATAGATGTACCTTGTTTTGGAATTTAAAATAAAGCAAAAGCTATCTTTTTGTATATCTCGGGAAAACCTTTTTGGTGTGTTTTCCTCTGTTGCATCTAGATTTATATTTTATCTAGATATTTCACTGTGTTGAATTGTTGGTGAGATGTGAATAGCTTAACTTGGAAACTATGCTGCTCTGGGATTAGTATATCATTAACTAACTAAATGTTTATTTAACTTATTGAGAATTAATTTTTCTGTTTATTCATATATACTTAGCATTTGGAGGAGAGACATCTTGTGTTAAATAAGTGTTGTCTGAAATGTTTGATAACATTTTTGGTTTGCATATTTTCTACTTAATATTTTTCAAAAGATTAAGGATAAATTGATTGTCCAATTTCTAAAAAAAACTAAAAAAATAATTTTATGAAAAATTTGTATTATTGGTTCAATCATATGGTGTTAAATGGTAAAAGCAGCATAAATTTTTTTTTGTGCAGAGAGACTACGATATATGTTCCAAATTTTACTGAAATCTGTCCTTTAATTCTGAAAACATTTGGAAAAAGATACTGGTGATACAATTCTCTATTAAATTCTGCAAAAAAAAAAGGAAATAATTTGCTTCTCTTTAAGCTGTTAACTTTGATACTAATTTTAATTCAGCTGTGATAAGAATTTTAAGATGTCAAAGGTCCCTCTTCTTTTTTTTTACATACATTGCATTAGTGTTTTTCATTACTTGATATTAAATGTATTCTGCAATATTATTTGTGTAAAATACTTATTTTCTATTTATGTTTTTCTATCTTGTTTTGTTGCTTTAATAAATTAAATATTCTTTATTGAATCGATGTGTTATTTTTTAAAATGACATTTGATCTTCTGTTTTTAGGTATCAAAAGTTTTATAATTCATTGCATTATCCTGTATAAAACAATTATATATATATTATATAGTACACTTGAATATTTTCTCTTTTATTTTTACTACCCCTGTTTTATGGTTCAATATTAAAATAACCGATTGAACTTAAATATTTTTCAAAACTAAAACTGAAATATTTTTTTCTTCTTCTGTTATTAGGTGATGAAGAGCAAACTAATGTTGGCAAAGAAAAATTGATATTTTTTTGTTCATTATGCTCATTTTCATCTTTGTCAAAAGATGATGTTCTTCAACATATTTCAGTGCATACAAAAAAAGATCTGTATCTTTCCACTGTAATAAATAAAAAATTTAGTGGTCAGTCCTTGCTAAAAAAACATATACTCACTAATCCTATTGTGAACCCTTTTATTTGCAACGAATGTAATATATCTTTTACTGATGTATCTTTACTTGAAGCTCATTCAAAAATTCATTATAAGTTACCGTTTATTTGTCATTTTTGCCTCAAAAAATTTTATAATGAGATTGTATTCAATCATCACATAAGTAGTCATGTGAATTATGAATATGTTTGTAAAGTGTGTGATGAGGTGTTTTATTCTCCAGTTAGTTTTAAGAAACATTCAGAATTGTTAAATCATATAAATGATGAACCATATGAGGTTTGTAATATTTGTTCTGGAGCAAAATTTCCCAACACATCTGCACTCGTAAATCATTTAAAATCTCATAGTACATTATCTTGTCATATTTGCAATATTTGTAATGCAGGATTTTGTGATGCAGAATCGCTTGATACTCATGTTAGAAATCACATTGATCGAAATCCTTTTTCTTGTACTATATGTACAAAAGCATTTAAAACTCGTTCTGATCTTACAGCTCACCAGAGAATGCATGCTAATGAAAGACCATTTCAATGTCCCAGATGTAACCTTAAATTCCTTTATAAAAATACTCTACAAAGACATTTATTAAAAATTTGTAATAAGGTAGCAAAGCCATATGAATGTCAAATTTGTAAACATACGTACATGACTCAATCTTACTTGTTCCATCATTATTCAAGAATGCATAAAGGTGCTATACCACGCAAAATTAATAAGAAACAAAAGTAAATCTTAATAACTAGTTTAGCTTTTTAATAAGTAAAAAATACATTTTTACTCATGCACATTGATTTATAATTGGTTAAATTGTTTAATCTAGAAACTTATAAAAAAAATAAAATGCTCTTAAAAATATATTCATTTTTTTATTTGTAAAATAAATGTTCATGAAGTATTTTGTAATGTTTATAAAATTTTGTTAATTTTAATATAGCTCTAATGTCTATTGTTTTAAAAGTATGAAATTTCGTCATTTTTACTACATGTTTAATTTGTAGATGTATTTTTAAAAAAAATTAAAATAGGCTTTATTTTTTTTTATGTAATTTTTCATGTGAAATAATGAGAAATAAGACTAAAAATGAATGTTCAAAACTTATTTTACATTTTTCTTTAGTGTTTTCTTTGAATATATTATAAATCTGAATGAGTTTTACTTTAATAAAATTGTTGAAAGTATTGTTTCATGTGTTATAAGTTTCTTAAAAATAAGTATGTATTTACATTATAACAAGTAAAATAAAAATGATTACTTTAAAGTAGATTAGGTATTTTAGTTAATACAATTAACTCTTCTTAATGTGTCCCACTTTTGTATGTATTAAACATAGTTTTTATATTTTCATATTTTATATAAAAAAAATTCATTGGATCATATGAATTGTTCTAATTTGACTGAAAACATTTTCCTGGTGAATTGAACTTATTTTTTGCATTATGTGTGGAATTGAACTTCATTATTTGCTTAATTGATATAACATGTGAGTAAATGTTTTTTGTCTTGCATATGTAGTTCATTTGTATATATGTTTATCTTGATGCTGTATAATGATTAACACTGGATACTTTAATTTAAAATTTATTTTATGTGTATGTATTTCTCCTTCAGGATTCATGAATATGTTGAATTTAGAGAATTTATAGATATAATCTGATATGAAATGATAGAGATAAATCAATTTGAAATTTTTATATATTTACTTATTTTTAAGGTTTAGGTCATTAGTATGAATGTTACATTTATTTCTTAGTATTTTTTGTATCTTTTTTACTTGAATACTATTTTCTTTTTATTCTCTATTATTCATATTAATTTTATTGTAGATATTTAAATTGGCATACAGTCTATGTATATGTTCAATTTTTATTGTGTGTGATATATTTGCTCAAAATCGAAACACATTTGGATGAGTCTTTTTACGCATTGAAAATAATTCTAATTACATAACATTTTATTTCATTTTTATTAATGTTGTGCATAGTTTTTTTAAAATTACATTTTTATTATTGCCTTCGGTGGAAGCATTTTTGAAACTACACTTGCAGTCGTTATCTAAAAATTCATTCTGTAATAAAGAGTGAGTGGTTAATTTAAAAAAGGTAGTTCTTAAGTTTTAAACTAGAGTTAATGCTGATTAGGCTTGATACTTATTTTGCTAGTAAGCAACCAAACTTTAATTTTCACAAAGCATGATGGCTTGAAGGTTTCCTTGAAGTATTTGAATCTTATTGCAGCATAAATGTCCCACACTATGCATATTGCTCTTTAATGAGAAAGTTTTAATAGATAAGTTCTAGATTTAAATTTATTTTTGAGAATAACTAATTTTCAGTTAGTTATCATAGTCTTCATGTTCAAGTAGTGATAACATTTCTGAATTTACATTAAAAAGAAGGGGGGGGGATATCTAAAAAATTAGAATCATTAACATATTACAAATTTGCTAATCTGGAATTTAAATATATAGCTAATATATATGCTTAAAAACATTTTATATTTTTCTTACACTATTACGTCTTAATAATAGGTGAATCTAAAAAAAATCTTACATTTCTGAGATTTCAAAAAAAATTTAATTAGTTTTTTGAATGAAGCAGAAAACTAAATTTAAAATGTCCTTCTAGTACTTCATTTATAAAAGCAGGTGTTGCATGATGGTGTATTTTAATTGTGCATAATGTCATGTACATGAAGTATTCATTAAAATCAATTTATCTTTTCAAGATGTGTTAAACTGCCACTATAGTTTAGTTTAAAAATTGTTTGTCTTTTGACTTGGTTACGGTTTTTATAATTCTGAGAAAATTCGAGAGTTAATAAAATGTTTAAATATATGTGTATCATTATGAAATATTGTACTATAAAACTTATATAATAAAACATCTAAAATATTTTTTTTTATCTATGTACAGAACAAAAAAAAAAATTTACAATTACATTTTCAAGGGCAATAAAATTTAGCATAAGTAACTTCAAGATGAGTAGTGTTTGCATTCTTAAAGTGACTCTATGCAAATGGTCCCCCCCCCCACCTCTAAAAACAAAATGGATGCTTGATATTTTTTTAAACCAGAATTATAATTTGGAGAATTTTTTATGCAATATATCAATGCATTTCTTTGATTTACAGGACTTAAAATGCTCTTTTTTAACTGTACTGAAAAGTTTTTCAAATAGAATGTCAAGTTTATTTACGATAAAATTTTACAAAAAGAATGGCATATTATGAAAATCATTAGCTCGCATTTTGAGTATAGAAGCTTTTTGTAATTTGATTGAAAATAAAGTTCTTTGAAGTGTTTGGAAAATGTAAACTATTATTAATTAGATAAATAAAAATATAATGATAATGATTAGAAAATTTCATTAACATATTTGTTAGTTTGTTTTTACATTACTTCCATTTTTCAATTTAGCTATTATGTTTGAATTTTTTTTCTTGTTATGAAAAAGTAACATTTATGTTATTAATTTAGTTGAATGATGGTGTAGTTTTTATAATTCAAATTACAAATGACATATGCTGTTAAAAAAAAGAGTACTCTCAATGAAATACTTTAAAGACTTGTGTTATTCATTTTTTAGATGTGGTGGGACCTCACAGGTCATCTAGAAATGATCTTAATTATGATTCATATTGCTGTTTATATTGCTCTTACTCAGCACGTTTCAAATCCTGGATTGAGAAGCATACTCGTATTCATACTGGAGAACGACCATATAGATGTGATTTCTGTGGGAAAACTTTCAATACAAAAGGGAATCTTACAGTACATTTAAGGATACATTCAGGACAAAGGCCTTTTGTTTGTCTTATTTGTAACAAGGGATATATGGAAAGAAAACTGTTAAACAGACACTATGATATTCATTTAGCAGCTACTACATGCTAAAGGAACAGAAATCTAAAGTGTATGGATTATTTAACAATCCAAAATAGATGGGATTTCAACATTGTTGTTAATTTAACTCTATTTCATTATGCATAGTTTTCTAGATTTTGTGTCTGTGTACAAAAATATTTTTGGGAGGGATTGGAACTTTTGTAATTATAAAATCATTAACTATATATAAGTTAAAATTAAACATTTTTGTTTAACATACTAAACGAGTGATTCACATTTCAAAAATGAAATGTTATGCTTAACGTTTTTTTTTTAAATAGGATTTTTACATTTGTGTCTAACTTTAAGTTCAAGTAAGATGGTTTGGGGGGGGGGGACTATGAAACAAATTTAATTTTTAGATAAAATATACAAGTTTTTAAAATCTGTTCTATTTTGCATGAAACACTCTCCTAAATTTATATCATAATAATCCTTTTATGTTAGAATAGATTTAATTTGTATTTATATAAGATTGCACTTTCTGTGTTAACAAATTAGGATCATCATAGCTGTTTTGTTCTAACATGTGTATATGTCATCTCTTAATTTCTGGAAACCAAGGGTGTGTAATATAATTACCAGTACCATCTGAATTGTATTACAAGACATAGTAAAAAAGTAGAGCTAGCTCATTTTGCAAACAACTAAAGGGGTTAACTTTTTTTATAATATATGTTCAAGTTCGGATTTTTTTTTTCAAATTGAATTAAAAAAAAATCTTTTGTGGAGGGATAAAGTTCATTTTAGTGCGATTTAAGACCGCACAAATGATGTGTGTATTCAATCGATATTATTCAAGAGATTTTTCTAACATGTAGCATTAGTTTTATTAATATTGCTTGAAAATTTTAACATTAAAAATATGTAATTATAATTGATATTTAAAATTTAATTTATAAATGTATAGAATCAAAATCTTGTAAATCAATTCCTCCCTCCCTGTTGTACAAAAGAAAGCTGTTGATTTTTAATTTTTTTCTAGTTACTTTTTATTTTTGTTAAGCATTGTTTTATGTTGGTCTTTGTATTTGCATATTTATTTTTTACTTAATGTTACAATTGTTAGTAGTTAGATGTTCCTATTTTGATTAAGATTTGTTTAAATCATTTTTCACCAAAGGCACAATTGCTGAATCCTTATGGGTATAAATGATTTCTTTCATTTAAAAAAATGTTCTTCAGTGAAGTTTTCTATCTCAAATTTAGGAGTAATTTATCTTCGTTATATATTATATAGTTGGAATTATACGTTTTAATTTTGAAATACTTAAAAAATTTTTTAAATGTCTCAATCATTTTGGATTTCTTTTCTCCTCCCTGTTAATGTAAATAGTAAAGTGAATGTAAAGGATATGTTAAGTTATGTTTGAGTTTGTATATATTGCTCCTGATGATTAAAATAAAGTTTGTTGTGCATGATTAACATTAATTTCTTGATGTGTGTAATTTGCGTAATGTGCAGCATTCGTCAGTAAGCTAAATTTTATTCATCTGGACCAAAGGCATATTCAATATTGATATGATTCATAAATTATTAAACAATTCAATAGTCTTTCCAGTTGAAGGTTTAGTTTTCTTTTTTTTAAAAAATTTAATACATTAATAAATGTTGATATATTTATTCTCACTTATTTTGTGACATAATCTTACTTGTCAGCTACACAAATTAATTGTATTGAATCATGATCTCTCTTGGGAAGGGGAAATATGTGTATTGCACTTAGTAAAACTTCCATTTTCAAATTTTTAATCTTGTAAAATGTGCTTTATTTATTAAAATACAATAATCTATATATATAAAGGAGAAAAGCGACTCACTCACTGACTGACTGACTAATCACGAAATCTCTGGAACTATTCAACCTACAGAATTGAAATTTGGTAGACATGTTCCTTTGATAGAGTAGACATCAGCTAAGAAAGGATTTTCCGAAATTCGAAACGCAAGGGGGGTTAAGGACTTTAATAATAATTGTTTCCATGTTTAAACTACTTGATGTACAATCTTGAAATTGAGTAAGCGGATTCCTTTCAGAGAGTAGAGATCCGCTACAAAATGAGTTTGCTGAAAATCGACCCCCAAGTGGCGTTGCAGGGGCTTAGGGGGCGTTATAGATAATTATTTCCATTTTTAAACTATTTGACGCACTGTCTTTAAATTTGATATATAGATTCCTTTCGTAGAATAATGATCAGTTACAAAACGGGTTTTCTGAAAACAGACTTCTAAGCGGCGCGGGGGATTAAGGGGCGTAATATATAAATATATCCGTTTTTAAACTACTTCACCTACCTGCTTGAAAATTGGTAGGTAAGTTTCTTTCCTGGAGTAAATATCCGCTACAAAATGGGTTTTGGGAAAATTGACCCCAAGGGGTGTTGCGGGGGGTTTAAGGGGCGTTATAAATTCCGATTTTTAAGTTATTAGACGTACAGTCTTGAAACTTAGTAAGCAGATTCCTCTCATAGGGTAGAGATACGCTAAAAATGGGTTTCGTGAAAATTGCTCCCAAGTGGTGTTGAGGGGACTTAAGGGGCGTTATAGATAATTATTTCCACTTTTAAACTATTAGACGCACAGTCTTTATATTTGATAAAGAGATTTCTTTCATAGAGTAGATATCAACTATAAGAAGGTTTTGTGAAAACAGACCTCTAAGTGGCGTTGCAGGGGAATAAGTGGCGTAAGAGATAAATATTTTCGTTTTTAAACTATTTGACCTACCTGCTTGAAAATTAGTAGGGATGTTTCTTTCATGGAGTAAATATCCGCTACAAAACGGGTTTGGAGAAAATTGACCCCCAAGGGGTGTTGCGGGGGTTAAGGGCAGAAATAAATAATTATTTCTTTTTTTAAACTATTAGACTCACAGTCTTGAAATTTGGTTAGCAGATTCCTCTCATAGGATAGAAATACACTGCAAAATGTGTTTTATGAAAATCAACCCCTAGGTGGTGTTGCGGGGTTCAAGAGGCGTTATTGATAATTTTTTTTGCATTTTTAATTAATTGGACGCACAGTCTTCAAATTTTGCGAAGCAGATTCCTTTTATAGAGTGCAATTCCCTACAAAATGGGTTTTGTGAAAACAGACCCAGAAGTGGCGTTGTGGGGGCTCAATTGGCGTTATAGACAATTATCCCCATTTTTAAACTGTTAGACGTACAGTCTTGAAATTTGATAAGCAGATTCCTTTCGTAAAGTAGAGAACCGCTACAAAATGGGTTTCGCGAATATCAACTACCAAGTTTAATTTCGGGAGATTAAGAGGCATAATCGATAAATATTTCCATTTTTAAACTACTTGATCATCCTGCTTGAAAATTGGTAGGCATGTTCCTTTCATGAAATAGAGTTCCTCTAACAAAGAGTAAAATGAAAATTGACCCCGAAAGATGTTTGCGAGAGGCCAAGAGGAGTTACAGAAAAAAATTCCTGTTTTTAATTGTTAGACCCATATACTTGAAATTTGTTAAGCATGTTTCTTTTGTTGAATAGGGATCCACTAAGAATAAATTTTAAGCAAATCAAGAGTTCTGGGGGTTACTGGGACTTATTAACAAAAAAAATTACTTTTTTCGAGCTACAAGGACTATAATAATGAAATTTGGTTTGCATTTTTCTTTTGTTGAATTGAAATCCGCTAAGAGCGGTAATTTTGGAAAACGGGATTACGGGGATATTTATAATAAAACTTTTGCTTTTTTCTGTTAGATTTAGACTTGAAATTTGGCTTGCATGTTCAATTTACGGAGTAGAGATCCACCGAAAATTGGTTTTGCGGGAATCCACTTGGTTTTTGAGTTATGAAAGAGCAAACATCATTCTATGCTTCAATTTTAGAGATTTTTAGAAAATACAAATTAGACGAGTTCTGCCCTTTTTTTTTTATCAACAGGTGACAGTTACAGGTATTAGTATATTTTTCAATTCAATCGAATTCTTAATGCTAGGACTTAGATATCAATAATTTAAGCAGTAAAAATTTATAAAACATCATGAAATACCCAGCGAAGCGGGCGTGTAATAGCTAGTCTAATATGTTTGAATTTATTTCAGAAATGAATTAATCTCAAAATATAATTTGTCTTTGTGAGTAATAAGAAATTTATGAAGTTATAAATTTTTAGTTAAGTGTCCCAAAAATGAAGATTTGGTAGTCAAGGTCACAGACTTGTGGTTGGCGTGTCATGAGTTCAAGCTTAGTGCCACTGAAGACTCACTGTATAGAAGGATTGAGGCATGTTACATCTGTCGTAGCTTAAAGTCCTCACCTTGGAGTGGTATGGAAGTTAGAAAAGTGGTTTGCCAGCTCAGTTGTTGTCCTCCTAGCTTGAGTGTGGTTAAAAATTACGAGACTCGTCTCCTATAGCTCTTACATTGCTTCATATTGTCCCAAAAAAATGAGAAATAGTGTATTAGAAAGGAAATTTAGGACAAAGTAATTACAAAAATAACGCAGTTTTTAAAATTATATTTCATAGTGTTTTATTTTTAAAATGGGAAATATAGTAGAAATACAATTAAAATCTTCCACTGGAGCAAACCAGTGGTATTCAGACTATTCTCTGCCTAAATTTTGCGCAATATATGAATTACTTGAAGATAAATTTTTGAAAATCATGTTACATAGAATGTTTTCAAACACAAAAAAGGTCCACATAATTAATAGGTAAGTGCTTTCGGAGTAAATTGAAATTTTTTCTAGAATTGCAGTAAATTACAATTGATTCTTCTAACAGGAAACAACACAAATGAATCCATAGTAGCACGAATTCAAAAATCACTCAAATATTGAACACAGTAATTCAAATCCGTAATCAGATTTTCAATGAATCAGTCACTGTCGAATGTTGGCTTTTCTGCATCGTCCTTATATAGGCTGGGAAGAAGCTTTTAAAGTTTCCTAAACAAATAATCATCTTGGAACCTTCCGAATTTTTCTAGAGATATCTATATTTGATGCTAAGGTCACTCCTACCCGCTAATATTGTTCAAGAGAATTCTATCTTGACCTACAAATGATCTAAGTAGCCCTAACGCGACAGAGAACTAAGTCCAAATTTCCTACAATAATACACTGCAAGAGCCAGAAAAACTGGTGCACCTGCTTAATATCGTGTAGGGCTCCCACGAGCACGCAGAAGTGCCGCAACACGACGTGGCATGGATTCGATGAATGTCTGAAGTAGTGCTGGAGGTAATTGACAGCATGAATCCTGCAGGGCTGTCCATAAATCAGTAGTAGTAAGAGGGGGATTGAGATCTCTTCTGAACAGCACATTGTAAGACATCCTAGATACATTCAATAATGTTCATGTCTGGGGATTTTGGTGGCCAGCGGATGTGTCTAAATTCAGAAGAGTGCTTATGGAGCCACTCTGTAGCAATCCTGGACGTGTGGGGGGTGTCGCATTGTTCTGCTGAATACCCCCCCCCAATTCCTTCGGAATGCACAATGGACATGAATGGATGCAGGTGATTACACAGGATGCTTACATACCTGTCAAGAGTCGTATCTAGACATATTAGGGGTCCCATATCACGCCACATACCATCACAGAGCCTCCACCAACTTGAACAGTCCTCTGTTGACATGTAGGGTCCATGGATTCATGAAATTGTCTGCATACCCGTACACGTCCATCAACTCCATTCAATTGGAAACGAGACTCGTCAGACCAGGCAACATGTTTCCAGTCACCAACAGTCCAATGTCGATGTTGACGGGTCCAGGCGAGACATAAAACTTTGTGTCGTGCAATCGACAAGATACGCGAATGGGCCTTCAGCTCCGAAAGCCCATATCGATGATGTTTCATTGAATGGCTTGCACGGTGACACTTGTTGATGGCCCAGCATTAAAATCTGCAGCAATTTGCGGTAGGGTTGCACGTCTGTCACGCCTAATGATTCTCGTCACTTGTTGGTACCGTTCTTGCATGACCTTTCTCCGGCCGCAGCGATGTCGTAGATTTGATGTTTTACCAGATTCCCGATATTCACGGTACACTCGTGAAATGGTCGTATGTGAAAATCCAAATTTCATAGCTATCTCGGAGATGCTATGTCCCATCTCTCGTGGACTGACTACAACACCACGTCCAAATTCACTTAAATCTTGATAACCTGCTATTGTAGCAGCAGTAACCAATATAACTACTGTGCCAGGTACTCGTCATATATAGGCTTTGCCGACAGCAGCGCCGTACTCTGATTGGTTCCATATCTCTTTATTTGTATACGATGCCTGTACCAGTTTTTTTTTGGCTCTTCGGTGTATATTATGAATGCTAAAAAATATTTTTGTCGAATAACTCTTTAAATGTATACAAATAGGCCGGCTGGGTGGCGTAGTTGGTTTGTCCCTGGCCTTGTATGCCAAAGTTTGCGGGTTTGACCCCAGCCCGACCCAAGCCGGTGGATTTACATTTTTTAATTTTTTTTTATTAACATTTATAAACCCGTGCACCACCGAACGTATAACACGGGGTAAACAACACAGACAGAAGAAAGGATTACAACACAAACATCCATGCCTTCTCCGGGATTCGAACCCAGTCCCTGCGGCACCGCAGTCAGCTTCACTGACCACTATACCGGATGGGCGGCGGTGGATTTACATGATGCAGAAAATCGACAGCGTTCATCTCGTATGATTATGTGGCATATTAAAGCTCCCTATCCCTGTTTGGCCTGGGTGCTCTCGGCAAAATTAAATTCCAAAAACCATTTCTCATCGTCAGAGCTCTGGGGAGGAAACTGGGCGTCAAAATTTCATTTCGGCGATTGGTATTCCACCAAAATGGTGCCGCACAAAAAAGTGATACCAGCTCCCGGGTCTGTAATAGAAAATACCAATCTCTCTCTGTGTGTGCAGCTCCTTTGGGGGAAAAATGTTTCCAAATATGCTTTAAAATATAAATCACAATGTGCAAGAAAACTTTTGCGAAGTTAGTGAAAATTCTTTTTCTCTTGATGTTTCTACAACTTACTCGAACAATTAGTTTTTTTGTGGGATATGGAGCAACAAAGACTTTTATCCCAGCTTGCTGGAAATTTGACAAAATATGGCGTAAATATCAAAGGGAGTAAGTTTAGTTGTAGTTTTGGCGAGTTTGTGTATAATTTTAGTTGAATGGAGATTTTTCTATATGACTTTGTATGTGAGTTGTGTATAGGTTTGTTATTACTCCTGTTTCTGTGATTTTTTTTTTTTCCTGTTAGAGGGCAATTAATTTAAACGTTGGAAAAATGTAATGTTTCAGCTCTTAATGATTCCATTTATGTCTACATATATATATAATTAAAAACAATGAACTGAAAAACGTGTAAGAATATCAAGACTGTTCAGTTCAGATTAGAAATCTTCAATAATACAATAGCATATACAGTTATACCCACAAAAGCTTCCCTTGCCACCCTCTTAACTTTAAAAAGACTGCTTCTATATTCATAAAAGCGGTTGAAATAAATACTGATGCGTGTGTGTGGTGTTATAAAATAATATTCTGCAGTCCTAGAATTGTCTTTTTCCTGGATTTATTGGTAACAATAACTTTCAACAATAAACTTAACAATCCTTAGCAACTTAAATCAATTTACACTTATTAGACTGAAATAATGAAGAGAATAAATTCTAATACTAGAGATAAAAATCCTAGTAAACAACGGCACCTGGTATGCTGAAGCCAAGAACAAGATTCCCACTGAAGTAGAATCCCTTACATATGGTTTCTGTCGAGATATAGACCACGTGGGGTCTGAGCGGGGTGTCAAACACGCTCCACCCACTCAGACCACCTGGTCCATAATTCACAACAGTGGTGTCTGGGTATAAAAAAGTAGCGATGCGCTACTGAATAAAACCACCTACGGCTCTTCCTGGTGGTAGACTGCGGAGTTCCTTGTCCACAGTGCGTCATCCTTTAGGGATCGATTTCAGATGTCCCGAAATCGAAAAAAACATTACGTTACCAATGTTTCTTGGGTTTTGGATCGTATTAAAAAACAATTTCATGTCTCCGGTAGGTAAAAAACGGTCTTTTTTGTCAACAACTGAAATTAAGTCTTCGAATTGCCTTAAGGCAGGGGTGTCAAACTCGCGGGCCTTATGCGGCCTACAACGAAGGTTTTTGCGGCTCGGCTAATATATCGGCACACAATAATATACCATAAAATTTAAAAAAAATTCAACAGAGGAATAGGAAAGATAGTAGCAGAGAGAAGAAATGTCAAGTGTCAGGACGTAAACATTAATTTTTTCTTCTTTTATTTATGCTTATTATAACGTATTATTTGAAATAAATAAACCTACGTTTCTATCTATATTGGTTATTTTTGCGATTCACTTAAAGTTAAACCTTGTTTGTTTGGCTTAAGTTAGCCTATGAGTTTGACATACCTGCCATGAGGTCTTCGGTGAACGATGTGTTGACACACTCGATGCATGTTAAGAATTTTGATCAATATTCATTGACATGTGCAGGGACGTCTTAAGACTTCTTGAGGCCCTGGGCCCAGAGAAATCTTAAGATTTTTTGAGGCCCTGGGCCTTTATGCAAAAGTAGGCCCTACCTGTGATCTTTAAAAGTAGACAGTATATAGCATGCATTGTCAAATTGAAACAAATAAATGTGTACGACTCAATATTTCCATAAACCGTCTCGACCAATGGTCGCATTTCGACTAAATGAGTTGAATGATTGTTTATGGTATGGGCCTAGGCCTATACATGGACAATAGTCCACACAATAATACAGTCTGGCTTCTTTTGCCAGTTGACATATACAGTTTGAAATCTCCTGTTTTTCGGAGAATATGTACGGGAATAATATTTGACCATTAAAATAATCCGGATCATAATCTTATCAAGTTTGAGTCGAGAACGAAACAAGGCCCCCGTTGAGGGCGAGGCCTTGGGCCCGGGCCCATGCCTTAAGACGTCCCTGGACATGTGGTGGCTTTGGATAGCCTAGTGGTTATAGTCACGGACTTTTGTGGCCGGCGTATCATGAGTTCGAGCTCTAATGTCAGAGGAACCGTAATGTAGAGAGGCTGATGCACGTTAAATCAGTCGAGGCTCAAAGTCCTCCCGTTGGTTTGGAGGGGAAATTTGAAGAGGGGGGGGGAGCTCAGGTGACTTGATCATGGTTCAAAATTATGAGGTCCGTCACCATTAGCCCTCGTGTTGCTTAATAAGGCGACACTAATGAACACTCACTGATTGACATATGGCCTCGCGTATCCATCTGATTTTGCATTTTTCGCTATTGTTAGCTACCTGTTCCAGCATACCGATTTCCTATGTTTTGTTGGGTAGGAAGTAGCGGAAAATCACCGCATTTGTTGTCTTTGACATTTTTTCCTGCCTGAAGTGTCAAAAACTTGCGTCCGCCTTTACATATATTGTTGTTTCTGCTGATGCTTGATCGAGCGATATCAGATGAAGGCCCACGAAATTCATCGGGGCAGAGGACTAGTTTTTACGTCTGTCAGCCGCACCTTTGAGTAGCATGTGGATAATATATCAGTGCCGTACATAAGGGTGGGATTCAAACAGGGACGTCTTAAGACTTTTTGAGGCCCTGGACCCCTATGAAAAAGTAGGCTTACCTGAGATCCTTAAAAGTAGACAGTATACACATTGTCAAATACTCGCTCAAACGGTAATTTGAAACAAATAACGACACACTCAAAAACTTAGGCACAAACCGTCTCGACCGATGGCAGCATTTCGACTGAATGAGTTGAATGATTGCTTATAGTATTAGGCCTAGGTCTAGACATGGATAATGGTCATTGCGAAATAATGCAGTCTTACCTGACATGCAGTGTGAAATTCCCTGTTTTTTGGAGAATATGTACAGGAATAATAATTGGCAATTAAAAATATCCAGATCATGAATTTATTAAGAGAGAGTATGTAACAAGACGAGACCCCCTCAAAGGCAAGGCCATGGGCCCAGTTGGTCCATGCCTTAAGACGTCGCTGGGTTCAAAACCTTCCCGTATACAGAGATTTTTCATTTTTAGCATGAAGATAACGCCTCTGCGTTTTCATCTACATGTTTTTTGAAAATTAACCCCTCCCATAAAAATCGTCTGCGCACGCCACTACCCGAACACAAGCATCAACATTTTGTATGAATCAAGATACCCCCCCCCCTTTCCAAGCGAATATAAATTAATTCTCTCAACAAAGGACAATTTTTTTTCTATTACCGGTTTCTAAGTGTAAACGAACTAAGTGCAACGTCGTACTTTTAAGCAGCACGAGATCTATTGCAGCGGACCTCGTAAGTTTGAACCATGGTCAAGTGACGAGGACGACACCTGAACTGCCTCTCCCTCTCCAAACTACCGCGCCAACGGGAGGTACTTGAGTTTCGATAAAACGTGCATCAGCTTAACGGTGCTGGGGTTCGAGTTCATGATAAGCCGACCAGGAGGCTACCACGGTCTCAAATATGTGTGAGGGGGCTATCTATAAATATATAAAGGAGAAAAGCGACTCACTCATCACGATATCTCCGGAAGACCTATTGAAACTTAGTAGGTTCCTGTCATGTTGTAGAGATCCCCTAAGAACGGATTTTGCGAAAATGGACCCCAAGGGGCGTTAGAGATAAATATTTCCGTTTTTGAACTATTAAACCTACAGGCTTGAAATTTTGTGGACATGTTTCTTTTCTTGAATATAGATCTGCTAAGAACGGATTTTTCTCAAATTGGCTGTTATGAGAAGCTGCAGGGACGTATTTGTAAAAAAATTTCCGTCATCAAACTACTACTTACCGTAATGACATTTCGTATACATGTTACTTTTGTTGAGTGGAAATCCGCTAAGATAGGATTTTCGGAAATTGACTCCTTTGGGGGGGAGTGGGATCTTTTCCGGCGTATTGATAGAAAAAAAATAATTCCGTTTATGAACTACTAGACCTGCGGTAACAAAATTTGTTACGTATGTTTCTTTTGCTGAATTGAAATTCGCTAAGAACGGGTGTTTTGAAAATCGAGTGTCAAAAAGATGGTTAACGGATCTTATAGACAAATATATATATACTAGCTGTTACCCGCCCGCTTCGCTGGGTATTTCATGATGTTTTATAAATTTTTACTGCTTATATATATGTATAAATTATTGATATCTAAGTCCTAGCATTAAGAATTCGATTGAATTGAAAAATATACTTATACCTGTAACTGTCACCTGTTGATTAAAAAAAGGGCAGAACTCATATAATTTGTATTTTCTAAAAATCTCTAAAATTGAAGCATAGAATGATGTTTGCTCTTTCGTAACTCAAAAACCAAGTGGATTCCCGCAAAACCAATTTTCGGTGGATCTCTACTCCGTAAATTGAACATGCAAGCCAAATTTCAAGTCTAAATCTAACAGAAAAAAGCAAAAGTTTTACTATAAATATCCCCGTAATCCCGTTGAGAGCCGTTTTCCAAAATTACTGCTCTTAGCGGATTTCAATTCAACAAAAGAAAAATGCAAACCAAATTTCCTTATTATAGTCCTTGTAGCTCGAAAAAAGTAATTTTTTTGTCAATATGTCCCAGTAACCCCCTGCAACCCCCAGAACTTGATTTGCTTAAAATTTATTCTTAGTGGTTCCCTATTCAACAAAAGAAACATGCTTAACAAATTTCAAGTATATGGGTCTAACAATTAAAAACAGGAATTTTTTTCTGTAACTCCTCTTGACCCCTCGCAAACATCTTTGGGTTCAATTTTCATTTTACTCTTTGTTAGAGGAACTCTATTTCATGAAAGGAACATGCCTACCAATTTTCAAGCAGGATGATCAAGTATTTTAAAAATGGAAATATTTATCGATTACGCCTCTTAATCTCCCGAAAATAAACTTGGTAGTTGATATTCGCGAAACCCATTTTGTAGCGGTTCTCTACTTAACGAAAGGAATCTGCTATCAAATTTCAAGACTGTACGTCTAACAGTTTAAAAATGGGGATAATTGTCTATAACGCCACTTGAGCCCCCGCAACGCCACTTCTGGGTCTGTTTTCACAAAACCCATTTTGTAGGGGAATTGCACTCTATGAAAGGAATCTGCTTAGCAAAATTTGAAGACTGTGCGTCCAATTAATTAAAAATGCAAAAAAATTATCAATAACGCCCCTTGAACCCCCGCAACACCACCTAGGGGTCGATTTTCACAAAACATATTTTGCAGTGTATTTCTATCCTATGAGAGGAATCTGCTAACCAAATTTCAAGACTATGAGTCTAATAGTTTAAAAAAAGAAATAATTATTTATATCTGCCCTTATTTATATACCCCCGCAACACCCCTTGGGGGTCAATTTTCTCCAAACCCGTTTTGTAGCGGATATTTACTCCATGAAAGAAACATTCCTACCAATTTTCAAGCAGGTAGGTCAAACTGTTTAAAAACGAAAATATTTATCTCTTACGCCACTTATTCCCCTGCAACGCCACTTAGAGGTCTGTTTTCACAAAACCTTCTTATAGCTGATCTCTACTCTATGAAAGAAATCTCTTTATCAAATATAAAGACTGTGCATCTAATAGTTTAGAAATGGAAATAATTATCTATAACGCCCCTTAAGTCCCCTCAACGCCACTTGGGGACAATTTTCACGAAACCCATTTTTAGTGTATCTCTACCCTATGAGAGGAATCTGCTTACTAAGTTTCAAGACTGTACGTCTAATAACTTAAAAATAGGAATTTATAACGCCCCTTAAACCCCCGCAACACCCCTTGGGGGTCAATTTTCCCAAAACCTATTTTGTAGCGGATATTTACTCCAGGAAAGAAACTTACCAACCAATTTTCAAGCAGGTAGGTGAAGTAGTTTAAAAACGGATATATTTATCTATTACGCCCCTTAATCCCCCGCAACGCCACTTAGAAGTCTGTTTTCACAAAACCCGTTTTGTAACTGATCATTATTCTACGAAAGGAATCTATATATCAAATTTAAAGACAGTGCGTCAAATAGTTTAAAAATGGAAATAATTATCTATAACGCCCCCTAAGCCCCTGCAACGCCACTTGGGGGTCGATTTTCAGCAAACTCATTTTGTAGCGGATCTCTACTCTCTGAAAGGAATCCGCTTACCCAATTTCAAGATTGTACATCAAGTAGTTTAAACATGGAAACACTTATTATTAAAGCCCTTAACCCCCCCGTAACGCCCCTTGCGTTTCGAATTTCGGAAAAACCTTTCTTATAGCTGATGTCTACTCTATCAAAGGAACATGTCTACCAAATTTCAAGTCTGTAGGTTGAATAGTTTCAGAGATTTCGTGATTAGTCAGTCAGTCAGTCAGTGAGTGAGTGGCTTTTCTCCTTTATATATATAGATTGAACTATTAGTTTTAGACTTGAAATTTGGCAAGTATGTTTATTTTGAGAAGAGATCCACTAAAAATGGGTTTTGCGGAGATCTACTTGGACTGGAGGTTATGAGCGCGAAAAAGACAATTATACTACAATTTAAAATTATAACTTAGTAGCTCTGTTCTTTTTATATCAAGAGGCGAGAGTTAGGAATATTTTTCTATACAATCGAATTCTTAGTGCTAAGATTTCAATTATTTATTACGAAATATAAACAGTATATATTCGTACAGCATCATAACGTACCCAACAAAGTGGGTGGGTAACGGCTAGTTAGTTTATAAAGAAGCCCATTAAAAATAGTTAAATGCAGTAGCGTATATACATATCTTATAAGAGGGAGAGAGAGAGAGAATATTAATGTCGCACTGATTAGCAACACGAGAGCTTTTGGCGACGGTCCGCGTAATTTTGAACCATGGTCAAGTGACGCGGACGACACCTGAGCTGGCACCCCCTCTCCTAACTACCACACCAACGGGAGGACGTTTGAGCTCTCGACAGATTAATCGTGCATCGCTCCCCTACACGGCGGATCTTTAGTGGTACTAGGATCGAACTCATGACACGCTAGCCATGATCCGATGCCTAGACCACTCGGCCACCTTATGAGAGGGAAGGAGGTTGCATTTTTTAAAAATACGCAGACGAAATCACCTAAGCGCAATTTCGATGGTAAAAATCTGTTGGTCTGTGGGGGAAGGGCAGGGCCGGACCGTGATCTTTGGGGGCCCTGGGCTAACGATATCTGGGGGCCTCCTAAATAATTACGAATTTTGCCTTTTTCCTAAAAAATTATTGTGCGGAAAAAATTTAAAATATACGAAACTTAAAATCCCCCCCCCCCCAATCATTTTAAATACGGTATAAGCAATAACACATAATTTACAAAAAAAAAACAACTTTTCTACACTTTTATGCTGAATATTCTTTTATTTGCTCCTCACATTTTAAGTCTTTGGTTAGATCAATATTAATAGAAAGAAGTGATTAATAACCAAGCCTAGTATTTGTGATTGTTGTCCTATATTTGTTTTCTATGTAGGGCACTTTAGAGAAAGCACGCTCCACTTCACAGCTAGTAATACGGATCGTTAGAAAAATTTTTAAAATGGTATACAAATTTGGAAAAACCTGAACTAGTTTCTTTTCAAAAATTAAATTGAATATATCACTACAAGTATAAGACTCTAGCTCAGTTTTAAATAAGTTTTTAATTGAACACCTTCATTTACTAATTGTTGGTCTACATCATCTGAATAGTAATCAGTAATAGCACGTACACGCTCCAGGTCGACGTTCTCCTTATTTTGATCTTGCAAATCCATCAAAAATTTTAATTTCTTACTATATTTTGCATATATATACTTGACTTCTTCTATTTAAATCAAGGATTAACTTATCTAAAGCTACAACAATCGTGTCTCTTTTAAATTTTTCTGTCCCATACACAGCTTTTTCTGTGAATTTATCTGCAAATTTTGAAATAACCCGTCTCTAGTTAACATCGCTATATTCTGTTTCTACATTAGGACTTAATTTTTTGGCTGGGTCTTGATACTCCTTTCATTTTTGATCTGATTCACATGTCGTACATTGCTTATAGACGTTTTTAATGACATAATGAGCTTATTCCCTTCACACATGTCCAAACCCCAAGAATCTGTTATTTTTTGTTAACTGAATTAAATCTTTCTAAAATTTCTTCCCAATATATAATTAAAGTGGCAGTTTCGAGTTTTGTTAATTTCTTAAATAAATTTACTGCCTCTTTTTGAAAATCAATTTTCTCTTTTTCATCGTCACTAAATGTCTTAAGAATATTCATGATATTACAAATTTTATCTCTTGAGGCTTCAAACGGATCGCAGTGACAAGACCATCTGGTTTGACCATCTAACTATAGATCGAAGTAGAAAAGCAAACATATATTTGTTGCACTAAACCAAAGAAGTTCACGATTTCAGTTGCAACCTTAACTGATTTCACACAGCTAGATTAAGAGAATGTGCAGCACACGGCACATAATTAGCGATATTTTAAAAATCTTTTAGAAGAGCTTTCACAGCATTATATGAACCGGACATATTGGCAGCGTTGTCATATGACTGTCTCGTACAATTATCCAATAGCAGTCCATTTGTTTCTAAAAATTCTTGAAGATAATTTAAACCAGTGTGACTACTAATCTTAATTAATGAGACACATCTTTCATACACTTTTTCCCGAAAACATTATCGTAGTATAATAGCTAGTTAGTCATTGTGGGACAAATCTGCTGTTGAATCCATCACTATTGTATAGTACTTTGTGTCATTGTTATTTATATGAGTTATATAATTGTTTAATGATTTGCTTGCCCATGATCTCAACTATTTGCTCATATATTGTTTTTGATAAGTACGATATTAACGATTTTGGTCGTAATTCTCACAGTTCAATATATTCACGAATGAATGAGTCGAACTCTGCTAGCAGTTTCAGGGTACCCATAAAATTACCATTATGAGGAGAACTATAAAAACTTCCTTGGTACCTCTAAATCAGCGATACTCAACCTGTGGCCCATGGGCCGCATGTAGCCCACCGAACCATTCTGAGTTGTCCGGTCTAGGTCCATTAAAATAACAAATTAAATTATTTAGAACAATGCATTAAAAATTTAGCGAGAAACTCTATCAATCAAGGAATCAAATCTATCAGTTTTGCTATCGATGTCGTTCTGGTACAAATTGTGAAATAATTTTTTTCCTTTTTGTAATTGTTATGGTTAGTGATAACAAATAACAATGCAGTAGCGATTATTTTATAGGTGTAACTAATTTTTAACTAACCCTCATGTCTGAAAAATATTTGCTGTTTCAAGACGATTGGGATCTTGCCTATTTTGTAAAAAAACAAACATTGATCAACAACTTGTTTGATTTGTTGTGAAAATGTTATATATAAAAATATAATTTTGATCGTCACTGTACTACTAAACACAAATCTTTCAATGGCTCTTATTCTTGAGGATCCATTTAAAGACGAGATAAATTGGTTTTCTTAAAAAAAAAAACACCTTTGAAACAGCAATAAATATTTTGCGGATGGTAATATCACAAGACGCAGAGGTAACAAAAGCATCCCATAAAATTTAATACATTATATGTATTGACAAACATATGAAATTGTTAATGATAAACTTAAGGATTATATTACAGAAATTGTTAGTGATTCTTAAATGCTTCCGATGTACTCTTTGATGAATTCAGTTATTTGTTCAGATATATTTTTTTTTATATAAAATCAAAAAATATTTGAATAAATTTGAAACAAAAATGCGCAATAAGAATAGACAGTTCATACATATTTTTCTGATTTCAGTCTGTAGTTCAATAAAAACTCTTTGCTACCACATTCTGCGATGGATAAATTAATATCTGAAATAAAAATATGTAAGGCTTTGTCAAAAGAAAAAAATCAAATTATCCAAGTACTTGGCAGCTTTGTTTTTATGACAGTAGAATGAAGACAAGGGGCTTGGGATCATTGATTAACGGAAATTGAAAAATTCCCTCGTAACTGGGTAAAAAGTGAATGAAACCTATATTTTGTGAGTTTTGCTTGATAGAGTTTGGTATAGTTTTAAAACAAGATCCAAAATTATGAGATTTTATATTTTAACCAATTTTTCACATTTTAAATGTTCTTGATCTTATAGTTTCCCCCTCTCTATTAATCCTCATGTTGCGGCCCGCGTAAAATACATGTCAGATGTATGTGGCTCAGCGTAAAAAAGGTTTGAGTACCCTTGCTCTAAATGCCAAAAATCTTGTAGCCAAATACTTTACTACAGCAATAACACGTTTGAGAAAATTGTGGTAATATTCTGTATCTTTTCTTAGTTGCTCCTGTAATTTTTTTTTTTTTAATCTAAAAAAAAGACTTATTTTTTTCGCGTCAACCAAACTAACATTGAATTTATATGTTCAATAGAATTTTCATGATTTTCTAAACAACTTCTTACGTGTTTCCAATCAGAAAAGCCAATTACGTATTAAGAATTTGTTTCAGAAAGAAGTTTGCAAGTGAAACCAAAAACACTACCAATACTAGTTGAATAACAAAGCCAAAAGATCTTTCCAGCACCTGGCCATTTTTAAGTTTTTTAGAAAATGATCTCTTTTGTTCTTTGTATTCTCTTAGCGAAACAGAATATATATTGTTTGGATCTTTATTTTGATTTTTTTTTTTTTTTTTTTTTTTTCTTTATTTTGAAAATAACTCATTTCATGTGGAGAGATATAATAAATAAAATTATTACTTAGCGATTTAGGCCACGAACCTACTTGAATAATCCCAATCTTACCCCGTGTCTTCATACTTAAATAATTTAGAAATATGTGTGTGTGTATTTGTACTGTCTTTTTACTTGAAACCAATAAACAGGTACCTAATTATCATTTAATTTCAGGTATTATGCATAGGACGTAGCACCAAATTAGTATAATATTGTAACTTAGAATTATTATTACACACAAATAAATGGCTACAGAAATAGTGCCACTACGTTTGTATAAATGCTCTATGCTCATCGGCGTCTCTCTATGGTAGAGACTCTATCATAGAGCGGCGCAGTGTGCAAAAGAGTGTAATTAATAGACATTACTAATAAAGTGTAATAGACTGTATTAATTATAATTGTTAATAAACTGCAATAATAGAGTGTACTTAATAGACACTCTATTAATTACACAGAGCTACAAAATTAAAGTTTTGGAGAAGTACAAAAGAGGCTTTCAATGGCTTTTATATTATTTAGTGTGCTGATTTCGAAAATGACCTACATTTTTTCCCATCACATCAGGATTTTTTGTAAAATCGATATTTTTCCTAAAACTTTATTTGAAAAGTAATTCTTTCAAATAATTTGTCCTGGGCAATTTGGCAACAGTGGTTTTTATCCAGTTAAATCTATGTAAATATTGGTTCTTGATGAGGTAAATTGATTTCTCAGCAATTAGATAAATAGTGTGTGAGTGAGTGAATATTAACGTCAGCTACACGAGAGATTTTGGCGATGGACCTCGTAATTTTGAACCATGGTCAAGTGACGAGGACGATACCTGAGCTGGCACCCCCTCTCCTAGCTATCACACCACACATACTGGAGAACGTTTGAGCTCTCGACAGATTTAACATGCTTCGCTCCTCTACACAGAGAGTCTTCAGCGGCACTAGTCTCGAACTCATGACATGCCTGCCATGAGTCCGGTACCTTGGCCACTAGCAATTAAATGAAAATCATTGTCCACAGGCTGTTTCTGATCATGAGAAAAACAAGAAATTTTCTTGAGGTTTAAACATTTTAATCTAATTATGGTATATTTTCTAAAAAAAAATCACCAGCATACTATTTTAATTTGTTTTTATTAAGGTATTTAAATAAAATATATAGACGATTTTCGAAATTAATGACTATTAATTTCCGCGTATTCGGTGGTAGGGCGGAAGAACAAAAGTAAATTGCTCTTGGAAATAAATTTGATATGGTATTTCGGGTATTTTATTTTTGAGATTTACGTGTATTTTTACTGGTTTATTTTTTATTACTATTTTGATTGTAAGCACCTTTTCTGTTTGTTATCTTCAACGGGGAACGCCCCCCCCTAGAGCCCGGGGGCCCTGGGCTGAGGCCCATTTAGGCCATACGTAGATCCGGCCTTGGGGAAGGGGCGTTCAACCCCAAATCCCCACTTTTTTTACGCGACTGATTAAATACTTTTTTAGTCTAGAAAGAGGTGGCATCTCTGAAATCTAAATATTATTAATTCTATTAGTTTTAGGAGGATCTGTATAGTGGAGTTCTTTTAGTGTATTGATTACACTTAAATTATTATCGCAAATGAAAGGGTTTATTCGAATAGTTTGGCAAAGAGTGGGAAGAAGAGAAGAGAAATCGCTGCTTGCTTAACCGTTCGGGAATGAGAATTTGTCTCTGTTTTAAATTGTTAAGGATATAGATGGCGCTGCTTCGATGACGGCAATATATAAGTGACGCATTAGAGAGCAGGTGCGAGTTGGAGTTGGTGAGCTGTGTGTGTCAAGATGATTTTAATATTGTCAATAAAGTTGATTTTATTATATAGTGGAAGTTTTTATTGTAGTTGGAAGCGTCGTCAGTACATAAATAACAGCCATTTTCCAGGACTATGAAAGATATTTTTGAATTAATTGAGATAAATGTCAGGAGAACGGTTACTTGTATAAAGGAGTTTTTCATCATCCTAGTTTTTCCAGCTGCCTTTTTCAATGTATTTCATAATTTCTTAGTATGACATTGAGTATGTGTCGTAAACAAATTGTTTCGTGTTTCTATGATTAATATGCCATTGTTAAATGAGGGTACGAACTCTGACCCTGTATTTTCTTAGAAATTTTATTCTACTGTACTATTTTCCAACTGTCCGCACAGCTCTCAATACGGCCAACTTTGGAAGTTAAGAGCATTGCTGAACCCTCGCATGCGTTGTAATTCTCTCTTAATTTACATAAAACTCAGTAATTTGCTGTCCAGTTTCAGTTTACTCGCGTAATTCTTACAAAGTGGTGAAATTTTAAAAAAAAATCGAAGTTTGTCTGAAACGGTTTTTTTTAAATTTTTTATAAATGCAATGGGTAAATTCTTTACAGCCACATGGTAAATGTATTCACGTGTTTTCTGTTGAATCCAAAGCTGACATAAACTTATACTAGCAAAATCCAGATACAATTTCAAATTTGATAACTGTGTAGTTGTCCAAGTATAGGGCGGGCAAAAAGTTCGCAAAAAATTTAAAAGTTTATAAAATCCAGATAATTAAACAAAATAAAAAAACGGTTTGCAGGTTTAGCAACGATAAATCACGGAATTTTTTTTTAAGATAAGAAAAAAACCCTACCCACAGATGGCGCTCGTACAAACGACTGAGTTGGAAATATGCAAGTGACAGACGATTACAATTACTGATGCTCTTGATCCACATCTAATTCTCCGTTGCATGCCAACAAAGTGAATAAAGATACTGAGCGAGAAAGACAAAGCTTTGTTGGTGTGTGAAGCTGTTTTTTATGAACAAGGAATCAGCGACTGTGTGTGTTGCACTGCGTAAATTCCGACTTAAGAAAAACGTGAAGACTGGAAAAAGGCCCTTCAACAGTGATACGCCTCATAGAGCTTGTCAGCAATTTGAGGAAACTGGATCGCTCGAGGATCGTGTAAGATCCGGACGACCAATTCCAAGAATCATTAGCAAACGTTGCAAGTTTACATGGCCTCCAGTAGAGACTTTTGGCTATTGGAATATTAAAATCCCCGAGTGTATTAATCCCATCCAACCAATTTGCCGGGATTGAAAGATGCGATCCACCGAGGTCTGTCATGTATACAGACGGACATTCTGCCGTTGCTGGATTTGTGACGCGCCTGGAATGTATCATCCCTTGTGGTGGTGGATATGTGGAGCATATTCTGCTGTAATAAATGATTTGGTAACATTACTTCTGTTATTTGCGAGTCTTTTCTTTCACTTACGAACAAAACGCCCCCTATCAGATGTTTTTTTAAATTTTTTTCTTTTTTTTTTATCGTAAAAAAATCCCGTGACTTGTCGATGCTAAATCTACAAACCGTTTTTTTTATTTTGTTTAATTTTCTGGGTTTTATGAATTTTTAAAGTTATTACTGACTTTTTGGCCCACCCGGTGTTAAGATTCTTCAAAAAGAAAAAAATAACACTGATATAATTCATACAATTAAAAACCAATGCCTTTTGGTTACCAAAGAACGTTATTGTGAACGAGTGTTCTTTTTAAAAGAAAGTTTTTGTAAAAAGCAAAAGCTGGCAATGGTAAGGAAGGAGCATGGATTGGCTGAAAACACATGATTGCATTTATCATGTGACTAAGATGGCACATGAATTAAGCCCATTCTCCCAACCACATTTAAATACGAAAACTTATCAATATCGTTCTATTAACAGATAAAATAATTTCAGTACAAGTGCGTGCAACTTCTAATAAATCATAGTGGAAATCCAATGTCATTTTGTTTCTGAGGCTACTATTTTCGAAGATCTTATTTTTCTCTAGGAATACTATAAACAGTTAATATAATAGATAGATGTTCATCATAGATTAAGAGCCTCTAGATTCAATAAAAGCTGCATCCTATTTTTGTAGATAAGTTGCTTAAGTATTAACACAAATAAATTGTTCAAAAAAAAGTTTTACTCAAAACATTTCTAAATTGTTATACATGGATTACAGAAGAAAAAAAAAATATACAGGCGTCAGTCGGAGCATTCTTTACCATCTGATTTCGAAGCATGCAATCTGTACTGCGCAATACATTACCCACAATACAGCACTTAATTTTTTCCACATTGAATTATTTAATAACGTTACACTACGGAGCAACACGAGGGACTATTGGCGGCACGAACCTTGTAATTTTGAACTACGGTTGAAGGACGATTGATCGTACATTAATGCCTCATTCAAAAGCTGCACTTAGGCTCATATTAAAATCTTTTCCTACATCCGTAAGAATACACAAATGTAAAATAACATTTTAAACACTTAACGAATAATCGAAATATGCGTTTTTTAAAGGATAATTTTACTTCGGTTGTCAAAACCTCAAAAGTTAAGATATAGGTTACAGTGCGAATTTTTAATAATAATAAATCCATAATTATTTTATTTTTATTTATCAAATACCTGGCCATGACCATCAGGGGCAACGAGCTCTCCAATATTTTTTTACAATATGGTCCAAACTCTTTAAGTGCAGAGCAGACATCAAGATGAGCAGCGTCCATGACTTGTCCAGAAGTACACAAAAGACAAAAAGGGGAGTCAGTCAGCTTAAAACGGAACAAATGAGCGCAAAGGCAGTCGTGTCCAGTCAACAATCTAAACTCAGCCACAGCAGCAGCACGAGGGGAGTACGAGACACAGTTAAGTTTTAATAGCACTCTCCATGATTTATTTTTGACAGCATCTCGAAATCATTTTTTATAAATCCGAACAATTTCGAGTTTTGCTGAGTGAAGAGGTAGGTCTCTAGGAGATCTTTGGAGAATATTCGTGCCTCTTTTTGTTAAAAGGTCTGCCATTTCATTTCCCTAAAGGCCAAAATGGGAAGGCACACACTGGAAGACAATCTTTGTTGGAATTCTGCTCAGCAGCTCCCTGCAACTCTGGACTCGGGAACTTTGTTTGTCTTGGTTACTTGCGAAGGCCTGAAGGGCAGAACTTGAATCTGATAAAATTACAGCCTTATCAGAAATGGAGAGAAGGGCAGAATGCTGATGAAGGGACAAATGAATGGCCTCGATTTTGCCGTCATAATGAGTCATATGAGAGCCGACATGCAAGTAAAATAAAAAAAATATCACAGAAAACTCCAGCACCAGCGCCCAGAGTGAAATTCAAAAGGGAACCATCTGTGTTGATATGAAGCCACTAATCAGGGGGATAGCGGGTATAAATGGTTCCCAAAGCGATTGCACGAAAAGCAGTTGGGCAAAGGTCATTTTTCTTCACATTCAAAGTCAAATCCAATCTGACATCATAAATCCATAATTATGTAAAGAAAAATTTCAACATAATTTTAACAACGAAAAAATACTGATTTAGGAGCATTTACTGTAAAAATTAAACAATCCCTCATAAAACAGGATTTAGTTTCATTCTCATTCAATTTAATTAGGTAACACAGCAGAGACACTTTTATTCAAGGAGGAAAATTGTTACACAATTGAAAAAAAGTGATCTAATAAATTCAAACTATCAATAACTCAACCTCCTCACTAATGATTTCAATACTTCGCCAATGAAAAAGTACAATGAAGACAAAATTGATCAAATAAAGCTTTTTCTGAAACACATTTTTCTTGAAGAACAAAATAAACGAAATCAATACCTGCAAGTAGCGCACACAAAATTTTTTAAGGAGGGGGGGGGGGGAGTTCTATGGTCGAAAGCTCCCCAACTCGTATCATGTCTCAAGACACCACCAATTGATTCTTCTGATTTTGTTAACAAAGAACAGTAAAAAATAGACTATTGAAGTAATAATTAGCATTAATTAATAAAATTAATTAATTACAAGGACGAAATTAAATTTTACGTTATATACAAGGGGTGATCAAATGAAAAGGTACGAAACGACACGGTGGGTACAAATATAGACTTTATTCAAAATATACACCATAGGCCTGAGCACAACGATCCCACTGATGAACAAGCCGCAGGATTCCTTGTTCCCAGAATTCCTGTGGCTGTGACGAGACCCAGTCCTTCACAGTGTCCTTGAGTACGTCGTCCGAGTTGAAGCGCTTTCCTTTCAGGTGTTTCTTCAGTGGACCAAACACATGGAAATCGCAGGGTGACATGTCCGGACTGTAGGACGGATGGTCCAACGTCTCCCATTGGAACTTGTCCAGTTCCATTTGTGTGACTCTGGAGAAGTGTGGACGCACGTTATCATGGAGCATAACCACACCCTCCGTGAGCAGCCCCGGTCTTTTGTTCTTGATGGACCTGCGTAGGCGTCGGAGTGTCTCACAGTACACATCGGAGTTAATGCTTTTTCTGTGCTCGAGTAATTCTGTGCTCGCATCATTTGGACGCCGCTTTTTATAAGAGCCTTTGCTCTCTCCTGCGCATGCGGGCACCCGCGCATGATCCGATCCCAGTCAGAGTCTCCAATGGCATCCCGAGATGTCTCGCTACATTCTCCCTTGGCGGAATATGCAAATATTTAACTGTTTCATTTTTATGTCGTTTCGTACCTTTTCATTTGATCACCCCTTGTATATATATATAGGATTATCATTAATTGAGAACAACTCAAGGGATTTTGGGGGAGGGGGTCCGGACCCCCAGGGTGTACGCCACTGATATCTGCAACATATATATTAATTAATCAACATATATTTATAGTTCAAAAATGATTTAAACTGATTTTAAAAGCTAACATTTTAGATTTAAGCAGATTTGCGATGTTTATTTTCAATATGTTTATAATTGAATCAAATCCTCTGTTGACAAAGTTTTCCAACTTTCTGTAACGTTTTCCTGTCACACAGCTAAAAGTCGGCTTCTTTCTGTGGATAGGATAACCACGTTTCTAAGCACACGCGCATCCTTAAGATATTACGAGGTCTTGTCTTTGGTCATCATCCCGGCAACCTTTGACACCGTGTAAATCCTCTACTCCACCCACGAGCCGGATATAACTCGAGGATAAAGAGCCCATAGCTACCATCCAGAGACCCTAGAGAAGGCAGAGAGATGTCCGTTGGGAAATTTCGAAGAGCACGGATGTAAGCTCCTCCCTCCCACAGAAGCAGATTAAGCAGATGGCGAACCTGGCAAACCGCCAGGGTGCCCAAGCTTGATGGATTCCATTTATAAATTCAGCGTGCAACAAAAAGATCTTGAAACGATATTGCCACCCCCATGATTTCCTCGTATTTTAGTCGTGTAACAGCCAGATCCATCTTTACCCCATATATGTGTATTGTTGCAATCTGTACAAATTTTCCCGCAATGTCCTTTTTTTGGCCCATATTTTTTTTGAACAAAATACTATCCAAGTCAAACAAGCTCGTTTTTTATTCACAGTTGTGCTTAGTTGACTAATGAAATTTCAGCAATACATTTGTACACGTAACACCTTTAATTGATTAAAGTTTCAAGATCACAGGCACGAGTAGAGCCATTTAAAATGTGAAGTGATTATATATTATAAACCGGTACAACCACCACAATTTTAAATGCAAGCATGCAAACGAGCATGACATATGTCGTACAGGTACTGGATATCAGTTTGTGGGATGCAATTACACATGACTGTTGCTCTTGGTCAGGCAATATAAGTTTAGTTGTGGTTGACTCTGGTATTGCCGTTCAATGATGTCCCATTTGTGCTCGATTGGAGAAATATCTGCTGATGTAGCAGGCCAATGAAACATGATGACACCCTATAGAGCATATCGGGTTACAACAAGGTATAAGGTAGCACTTTATCCTGCTGGAAAACATCCCTTGAATAAAAGCTTATAAGTCGCAGTGCAACAGTTTGAACCGCCAGACTGTCGTACAAGTTTGCAGTCAGGGTGTGTGAATTAACCTCGAGTGTTCCAAAAATCAAAGAAAATTGTTCGCGCCAGACCATAGCTGTAACTTCAGGCCCAGTGTATCTAGGCGACAGAAAGATTTTTTAACTGCACTGACCTGTCCTTCTAATATACAGCCATCCCCACGCATCACCGGGTTGGACCATGATTCTAGGGCTCCATAGACTGATTGACACCAACTATTGCTTGGGGCAACAAACTTGACTTTTCAGGGGGCCCCTAATATTCTCCGTTACGCCATTACATCACTGACACAAAGACAGAAACAGCTTTGATCGGAGAACACAACATATCACCACTCCGCTCTCCAATAATCTCTAGCGTAACTTCACTGAAGTCATCAATGTTGATAATTTAGAATTAATGATATAAACGCTTCAGGGTGCCTGGCTGGGAGCTATTTCTCAAAAGATTGGTTCGTTACAGTTCACAGTGTCACTCTGGTGCCGGAAAAAACTGTAATTTCTGATGTAGATCCACAATCTACAGCAGAAATTAGTTTTTTTTACAAAAATTACAGTCTCCAGCCATGTGCTGAATACTGCGGTCTTCTCTGTTAGTGATGACCCGTGCGTGATTGAACCAGTTTTCTTGAGGTAGTGCCTTCCCGGGATCACTACTGCCAAAAATCATACACAGTGGATACATTCCTTCTGTAATATCGTGGGAAGAAAATCCACTTTTTTTAACTCTATTATACTACCTCGTTCAAACTCAGCGAGCTGTTGATAATGGCTTCTTTGTCATTTTCAACTCACTACGCCAAATCTCAAAGAGATAAATAACACTCATAAACTTTATAGTGTGCATTTGAAGTACACCTGATTCACATCCTCCATGCGGTGCAACTAGGCCACACTTATGTGCCTAATTCGAAATATGAATCAAAGTCATTTTTCAGATGTATAAACACGCCTACTGTGACGTTTTCGCGTCTCACAGCTGAAAAATTGGCCCCTTTTAGTGGATAGCATTACAGGGTTCTTATCTACTCGTGCACCCTTAAATATTGCAGGGTCTGTCCTCTGACATCACCCCGAAACCGATGGCTGTGCACCCCTACGGCTGAATTCGACACCTGAGAGCCAGAAACTCTGAAAGTAATTCGAGGTGTCAGAGAAGAACCGCCCGATCCGAACAGAACGGGGAGGGGAGTCCACTGGAAAACACCAAAGAGAACGGTCGTGTTGCCTCCTCCCTCACCAATAACATATTCTGAACTAATGAACAATCAATCTTATGAATAACTTCAATGTAAATGTATGTACTGTAAATAATAACTGTGACGCAAATTAACCAATTATTTAATTTTCCTAACTCTCACGCTACCATTAATTTTCTCAAATGTCATACTACCAAATTTCATCAATATAGCACAATTCCTTCTTTGTGATGGGATTTTTATTTTCGTCAGTGTACTTTACTAATTAAATGAAATGAAATAAAAGGAAGTTACGTGATAAAAGATATTTCTAGTTCAAAACAAACTATTTCATGTTAGTTGAATTTAAGCCTTACTAGCTAGATAAAGATTAATAAAAGCGGTCCTGGCTGAAATCCGTGAACGAATAAGGAAAAAAAGACCACAATACTGGAGGCTACTTCCCTTCTGAAACGGATGGAAAAAATTTGAAACTTCCCTCTAATGACCATGGTTGGGAATATCATACTTCAGAGATAAAATGCTACTAGCAAATCATTGCAATAAGTTGGGTGTGAATATATATAATTAAAAGGATCTAGCTTAGTAAAATCTCTAGAATATTATATTAAAAATTTCAGAAATGAATTTGGAAAAATGGAACAAGAAGCAACTGATTTATCAGGGCTCTTGTTTGAAGAGAAAGCTGGACAAGCTCGCAAGCAGTAAAAATATTATTTTTGGTAAAAACTGTGCCTAATTAAGATATTCATAAGATGTCAATTTTATGGCATACCTATCAGTTGATAAGTCTGAAATTTAATGAATGACATAGTGAATTCATTTTATGTCATATGCGATAGGACTAAAGCAGAACTATCCCGAAGAGTTAAGACTTATCAAAACTGTTATAGAACACTTTATTGTATTTTTGAAGAGAGGATTATAACCTGAAATTCAAAAGAAAGCTACACAAAAATTAAAGGAAACTTACAAAGACTATATGGAATCTTTTAATTTTGAAGATATAAATTTTGGAACAAGGAATGAAAAGAAAACAAAGGCATAATGGAAACCCCCACTAGAAATTTATCAATTTGCAAGAGAAATCCTAATGTAAAAATACTTTTGAAAATATTTTTAATAATGCCGATATCGATAGCATCAGGTGAAAGATTTTTTTCAGTTTTAAAATGTGTTAAAATTAATTTAAGAAGTACTGTAGGAAAAAAGACAAATTGAGCAAAACGGTCATATTTTCAGTTTTATTATTATCAATACATTTTATTTTGAGAATTGAAAGTAAGCGACTCTTTTCACTATTTAAGTTTTTCGACTCTTGAGCCCATGGGCTTCAACCGTTTTACCGCCAGGGGCCTCCAACTACCTTAATCCGCCTCTGCCCTCACAAACATCAAAAAATTAAATTGGACTTTAATGAACTAACCAATCCTTTTGATAACTTCAATGTATATACTTTAATTAATAGCTGTGCCGCAAATAAACCAAGTACTTAAATCAATAAATATCACACTACCATTATTTTTCTCAAGCGTCACATTTTGAACACTTAAGAGAAATAAAATAAACCATTTTTGAAAGACAAAAATTAAACTTTATTCATAAAATACAAATAAACTTGACTTTCAAAATCATCCCATTTTTTACACACATTTCATGCAACAAATAAATTTCTAGGAAACATTTTTTTTTTGTTTCCTTATAAAAAATATTTAAAATGAGATACAAGAAATGAAACCAGAAAAATTTGACAGAGTTAAAATGCTAGTAGTACTTCTAACACATCTTTTTTTACATAGATAATTTAACATTATAAGCAAAGTTAAAATAATTCTATTCTGAAAGTGATTCTATATCATCAAAACATGCTGCCACTATTTTTTGAGGAGAGAAAAGTCAATTTTTCTCTAATATAACTAAATAATTTAGCAAATTACAATGCACATAAAAAAAATAAATAAAAGATATTCTAAAAATGACCGACAACAAAACATATGATTAAAATGACAATATCTTTTAAAAAATTGTCTCGGTTATAGTTTTCAAACTACTTTTTCTCTATTTTCGAATCTACTCTTTGACAAAGTATCCAATATCAGAGTGGTCTGATGAAGTTTAAAATGTGATAGACAAAGTTGAAACACACACTGAAAAAGCACAATGTTCCTTTCTAAAAGGAATGTAAAAGTTCATGGTATTAAACAAAACAAGAAAGCTCCTGAAAGACAAGGTTACAATGGATAAAAGTGTTCAATGCAAGTGAAATTTATTTTTTGTGTGCGATGACATCTTTTCAATATATTAGTTACTACAACTATACTACACCAATAGTGGAAAATTTTTTAAATTGGGAAAGCATTATCGAATTAATTGTTTCTAATGAGGCTGTAACATTTTAATAGTCCATTAAGTCTAACATTTAAGAAGAAACTTTAAATGAGGAAAAGAGAATATTTTTCTTACATGCATACTAATTTCAAAGTTTTTTAAAGAACAAATAGAGAAGTTAATGTTCAATATAACTGTACACAAACAATTACAGAATAACACAGAGGATATATAAGTATGCAGATAGCTCTAAAGTGGAGGATAGCAAATTTTGCACCACAGTTGAAAAATCAAATATCACTGGTGATGAATCAAAAATAGTGTTGAAATAAAAAGAATCTCTTATACAAATTTCATTCAGAATGCTGCAGGTTCTTTATCACTAGGAGATCAAAATCATTCTATTTGGCACCTAGACTTTTTTTCAAAATAGACCCAGTTTTAGTAGGAACCAATATATAAAACAAGAGACAAATGTAATAACATGTTTGGTATTATACCAACTTTTATGATGGATTTTAATTTAATATTTGTAAGAATATCTTCAGGAACAAGACACTTTGGGAAACCAAGAGTTACACTGTCTCTCTGATTACCATCTTTAATACAAAAATATATATTTGACTCGGAAACAGTTGATATGCTAGCAGTAATTTCTTGTAACTGCTTTTGGCAACTCGTGCAGTAGCTGATTTGAGATGGGAATGCAACTCGAAATTTTCGTTTTCTAATATTTTTTGACTTGAGGAATGTTGAACACCTTAATCCGAAATATCTTTCATCTTGATTATGATGTCTGATACACATCGTATTAGAGTTGTGTACAAAATTTTCAGAAAAACTGTTTTCCTCTTGTACTGAAAATTTTTCTTTAGATGAATTACTGTTAGCAACGCTTATAGTAAAATTGCCATTATCCCTAGTTTCACTAAAACTTACACTTTTTGATCTATATCTAAAAATTGTGCTTTCATTTGTTCCCATATCTGATTGGAATCCATCAGATAAAGATTCACATGAATAAAATGCATCATCAGAGCTCTTTGAATGGCATGACTTGTATGAACTTAAGCTTGTGCAGCTTCCATGCCCTGTATCAAGAAAATTTTTGTTCTGCAATAAAATATTATCCAATTGATATTTAACAGACTTTTTTGAAGAAACACAACTCTTATCTTCAGCTAAAATTTCCTCTCTTGTATGTAATTCTGACTGTGGTATTTTTTTCTTAGTGAAGATAAGATTTTTGTCATCACTAGGCAAACTTTTCACTAAATCTTCGGAAAGGAAGGAATAATTACGTCTCTTTCTTTTAAAGTTGCACCTTGGTTTAAAGTTTTTCTTTTTTTTACTTAGCACTGAAATTTTTTTGGAACACAAGGTTAATGAAAAAACTTGAACTAATAAACGAGGTAAATAAATGGAGAGTTTTTGAGAACTTATATCCAAGTTGTGGTGGTATAGTAAATTAGTTATTGTTAGGAAATGTCTTTTTGTTTTTTCAGAAAAACTAAATACTTCTTTTAAGTCCTTAAAATACTCAGAACATTTTAGGAACATTTCTTTTTTCTTATGTACATTTTGTGTGACTAGTGTTTTGAACAATAATGTGTTAGAAAGATCACAGTTACAAGGGTAAATATCACCAAGATAATCTTTGACTATTGAATAAAATTTCTTTGCTACAAAATCATCTACAGTCAACTTTTGTTCTAGAACAAGAATGGCATCATCAGATTTCAAGGGATATACTAATGTTGCAACAGACACACCATTTTGAAATTCAAAATATGGAATAAATAATAATACAATGCTATCTTTACTTGGCACCTTATCATTTTTAAAGAAAATAGATTCATATTTAAAAAATACTTCATATGGTGGATATGTATGTAAAGTAACAGCTATTCCGTCATCTTGTGAGACCACTGCTATTTTACCAAACACAAAAGCAGAATTTAAAAATAACAAATTTGGAAAAAAAATACCATCTTTTGAGGAATTTTCATTTTTTGAATATTCAATTTTGAAAATATTTTTAGCAAAATCCAAGTATTTTTTTCTTTCATCTGGGGGTGTTAAAACAACAGGTTTCATCAAATCAATTGACAAAGTATTTTCAGCATCTAGAGCAGGCAATTTTAAATTATCATTGCGTAATTTAAAATTTTTAGTTGCTTCTTTGTTTACACACATTTCAGAGTTTCCATCACAATGATTGTTAGAAATAGTAACTGTAACTGAATTTTGATTTGTATCACTTATTGATAAAAACAAATTGTCATTTGCAACGTTTCCATTTATGCATGGCAAAGATGATTTTTCCTGTGAGTTATTTGATGTTTCCCTTCGTTCCTTGCATAATTCAGTTAAATCTTTAGAACTAAAATTTGAAGACTTATTAAAATTATGCTCCCTCAGTGTGATTTTATTATTATATTTGTTATCTTTTTCTAGAACATGATAAACTAACATGCAGTTTTTTAAACTGCAAGTTTTCGAAGATGATTTAAAAGTATCGAAATTCAACTGAATTTTTTCTATGTACATCTTTGTATCAACAGTAATTTTAAATTTATTATTCTTCAAAAACTGTTTCTTGACTTTTATAGAAGTAGCCTGCCAAAGTGTGCCTTGTTCAATAGCTTCCTCAGAAAAGTCTGCATCAAACTCTACTGTATCACGAATATTAAGATAATCTTCCATGTTTTCAACTTCACATAAATATTTCAAGCATGTTTTGTATAAATAAATATTAAATATACCTTGATAACCATTTGAAAAGTTCACAACACATTGTATCAAACCAGTATATTTTGTTAGATGAGTAATTTCACCAGTCCAAGCTTTCAGTTTTTGACCAAATACTTCAGATACAAGCAAGCCAATAGGAACAGATTCTGATGATTGTATGCCTATTTTATCAACATTAATTATTTGATTTCCACACTTTTTTGTCTTAAATTTTTTCCTTAGGTATACTTTATTCTTATCACACTTGAAAAGTGAACAAATATGAAATACACAAAATATTGCCAAAGAATTTGGAATTGCACAAGAAGGAACACATTTTGTGTGAATTTTTATTTCATCATACGTTAATATGCTTATATTTTGCAAATAACTTTGAAAATACTGAACGATAGTTTTGTATGCATAATCTTCAAATCCTAATAGGCCATGAAATTGAACAACAATAACTGAAGAATCATTACCAATATAGAAATAAGGATATTGTTTTAGTATTATTTTCAAACTTTTTTCTTCAATAGTTATCAAGTTATTTAGATTAAGATTATGACATATATCTTTGATAGAAGAAATCCCTCTTAAAATTAGATCAACGACTTTATTGATTAAAATTTCTTTATAAATATTTCGTCTGAAATATTCATAGTTATCTGATAAATTTAATATTCCATTTTTCATTTCAAATGCAGGTGTTGTAACACAGAGCATATTACCGACTTTTTCAGCTAAATCTTTACCATCAAATTTTTCAACAAAGCTATATATATCATGATTAAAAAATTCTACATACTTTTCAACATTATTTATGCTTTTTGGACCTTGAGTTTCAATAAGATTGATCACAAAATATATATATTCAATGACAGCATTATATAAATATAATGCATTATAGGATTCTTCATTCATTGTAACTTGAATTTTAAACTATCTCTTACAGTCATAACAAGTAATAAAAACTAATTTAGGAATGGAGTGTCCTCAATTCTCTTGAACTGAATTACCTAGAAAATGGACAAAATAAATTTTTGAAATAAACATGACAACATTATGTTGTTATTAAAAATATTCACAATATATTGCAAATCAAAAGAATAATATAACTTGGAGATAAGTGTGATGAAGAACACTTTACTTAAAACCTCACAATAGATTCCCAGCATGGAATACATAGATGCAAGAATCTATTGTTGGATCTTAGCAGAGCCCACGCCCTTTTTACGAATTATTTTGGTTGACGATAATTGCACCATCTTGGTAACCCTACTTTGATATGGTAAACCTTACTATTTCTAGAATTTTCATATTTTGCCATTTTATCGGCCCTGGGCATGAATGGGCACCAGGCTGGAAGTATGGCTGCATGTATGAGAGAGTATACCTTAGAATTTTTTACTTTGTTGATTGCGAAAGAATTGCTTGAATGGTGTATGAAAGAAGGATTGATTGCTTTGAAATCTGAATGTTGTAAATGTAATGAGTAAATGGGATTATACAAATGAAAGCTGTTTTGGATGAATTTGAATGGAGATGTCAAAAAAGAAGAAGAAAAAAGGTGTGAATGCGGATGATGTTTGCAGAAGTATAAGAAAGAATTTGTGGACTCCACTCAGAAAAGAACAGCAGTAAGAAAGTACTGTTTTCTAATTTTTTTAATCTTAAATATGTTTCATTATTTTCTGTATTATTTACATATATTTTCATTATGCATCCACCTCATTCTGAAATATTTACTTGCCGCCATCTCATTCTGGCTTGGCGCTTTTTTCGGCCAAAGGCGTGGGCTCTTTTAGAATTTTACCAAATCTTATCAATTCTTGGAGTTCATATGGCAAAAGATTCATAAAATTGATAATCCAAGACAAACAGCTTTACACTTTTCTTGATGCTTTAAAAAGATTTAGATTCCTTTTTTAAAAGCTTTAAATTTAAAAGTCTTTTGCAGTACAGTTGGTCTTTATGGTACAATTTTTCCTTTAATTCCCTAAACTTCAATAGTTCTACCATAAAAAAATTGGGCACTTATATATTAACGCAACCTATTGGTAACATTATATGAAACAGAGCACATGATTACCAATTCAGCAAATACAACACCTGCGAAATTGGGGGTGCCAACTTAAGAGTTATCTTGAATGTTGATGATTGTAGAGATAATAGGCAAGTACCAAAAATTGTATTTCACATTGTTAGAAAATGTTTGGTTTAAAAACATTGCTAATTTTGTATGATTTTTGTCTATATTGATAGTCTGACTTATTTTAGAGATTGCCAATTTTATCAAGCGATATACTTACCTTTAACCTGCTTTTATAATTCAACATTAAAATATCAATATTTCAGTTTCAAAAGTCTATAAATATACTTACAATAAAAGGATAAATGTTAAACATAAAATAAATCAAATCAATATCATTAAGAAAAAATCTTTATGTTTTTTCATTTATATATATATGGATATGAAGTCGGATCTCCATTTCATGAACTATATCTCCTGGAGCCAAGAATATTAAGTATACTGAAAATGAATCTCAGTACTTGCATACTAATGCAACAATGCCAATGTTCAAGACAATTTCGCATGTGTCGTACACAGAGGCAGATTAAGGTAGTTGGAGGCCCTTGGCGGTAAAAGGTTTGAGGCCCATGGGCTTAAGAGTCGAAAAACTAAAATAGTGAAAAGAGAGAGTCACTTACTTTAAATTCTCAAAATAAAATGTACTGCTATAATAAAACTCATCAGCTAAAGAAAATCATAACTGTATATAAGAAAAATTAAAAACCTTACTTAAGAGCTTATAGTTTTGCTATACAGTTTAATTTCCCTTTGGCAAATTCATCTAAATTATTTTTACCATATCTATTTTGTCCAAAACATTTTATTCTGTATATAATATGGTCATGTTTTGTTTCAATTTTTCTTTTCTCCCATAGTACTTCTTAAATTACTTTTATCATGTATTAAAACTAAAAAAGATCATTCACCTGAGGCATTCGATATCGGTATTGTTAAAAATATTTTGAAAAGTTTTTCTACATTAGGATTTCTCTTGGATCTCAATAAATTTCTAGTGGGGGTTTCACTGTATCTTTGTTTTCTTTTCATTTCTTGTTCCAAGGTGGTGTGTTTGGTTTGTCGCTGGCCTTCTGCACTCATCAAGCGTAGGGCCATACCAGCGCTGGGGGCCCTGCGGCCACCAGGTTCGACACCCGCTTAACCGACCCACTGGTCGTACATCCTGAATTGGCAACCATGTGCTTCCTTTCAAAAATATCGCCAATATGGTTGCAATATGCAAGAAGTTGAATTTCTAATGAATCTTTCACATAACTAACTGTTTTGAGATTTAGCAACCTCATTAAATAGAGGTATCACTGTAATTTCATAAAAATCTTTCAGCACATTTTGGCTAGCTAGACACAAATTTCACCATATCCGATACTTTTGATAATGGCACAGAAAACATGCACAAATTACTGTTAGTTATTACTAATTTAACTGAATTACTACAGAAAATCATTGTGGAAAATGACGGGAAATGGTTGCAATTGGTGATATTTTGTTTTGAGCTGATAGTGAAATTTGTCCTAATAAAAAAGAACCAATTTCTTAAATAAAATTTTTTTAAGTATCAAAAACATAGGATAAGTATTTATAAACCAATATTATTGTCACCTTTTTCACTCAGCTTTTAAGCCATTCTCTGTCACAGAAGTTGTTGGCAAATAAAAACTATCTTCTAAATTCAAACTAGTCTTGGGAATCCAATGGGCATAAATATTGGTTTCTTCATATTTGCCATGAAAAAATAACAGTACCAGATTTAAAATTTATAAAACTAAAAATAAATTAATTTAATTATAAACAAAGAACGATATCCTTATATAAATCAACAGTTACAAGCCCATTTGAAAGAAATTGTATCCAATATAAAATACCACAATAACATATAATAATCTATAATTATTCACTTGTTTATTTCTGAAAGAAAATTCCCTCAAAAATAGCAAAATTTCATAAATTGTTTTATGACAATTAATATGAAAAAAATTATCTATACGCTTTAATAAAAATATTTTCTCTATATTCATTATGCACAAGTTAACTATCGACTTGAGTAGTTTTAATATTATTGTTTATTATAATTTATTCGTTTCATTTTATACATTTAATTGTTCGAAACATTGATAAGGATGGGAGATACTTTTTTTTAGTACATTCTTTAAAGATAACAAGCAATAAATATATATGGATTTTAACTATGTTAAGATCAACACACACACAAAAACAATTAAATTTTTTTTATCTTGGAAAAAGAGAACCACAGTTAAATAAATAAGAGAAGAGGGAGGTATCGTACAAATACAAATCGAATCATGTTTGGGAATTTCCCCTGAAATCTGAACTTCGAAACTGACAGAATGAAATTTGTGGTAATAATTTAAATAAAGTTCTCAATAGTTTCAAATCAATTCAAAATAATTACTTTATTAAAATTTTATGAACAGTTTCGTACTGTAAGATATATTTTAAGCTACTTAATACTAATAACAAGATAAAATTTTTTATAATCAATATTCACAACAAATCAAATGGGTTGCAAGAAAGAATTTAAGTTTTCCTTTATTTCTTTTATCAATGTTTATAAATAAATCTGAGGAAAAAAGATCGAAATCCAGAAATATTCTGAAAAATAACTTCATTATTTTAAATTTTAAAGGAGCGCAAAAAAAATGTACTCAATTTTTTTTCTTACCAGATGAATCTTTATTGATATTTTAGGAAAATCGTACGTCGAATTTTAGACAAATTCGCAGCAAAACATATGAACTCATTCTTCTTTATCTGCAACATATTGTGCACAGAAAATTAAAATTCGCAAACTGAAACTTCTCGTATCAGCATAGTAACGTGTTGCCATTTGATCAGTGTATTTAACTACTTGCTTGCTTGAACACCTTTTGAAGTACGCGCGCGAGTTTGCAAAATAATGGGTTCAAGGCATTGGTGTAACACAGAGAATTCGATTCCCCTCCCCCACAAAGTCAATTTTTGAGCCCCAAGCTGAATCTTACGCACTTAACGTCAGTCAGGCTTAGGTCCCCTACAATCCTGGCCTGTTCGTTCCTGGGTGTACGTTACGCCACTGCTCAAAACTAGCATTCCAAGCAGTGCTGATTTAAGCTCGTTTCGGGCATTGAGCTCAGAAGATCTACAGGCCCTCTTCGCACTGGCGGATCAAAATTTATTACGAGAAAACCTGGTTAAGTTCAGCTTATCCGGGATCTTCCAGCCCCCAAGGTAACCAATGGATAAACCGGCACTGATTCCAAATGAAAATCATCGTGCAGCAGGGCGTAACTGATATCTCACAAACTGGTGCTTAATGTGATTGAAACGTTAAAACTTGGAAAGGCTTCACAAGCGAAGTGGTTGAAGATTTTTCATTTCAGCGAATCCTCTTTTCTAGTCAAAAGTTTATCCCCAAAACTTATCCTTGAGAGCAGTGGTTTCAATGGCATGCACAGACTTCAATAAGAGGGAGGGGTATGCATTTAAAAAAGCCTTCAGAAGAAGTTTCGAGGCACTATTTTTACTCAAAAAATAAAAACCTCTTGGTGTATGGTAAGTATTTGAACACACAAACCTCACTCATGAGTACGCCACTGAGTCAATGATATACACAAGATATTTTCGGGTGAGATATTTATGCGAAAAACTTAAAAAATCTCTTGGTGTATGGCAGGGGTTTTGAAACCTTAAACCCCATCTTTGTGTAAACCATTACACTAAGAGGTGTTTAAATTTTGTCGACATATGAAACTCTTAAGCCTCATTCACACCAAGGTGCTCACGCAGAGCGCGCCAAGTCGAAAGGAGAGATTTTCCCATTGTTCGATTCACACATAAACGTTTTTGTACGCGTGGTGGATTTCTACCGATTGAGTGACGCTGAAAATCACACTTGAAATTCTCACTGAGTTCATTCTGACTAGTTACGTATAAGTATGGATCGCAAAAAAAATTTATATTTTGTAATTTTGCTAGCATTGGAAAGGGGGGACAAAAGACGATGGTGAGTTCGTCAAAATCGCCTAAAAAAGGCGATTAAGACCATCATCTATGCCAGGGGTGGCCAGCCCGCGGCACGCAAAGACATTGAAAAATTACAAATTTTTATGAAAATTTTACTGAATTAATTGAATTACTATAGAAAATTATCATGAAAAGAATATGTAAAAAATAGAAATTTTCAGCGTGAGATTTTAAAGGCTCTAAGCAAGATTTTTTTCTTTCTTCAGTATAGCACCAAAAATGAGATCCATGCTCCAAAACCTACAATTCCACAGCATTATAACGTTCCGAGAAAAGTGTTGAGTATCGTGAGACTAAAAACAAATAAATTCTCTCTTTCGGACGGTCGAATCTGCCCGAAAAGTCACCCTCTCTCGGAAGCGGATAATTTTTAACATCTCGGATTTCCATTCGAACTTCAGCTTCCCCTTGTAGTGCTGAAGTTTAGTGTCTATAGCTATTGACTGTCAGTGTGATTTCAGATAAAAAGGTTTTTCCGAAGGTGTTGGCTATTTACAATCTCTGTAATGTCAAGAAGTAATTCTGAAATATATTAGGAAAGCAGTTGTTGATACGGTAGAAGTAATTATATCTGCACAAAGTAACCGCTTTATAAAGCAGAGGGAGTGAGAACTTTCATCCATGTCTAATCAGAATGCTGAATTCGGAGCCTGGAAAATTTGTAACGTAACATCGGCAAATTGTTTCGAGGTATCAAATTCAGTTGATTTTAAACTCTGTTTAGCTGGACAAGCTTTTTTCCTTTTCTAAAATTGTTTTTAGATTTTAGTGTTGAGCGTAGTTGTTTAAACTTTTTTAAATTTTCAATATGTTTATGAGTAAACCTTCGACATCGAAAATAAATTATGAAAAGGATATTGCAGCACGTGATTTTAAAATTGTCTGGGAAGAACAATACTTGTTTACACATAAAAATGCTCCCAAGCCTGTTTGATATGTGGAATTTGTATAGTAGTTCCAAAAAGATTAACTTGGACCGTCATTTCAAACAACTGCATAGTGATTTCAACAGCAAATATCCTGTTGGATCATATTTGTGAATGAAATTTATCAATAGAAAAAATAAATCATAAGCCGGCCAACAATCTTTATGCCAGAAAAGAAAAGACGAAGTGGTAACCATGGTGAAGGCTTCTTATGAACTTTCTTTGTTGTTAGCCCTCAAGAAAAAACCATATTCTGACGAAGAGGAGATAATAAAAAATAGGCTTTTAATTTTTGCCCAAAATGTCGGTGATCTAAATGTAAAAAATATGATTGATAAAATAGCTTTGTACAGAAATACCATCATGCGTCGGATAGATGACGGTCCAGGATGTTGGAACGCAAATTGTCTCTGGACTTCAAAACTGCAAATATTTTTCATTTTCTTTCGATGAAAGCTGTGATATCACAGACAATGCTGCAGTGAAGCATCTTTGTGCGTTACAAGAACAATAATTTTGATACTATGGAAGAACTTCTTGATTTGCGCCAACTAGTTTTAACTACAGGTGAAGACATCTTTAAGGAACTTAAAAATGTAATTGAAGTTAACAAAGTAGAGTGGACAAAATTAGACAGTGTTTGCAGAAATGGAGCGCCTTACATGGCTGGCAGAATAAAAAGGTTTGTTACATTGCTTGAAAATTATTTGGGAAGAAAAGTTTTCAAGTATCATTGTATTATTCATCAAGAAGCTCTTTGTGCCAAGGACTTAATCTTGTCTTTCGTTTTAGACCCCGTGGTGCGCTGTATCAACAAAATACGAGCTCGTGCTCTGAATCGACAAAGACTTCGTACGTTTTCCCCCGAAGAAACAGAAGAAAATGGCGAGTTACTCCTTCATTGTAGTGTGCGTTGGCTTTCCAAAGGAAGTTCACTTGCAAGATTTTGGAGTTTGAGGAAATGTGTGTGTTTTAGAATATCTGGAAGAAAACGATGTACTGCCAAGTGAATGCTTGCTCCTCAGAAGTGAAAATTGATTGTGGGATTTAGTTTTTCTTACCGATATAATGGAACATTTAAACAATTTAAATTTAAAGTTACAGGAAAAAATTGTATTTTTCCTACCCTAGTTGGTGATATATCTTCTTTTGTGAACAAAATTTGGCTTTTTTTGTCTGAATTTTGGAGAGCAATAAATTAACTCATTTTCCTTAATGCAGGAATTATCTGCCAAAGTTAGTAATGTTCCGAACTATGATAGATTTAAAAATTTAATATCAATTTTGCAGGATTCTTTCAGTGCCAGGTATGAGGATTTTAAAGATGATAAAAAAATACTGAACTTTTCACTAATCCTTTTTTCGATTTCTCTTCAAGACATTAATTGTTACCCACCTCAGGTACAAATTGAAATTATTGACTTACAGCACCATATTAGTCTGAAAAACCAATATAAGGAAATTATTTTAACCGCAAATGATCCGAATTGCACGGAATTTTGGAAATTTGTGCCACCGAGCAATATTCCAAATTTACATGATTTAGCGGTCACATATTGTTGTAGGTTTGGATCAACATATGTTTGTGAAGAAATGTTTTCTGTTATGAACGTAATTAAATCAAAATATCGCTCAAAATTAACTGACATTCACCTAAAACACCTAATTTTGTTAGCATCCTCACGAACTAATCCAAATATAGATGATTTAGTAAAAAAAAACTACAAATTCAAAAGCCACATTAAGAAAGTACTGGTTGCTTAGTAATCATAAAAACTAAATGTTTCAATGGCTTATTTTTATTTTGCACCTTAGCTAACTGACTGATCCTGTAAAAATTGTTCAAAATAAAATATAAGTTTATACTTTTGTTTTATTTGTTATATAACCATTTTTTTAAATTTTTTTTTTTACATTTTCCCTATATAGGACTTGCATCTAAAAATATGTTTTTGGTGTAAATAACCCATAATAAGCCTATAAGTAACATTTTTTAGTTTTGGTGGAAAGTTGGAAGTGGCCCGCGTAATTTTTTTTTATCAGATTGTGGGACGCTTCCCAAAAAGATTGGCCACCCCTGATCTATGCTAAAAGATGAGGTGCGTTTGACAGACACAGAAAACTATTTTAATTTTTTTAGAATCTCGCCCAACTTTTTGATAATTTACTTTCAATAGTTGGGTCAATTATTTTTAAAAGGGATATTATAGAGATAGTATTCAACCAAAGGATTGATTGGCTTTAATTCTGAGGTTTATACACATTTCTTCAAATGTGAATTATTTAGCCCTGAATTTTTGATGCTCTTACGAATGTTTATTTATAATATTTAAATAAGAATATTCCATGTTTAAAGCAACTTCTTATTTGCTGTATTGGTGGAAACATTGAATTTTTGTCATGTAACAGAGACTAAAAAAAAAAGGAATATTCATTATTTTGTGAAAGCAATCAAATTAAAAACACAAATTAAGTTCCTTTTTCTTAACATGTATAATTACACTGCTAATTTTGCATGTTTCTATTGGATATGGATACATAATTAACTCTTTCATGCGCTGATTTTTTGATAAAAATAATGCACTAGTAGGAAATAATCACAAATATTTTAGATTAACTTCACAGAGCTATAATTATTGGACAAAAGCTGGTACATATTAATAAGATTAAACAATTTTTCAAATAAAGGGTGTCTAAGGCTTTAAGAAATAGGTGGTACATATTTTGTACTACCACACGCTTCAAACAGCATGATAGTCCTGGAAACAGAATTTTTTCTTCCCAATGGCACAATGGAAATTTGCAGACACAACACATCTATCTTTTTTTTTTTTTATAATTGTAAAATAAATAAATACACACTTCTTCATCTTATACTGTTATTCATCATATATATTAAAATATTTTCAGTTTTTCCTAATCTAGTGTTGTAAGTTTAATTTTACTTTAGTCCTAATTTACCTAATGTTAGTTTTAATTTTAAATACTCTATTCTATACATTATTTTATTTTACCTAGTTTTTATTTAGTCAACATATGGTATAATAAGTGTATTAGTTGAATTGATTTTTTCTGAACACGAACTATAGCTTATTCAGGACATTTGTATAATTTTGTATGTATTATTATTTAATAAATATTATTATTGTTTAAAAAATGTAATCTACACCAAATCTATCTGGCGCAATAAACATGTCCATTATTGCGAAAAAATAAGCGGAATGCATTTTGTATTTGTAAAAAAGATGGCCTTCAATAGTGTTGTGGTACGTTTCTTGAACTTTTATATTTTCATACTAGCAATGCACATGCGAGGTACTAATTATTGTTATTTTGACTTATTTAGTTACGTAATATATATACCTACCTGATTTGTATCAAATATCACAAGAATCACATCTTCATTTACACTTAAAAATGCACAACACAGTCACTTTCAAAAAGTACCACTCAACAGACTCACAGCTGGTCAAAGAATAAATTACTACACAAACCTATTACATAAAATTAGCTTCTGACATATGTTGGAAACTTGAGTAACTGCTAGGAATTGACCACTGTGGTGGTTCAGAGAGCGTCCCCCCTAGCATCAATTTCTGAGGCACTCAAACAAGTGGTACATTTTATGTATCACCACACAATAAACGAATAAGAACTAGTGGTACATCGTATGTACTACCAATCATGAATGACTTAATAAGTTCAACACAACGTGGCCAATGTTTACCATTCTTTTTTGTTGGTCACACATCTGAATATAAAAAAATGTGAAAGATGTATGTTACAAATATATATTTATAAATATTCAGGGATGTCTTAAGACTTTTTGAAGACCTGGGTCCAGAGAAGATTTTTTGAGGTCCTGGGCGCTTATGAAAAAGCAGGCCCTACCTTTGATCTTAAAAATTGACAGTATATAGCCAGGGGCGTCTTAAGACTTCTTGAGGCCCTGGACCCCTACACAAATGTAGGGTCCACCAATGATCCTTAAAAGTAGACAATATACAGCATTACGTTGCCAAAAACTCGCATAAACAATAACCCGAAACGAATAAATGTGAATAACTTACAATCGCACAAAGGTGGAGCGACTGCCACCTTCATACTGAATGAGTAATCATGGTATTTGGTGACAGGTCTAGGTCTTGTGATGTTGTGACAGGGTAGCGACAACCTTCTCGTGTTTATTTGAAAAAATTGCTTGTTAGTACAAATTTTTAAAATTCAATAGAATTCCTTTCATTCGCTTTTCAGTGTAGTTTGGTGCTGTATGCAATAATTTCGATTTTGACTTCAAGTGTGTGACAGTTAACATCTTGCAGAGAAATTTGAAAAGGACTTCTGAAAACATCTGTACTTTTGTTTAATTAATCATCTTGAAAATCATCAAACCTAGCACTGAAAAAATCGTGCAAAAACGGATATTAAATTTTTAAATCTATCAAAGTTTCGGAGCACTATTAAATTTGGAAGATAGTTCCTGCATTAATATAAAATATGTTATTTTCCCCCTCCAAAACCAAAAAAAAAAAAAAAAAAAAAAAGCTTGTCCCTGAAAGAAGGTATTTGACCAACTAGGAGGGAAAATACAATCTTTTCTCTGTTTAAATTTAAATTGTTTTATTGCCCATTAATATCGGTAAGAAAAGCTAAATCACATAACCTGTCTTCATTTTAAAATAGCAAGTACTCACTGAGCAGTTCTTCCAGATATTTTAAAATACACTCCTTCAGATTCCAAAATCTCGAGAGTGAAAAAAGCTTAGGAAAGTAACTCGCACAACAAAGCAGGTGCATTCTCTACTCGATAAACTTCTATTGAATCTCAAGTTTATTTAAAATAAATTTCGAAATTTTTTTTTGTCTGAGACAATTGCATTTCAATAAAATTGTAAAAAAAAAATTGTTATTCATTATTATCTTTTCGAACTTTGAAAATTTTTTATTAACTCTTCGCGTACCACTTTAAAAATATCCCCTAAAAAAGATATATGGCTCAAAGGTTACGTAATTACACATTCCAAGGAGAAATATTCGTACCAACAAATTAAAAAGAGATGTAAAAATCTCGGTTATTACATTTCAATCAAAGATATTTATAATATATTAAATTTGAAAGGGAAAAGCGTCTAGATGTAAGTAAAAATGAAAACATCACCACGAAACTACATCCTATGACTGTTCAAACTCAGGCAACTATCAAGAAAGTGAAGTCTCTGATCCTAAAAGAAAATCCGCCGACTGAAAAGTTCATTGCATCGAAAGTAGGAATGTCTTCCAGCACTGTAATTAAAATCATTCATAAAGATTAAAAGTTAAAAAAGATATTTTAATCTAAAGTTCGTCTCCTTTTTCAAAACATATTGCTGAAAGAAAAAGAAGTAGAAAATTATATAGAAAACACTTAATTGCTCAAAAACAGAAATTTGTGGTAACACTCGATAAGGTTAGGTATATTTAAGTGAATGTAGTAAAAGAAGGCCTATTTTCTATTGCTTAACTGACGGGAATGACCGCGCAAAATGGCTCGTCAGTGTACAGTAAAGTTCCCAAAGGGATTCATGATAGTTGCAGGGTTTTGTTACAAGGGTAAATTAACAATCAAAAAAGTCTCAAATAAAGCTAAAATCCATTCATTCTACTATCAGCAGAATATTTTAGAATCAATTTTTGAAGAAGAAATTCCAATTTTATATGGTAAAGACATTGATAAATTTGAACTTCATATGGACAAAGCCTCTTGTCACACGTCTAAGTCAACTGCCGCTTATTTAGCAAAGAAAGAAACAGAAACAGGAATAACATGTATCGCATTTGATAAAATACGAGTAAAATCACCCTACTCTTCTGCAATGGACCTTTTGTGCTTCCGGTTTATTAAAACGAGCTTTAGGAAAACGGCATCTAAGAACACTGAACGGACTTTGGAAAACTGTTCAAGAAAAATGGAGTAAAATTTGCGTGATAGTATTAAGAAAAAGTTTACTTTCATGAAAAATTCGAGCTAGAACTATTGTCAAGAATCATAGCTATCAGATAGAAGCAAATTTCCACAAAAAATACGCTATTTATAAATAAAAATAAATTATTAAAATCGTTTCCATAAAGTACTAGCGACCTTCTGTATGTATAAATAAAATATTCAGTTTTAATGACTGAAATGAGCTTTAGGTACTTGTAGTTATATAAACTTAATAGGGATCATGAATCCATTTTGCATACACATTTATAATTTTCATTCAAATTTTTATTTTGACTCGTGGAACCCCTGGGTGTACCTTGTGAAACCCCTGGATATGCCTTGTGGAATCCCAGGGTTCCGTGGAACACAGTTTGAAGACCACTGGTTTACAGTAATGCAATTTTAATGAAGAAATATAAAGATTGGGTTATTTCACAAATCTTTCGATTTTAAAAACTAATTTAAAACTTCGTCAATTACAACTGGGCAAATATATATATATACATATATATCAAATAAAAGCGCAGGAAAACTAAATTAAAAAATATATCTATCTTTAATAAATATTGAAGTAATTGTGCTGGACTAGAACCCGCGACGCTAGGATCTGAAGCCCAGTAACATGACCACTAGACAGAAGTGATCACCCTTTCCAGGAGGCTGTTACTGGCTTATTTAGATACCGTCACAGTAATCACAAATACTATTTTCAAAGCTACAAAATTCATGCCCTTTTAATAATCCGTCGAAAAATCTTGGGGCACATCTAATAGTTTCTCTTGGCCCATAAGGTTAAGAAACAATGGTATAGATTAGGAGTGGCAGACTTTTCCAGGGTACAGGCTACTTTTAATTTTTTTAAGGTGTTGCGGTCTACTCAGTAACGTAGGTGTGGTGAAGTAAGAAAAAGGTCTACAATATTTATTATAACTAAATGAGATAATTACGGAATACGTACTACCTAACTAAATTAAAAAAACTCCCACTTTTAAAACCGCATTTAAAGCAAAAAGCAAGATACAAACATAATAATAATAGCCATAAATATAATAATACAAAAGATGAATTTATATTATCAGACAATTCAAAATATATTAAAAAATAAAACATTTTCATCTGAAGTTAGTTCTTGTAATTATAGCCAGGAAAAGGCTAAGTCTGCATACTTTTAGCCAATCTTGAGTATTTCGATATATAGTTAGTTACTAACTGCTAATCTTCAGGTGGTCACCCCAAAATGTTTTGTCGGTCCACCAGTCAATCGCGATCGACTTAATGCCCATCCCCGCGGTCCAGATACATACTCTAAAATTATGTTTATAAAAACTATTAAGTTTTATTATTATAAAAACTATGAGATGGCATTTTTTACAAGACAAACATAAAAAAAAAAAAAAAAAAAAATCTAATAACAAAATCTATACAATGCCAAATATTTTCATGCGAGTATAAATCTGAAATACTCTTTATTTAAAGCCCATTTCATCATTATTGAGTGTATTAAAATATATAAATTAACCCTAGAACAAATATGCTTTAGCGTCTAGGAAGTTTTTTGAAATAGTTGTTTTTAATGCTGTGTTTTTGTTATCCTGCGTTGTAAAAAGGAATTCTTATTATGAATTTTTTTTAAAAAAAAAGTGTTTTCAATTTTTCTTTTGAAACTGGTATTATAGATTTTTACCCAGATATAAGAAAGTATTTAAAATTTTTTTGTTATTTTGTTTGTATTTTATAACACAATTGCCATAACACATACGACCTTTTATCAATTTTTTCAAGGGTCAAAAATAAATATAGTGTAAAAACATAATTAACTTACAATAAACTCTTAAGGAAGTATAAATTTTCTTCCAAGCATTTTCTTTCATGCTTTTATTATTAATTAATGGGTTTTCTTCTTTTCATATGTAACTATGTTGGGGTCAAAACTTAAAAACTTTTTCCCCGCATTTTATAGCACTCGATTGAGATGAAATTTTATATGCACTATTATTTTGGATACCAATGCGACAGTTTAATTATAATTAATAACAATTAATGGATTAAAACTAATTATTCAAAGAATTATAGTGCAGCCATGTTGGTATCATTTTTGGCGACTCTCATCAGTTGGCTTTGGAATTCAGATAGTAAAGCTAGATGAGTGATTCTTACGAGAAAAGTTTAAGGTTGCAACAATAATTGATAATTGTCCGGTTTACCCCACGTTATACAGAAAGCTATAAAGCTTATCTTTTTGCCTCCAGATGCAACGAGGGTCTTGCAGCCTTGTAATTAAGCTATCCGATTACTTGCGACAACTTTAAAAAAAAAATGGAGACATGGGAATTTTGTTGTTTGTTATGGTGGTGGTGGTTTTTAGGTTTGTTTAGTACATTTTAAGAAAAATATGCTAAAGTTAAGAAGAGAAAAAGAAATTAGTATTACTAAAATGGCAAAAATTTACAAAAAATAACATAAACAGGGCCCAATCTGTACCAAAAGTTTGTGAACAAATTTTCAATTTTTCAATTATGATGTTATTCATTTTTGAAATGACCTTCAGGATAAGAAATATTTTAATTTTTATAAAAACTAAAGCCCTTTATCTTCGTTATTATATGGAATTGTTTAAAAAATTTGCAATAAAAGTGATTGATAAATCTGAAGTTCAAAACACTTCTAGTATTATACAGAATATACACAAAAAATTTCAGTAAATTATTTTCAAAACTTTTTTAGCAAACGCTGTTCCCGTTTGAGCATTTTCAAGAAAGCACAGTTCGAGTAAAACGCGTTTGATTGTATGGCATCTGTGTGTGTTTGTGCTTTTACTAAAACACTTGTAGTTTTTGTTCTAGTGAACGGAAAATAATAAACTTGGTATTTTTATAAAGCCACTGAGATGGCCTTTAAAATAAAATCATAAGAAAATTTGTCAATTTTTGGCAAAGTGCACAATTTTAGGATAGTCAGTTACTTTAAACGATTTTCACTGTAATTTAGTAATTCTAGTAATATAATTTTTGTAATATGTATTATGCTGAATTTTTATTAGAAGTCTACAGAACGTTATACTGTATTTTAAAATTTTTAATATTCAAAGTGAATGTGATTTATGTAGTTCATCTCAATTATATAGCCTTTATAGTGAACATTATTTTTGATTCTCATTTAATTATTAAAGATCCTAGCTCGTATTCCTCGAAATGATTAAATACTTAACTGAAAAAAAAATTGTTCAGTTTTATTTTTATTCAGAGCTGATTTATTATGCAACATAGATTCTTTAATCAATCTTTTGAAGGTATAGAAAGTAATCTTGGGGAAAAAAATGGAGATTTAAGATAAAATACTAGTAAATATCAGAACAATAAATGGAATTTATATTGCAAAATTTACACATTAATAAACACAAAAGGCCGGCCGTGTGGCATAGTATGTTAGGCGCTAGTCTTATACGCCCAAGTTTGCAGGTTCGACTCCGGCCCAACTCGGGGGATATTCATGATACAAAAAAATAGACAGTGTCCATTTCGTATGATTACGCGCCATGTTAAAAACTCCTAGAGGGCCTGCTTGACTTGGGTACTCTTGGCAAAATTAAATCTCTAGTACAATTTCGCATCGTCATAGCTCTGGTGCCTCCGTTATCCAACGGATGTCTAAGTTCAGGTAGCCGTGCGAAAAAGGATACGCACCCAACCAGAATCTTTCTTCATGGACGAAATGAAAAAATGGATAGAACGATTGAACAAATATGTAGCTGTTAGTGGTGACTATGTTCAGAAATGAGTTTGTAATAAGTAAGAGTAATAAATTTCCTTCATTCTGATACCTTTGTTATTATTTTACCTTGTGGAAAACTTATATAATACTATTGGGGACCTTACTTATTAATCACCCCTCGTATATTGCCTGATTTTACTATCAAAGAGTCTTCTTGGATCTAATACTGTCTCTGTTATGCTATGCATTCGAATCCTGATACATTAAAAATCTGTAGTGCAAAGGGATTGACAAATGTTAAGTCTTTTGAGGCTCAAAATTCTCAATTTGAGACTTTGTGAAAGCTTGGAGAGTGGGGTTACATTTCATGTGTATAGTCTTTGTCACGTCAACGTGGTTCAAAATTAGGAGGTTTGTCACCAATAGCTCTCGTACTTCCTTTAAACGTGACTTCAATAACCAATTAATTAGTCATTTAATTAATAGTCTCTCTGTAATGTTACATTTGGTCTTCTTTTGTGAATTGTTAATAAATTGTAATTTTTTGTACTAATAATTACTGGAATGTGGTGTGCATAAAATACTACAAAGTGGTTCTCAATTTTCATTTTCGGCTCCTTAAAGGTGAACGAATATTTGTGTGTGTGTTGTGTGAACTAATATTTAAATGTACTAAAATAAAGTATTGAATAAAAAAATCAAGAAGCACTTTTATTTTTAGGAAATATTGTATTCGCATAATTGTATCAACAGTATGCTGCACTAATTTGTTCCGATTCTCTTTCTTTAAAATGTATTTAGAGACAATTGAACTACACATTTTCTCTCCTTTACTAAATAGTTTTATAATATGCTATGTCTTTATCAATTGTCTTGTATAAATGAGATATATGCTCCCAACTGTGGAATTATATTCTTATATAGTATCAAAAATTTGTCGAAATGAGCTAAATATTCTGATTTCTCATTGTCTGAATCTTAGCGATATGTTTGCTACTATTATCTTTTTTATTTCACGTATTTGTATCATCTTTTATGAGTCTTCGTATCATAAAATCCCTTCGTATATGAGAGAGCTTAACTAATAAATAGAATCATTGTAGACAACTAAGAACAATTCATTCATCATTCTGTTCCTTTTAGATCAAATTGCTTCATGGACTTCTTAAAAATATCCTTTCAATAATTCATTATTGTATTGGCACATTTCTTCCCTAGTAATCTGTCAGGGTTGAACCCTTCTTTCACCCCTCACATTAAATTCAATGAATTCTATATATATATATATATATATATATATATATAGTGTGTGAATCCAAAATCTTGCCCGGACTATAAAAACTCATTCAAAATAACCATTTAATGTAATAATGTAACTTTTATATCATTGGATAGATCAGTTTTAGCTATTTTATTGAGCAGTATATGGCGCGAATGCTCATTCAAGAGTAACTCGGAGGGGGAAGACATTTGTAAGAAAGACATCTTTATTTTTTGCCGAAATGGCATCGATTCAAGAGAAAGCCCAATGTGTGTTTTGGTTTTACGACACGAAATTACCCATTAATGTTCAAAGTTAATTTCGACATTGTTAGGGAAGAAAAGCTTATGCAAAATCAATAAAACGATGGTAAGAAGTGTTTAAAGAAATGGCAACGTTAAGGTAGGGTCGCTTTTCCGCTTAGGTACTCTAGGCACGTGCCAAGGTTGCAGAATATTTGGGGGCGCAAAAAATTAGAGGGCGGAAAAACAAAATAAAAAAAATTAAAATTTAAGCTAACGTACCACCGCCAGCGAATCATGAGAGACTGAAATGAGATATACTATGGAAAAATAAAAGCTTAACAGTTTGATGTTGCTTGCACTCAAAGTGATATACAATTGAAATTGATTAAAATGATGTCGTTAATGATTTTGCAATGATCAAAGTTCAAAGAAAACCTTAGTTGTGCAAGTTCAATGACAGTGGCTGATCAAAGAATAAGGATGTCTAAAAATAAAGGATGAAAAAGATGATAATTAATAAGTTGAAAACAGTTCCCACAATAATGAGAACACTCTATACCGTAATTGCAAACAACTGCTCCGACTGATGCTAAGTGATTTTCAATAATTTTATACGTCAGATTAAGTGCTAGAATTTAAGATTGCTCCCAGAGTTAAGCTATAAAGTTGTATATTCATTCAAAAAGTGTTAAAGATAGAATAAAAGTAGATATTTTTAAGATCATGTCTACTTTGTAACGACAACACATTATCACAACATATACGTCTATGTACATGTCAAGTTTGACATATGGAGAGTCAGTGCCATCTGAGACATGGTGGGGCCACAATAGCACAGGTGGTTTGCTGTATGAATTGGAGACAGAACACATGGCTTTGTGGTCATTATCTTTTATTTGACTTTTGGACTTTCGATACCAGTGTGACTGTAGACACAATGGACGAGACGCAGTCCCATTGAGTGTCCATTGACAGGGCTTGTCTGTCTTAGGAGATTGGTGCCTCGGAGGACGATAGAAGGTGACTTCAAAGAGAAACTGGAGACGAAGGGGATCATAGACCAGATATTGGACAAGCCTTTGTCACGGGAACGTTCGAGAGGGACCAGGGCCATTGTTTGGTCCGCACCAGTGGGGTGCTACTGAGACTGAGGTGCAGGGTGCAAACTTTTGGGGTCTGCCAATCAGAGATGACGAGGGGTGTGTAGTTGACCCGCCCCTAGAGTTTAAAAGGGTAGATCCGAGGAGATAGAAGGAAGATGTTTTTTCGCCCATTTTACTGGGTATAAGCGCACGCACGCTGTCGCCAGCGTACATCTAATTTCAGTCAGAGAAGGAGAGGGGAAGAGGAACGACTCACGATACTTGTTTCTGCGAGTGAGAGGAGAGAAAAGAAGAATGCTCGTGGTTCCTGACCCTTGATTCTGTGGGACTAAAAAGAAAGCGTGAGAAGAGAGCCCACAGTAGAAATCTACGGTTTTTCGAATCCTGGATATCGGATGCCCGGAGAATGAAAGTGGAGAAGATAAGCAGCACACCAGCTTGGCAGTTAGGACTAACTCTTGAACGTGACTTAAGTTATTTTTTTCTTCCCAGCGAACTACCGAATTATTTAATTTGATTACATTGTTTTCTCGATAACAATTACTTTTCCATAAATAAAATGATGTCTTTAACAAATTAGCTGTGTGTCTGTTAGCGCTACCACGATGCTATAACTTCTTCCCCAAGAGGTCTACCCCTGCAAAAATCTCAAATTTCAAAATTCATTTTCTAAATTGTTTTGTAGAATATCATTGAATTTTTGATAACAGAGAATGAAACAAAATATATTTTTGTAAATGAAGTTTGTTTTAACCAGTGGCATACACGGACTACTTCTGTGGGGGTGGAGGTTAATTTTAAAAACACATAGACTTCATGATAAGCATTAAAAATCTCTTTTTGTATGAAAGAGGGAGGGGGGGGGCTGAATTCTCAAATCCCCATCCTTGTATACATCAACTAAACTAAAATTAACAACTAAATTACAATTTAATTGTTTTAACAACTAAAATTACCTCTTTCAAACCTTCTTTCAATTTTGTTTCGATACTTTTGTAACAGAAGCTGTTATAGTTCAGTCGTAGAAACTGAACTTAGCAGTAGGAGATGAATCCAAATATTTAAAAGAAAAAAAAGATACATAATGATAATAAAAAAGAGTGAGATTATAAACATTGAAGCGCATTAGTTTTTATTAAGAATTAAATAATATAAGAAGAAAATCCACTGGGGTGGTCATACAGGATTTAAATTTTAAAAATAAAAATATATTTAACATAACTGTACGTTTCCAAAAGTTTTGCTGAAATAAAAATCATCTCTTGTCATTATTTAGATATACAGAACAGATATTAAAACAAATTTGCTTAACTTAGCGATTTTACTGAGCTATTCTGACATCAATCTTTCAAGTTGAACGCTTTTCTTTCTTCCAAAATCACATTTGCTTTCATTATTAAAATAAAATTATCTCTTTTTATTTTTTATGAAAATAATTAACTTCTCTGTCTTTTCCTTATTTTGAAATTCTGGGGGTCATTTGAAGTATGAGTATGCTGTACTATACTGTTCGAATTAATTGGGACAAACATGTTTTTCATGTCTAGGATGTTATGTGATGTCCATTGATGTCCAGAACCTCCCCAAACCGGTTATATCTACGTATAAGTATTTTGACGGATCAACCTTAACTATATATATATATATACAATTTACTCGCTTAACTGACTTTAGTGTACCAGTAGTTCAGTTATGAGCCTTTCATTGGGAAGATGAATGATTATAATTATGCATTCCATGTAACACGTGTTGCTTTTGCATGTGCAAAGATGGATATTATCCGAGGAAGTGTTCTAAAATAATTTCTCTAAATGAACACACTTCTATGACTGAGAAATATAGCTACGTCAGCTGGTGTGAAAAAATCAAGGGCTTAAAGGATTTTAAGAGATTCCGGATCATCGACTCCAAGAATAAAAGGATAATGGGACGAAGACAGGAAAATTACCCCAAGAACTGATAAAATTTTAATAAAAAATAGCAAAATAAATCCAACAAAGACTAGCACAAACCTTCGAAGGGATTTATTGGTTTATGGTGTTGAAGGGAATACCTCAACTGTATGGAAAGGTCTTCTGGAAGTAGGCCGTAGGGCAACAACACCAAGGAAAAACAATTTCTAACTCAAAAAAATGTTGAAAAAATGTTTAGCATGGGCCAATAAACACCGATCATGGACTGTTAACGACTGATAGAAAGGGATTTTCAGTGATGAAATACTTTTACTTTTGCTGGGATACAAACCAAGTTTAGCTAGACGAAGTGAATGTGTCCCTCTGCTACCAGATCACATCCAACAGACTGTAAAATACCCTTCTAAACAGATGCTTTTTGGGTTTTTTTTTACAACAAATGGCACTGGGAGCTTAGTTCCTCTTAAGGCATAATGAATTCTGCCAAATACATCGAAATATTACGAAGTAGGATATTTCTATTCATGGAAAAATTAGATGGAACATTTCAACATGATTTGGCTTCTTGCCGCAATTCGAAAATGGTCTAGAATTTTGTGTGGGAAAGTAAAATAAAAGAGTGATTGATTGGCCTAGTAATTCAGCAGACCTAAATCCTGTTGAGAACTGATAGCATATTCTCAAAAATCATTTAGCTAAGATGAATTTTTCGACAACAGAACAAATGATAATAAGTTCTATACAAGAGTGGTTCCACGATGATTTCAAGAACATGCGTATTACACTAATGAAGTCAATGCCAAGACGTGTTGAGGATGTCATTTTTGCTAAAAGAGGACATACTTCGAACTAATATAGAAAATTTTCAGTCTGCTTAAGGTACATAAGGATCAAAAGCTAAGGTTTTAGAAAAAAACATTTTTTTTTCCTCATTAGTCCCAATTAATTCTCGAACAGTATAGTTGCTTCCAACACACTTTGATTTCATTCGTATTCATAACGTTCAAAAGGATTGTCGTAAATTGTCGCTAATCTGAAATCGTTCGCAAATTCAGGCTGATTCAGTACCTTTAAGAGTACCTCAGGTTTGTTCGTTATCATTCCATCCACACCGAGTCTTAGGGCCTGCCCCATTGTTGTTTGTAAATCGTTGGTCCATTGATAAACTTTGGAAATGAAACTTTTGCTGGAATCTCGGTTGTCTATCACCTTCTTTAGACGCACAAACGATTTAAAAGGTTCAAAACAATTTGTCGCACCATCTCCAATCCAAATATTGTCCTTTATGTCTAATTTGGAGAATATTCTAGCGATATCTGAAATGTTTCCAGTTCCACCATCAAAACCGACATCTTTGAGACGGGCTGTTTGTCCCCGTTGTGTGAATTCATCCACGACTCCCAGGACAACGTCTTTCTCTTCAAGCTTTTCGAAGTAGATTATAACTCGAATCTGCAAAGAGGTAAAAGTCGTATGTGTTTTTAATAAAGTTTGTTTTAATAACAATTGAATAAATTGGCGTGATTGTAAATTGTAGTATCAATGGAATATAGATTTGGTTAAAACAATTTAAGAAATAATATTAAAAAATTTTTTTTAAGTTAATTCCTACTCTGAATGGATGAGTAAAAAGTAATTATATATATATATATATATATACATATATTAGGTTTTCCGGAAAGTTCTGTCCGTTTTTAGAATAAAACAAAATAATAAATTTTTCATACCTTGAATACACTTTTTTGAATAATATAATTGCCATCAATATTTATGACTTCTTGTCAGCGTGATGGCAATTTGTATATCCCATTTTTAAAAAATGTCTTATCTCTAGAGGCCAAAAATTGAACCAGTGCTTGTCTGATATCTTCTTCGTTCTTGAATTTTTTGCCCTTCAAAATTTTTTGTAAGAGCAGAAACAAGTGATAATCGGAAGGTGCTAGATCCGGGGAGTATGGTGGAAGGGACAGAATTTTCTAGTCTATCTCTGCAACTTTCTGACGAGTATCCAAAGCAGCATGTGTCCTGGCATTGTCATGAAGCAGTATGATGCCCTTAATATTGAAAATCGCCGGTCTCTTTTCTTGGAGTGCTGTTTTTAATTTATCCAATTGCTGACAGTACCTCTCCGAATTTACCTTTTCTTTGTTTTCAACAGCTCAAAATGTATTGGTGCTCAAATGTACCACCTAATACACAGCATTCTCTTGTTCAGGCTCAATTTCGGGTAGAAGTGGAGGGGGCAGGCTTTCCGGGTTCACAATGTGCCCTTTTCATTATGATGTTTTCATAGGTAATCCATCTTTCATTCCCAGTTATGATCCTGTCCAAGAAGGGTTCGATTTTGCTGCGGGCAAACAGAGATGTGCATATGATGATTTGATCTTTCAAATTCTTCTCACTTAACTTATGTGGCACCCATCTCGAATACTTCCACGCGAACCCTAGTTTCTGAATATGACCCGAAAAGGTTTGTTGAGCTGTATCAAGCCTATCCACAATCTCCGATGTTGTCAAAAAAGGATTTTGCTCAAACACGATCTTGACAGTATTGTCGTCGATCAAAGATGGTCGCCCAGAGCGTGGCTTACCAGAAAGGCCGAAATCCCCTACTTCAAACTTTTTGAATCATCTTCAGCATGTTTTATTAGAAACTGTACCTTCACCAAACACTTTAAATAAATTTCTACACGCTTCTGTAGCATTTCTTCCTTGTTGGAATTCGTACAAAATAAAGTGGCGTAAATGAATTTTATCAACAACCGTGGGTAAACGATCACATCTCACTTAATACTAACAGGAATCATCTATGTTTTAGTTCATTTGCTAGGTCAGTATGTATAGATTCAAAGATAAAAAGAGAGGGCTAAATATGCGTTAAATGAATATGCGCATACTTGTTGAAACTGATTGTAACCGGAACGGCCAGAACATTTCGGTTGACCTAATATATACATAACCTTCACCAAACACTTTCAATATATTTCTACACGCTTCTCTCTGTAGCATTTCTTCCTTGTTGGAATTCGTACAAAATACAGTGGCGTAAATGAACTTCATCAACAGCCATGGGTAAGCGATCACATCTCACTTAATATTAACATGAATCATTTATGTTTTAGTTCATTTGCTAGGTCAGTATGTATACATTCAAAGATAAAAAGAGAGGGCTAAATATGCGTCAAATGAATATGCGCATACTTGTTGAAACTGATTGTAACCGGAACGGACAGAACTTTTCAGTTGATCTAATATATATATAACCTTCACCAAACACTTTCAATAAATTTCTACACGCTTCTCTCTGTAGCATTTCTTCCTTGTTGGAATTCGTACAAAATACAGTGGCGTAAATGAACTTCATCAACAGCCATGGGTAAGCGATCACATCTCACTTAATATTAACATGAATCATTTATGTTTTAGTTCATTTGCTAGGTCAATATGTATACATTCAAAGATAAAAAGAGAGGGTTAAATATACGTCAAATGAATATGCGCATACTTATTGAAACTGATTGTAACCGGAACGGACAGAACTTTTCAGTTGATCTAATATATACATAGGGAGAGAGCGAACTAATAGTAGGAATTGAAAAAAGAGCATGATTTGTCTGCATTGTTGTAACAATACACACCCGGTTTGGTTAGTTTGGCTGAAAAACCGGTTTTCGACGCCAACGTTTGTCACTGCTTTAACAGTTATATTGTTACAACAATGGAGATAAATCTAAGTTGGCGTCAAAAATCGGTAATTAATTCATTTTAATTAATTAACCGGTAATTAATGAATTATATTTTAAAAAAAACTTCTTTACATCAAGTTTAAAAAAATTTATTTGAACTTGATTGGATGAATAGAAAGAATTTTATTAACTATCGAAAATTTGAACAAGATAAATATATAAATATATATATATAAATATAGAGAGAGAGTGCGAACTAATAGTAGGAATTGAAAAACTTATTCATATATACATATACTTGATATCTTAAATTTGAATGTTTATATATTTATTTGTAACTTATACAAATCTACATCATTCCAAAATTTTGCAGCGAGCTTCGTTGATGCTTTAAAAAAGCCGTAAGCATATTTCTTCCCCCAAAAATTTCATACTTATTTTGAGTGAATTTTTTCTAAGCCCCTCCCCCTCTTGCTTATAGAAGAGTTTTGGTACATATGCAAAGTCGTGAAAAAATCGTTCCCGTGCATGTTTAGAAAACGATTATTTTATTTGGCGACATATTTTGATAAGGCAACGTTTTAGAACAGAATTTGTGAAAATCGACTCCCAAGGTGGGGTTGCGAGGCTATTGCAAACAAAAATTCCGTTTTAACTATTGAGGGTTGGATATATGTGCGATGTCACAACCTCCCCTATTAGCAGGGTGTAGTCCACACTGATACACCGCCAGGAATGTCTGACTGAAGGACACACGGGAAATGGGCAGACGGACGTTAGGACGCTAAATCTGAACGTGGGAAGACGTTCTCCTTTGGTGTTTACTATAGTTTAAATATTTCATCCTTCATTTTGTTCAATAAAGCGTTTATCATTATTAGGTTATAGTCATTTCTCATATATTAAATTAACAAACTTATAGATTGGCAAGCACGTTTCTTTTGTTGAGTAGATATCCGCCAAGAAAGAGTTTTTCGGCAATCAACTCCCAAAAGATAGATTAAAAAAATGTTTTTCAGCTATTGGATCAATAGACTCGAAATCTGGCAAGGATTTTATTTTTTGAGGAATCCACTAAGGACTGGATTTGAGGAAACAGGCTCCTAAGAGGGTTGCTATTCGTTATAAATAAAAATTCCCGTTTTGAACCATTGCACCTACAGTCTTAAAATTTGGCAAGAATATTTCTTTTGTTGAGTAGAAATTCGTTAATAATGAGTTTTGCAGAGGGGGGAGGCAACGAAGCGTAAAAGATAAATATATTCCGTTTTAGAAATTTAAGTCATATTCTTTTTAAATCAAGAATCGTAAGCTTTAGAAATGTTTTGAATACAATGGATAGCTTAATGATATGACTTAGATGTAAGTAATTTAAAACATACATAATCATACATAAACAAGAAATACCCAGCGAAGAGGCTGGGTATATAACGATTAGTCATATAAATTTGTAACTCGCCTATTTTCTTTATCACAAGTATATGAACTGCAAACAAATTCTTTTTAACAGCATTTTTTAAATATAAAGGATTTTGTGCAGTAAAAGTAAATTTTTTGAGGATTCATTTTTTTTTACATTGATATGGAAGATAATTACACCACATATATTATTTTCACCATGTATTATTCCTTGAACTCATAACGTGTGCATTATGCTTAGAGTACGTTCGATTAGCATCTATACACAAGGATAAATTTGAGTGCTGAATTTTTTATCTCTAAATGTATTCTTTCATTATAAGATAATTTTAATTTTTAAAAACGTTTTCAGTAAAATTTAAAAATTACAAAATCCATATGCCATGTTTTTCAGAAAAATGTTGCATATAGTCGGATAAATCCGAATAAATAAGCAGACATTTAAATACTGGTATCAAAAAACAAGAAAGCTTTGTTTGTTTTTTGTTCAATTATTTCAAATGATTCCTCTGGTCATTTTATGAAACGCTTCTAATATTATTTCCATAAAAACATATAGTTCTATTTTCCTTAAAATTCTATAGCGATTAGAAATGGCGCATTTTTTTCCAGAGTTAAAATTTTGATAACTTGCCAATCTCAAGAACTATAATGAATCTATGAACGTTAAAAAATAGTAAAAGAATAAGAGAAAACTCGTGCTTACTAAAATAGCTTTGAAGATCATTGTTAATAAAGTAATAAAAACACAATCCATATACGCATGTAATAACATTCGTAATCGATACATTCACTATGTAAAGGATGGATTATCCCATCCATTAGTGTACAAGAGTTAGAAGGAAGATTAGCCATATAGTTAAAACAAACACATTTTATTTACAAGTCTCAACAATTGAACAAACCTCAATAACCCAAGATTAGGAAATGCACCTTAAACTAATTATGGGAGCAAAAGCGAGGAAGACGATATAATAATGTTTAATAATAATTTTAATCACTTACTTTTGGAATGTCTTAGCTATACACATTCCAGATAATCTAAGATAAGTCTAAGTTGATCTACTTCAAGCTGACGCTAAACTCATTTAGATATCTAATTGAGAAATCGTCTATCTTAAATATTAAGCAAATAATCTACGGAACACTCTCGCCTAGCTTTCCATTACTTTACGTTAATTACTCACTACTATCATTTAGCTTATTACCTCTCTCTCACTCGAACGTAAAAGTTAATGTTTAAATATAAGCCTTGATTTGCATGTGTCCCATCTTCTTCTTCGGAGAAAGTTTTCAATAGAATAATATTTAAAGAAAGAGTTTCCCCCAAAAAATTATAAGTAGGAGGTACGTGAATAGACCTACTACAACTAGTTTATCTCGGTTTAGTTTCTTTTTTAAGAAGGGTAAAAACTCTATTTTAAATTCTTTCTTATTCTTACAAGAAAAGTGGAAAGGAGGCCCATAAAATTTAGCTTTCTCATTAATTATATCAAGGCAATTCCTTTCAGCAAACAACGTTACCTTTATTCTATTAGTTACTAATCAAAATACATAATTTTTTTATTTATACATTTTTTATTCTTTGTTAAGCACATTTACAGTTCATAAAACTACTTCACATTGAAAAGAAAAGTCTTTAAATTGATGCTAAATATTAGGATATAGTCTAAATTAACTTGTGGGAAAAGAAAAATATTAAAAAAACCCCTCTATTATGGCAACTGTTACCCAACCACTTCGTTGGGTATTGCATGATGTTGTAAGATTATATAATATTTTTTAATTATTGATATTTAAATCTCAGCATTAAGCTTTCTGTCGTATTGAAAATAATTCTTATAATCCTCACCTCTTGATTTAAAAAGGACGGGACCCTTTAATTTCTAAGACGGAAGTATATTTTTCTTTCCCTTTCTACTTGGAGTCAATTTCCGCAAAACCCCTTAGCACAGTGATACTCAACCTGTGGCCTATCAGTCTTTTCTGAGTGACATAGTCATGGTTCAGTGCACTAAAAAAATTCAATTATCTTAGAACAATGTACCAAAAATTTAGCGGAAAATTCTATTAACTAAGCAATCAAATCTATGAATTTGCTTTTTTTATACAATAGAATGTAAACAAGAGGTTTGGTCATATATGAAAGGGAATCGAAACTACCCCATAGCTCCTTAAAAATGTATAAAAGTAAATGTTTGTGTGTGTTTTTGGTTGAGAGGTTAATATAGTATTAAATTAAAGCCCCCCCCCAAACTGAGTTCAATATTTTCATTAAATTTTCTTTGCCCAATGTTGCTTTGGTCTTATAGTGTCTTCTTTTCCATGGTCCTCATGGTGCGGCCCGTGGGCAATTAATGTCATATGTAGGTGACCCAGTTGAAAAGGAGGTTGAGTACCCCTACCTTAGCAGATCTACACTCAGCAAAAGAAAGATTCTTGCCATATATCTAGTTGTAGGTCGAATAATTCAAAAATGGAATTTTTGTCTATTAAGCTCCTGCAACTCCGCTAGGAAAACGATTTCTGCAAAACCCGTTCCTGATGGATCTCTACTTGTCAAAGGAAAATGCCAGTCAAATTTCAAGTCTGTAGGTCTAAACAGTTCTGAAGATCTCGTGATGAGAGAGTGAGTGAATCGCTTTTCTTCTGATATAGAAGGGACCAGAAAATAAGAAAGTAATAAAATTGTATGATTAAAACACACACAGCTGAAGTGTTTCTTTTTATAATTATATAGACCACAACTCATAATTAGATACTCTAGAAAAGACTCAGCTTATGATTTAGGTATACAAAAGTTTATCTATTGGTAATTAACTCTGCTGTATTGTGTGTTAATTGTGCCCCCCCCCCTTCATTCAACAGTGTCAGATGGAGGCCCATGAAATTCGTCCTGGTAAGGAGCGTAGTTTGGACGGCAGCCTTGAGTACCATGCAGGTTCACAGTATGTTTTGGCTACGTTCCATCCCTATTCTCAGGAAAAAACCTTAGGGGAGTGGTTTAGGGTCTCCCACTACTCTATCTCTACCACCAATCTATCGAGATGACTTTCGGCTCACCGAATATTTAGTTCCTCATGATGCACATGCATTATATATTCACAAACATCCATCCCTTCTCCGGGATTTAAACCCTGGCCCTCAGCCCAATAGTCTACATCATTAACCACTATCCTGTCTTCGTAGCTGTTGTTGTTGTTGCTTATGCCACCTGTCTGACGTAGTCAGATCGAAGCCCACGAAATTCATCATGGCAACGGACTAGAGATACGTCTGTCATTAGCCTAAGCTTTGAGCCCATGAAGGTGACAGCACGATTTTGCTCACGATAGATGGCGATGCCATTCGGACCCACAGATTTAACAAGTAAGTTCTCCGTTTTGTACTCGGCGAGTATTTGGTGGCATCGGGCATCGAACCCAGGCCTTCCGGTCTGGCGTCCAATGCCCTAACCACTAGGCTACCCACGGCCCATCTAATTAATACTAAACATCATAATCCAAGTGGACATCATACAATTTACAAAAAGGTTATTTTCTATTGAATGTAATGTAGTAAATAACATAAACTATGAAAATATGATCAGTTTTGGATGATCTACTAAAGAAAAATTGAACAAGTACACAATAAATATTTTACCTCTTGCTCTCTTTCACCTGCTTCACCCCATAAATAATCCAAAACATGGCGGGCAATCTCTCGTCCAGAGTACCTCTTATCCTCAGACGTATGCAGCTTCAGATCAAAGAATTGCAGTACTAATTGGTCGTAATAGTTTCCCGGCACATTTGGATCCGTGATATTGCGAACAGCCTGCAAGTAATCCGCCATATTAGCAGAGTTCTCACACTCTCTGCCACAATCACAAGGAAATCCATGATGGAGTGTTTTTACAGATCCGTTTTTAAAGAATTCGATATCAGATTCCAAAACGTTTGATCCTCTTTCTAAGAATTCTGATATTTCTTCGATACTATTTACCAAGTGTCCCATTATGTAAAAAGGACGCTGTTTTGACGTGGTAACATGCTTAGTAAAGATCGCTAATGATAAAATTACCAAAATATATGTTGGTAAGGCATGTAGGTTCCCCATGATTGCAATCCGCATGTGTTTTATTTGATGTACTTTGTTCGCAATAGAAATTTTTGATGGATTCGATGAATAAGAGTAGATGGTTAATTATCTATTAAAATATGTTGCAGTCCAATAATATTTGTGATGATTAAATGTAGTGTAAAATATCTTAATGCCTTAATTTCATCTTGATGTGCTTCGTTGTACTCTTGATAAATTGTTGTTCCTTCATTAAAAATTAGACGAACCTGAAATTAAAAGAAATGCTTATGTATCTCAGTCACATGTACTTACATAATACAAACTCTGATAATAAAGTTCGGTGAATAGTCCTGTAACATTAACGTAGATGAAATATTAACGAAAGTTACCTTACTGTCCTTTGAAATAGTCACCTGCCATAACTATGCACCGTTGAGATCTGCTATACATGTCCTGGAAACTTTGCAAGAAGTCTTCTTTTGAGATGGAGCTCAAAAATCTCGTCACGCTTCGTTGGATGTCAGGAAAAATTCAGGATCGTCACAATTCTTTCCTTCCAAAGCGAATTTGAGTCATGGAAATAGAAGAAGTCTGGAGGAATGAGATCCAGATGGAGGTTCAATTTGCGCCATCCCCTTCTTTTTGCATGAAACTGTTTGACGATATTGGCTGTGTGAGGGCGAGTATTATCGTGAACAAAAAACCATGAACCTAGTTGTGTGTACTGGAATCGTACACCCTATGCATCCCCCTACGTTTTTCTCATTCCTAAATATTGGATAACGATTTGTGGTACAGATTTACGATTAATCTGCAGTTCATCAGCTATCATGCGCAGAGTTAAACGATGATCTTTCTTGAATAATTTCGTCACCTTCTCAATGTTTTTGTCACTGACGGAGGTCACCGGTCTTCCACTACGGGTTTTCTCAGAAACACTTTCCCGGCCTTCTCGTAAACTCGTACACACACTTCATGGAAAGGGCTTTCGATCTTCATGACCACGTACCAGCATCACATAATTTTCTTTCGGTGTCTTGCCAAGCTAAAAATAAACTTTAAATTGATCTTTTGCTCCTTCATTTTCCTGTTCTCAGTTAAGAGCCAACGCTCTGAGCAAGCACTTTGCAAAACAAGTTTTCCATGAAACACAAACGAAGCTCAACTGAACAACGGTGCGGGCAGATGGTAAGCACCTGCCACTATGCATGCGCAGCGTTTTGTTTTGCCAATGTTTCCAGATTGGCCGTTCTGATTTCATTCACCGAACTTTATTGTCAGAGGTTGTATACAAATAATTAACGACAAATATTCGCAAATATATACTTAACATTTTCATAAAAGGGGAAAACAAGAAAGTTAAAAAGATAAAAGAATAATACAATGTCAATTATGCACTCGGTACACATTAATTCTCTAGATAATGATTACCTTAAATTATAAGCCTTCTTCATCTATGAGCTTCAAAAACGATGAAGCGATACAATTATTTTGAGCAGGGGTCAGCAACCTTGTATTTGTGGTGTGCCAAACCAATCTACAAATATGATTCTGGGTGCTACGTAGTAGGAAATATTTGAAACAATTCAATTCTCACGGCAAGGCATACAGAGTTAAGGAATAGAGGTCAAAAATATAGATTTAGAGCTTTATTATGTATTAATTATGCATCTTTTAAAGATATTTATTTCAAAAAAGCAACATAAAAAAAAAACATAACTATTCCTTCAACATAAGGTAAAAAAATTAAATTGTACATATGTATGATATATTACGAATCTTTTAAACATACACTCATGTCCATAAGTTAAAAATAATGCAAATTCAGGCAAAGAAAGAGTTGGAAGCAAAAAAAAAAAATTTTTGACTTATTTGCAAAGTTTTTTTTATTAAACAAAAGGTAAAGAGCAAAAAAGATGCCATATGTGGAATATCATTAATAAAAATTGCGATTTTTGTTCCCTGGAGCATTACGAGAAAAAAAAACCCTATTAATAAAAATCAATATTACATGCTTGGGATGATGGTTAATATATAGCATGTCTCACAGTCGATGCAATACAGTCCGTATAATACCTAGGCATGCTGAGTATCAAATTATTATCTGATCTTGGGGAATATTCCACCACTCATCAAGCAATGCTCTGCGAAATTCAGGTAGACATATAGGAGGTGGTTGACAGGCTGCAACTCATCGACCAAGTATGTCCCACACATGCTCTACTAGATTCATGTCCAGTGAAAATGGATATCAGTCCATACGGGTGATATCATTCGATTGTAGGCATTCGTTACGATGTTTGCACGTACATCGTAAAATTCTGCTGAATTCTGCTGAAACAGATGTACATGTTGTTTCCGAATGACGTTTCGATAGATTTGGCCTGTCATGGTTCCAATTTCAACATGTAGTTCAGTTCTGGAACCCAGAATAATTCCTTTCCCCCAAATCGAGCAATCCTACACCGCCGAAATGGTACCGTTCAATGATATTCTCTTGGTGATAACGGATACCTGGCGCTCTCCATATGAACGTTTGGCGAGAATCAGACTGTAAGCCAAACCTGAACTCGTTGGAAAACATCACACAAGCCCACTGTTGCGGAGTCCACAATGTATGCTCTCTACTCCAGGCTAACCGCAGAAGACAATGAGTTGTAGTAAGTGGAATACATCTGACAGGTCTACGAGCGTATAGACCAATCTGCACTAGGTGTATGCACACAGTCTGCCTTGAAACTATCGTACCAGTGGCTGAAGTGAGCTGATCAGATAGGTCTGTGATACTGTGCTCCGTCTGTTTCTTCTGGCAGTAACTGCCAAATACCGGTCCTCCCTCGATTCGGCGTTTTAACTCGGGGGCGACCTGTGCTGTAACGTCTACTCACATTACCATCATCTAGGAATTGCTGCCAAAGCCTGGAGATGACACTCTGGACGATTCCAAGTTCCTCGGATATTTCCAACTGGGTACGCCCACACATTCCAGGCGGCCGATAATTCTACCACATAAAAAATCATACAAATGTATCCTTTGTGTCATAACTAAGCGATTATTGCACTGAAAGGCTTATAAAGCGCTTGCGAACAATTTTACTTCTTTGCCTGTCTTTCTTATATACTCCCCCTCCCCTCTTACATTCGTCATTGTTGCGTATAATTGGTGTCCTCTAGTGGCTTCCTGCAATTTGCATATTATTCTTGAAGATGTGAGTAGTCATTTTGTAGCATACGTGACCTTCTCTCAGACCCGGCTAGAGGTGTGGGAGGAAGTGAAGGATGACTCGCCAAAATACTTTTCAACTATTTATTCAGCACACTAATTATCTTAGACACAATTCAAGTACTCAAACAAGATGAGATGTTCCGATTAAGAGCAAAAGGGGATTTAACTACGAGAGATGCGAATTATGTGTGTGTGTGTGTGTGTGTGTGAAGACTTCTGTTAAACTGATCCTCCTTTTATGGATCAATCCACTACTCTAATATTTGAGTTACAATTTAGCTATGGTGACCAATCGTCATGTAAATATCTTCAACTATTTTATGCCCGAAACGAGGCTATCAATGTTTACTAATAGTTGATAAATATCTTTCTTTGTCATCACCTTCTATATATTTCAATCTCCAGGTAACTATCTCCGTTTATCCCAATATTCATCTATTTCTCTATTCATCCAATCATCTATTCATCTATATCTCTACCTAGAAAACCTATACTATATATAACTGCCCTAACTGCTTATCACGGTTTCTTCTTCCAAAAGGGTTGGTTGTGACTGATAGCACAAAGATTTTCCAAGAGGATAAGTTAAAGGACGCGTATAGATCCGTCACAATTTTCGGGTGATATATTTATATATATTTTAGAGTTAGATTTCCGCAATTATCTTTAATTTATGGGCATGAGTGTATTAAAATACGAAGTAAGCACAACATAAAATATAAGCATTCTTTCAGTATAACTAAATAATGCTATTGAGAACTATGCAAATTGTCAAATCTGGCACGCGTGTCATAGGTTGCCGACACCTGATTTAGAATTTATATATAATTAGTATATTATTTCACACTATACACTAATTTTATAATATTATAGTATAATAAGTGTAATTTTTTTTTGTGGTTTGAAGAATGAATTTTTAATTCTTCGCTGAGAGTTTTGCAGGAAAAGTTTGAAAGATTATCGACTTTCTTAATTTTTAATGCTAATATTTCCTTTAATCTCAACACGTTGTAACATTTTAACAGGATGGTTAGAACTATTGAATTATTTATATTGCGCCTTATTTTATTACTTGAAAACTTTAAAAGCAATGTTACCAAGAGTTTTTTCTATTCAATAAAAAATTTAAATAATTGTACTTTACAGAACTTTAATCCTTTACAGAGCTTGAACTAGGATTTCTGAAAAGTTCACATTAGTTTCAGAGTTACTATCAAATAAACGATGTTTTTTGCTAAAATTTCTTTATTCTGATGTATTAAAATATGAATAAATCCACTTTCAAATAATATATTTCGAAAATTCTAGTTCTGGTTATGTTTAGAAGTCTTAACTATATATGGTCAAAATATTATTATTATAGAAGCATTTTTTTAAAAAAAAGGGGAGGGGGGAATATTTTGGAATTTTTACTTCCTTTTTTTTCCAAAAAATTGCATTTAAATAAATTTTTTTTGTAATAATATTCTTAAAGCAACTTTGTTATTCTAAATGATGGTGATACTAAGTATCAAAAAAATTATTCATTTATACTCTTTTTCAAAACCCCGTCCCGAACGTAGTCGGCTACGTTTAGATCTATTTAATCCTTTAACCCTTTCTCTACCGATGGTATACTTATAAGTACCACTCACTTTAAAATTACGTAGAATAACCATTTTTACGAATATTCTGACGATATTTAGCAGGAATATTCTTTTAAATCCTCACTTCCGAGATATATGGCAGCACGGGTTCTATGATGAGTATTTCAGCAAGGAAGGCGAATAGTTTTATAGCAGAAGTTGCATTTTCAGCTGACATTTTAATCGGATTTCGAAGATTGTCCTTTTTGTTCCAAAAAAGTAGTTCATGTCAAAAGTTAAGTGTCTTTATTTATTTATGTTAATGACGCCCTTAGAAAACGATTTGACTATTTATTTTAAGTGAACAGTGTATATAATTAATTTCACAGTTGAATATCTTTAATTAATTAATTAGTTCTCTAACTGATTAAATTTCCCAAAGTTAAGTATTTTGCATATGTATATCCCTTAATTTTCAATGTAGTGATTAAAAAAAAATATTGCATGAAAAAATTTGCAGTAAATAATAATGCAGTAGATAAAGGGTTAAATCAGGTACAAATGTTAAAAAAAAAGAATAACATATAATTTTCGTAAAACACAATTAATAATTATATTTTTGATAGAAAAATTAAATATGCTTAGAAAATAGAAACAAGAGATATTTTTTACAATATAGAAAAAAGCAATTAATTTCTGCGTAATAAAAATTGCAGATGAGAAACTTACGTTTTAATCAGGGATGAACACACAATCACCTTATACAGTTCATAGTTGAAATGGACATTAAGACTGTGTTCAGAAGTTTAAATATTGTAGTTTATACAATCTGTGTCGTATATTCTTATTGGCCGAGTTCTTATTCCTCTGTACCTATTGAATTACTCGAAGATAAGGAATCTCATAATCACGACGTTCTAATCTCACAAAACTCGTACACGAATCATTTTCAAGATTCTTCTGTGCAAAACAAAAAAATATGACATTTTATGATGGATTTTTTCTGTTGTCATAATGAATTATATTCTATTTCATAATGGGTATTGTTATGGTCAAAATACTTTGATACTACTGGTATGCATTTCGTATTGAATGATGTTTTGTGTTCCTTTGTTTGTATGATTGTTATTTTTACAGAATTTATTTGTGTCTTAAGAACAAAGTATGTATGTTTCTCTGGTTAGTAATATTATAACCAGATAGCATATTCTACTAACAATAAATGTCTCTTTTAATATTCGGTAAATTCTTTGTACAACTTAAAATTTCACTATAAAGGACAGCGAAAATATAATATAATATAATATATATATATATATATATATATATGTAATGTATGTGTGTGTGTGAGAGGAATTCAATTATCCAAATCGTAGAAAATTATCCCCAGTTTTTTCAGGCCTATATGAAATACTACAAAAACAGTCAGATGTAAATTATGAAATAACCAAACCCAATGCTTTAACTAAAAAACTTACTAAAATTGTTCCCGTGTCAAAATTGAGAACTTATTATCCTCCCGAAGAATTAAGTCATGAATGATAATCATATTAATATAATCACTGAAAAAAACAGACACACACACCTGCCCAAACCCAAATCATTGTCCTTTTCCTCATACATCCCCAACTTCTTTCCACTCTTAAGATATTTTCTTTCTTTTTTTAACTGTTGTGAAATTTCACAATGATAAATGATTACAGGTCTTATAAATGTGCAAAACATGAGGTCCATCTTCCAATCCAGTTCAGAGTTTTTCCTGTTTTCATTTCAGTATTCAGTTTTGTAGAAGTGTGTACTCTTGGATGGAAACAGGGAAGAGTTTGAATTAAATTCCTCTTCCTTAATAGTCAACCATACTAAGATTATTAAGTTTACTTTATACTAAGAAATCTATTATTTTATTTTGAAACAAACTTAGACATTTCTTTGATGTTTTTCAGAGATGATATTTTATGCTACAATTATTTTTGAATCTTATTTTCTGTTTTCATTCCATTTCAAGTGTGTTTTGTTTTTATTTTTGATATTGTGTAATTTTATGATGCAACGTTTATTGGTGTAAACAGAATTATTTCAGCCACTCAAGAAAATGTGAACATTTTTGAACTTTGATTCATCTTGAACTTCCATACATTTTTATACTATATATATATACTTACTATATTTTGAATTTTAATACATTTTGAATGTTATTTGTGGGTACCCATATTTTACAGTTATAATGGTGTATAATTGTTTTCATATTATTTAATTTTTGTGTTGTAGATTTTATGTCAGTACTAGTTTGAGTGAAGGAAATTTTTTTAAATAATAATATATAATTCAAAATTTTAAACTTAACATCTCTGTAAGATCTGTGTGTGTGTTAAAGGCCCTGGCGCACACACGCATCTTACGGGGGGGGATGTAATGACTCCCTCTAGCATTCTTTAAATTAATTCTTTTAAAATATTTTCTAATTCTTTGGTACAAGGCTACTGCGATAATCTTAATATAATTGCTCGCGCGCGTTTGCAACCAATCACGGCTCTAGAAAGGAGTCGCACTACCTTCACCACCAAAATACAAACCCACAGCGCTGTGTACTCACTCTCTCTTTGTTCTTCGTCTGACTACTTTCGCTTATGTGCTTTTGTGTTTTTAGAAATTAGGTTTTGAGTGAACTGTTGCAATGTCCTGATCAGATACAATAAAAAGTTACAAGTATCAAGTCTCCAGCAATATACCACGACTACAATATAAACATAACATGTAACAAGCAAGAAGAATTCCACGCAGCCCAGGGCATTACATATATATGTACATGTTACCGTTAAAGTGTTAAATCCGTTGTTATTTCATAGAATAACTAGGTATTTCATGAAATAATTAGACAAGTCAGTTAAAGTATATAAAATTATTGAATTTTACGATTTAACGACGTTATTCTATAGAATAACGATTACTTGATCGTTAAAGTATGAAACGCGGCACTCGAAAGTTCTTTGAACCGGTTCTAGCTGCTTTAGGAAGGATTTTTCCGATTAGGAACTAAAGATGGTCAAAACAGTTGTACTCGAGATATCAATTCAGTATATGTCAGTGAGAATTAATTTCCATTGAAGAAGTTCTAAACATTGACACAACGCTTCGATCTGTTGCAACAGCTGAAAGTTGCGGTACTGAACAAAGATTTAAAAAGTGCTCGCGTGAAAAAAAATGTGTTATAGTAAAAAGTGGGCTTGTTTAAAAAATAATAAGCAGTCCAATCCAAAATGTCATCACAGCAATCCTTGCTGTAATAGATAATGAAAAGTAAAATAAAGGTATCTCATAAAATTTTAATTAATATTCTCTTACATTTTTGTATTAAAAAAATTATACAATGTTGATATGAAGCAACAGTTTTTCCTTCTAGCATGTATTTTTGTTGATAATATTTAAATAAAATCTATTTTTACAACATACCCCCCCCCTTTCCCTTTCTGTTTAACTAATGTTAGCAATATGAGCAATAATAAAATATATTACCTGTTTTTCCTTATTAATTATCAATTATTCATCCGCAAAAGAGATAAAATGTGTTTTTCGAGAGATTTAAGCTATTTATGATCAATTAATTTATAACATATCTTTGAAATTGTTTATTTTCCCCTTAAACGGTCTATCCTTAGCTATTTCATAGAATACTTACCTATTCCATAGAATAACAAGGTAAAGTATGAAATTTTCATATATTATATACTTTAACTGACTTGTCTAGTTATTTCATGAAATACCTAATTATTCTATGAAATAACTGGTATATAATACACTTGAACGGTAACATACATATATATATACTGCCCTTATCGTCAAGGATTTTTAAATTTTACCTTCACCATTCGTTATAATATAATAAAATACAAAATTTTTCAAAAACATAAATTTTTCCTTAAATTGCCTACATTTTGACTGCTAAACCTATGGAAAAACTCGAAATTCCCAAATGTGAGAGCCATTTCATTGGGGGCATCATCTACGAGGGCTCGCGCTACCATATTTTCGACGCTTGAATTTATTCAATTCAAACTTTCGTTGGGTGCTAAATATTGCGGTGATTAAATTTTGCGATCCTAGAACGCCCCCTTATTTGGTGAGAAAAATTTGGCGCCATTTTTTTCTCAATAAAGTTTACAATTTGGCAACCCTGCAAAAAGGGAGAGTAACCCTTCCCGGATCTGATTTTTTTAGTTTTTCAGGATTCGGACAGTGGTCATTTTTTCCAACTGTCGTCTTCGACGGTGGTGTAAGAGATTTCTCTAGAAAGCTGAAAGTGAGGGAATGAATGGATTTTTCTTTTTTTGAGTGAAATAACTGCAGAAAGAATGTTTGATAAAGATAGGGATATATATATATATATATATATATATATATGCGTTGATTAATTCAATTTGGACGAGGTTTTCTTTCAATATTGTATTTTAGAAGCAATGGTTTTTTCCGTTTTCTTCTTAAAGCTATTTCAGAAACCACGGTTTCTTCTTAAAAGTTCGACGAAAGGGTATATTCTTTTTTTTTTGAATGAAAGAGTTAAGAAAGAAATGATTGTTTTGCTTATGAGTGAACGATATTGAAAATTTTTCGGTATGGATGTCCCCAGTGGCGTAACGGAAAATATAATTGGCCCCCCGCAAGGTCAGGTCTTGGGCCCCACACAAGCCGGATCTTTATATATATATATATATATAATATATATATACTTGCTAGAAAAACTGCTTACATAAACGACGGGAAAAAATTTTAAAAACCGGAATTTGAAAATTTTTTAAAATTTATATTTTATTTAGTCCAAGTATTGAGAGATAACAAAAGTAAATTCGGTTTGCTTTCATAGCTTTGAAAATAAGGATAGGTTTGTAGCGATACCGAAAAAAATCAAGTAGAAAAAGTCTGCGTTCACTGTTTTAGTAGTAACTATAAAATTATTTAAAATGGATAATGCGCTATTTAATAGCTGTTTGGATAACCCCGTGTGTTGAGATTTAAAATTCTTACGAAAGAAAAAAAATATCACTTACCTGATTCCCGTGATGAGCTTGACCTAAAGTTTGAATACATTAAATGTGTGTGTGGTGTGTGTGCGTGTATGCTCTCATTTAAAATTCTTTCTGCTTTTCCAAGTTTCGTTATACTATTTTACTTGGAAAAAGCATGATGTACGTTATTTACGACTTTGCTAAATGAAAATGAAACACATGGGGGAGGGGACTAAAGACGCCAATAATTTTCTCTGCTGCTTCTTAAAAAGTAAATCCTGTCCCCCCCCCCCTACTGCTAATATAATGTATACAGTAATATAACAGTGTTGAATTTTTCAATCTATCTCACATTTTTCGGATTCTCCGTCTGACTTATGTTTTATTTGTTAGTAATATAGGTTTAAAAAGAAAAATATCTTTCGTCACCTGGATTACAGCAAATGAGAAAAAAAGGTTTTTTGATTTGGCTATAGGATTAAAGATATGTAATGAGCGTATGAAAGTTTTGATTATGAATGACGTTTGATCGCTGATTGGAAAATCGCTTAAAAATCGATTTAAAAAAATGTGAAGCAAATTTTGAGAAAATCTACGTTCATGGTGTCAGTCAGGCTTTGCCCCCCCCCCCGCAGTGCGGGGGTGCACGTTACGCCACTCGATGTCCCAAATATGGAAAGAATTTAGGTTTGATAGAAGTGGGGAGATCTCGTTATTTCACATCAGCCTAAAGCATGCATTTCGGATGTGTTTTTTTCTCCCAATTGTTGCATTTTAAAAGCGAAGTGTTTCTTATTGAAGCCATTTTAGAAACCACGGTGTTTTTTTCGCAAAAACACGACAAGTGGACTTTCTTCTGAATAAAAGAGGTAAGAAAGTTATGATTGTTTTTTGTGTGAATGAAGGATTGATAGAATCTTGGTAAGGATGTCCGAAATTTGGAAATAATTTGCATTTGATTTCTTATTTTTGAGTTGATGTTTCCTATGTTGTCCATTTTAGAAATCACGTTTTTTTCGATGTTTTTGTCTCTTGACGCCACTTTGAATTTGAAAACCCCGTTTTCTCTCCTTGTTTTCGTCTCTTATGCTATTTAAAAATACGCGGCTTTTTTCTTTGGCGCCATTTGGCGAAAAACTTTTGTCGCAAAATACACCAGAGGGCTGTGCTAGAGGATCTTACCCCATCTAACCAAAATTAAGACTTTTTCCACTTTTTAAAAAATTTCAACCCCTTAGTGGTAATAATAAATTTTGAAACAATTTTTTTTAAAATTTTTTTTTTCTTTATCTCGGAATTATAGAACATCTTTTTCGCATAGGTAACTTCTTGTTATTAATTTTCTTTTCTCCATATAACCGCGATCCCCGCCTTATGAATATATACAAATTCTGAAGGACACTTTTGGATTTTTAAATATTTTAATCCGTATACATCCTCTTGATTTTCTCGTATAGCACATCCCAAAATTCTAATTTGTTATTAAAAATAATTTATTTCTCAATTATTTCTAATTTATTTCTCAATTTATTTCTGAATTATTGTTTCAACATGCTTTCAAATCTTAAAGGTACAAGTTCTAGTCTTTACATTCTTTATCATCATGTAGTTTCATGTATTAAATGATCAATTTAATATCATGATTTAATTTTTGTGGTAGCCTAGATATCGCTGTTTTTTGAAAGAATATGGGAATGTTATGAATTTTCTCTCTCTCTCATTTCGGTTATATCTAATTTATTTCAGTCTATTTTAGTAGTGCTTTTCACTTAAACTCAACTTATACTCGTCAGTGGTATAGTTTGTAACAGATTACTTATACTTCTAGAGTCAAAAAGTTCCCGGAACGGGGGTGTTCATACACGCAGGTGTTCGTCGGTGGGGGAATATCTGTCTTGGGGGTTGATAGCACTAATACAGAAAACCCACAGCTATCTGGAATTCATTTCCTGTACTGTTGGCGTTAGCTGCAGATCATTTCCGACAAAGCGAATTTTTCGATGACATTGAGAAGCGTGCAAACATCAAAGTCTGTATTTAGCTCGAGAAATCACCTTGAGACGTTCAAGCTGCAGCAGAAATCATACGGAAGTTGTTCCAGCATCAGAGAATTTTTACACGTTTCCATGACTGCAAATGAAATTGAAGAGACATCGTTTTGTGGATCCAGAAAAGGTGATCCAAAATGCGACGAAGCAACTGAAGGACCTCTCAAAAAATGGATTCCAGGATTGTTTTTAATAGTTATACGAACGCTGGAACAAGTGTGGGGATGCAGGAGGGCAGTACTCAGAAGGTCAATAAAATAAAATTATTGTTATATTTTTAAATAACTTGTAATTAACCTATTACGGAAACTTTTTGACCCTACCATATACTATTATTATTATTCTCATCCATAAAATTCTGTTTTTAAGACCACTATGAGATTTTGTGGGCCCTGAGGTAATCGTACTTCTGTTCTTTCACTTTGCTGAAAGAAAATTACATGTGCTTGATAAAATTTTGTGGAGCTTTGGCTGGCTGTCTTTCTCACCTCTGCTGCATCACCAATTTCTTTTTCCTATTCATCGACATAAAGTACCTCGTCTGATGTTATCCAGCTTGAATTTAGAACAGCTTTGACGCATTATCATTCATCTGAAATTTTAAGTGATATCCTGAAAATCTTTGAAGTTATGAAACAATAAAATGGTTATTTTGCCAAATTAATAATTTTAAAATAGCAATTTTCCTTTTTAACATGAAATATTCTCTTCTTTGTTTTATCACAGAAAACAGTTGTACATTTATTCCTAAGCTAATGTTTCATATCCTTTTTTTAATTCTAACTTAACTTAATTAGAAGTTAAGAACTCCGTAAATACATCCTGAGCTTCTATTTTATAAATTAGCATATATTTCTGAGTTATAGATGTAATACTTTTCATAAAGTTGTGAAATATAATTCCTTTGAAATCTGAAGGCAAATATTACTCAAATCTTTGTTCAGGTGAAATTTTGAGTTCATGTTTTCCTACTTAACTTACTTTTCTTAAGAATAAATATACAAGGATGGTGAAAATAAAAGTGTCCAGGACAAGTGAGTATGAGTGGGCGTGAATGTGACGCGCACATCAAGTGATCGAAACCTGTTCAGAACTTAGTACAGGCTGTTGATGAGCATCATACTAAACTGGGTGTGGTTCAGTGAGTTTCTATGCTAACTAATTACTAATAAATGAGCTCTTCTAAAATATCGATTCCACTAGCCAATGTCTTTTTATGCTTTTAATGACATTCTATGTACACATTTACATTTGCTTAAGTTCTGCTTATTAACTCTAAATTTCTTACATAAGCTCCAAGCGAGCAACACAAAACATCTATATCGTTACAGCAAACCTAAAGCAGAGAACTAAATCAGAACCAAAACTAAAAAAAAAAAATTCTTTTTACAGAAAGTGGGAGCGCCATCTATTGTGCTTTTTACTACACTCCCCACCGATAAACAGATTGTTCATTCACTAATTAGACATTGAAAATTAAATAATTCACTTACTTTAAGAAATATACATACAATAAGCAAATTACAAATTATACTCACAATATAAATGAATCATCCACAAATTTTCGGCTAGCACAAATATGAAGTTACTAAACATACAATTACGTATTCAATACTGATTATAGAAATTATAACACATGTAATGTCCCAGAGTTGAGAATTGATGGCTCTTGAATGATTTTTTTAATGGTTTATTGGATCACGATCACGACATAGAATTATGTACAGTTTGTACATATTTTAAGTAAAAATCAGAAATATCCCGAGTTTGTTGACAATTGTAGAGAAATAAAGTTTTTGGCCAGTGTGGCATCCAACACATCTGCTTCTGGCAGACACAAAAACTTTCACGCAAAGCCCCTTGGTGGAACTCACACATCTGTCTTCGAGAGACAAACACTGAAGTATCTCTTCACAAAGCTTGCTGATGGAGCTTACCCTATTCTCTCGTTGCGAGACAATCTCCGGAATCCAAATATCCACACTAACCTCACTGGTGAGCTGAACAACCTCTCTTGTCGAGAAGTAAACACTGAATATCCTCATGCCGCACTAGCGCATTCGCAGTACCGGATGAGTCCGCGTTGCCACCTAGAGTTTTAGAATTGAGAATAGTTCGTTACACTCAATTATACTGTTATCAAATCATTTGAGAATATCAAATCAATATAATTACTTTAAAATCCTAAAAAAATGAATAAATTTTTAATTTAAGATGAAATACACTTAATACTAACATGAAATGCAATAAATCCAAAATGAATACTACTAAAACTAAAAATGAAAAATACTAAAATTTAACACGAAAAAATACTAAATTTTATGTATAACTAAATTCTAAAGGATGCAATATTGTATGGGTCTTCGGAAAAGACTTTACGATGTTTTAACAATGCATGCTCTTACATTGCCGTCACGTCCTATTAATATTTCTTGAATTCTTCCCAACTGCCACAACAGTTTGGATTTGTTTGTACCTTCCAAAAGTACAACATCACCTGTTTTTAAATTTTCACGGACGTTTGGGATTTTTGTTAGGAAAGTTATTTCTCTTGCACTTTAGGTGGTTTTTTTTAAGTGATCCAAATGACACTAGCCACTTTGATCTTGACCCGGAACTTCCCTTGACGACTATATTGGCATTCAATTTAATTTTAATCGAAATCGAAATGATTTCGTCATGTCATCGGTATGGTAGGATTTGTATGTAAGTTGTATTGTAAATAAATTTTATATACGCTCTTATTGCTGGTATCAGCTTTTACGACTGATGCTCTCTGATTTTTCTCAACAATTTTAAATTTCTGAGCAGTTTGCAGTTGCAGGAGGTATTGTTCTTCTCACCTAGTCCACAATTGTCTCAAAAGCACAGTTTGATAATGTTTACTTCGTCTTAATTTCTCTTTGGAGATGGCTTTGTCAAAAATCTCTGCAAATTAAATTGGATAATCTAAGTCATTGCGACCAAAGTGCAAAAAGTGAGCTGGTGTTAATGGTTCTGAATCGTCCTTGTCATCTCTCACATATGTCAACGGACACAAGTTGACTACTGTGTTAGTGTAAGTTGATTAGTGCACAGGTAAAGATGGTATTTACAGTACCGCAGATGGTGTTCGAGTAGAAAGTTACTTAAACTTCAAAAAATGGATCACATTTACACAATCTACACTCCTGACAGAGTTGTTAGCAGATATCACTCTAGCTGGCCACCCACGTCACCTGATCTGTCAGTGTGTGATTACTTTTTTGGGGGAGAGGGTCTCAAGTCTAAGGTGCATCGCAACAACACTCATAGTCATCAAGAACTGCAAGCAGTGCCTTTCCAACGAAATTGCAGCAATTCCAGCAGTCCAGCTTCGATCTTCCTTCCGTAACTTGTTAACGAGGGCCCAAAAGTGCATAGAGATGAAATTGATCATTTTCAACTTTTGCTATAAGCAGGTTAATGAGCTATCTTCTTTCCTTTGCCTTTTCCCCTAGTAACTTGGAACTAAGTTCACCAAGCCACTTTTATTTGCCCCCTTCAACCTTCTTATATACAGTTTATTTATTTTAAAAGAAATTCATTGTTTACTTATGACGTAACTCAAATGATTATTCGTACTTTTTTCGGTTTATTAAATATTGATTAAACACGGAATTTGCTTCTAAAAATATTGAATGTATATTTGTCTTAGACAGTTTAAATTTTTCCTATCTGTTAATGTAGTTTCCTTTCCTTAAGATGAAACTTGAGAAAAATCTAAAAAGAAATAGTTAATATAAAATTTCACAATGTGGGATAATTTATTAGTTAACAGAACTGATAATTTCTCATTTCAAGAATGTGTTGACCCCTTCATTCCTGAAAAGACTTATGAAGTGTCTTAGTGTTCTTTAAGTTGTATTGTAAAGAAATAAATGTTAATATAATTTTTTTTATATTTAATTAATTATTTTGCAAACAGGAAATTTTTTCATATCTGTTTATAGAGCTGATCCGTAAGAAATATTTTTTTGTCTAATCTACTTTTTAAGTTGTATAATTTTTCACCAGTTAAAAGAATAACTATTTTAAAAATTTTTTAAAAGAATACACCCAATTCTTTTTTTACACGATTTTGAAATAATACGGTACACGATTTTAACGAATTTTTTTTTTACAAAATTTTTTTTATTCTAACACGAATGCCCGAAAAAAATTTGGGGAGTCGTTCCCTTTGGTTAAAGGCCGATTTAATCGGATTTATGACAGTTTAGAAGTTGATCATGACCAAATCGAAGGTGAAGTTCAGCTATTAGCAGCTGATTTAAGCAAAGAGGGCTTGAAATTTGCTAGAAGTGTGGAACAACATTTTCTTACTCATGATCCTGATATAGAGCGTGCATTAAATTTTCAATGTAATCATAAGTTTTGTGTAGCAGGATTATATAAATTATATAAACGACTTGAGACTATAATAACAGATTTTGTAACAACAAAAAAAGACCGAGGTCGATAATGACAAATGAAATTCTTCATTTGAATCAAAAATGCCAGTTGGGTTAGATATGCCTAACATATCAACTGAAGATACCATATTTGATACAGTTCGTAATAAATGTGCAAACTTGTCATCAAGTAGCGATGAATAGTTGTTAGAAGTTTTATTCCTAATTTAAATTTGATTTTTTATGTGTTGTATTTACTAATAGCAGCGTTTCTCAAACTGGGGGGGCGTGATTACGAAGGGAGCACGAGCATATTGAAAAATCCGAAACTAAAGATAATTAAAGGAAATTACTAATTTACTGAAATAAACAAACAAAATACATTCTGACATAATAACAAAATAAAAAACCCTTTACACTGATATAATGCACTTACTTATAAATATATCAGTACTGCACAATATGTATTTTATACTTAGTTTGGAATACTAAGTTAAGAACAAGTTTAATAATTTCTAGTGACCCCATGATATTGTCATATACAAAATTATATACAAAAATTAACACTTATCTTGATAATTTGTACGGTTTATAATTAATAACTTGGCTGTCGATTAAAAGTTACGCAACTCTCTCCCGAATATCACCGTTTTCCAAGTATGCATGCGTATGTGATGTATTGGGAGAGGGAAGAAAAAGAATAAATAAGCAAATCCTCTGAAATATATGTAAATCATTCACAAACACTGTCAAGTTCCATTTATTGCATTCCATTGCCTACGGAATAATTTTATGAATAGCAGTGCACAGAAAAGATCGTACTTCGGAAAGACGTATATCTACGTTCAGTGGGAATAATGCTTCGACTGAGTGAGACGTTATGTGCCATTAAAAGGTTTAAGTCGTACTGTTGCTTTAGCATAAAAGTATAGTAGACTCATGTCCATAAATTAAGGATAATTCAGAATCACACAGAAATTGAACTCTAAAATAAAAATTTCACCTGTAGAATTATCACACACATCTTGAAGAAGAATATTCAAATTACAGGAAACCACCAGAGGGCGCGGATAGTAAGTCACAATGACGAGAGTGTAAGAGAGGGGTATATAAGGAATGGTGGCAAAGAAGTAAAATTGTTCACAAGCGCTTTAAAAGCCTTTCAGTGCAATAACCGCATAGTTATGGCACCAAGGAAACATTTGGATGATTTTTTACGTGGTAGAATTATCGGACGACTGGAATGTGGACGTACCCAGCTGGAAGTATCCGAGGAACTTGGAATCACCCAGAGTGTCATCTCCAGGCTTTGGCAACGATTCCAAGATGCTGGTAATGTGAGTAGATGTTACAGCACAGGTCGCCCCCGAGTTACAACGCCGAATGAGGACCGGTATTTGGCAGTTACTGCCAAAAGAAACAGACAGAGCACAGCATCAGACCTATCTAGTCAGCTCTCTTCAGCTACCGGTACGACAGTTTCAAGGCAGACCGTGTACAGATGCTTAGGGCACATTGGTCTATATGCTCGTAGGCCTGTCAGATGTGTTCCCCTTACCGCAACTCACTGTCGCCTGCGATTAACCTGGAGTAGAGAGCATGCATTGTGGACACCGCAACAGTGGTCTTGTGTGATGTTTTCCGACGAGTCCAGGTTTAGTTTGCAGTCTGATTCTCGCCGGACTTTCATATGGAGAGTGCCAGGTACCCGTTACCACCAAAAGAACACCATTAAACGACACCGTTACGGTGATGCAGGATGACTCGTTTGGGGAGGAATTATTCTTGGTTTCAGAACTGACCTGCATGTTCAGAGTGTAACGATGACAGGCCACATCTATCGGGATGTCATTCTGGAACAACATGTACGTTTGTTTCGGGGCGCCATGGGTGCTGAATTTCTGTTTATGGATGACAACGCCCGTCCTCACCGTGAAACATTGTAGACGAATGCCTTCAATCGGAGGATATCACCCGTATGGATTGGCCAGCATACTCACCGGACTTGAATCCAATAGAGCATGTGTGGGATATGCTTGGCCGACGAATTGCAGCCCGTCAACCCCCTCCCACCTGTCTACCGGAACTTCGGAGGGCATTGCTTGATGAGTGGTGTAGTATTCCCCAAGATCAGATTGATAATTTGATACTCAGCATGCGCAGGCGTTGTAAGGCCTGTATTGCATCGTCCGGGAGACATACTCCGTATTAACCATCATACTAACCATGTTATACTGTTTTTTGTAAATAGGTTCTTTTTTGAAATTTGCTCCAGGGAGTAAAAATTGCAATTTTTATTAATTATGTCAAACATATAGCATCTTTTTTGCTCTTTACATTTTGTTTAATGAATAGACTTTACAAATAAGTCAAATTTGTTTTGCTTCTGTCTCTTTCTTTGCCTGAACTTCATTATCCTTAATTTATGGACATGAGTGTATTATTGAATTCAATACATTGTTATATATGGAGGAAGGGGGGGGGCACCGAATATGATGTTGAATATTGGATCGCAAACATTGGAAGTTTGAGGAGCACTGTGACTCTCTCTCTCTCTCTTATAGAATGAATTTTCCCTGTATACTTATTTTAATCTCTTTTTTTTAAATAAAAATTTATTGTTTTTGCTTTATAAATGTTTAACATGTATTTTATTATTACTTGTTTGCATGGTTGCTTGGGAAAATCTTAGAGATTTTTCACATTTACAAGGTTTTTTTAAATTAGGGAACACATCCTCAAATTTACCACATGTCACACGTATTTTCTTACACGGTTTCATTTGCACGGTTTTCTAAGAAACATATCAGCCTCCCCCCCCCCCAAAAAGAGTGTTGAGTGTATGTGAGTTAAAGAAAATTCTAGCTGGTGGAAACTTAACACTGAATAACCTGTCAAAGTGTGCTTTTTCATTGAAAATAAAAACTTCACGAGTCAAAAGTGACACGTGATAACCTGATGACGATTGTCTCTCTGCAGCTAAATCTACTGAGCTAAAGATTTTGGAAGTTAAGCCGTGTCGGAAGATAAAATTTGGTTTGAACAGTTGCTCCCACGCAGATCTATATCGCCAGTGAAGAACTGCTAAGAAGAATTAGGAATTATCATTTGACAGCTAAAAACTTTTCTGAATTTTTTTGTAAATTAAACAGCTGGATATACGGTTTATTATATAAAAATGCTTGTATCCACCAATTAAATAGCAAGCAGTGCTGGAAATAATAACACGTTTCATTAGATTCATGAATGACGCTAAAGTACGGCGGGCTTTCAAAACTTTACATATTAAACCTGGAGCAGGCGCGCTGGGTTTTAGAATTAACTATTCTCTTGATCGGGGAGCAGGCGCGCACTCGATGCTCGCGCGGGTTGATTGAGTCACTCCAATCCTTTTTTCAATTCCTACTACCCAGTTCACAATCTCTCTATATATTCCTTGTCCAAATTTTCAATTGTTAATAAAATAGATTTTAAAGCGCTCATTGAGCTGAAATTTTACATACACTATTATTTTGGATGATAATACGGTATAATATAGTTATAATTAATAAAAAAATAATTGATTAAAACTAATTACTCAAAGAATTACATATACAGCCACGTTGGTATCATTTTTGGCGACTTAGCAACCATTTTGGTGACTTGTGTCGAAACTTTATAAGGTTTTTCTCACATTTCAAGGCGCTCATTTGAGATGAAATTTTCAAGACACGATTGTTTTGGGTGACAGTACGATAATTTAATTTTAATTAATTAAAATTTATTGACGGAAACTAATTATTTAAAAAATTACAGATACAATCCCGTTGGCTTCATTTTTAGTGACTTGAATCAAAACTTGAAAAGATTTTTTTTATCGCGTTTTGAAGCAGTTGAAATGAAATTTTTCATACACGATTGTTTTGAATGACAATACGACACTTTAATGATAATTAATAAAATTAATTATGTATATACATATAATTAATATACATAAAATTAATTATCATATGTATATACATATTTATATTAATTGTGATTATTTGATAAAAAGTAACAAAAAATAAAAATTTTCTTTGTTGACCTAAGTAGGAATTGACTTAAAATTTTTTTTACTTGTTTATAATTATTTTTACTGTACACGATAAAAATCGTAATTCCACAGTGAATAATTTAATTGAGAGAAATTTTACTTACGTACTTTTAAGAACTTTTCAATTTTTTTTGACAACACTAGACAATACCAAAATTATTTCGGGCTCAAAAATAGTTTATTATGAAGTATTTTGGTCCGCTAAACACGAAGATCACCATAAAAATTTCAGATTAGCTCTTGTTTTCAAGAACCAAAACTCCTCCTTTCTCATAAATAGCTGTATTTTTATCTTTACTTTCTGTGTATAATCTTTGCGATGTTCATTTAAGTGAGTAGATGGAAGAATTTGTGTCTCAGAATCGAGTTTTAAATTCTACGAAACACGTGTAACAGCGCCACCTCTTCTGCAGGTGTGTTTTGAGTGTAACCTAGAGTGTCAGTAGAACAAGGAACAGACAATAATGCACGATTCAAATAACGATTTCCCATAGACTAAATCAATTGGAATCGAATGACCTTTTAGAGATCTTGACTTTCCAAAACAGAAGGTAGGGCTTCTGTCATCTAGACTGCAGCAATGGAATCTACTCCTACCAAATCAAGGTTACAGAGTACAGGATTCGTGAAAAAAATCTTCCTCATTTCTTTGAGAAGAAAAAACATGTGGTTACACGTATTGATGTCAACTTCTGGATAAATTTTATGAACATCAGTTATGATCCAAATAACTGAAGGTTGTTTATAGACTCTTCCAAGCTTAGTTTGAAAATAGTATTACAACACAACAGCAACCATCCTCCTTTCATTTTCATAGGACATTCCGTTTATGTGGAGGAAACTTATTCAAGAGTGAAATTACTTCTAGTGTTAATTAAATACGAGGATCATAAATGGTAGATGTGTGGTGACTTGAAAGTCATTGCTTTACTCATGGGAATGCAGTTAGTCTATAACAAGTACTGCAGTTTCCTGTGTTTGTGGGACAGTAGAGATCGAAAATCGCACTAAATACAAGACAAGACCATCCAGAAATCTAAAATCCGATGAGAGAAATTTTCCAAATCATCCTTCAGTAAACCCAAATGACATTCTGCTTCCACCCCTGTATATTAAGCTGGAGTTAATGAAGAACTTTGTGAAATACATTGACAAGGATGAAGAGGTTTTCTACTACTTCGGATCGAAACTACCTAGATTGAGGGATGCAAAGATTAAGGAGAGAATCTTCATGGGCCCTCAAATACGCAAAATCATGAAGGACTCCGCTTTTGATCAAATTCTGGAAGGGAAAGAGAAAGTAGCCTGGGAAGCCTTTAAAAGTATGGTGAGAGGATTTCTACGCAGCAAAAAAGATGAGAACTATCAACAGTTGGTACAAGAACTCCTACAAATGTTCCTCGACCTAGGATGCGATAGGTCTCTAAAAATCCATTTTTTACAATCCCATCCTGATTTTTTCCCTAAGAACTGGGGAGCTGTAAGCGATGTGTATGTGTGTAAGCACGGTAAAAGGTTTCACAGCAATGGAACGTAGATATCAGGGTCGTTGGGATAAGTCAATGCTCTCAGTCAATGCAGGGTTCTCTACTGTAGATGGTCTGCCAGCATTCTTTTGTCTGGAAGCTATATCATCATACTTATAAAAAAATCTTTTATAACTTTGATTCGAAATTCTAAAAATTTAATGCGTTGTGTATTCCGGTATAAAAATAAGACGCATTAAAAAAATTTTCCGTATAATACTTGGATGTGACATTTTAGAATACTAATGCCGTGCCCTAGATAATCTCGTACATGACATTTCGGAGTACTAATGCCAAGATAGTATTTGGGCACGACGTATAAAAAGGTTAATAGGAAACTTTAGGAAGTTGATAGGAAGTTTCGTTCATAAAATTTCATAAATATATTTAAACATTTGTCCTTTGTTTTAAAAAAAAAAATTAGAATTTATTTCATAGTTAAGTTAAAATCAATCGGAATCACCAAATAAATACATTCAAATCGTCATTCAACTTTCCAGCGTTTCTGTCGATTAACCACTTTTAACCTTATCATTTATATTGCAGCAAAGCTTTAAAAGTGTCTGGATCAGTGGTATTCAAACTTTTTTTTCTGTGCAACTTTGTTGCAGACATTGAAGCAACATAAAAACCAAAAGTGTAACTTATCTATTTTTTCAAAAAAAATTCAGTGGTTTTATTTTTGGAATCCATTGAGTGCATTTGCAGTTTTTGGTGTGTGTAGATGCCTCTGCAGTTTATTTGGTTTCATTGATTCGTTTGACAATGCTACCAGGCACAGCTTATGTTTAATCATTTTTAACACGTTTTTATAAGTTTCACTTGCATGTAACGGAATCTTAGAACTCGATTTTTACCCACTTAAAAAGATCGGATTCATTCGAAATTTCGCACACTTGTCAAGGACCGATGACAATACAATAATTTCATAATTTTGTTCCATTGTCCTTTTCAGGATCGTCAGGAATAAGGATAATCAGAATTGGCGACGATTCCATATACCATTTCCAGATATAGCGACTAATTGCACATATTTTTAAATTTGGCGACTAGTTCCATATACGATTTTCAGATATGGCGACTAATTTCATACATCATTTTCAGATTTGGCGACTAATTTCAGATTTAGTGACTAAAAGAATATTGTAACCCTAAAGCGAGTGTTTTGAATTTAAAGCTAATTATATGCAGGTATAAAATATACTTGTGGTTAATAGAAATAAAACAAACAAAAAAAAAGTGTTCTGTATCTGAGAAAGTGGAGGGTGGGTGTTAGCAATTCTTACCATAATATAAACATTTTTCTGAAAATGAGAATAAAAAAAAAGGATTGTGCATGTGAAAAAAAAAATAATTTGCGTTCTAACTGCTAAATATTTTTTATTTTTACAAAGAAATACGTTTAAAAGTGATGATAGGAATTAACATGAAAGGAACAGGTTTAGAAGGTGAAAAAACAATTGACACTTAATATTACCATGTTTTTATTAACTCGCTTTCTTTAATGTCTCTCCGGGTGGAATTTTGTAATTGATTTTAAACTGTGTGACTTTTCCGAGGAGCTGAAAACTTGAAATTTGGACCATAGCTCAGAAGGGGATGGCAATGCATGTAAATGTGAAAAAAGAAAATAAAAACGAAAAGGTGGAATTTTATAATTTTTAGTCCGTAAGAAAAATATGGTACATTAAAATTTTTTTTAATTCGAACTTTTTCTTCTTTACACGCTTTTATTTGTTAGACCAGTTCAAAAGAGACGGAATCTAATATAACGGTACGGGACTCAGCCGAGGCCTCGTAAACGGAGAGAATGAATACACTTCAGACCCGTTAATTAACATCCATTGAAGAGCAAGACTAATTCCACATAGCCACGTAATTCCAGCTTCAAATATCAAACTCAAGGATAAATTCAACAATGAATAAATGATAGTTTAAAAAACTAAAAAACACGCTTTTATTGTAGTTTGAACTAAAAAATGAAAAATAAATTATAGTTTGAAAAAAACTACAAAACACGCTTTTATACTGAATCGAACTAAAAAGTAAAAAAATAATTCTTAATAAAGAATAAAATGATTAACCAGAAAATGAATGTCATTGGGGTAAAAGCGTGGGGTGTTCTATAAATGTATCAATTGTTATAATTTCTATTCCGAAAAGCTGAATTAGTGTAAAAATGTAGTACAAAGCACCCCATGCTTTTACCACAATGACATTCATTTTCTGGTTAATCATTTTATTCTTTATTAAGAATTATTTTTTAACTTTTTAGTTCGATTCAGTATAAAAGCGTGTTTTTTAGTTTTTTTTCAAACTATAATTTTTATTACACACAGGACCATGTGTTTTAAAAACTCATTGTTGTTTTTACTTCCTTATGTCTAGACTATGTCGAAGCAAAAGACTTTAAATGAATTTAGTTATCGAATGTTGAAGCAGGCAGATTCGAAGCCTTTTTCTCTTCCCTGTTATGTTTTTTCAATTATTTTACCTTTTTTTAGGTACTTATTCACGAGGAAACATACAATCTGTACCATTTAACACAAGTACTGTTAAATATGAAATTTTACACTGAGTTTGTCCCGTTCACGATAAGTGGAATCTGAGCTCTTGTTACTCACGATACAAAGCTTGCGAGTTTAGAAAGTTTTTAGTTTTCTTTTTCATTTTTCTTGCAAGTTTTTACCAAACTAACAAATAACCCGAAGTTCTATAAATAAAAATTTTACATAATTCCTTTAAGTAATTAGGATTTATTTACAAATTAAACTTCTTGTAATTTAACATTACACATGCTCGAAACTACTATCTACGATTTCTTGCCATCTTTTCGGTAGGAGTGAGTGAGAGAATATTAACGTCGCACAGTTCAGTTATACGAGGGCTTTTGGCGACGGACCTCGTAATTTTGAACCATGGTCAAGTAACGAGGACGACACCTGAGCTGCCACCACCCTCTCCTAACTACCACACCAACGGGAGGACGTTAGAGCTCTCGACATATTTAACGTGCATCGTTCCCCTGCACGGCGGGTCTTCAGTGGTACTGGACCCGAACTCATGACACGCCAGCCATGAGTCCGATACCTTGACCACTTGGCTACCGTGGCCACTTTTCGGTAGGAGATAAATCCCTTGTCGGAGAAAGTTGTTAGGCTTGGAGGGAAAATATTTGAATAATAGTTTTCGCATGATTAGAGTCATTAAGGTACCCTATAATTGTGAATTTTGATAAAAATTGACAAATTTTTTATGACTGTATTTTATAGTCCATCTTATTACCTTCTTAAAAATACAAAGTTTATTATTTTCCTTTCACTAAACAAAAATTACAAGTGTTTTAGTAAAATCAGATGCCATTACTTTGAGCAAGATATATGCCATACTTTAAAACGCGTTTTACTCGAAATGTGTTTTTTTGAAAATGCTCAAACGGGGACAGCGATAGCTGAAAAGGTTTTGAAAATAATTAACTGAAATTTTTTGTGTATATTCTGTATAATAGTAAAAATGTGTTAACCTTCAGATTTGTCATTCACTGTTTCATTTCAAAATTTACAGTCCCTTATGTGAATATAATCACTGTTTTTTAAAGTAATTTCGTATAATAACTAAGATAAAGTGCTCTAGATTTTGTAAAAATTAAAATATCTCTTATCTTGAAGGTCATTTCAAAAGTGAATAACATAGCAACACATCAGAATTGAAAAATTGAAAATTTGTTCATAAACTTTTGGTACCGAATGGGCCCCGTTTATGTTATTTTTTATAAAAATTTTTCCCATTTTTTTTAGTAATAATAATTTCTTTTTCTCTTCTTAATTTTAGCGTATATTTTTTAAAATATACTAAACAAATCTAAAAACAACAAAAAAAAATCTTCATACCTCCATTTTTTTTTTAAAAAAAAAAGTTGTCGCAAGTAGTGGGATACATTAAAGATTTTTCAACTAAAAGAATTTCTTAACACACGAAACAGGAGGTAGTCAGCAAACATCAAGTCAGAAATGTAGAGAGGAAATGATAAAACTAAATAATTTAAATAAAATAGAATTAGTTGCTGATGAACATATAGGAGAGAAAAAAATACAATGATTGAAAGGATTTTCTCGGAGAAATTTGAAACAATTTAAAAAGCCGCAGGCACTTCTCTTATGAAAAAAACGATATTCCATCTAATTGTTCAAATAATTCATTCCAATCTTTTTTTTCTTTGAGATATGAACATATTCATTTTCGAAAATTTCTCTCTCATTTATTTTTAACACCGTAGCAAACCTAAAGCAAACTAAACATCGATGAACTTTGAAGTTTTTAAAAACATGTTCTTTTACAGCTCTGGAGATAAGAGAAACAGATGATAGTAAAAATACTTTTATCAGACTGGTAAAACATAGATAAAATTTAAGAAGAAAAAAAAACGGAAATTAAATCGATTTATGATTTAAATTTGGCAAAAAGATTCGATTTAAAAAACATTAAGCTGTAGTTCAGTGATCATAAAAGCTCTTTTATTGAAAACACGATTATCAGATTTAAAGGAACGTCATGTTTTGAGATGACTCTAAAAAGGATCTTGCATATCTAAGCAGACTTACATCGAAACGATTCACACTTTCGACTTATAAAGTAATCATAATACAAGATTCTGTCTCAAATGATATAGAGATTTTATATTGAGAGTAGAGATTTTATATTTGGAGTAGAGATTTTATATTGGGAGTAGGCTTATAATAATTCCAGTATGTCATCTAATTTTTGCCTTATCATTGCACCTAGTGCAGTGCTTCTCAAATTTTCAATATTTCCGACCCAATTTTCAGTCATAATTTTTATCTTCATACAATAACAGTGTATTGAATGCAATTATACCGCGTGTTTCTAAAAGAATATTGGAGTTTTAACACTTTATAGTATTTAGTACATATAACATATTAGTATGACTCATACATCGAGTGAAAGAGCAACTGAAACAGCTTTGTTTGCTGGCATGTGTGCGCTTGCACGCGAAACGTATGCTAATCCCCCTCCCCTTTCTCGCTGATCAGCGCGCTAGTAGAAATATGGCGACTAGTGAACAGAAAGTGTTATATGTTCCCCAGTGTTTGCAAACACAGAATCTGTTATTACTGTGCAAAGAGCGTTCCATATTAAGTTCGGTTGTTACCTTCCAAACGCTAATAATATTCGCTGATGGTATCATCAGTTTGAAACAACTGGCTGCCTTTGTAAAGGGAAAAGTTCGGGAAGACCAAGGCTTAGCGAAGAGAGTGTTTCTCGAACAGTCCCACTAACAGTGCTTTCATATTAGAAAAGAGGCCCCGAAGGAATTTCGGTACAGGTTCCACTCAGAACTAGCTACGCCAGTGGTATTAGTATCAAGAGTTCACAATGACACAAGTATGAAAAGGGAGGCAATTTTATATGCATGAAAAAACGGAAATAGAGCAGCAGCCACTGTAAAAATTAGACACGGATGAAACAAATATACGTCGTTGGCGTAAGCAAAATGATATAATTTTTGCTTGTAAATGTTCAACAGTCTTTTATAGTTCTTTTACATTATTCTATAATATATTCTTTTAGTGAAATGTTGCATAAGAAATGCTTCGGATGGCATGGAAGATGACACGGTGTGGGAAAGGGGCGACGCCTCGGAGGTAATGTCAGTCAGCTGTGACAATGGGAGTGACGAATCCTTTTCGAAATATGATATTGACGGTAAGAGGTTACAGGTTCATGTAGTACATAGGTTCTCAACCTTTTTAAACTGGGGCTCCCTTTTCTGTTGAATATTTCTATACCACCCCCTCCCACTCTAGAGAAATTAGAGTGTACATAATACATGATGAAAACAAGAGTTGAATTTCAAAAAAATATTCTATTACTGAAAGAATGTATTTTATAATTTAATTTTATTTGAAAGCCCCAATTTTTTTACTTACGAATCTGAAATAGCTATTGCGCAAATATATTTAAATGTGTAATATTATATGTTTTAGTCATAGACAAGATATATATCTTTGGAATTGAAACGCTACTGAATTTTTTCTTCATTTAAAAGAGTGGAATAAAAAAGTTTTAGCTTACCTGTTATAAAGACAGACAGTGTTTTTACTATACGAAGTAATTCCTTACAAACTATTGCTTTCAAAATAAATGTAAATTGGCAGTTTCAGCCTTTAAAGAATCACACGTTAATTCCTGGTTAACATCTTTAATTGTGTTTCTTGTATAATATACGAAATGAAATGGCAGTAGACGAAACATTTTTCCTACTTCTCACAAAGACAACACGTGCACTATAGAAATTAAAACGCATTATACATTCAATTTAATGTAGGTCTGAATGTAATGTAATCTTTAAGTTTTTCATTCACTTCCCGAACTACCGAAAAATGTCAATTTTTGTACATGTGATATGGAAATGATTTAAATACGTACAATCAACATAAGGTAAACAGTATTAAAGTTTACTTTTCTAAGTACATAACCAGCGTATTTTTTAGTCTTTTCTTGGACTATATTCGGTTAATCTGTCCAAGCCCCTCCGTGCCATCTCAACGCCCCTAATTTTCTCTGGGTCCACAATCGCACACAAGAGGGCGTTATCGCCCACGTTGAGAACCTATGACGTAGTATTTATTTGGAAGTTTTTAATACTGGTAAAGTAAATTAATTATTAACTTCTTTCTTTTTCTCATTGATTTTTTAAAACTTCTTAATTATCGGTTATTGATGAACCTTACACATTTTTTAAAATTTTTTTCTCAAAAACATGTAGAGAATTGGGCTTAGAATCAATGGCGGTTTAGATTCAATATAGTATATTTGCAATGCTTTGTAACACTTCGAAAGGTTCACAGAAAATTTCCCAAGGTATTGAAGGTCTTGGGCTTTCCACTTCTAGTTTTTAAGTAACCGTGACAAGAGATTTTGTTTTATTTAACATTCATCAACATTGTTTTTTACGACTTTGAAACACATTTTACAAAGCGATAATAAACGATACATTCGGTAATTACAATTCATTTAAAAAGATGATTCACTCAGAAGTAATAGGGCGTAACGGAACAATCGTCAAGGTCATTCACATTGGTTGTGCTCAAACTAAAAAAAAAGGCCCACTCATAAAAAAAAATACAGCATAATGAACTCAAACGGTGCTGAAAACGAAGTAAAAAACTAAGCAATACTTTATAACCTTTTACGCATGTTTTATTTTAAAAAAACTTTCTCTCCCCCCCCCTGTGTCTATTTCATTGTCTGAAGGATAGTTAGATTTCAATAGCCAACTGTTATGTTTCCTGTATGAGAGAATTTAAAATTTAATAGTGTTTATATTTTGCCTGAGTTAATTAAAAGAATTGGTTTATTTCGATAACATTCAAGGTCGAGTTATTTCGAAATGATAAACTTTCAACAAATGTTTTCATTTTATTGTTTAGTCAGTACATATTTATGAATGGCTTTTAAATTGATTCTAAGCTTGACTGGTAAATAATAATACTCTATAATGAATAATTGTTGATTCAATTTAATGTTTATCAAAATGCTTCTTTCACAGAAAAAAATTTCCTCTTTTTCTCATTAGAAGTTTACAATTTGATAATTACTTTTCTAATTCTCAAAAAGAATGAAAGGGGGGGGGGATACAGATATCTGAAGCAGGGTTCGGCAACCTTATAGTTGTGATATGGCCAATATACCATTACAATAAATTACGAGGTCCGTTGCCAAAAAGCTCTTGTGTAGCTGATTAATGCAACGTTAATATTCACTCACTCATACCAATTTTATTCATAGTGCCCTGCAATAGGATATACTTGAAACAATTCGATCAATACGCCAATGAATGCCAATTTAAGGGACAGAGGTTAAAAATCATTTAAACCCATTTAATTATTATAATCTTGGGGAAAAAATAAACAATAATTTATTTGATTCAAGTTGTAAAAATCGCAAAATTAATAAGAAATCTTTTTTTATCAACCAATTTTGCTTTAGCAACTGTATAATTAATCTAACGAATGGATAGATATAAATATCCACTGTTAAAAAATTTATATTTCTTTGAAACCCTATGGCAGCATACCAAGATATTCTTATATATTAATGTTCTTTCTTTTCATGGACAAAAATAAATGATGAAAATATTTAAATTTTGGAAAATATCATTAATTTAAGATATTCATTGACTTCCCAGTCTGTTTGAAAACTTGCTTTTTCAAGCTCGTACATTTATGTTTGAATTTTGAGAATCTTTTAATTCTAATATATATATGTGTATGTGTTTAATGCACTATGCATCCCTCTTAAAAAGCTATTGTATCAAACCGCTTAAGACTGAATTAAAGGACAATATTTATTATTTTTTGCAAATAACAAACTCCCTGCTTTTTAATATTAACACTTTTTAATCGAGATCCACGCAAATTTCTTTCTAAGATAATATTAACTATGTAATGCATGCAATACTTCCAAGACTGGAATGTAAATCCCGCCACATTATAGACAAAATTGTAACATTAGAGTGGACTTTCAACACATAGGTTTTACCGTAAGAGAGGGCTTGGATTTCAATGAATTAGGTCTCCCATCTCGCAGTCCAATCCTGGATTATATTTAAGATAAATTGCTTTAATGTTAATTGCTTTAATTTGTTAATCTAAATGTTTACTTGTAATTGTCTTTTAACGCCTGAGTATCCGTCCTTTATAACTGTGATATTTTTGTATTATTGATTATATTATTTTACCCCGATATTTTGTTCATTGCTTTTATTATTAACCCAATAATGACGTAAAGAATCGATTAGAACTACATTTAAGTATAAGAGGTAATACTAATTTCAATACTAAATATTAGAAAAAAAAAGTTATCTTATTACAATTTCTTTATTAAACTGTTTAATTTCATTTTAAATCCAACTCGTATGTCAGTCTTACGAAGATAATACGATTCTTGAAAGCAATTTAGCTTGCTACAAGTTAGTAATTTTAATTGAATCTTTTAATCTTGTTAAAAATAAGCTAGTCTTAAAGTATTTAATAAAATGTTTCTCTTTTTTTACGCGTTTTTCGTGTAGTGGAACTAAAGCGCTATTAGGACGCAAATTTCGTCTTCGTTCCATATTTTGTCTACTTTTTCTCAGCCAATAAGCAACCAATTGACCTCGGTTTTCGGCATTTGGTCGCATTTGTGCCTAGATGAGCCGAATCATATTTAAATTTTCCCATAGTTTTCCCGAATTTCCTACAAATTTTCTGAATTTAGCTAGTTATAAAAACTTTCTCAAATTTTACTAGTAAATTTATTGTTTGCAAAAAGTTTTTTTAAAAAAAATCTACCTGCATTTTGGAGGAAATCTTCACAAAAAAATTCAGAAAACAAGTATAAAAGCTCTGATTTTACTTTTTAATTTAGTTCATAGTTGCATTATTGTAAAATACAACATGTGAAAACGCGCTAAAAAATAACTCGCCATGCAATGATTGATATTTGTTTTGTTTCAATTTCTGTAAATTTTAAGTAAAACGAAGAGATGTATTGGTTTTTTCAACAGGCTAGTTAATTTTTGTTTACTATTCAAATTAATAAGCCAGTTATAATTCTTAAATTTGTAAAAATGGTGTTAGACTAACTCTATTAGTTATAAAATTTTGAATCACTTTATCTTTTTAAGTGCCTTAAATTGTGTACATTGTTATAAAAAGAATCTCAAGCAATAATTACCATAAAACACCATCAAACATAAACAAATTATATATCAATTTAATGAAATTCTGATCCATCTCTTTCAAATTCAACAAATATTAAATTACAAAACCTATTACTTCCATTAACAAATATATATAAATTTGTTTCATTCATCCTCGTTCATATTCCATTCACAGCAACAATGTTTTGTAAGTGAGGAGCATATGTTAAAAACACTTTCTTTTCACAGTGTTTCTTTCGATACTCTGCAGTCTTTACAAGTGGAAATAAATTCGGCATTCTTTGATTATTTTCAATAAATACTTTAAACGTAAAGTTCGAGTATAACTTTCCTTGAGATCTCAAAATTATTTCAAGGCACTAAATACATCCGCACGGCAGAGTACTTAAGAATCCCCTGAGGTTTAGTTCTTCAGATTATCTAATTCGGAAGGCATTTACTTGCCTTCATATTTTATGAAAGGATCATCACTTTTAGTAGCTAATCTGAACGATTCTGCATAGTAAGGTTCCTGAATCACATCCAGCAGATCTTCTGGATCATTGGTGATCATGCCGTCTACGCCTAAATTCAACGATGACCTCATCCTTATTTTGAGATCTATTGTCCAATGATACACTTTGCTGATGAAACCGTTCTTGGCATCTCTGATGAACACAGCGCGCCTCAGACGTCCATCTGGGTAGAAAGCACTGATGCAATTTGTCTTGCCATCTCCCTGCCAAATGTTATTTTTGATACCTAGAGCTTTGAACATGTCGCGAATTTCATAAAGATTGCTCATGCCGCCGTCGAATCCTATGTCTTTCAGACGACTTTCTTGTCCACGTTCCTTGAATTCTTCGATGAATCCCACGAAAAATTCTGCATCTGAGGTACCTTCTACGTAGAGAACTACCCTCACCTAAATAGAAAAAAAAATTTTAAATCAATTTTGCTACATCATTGTTATATTGTATTTATGAACGTTAACAATTATAGAATCTTTATCGTGAGGAATTATGATATTATACCTATAGTTTATACCTATAAAAAGTTTACAAGATTAGTGTCCGCTTTCTTCTTTATGTAGCTTACTTGATAATACTTGAAAACAAGCAGATGATCTAATATACTGTTTTGAAAAGTTTATTGCATGTTAGTGTGTATAGCAAAAATGGACGAGTGCTTATTATATAGGATTAATAAATATACAGGGTGAACTTTAAGACTCGTCTTGAATATAAAAATTCATTACAAAATATTTTTTTTCTAATGGAGCTGCGTATATTGGTATTTTTTACCTTTGCAGATCTTGTTAATTCCCCAGGAGCTGGTATTACTTTTTAGTGCGGCACCAATTGCCGCAAGTAATTTTGACGCCCAGTTTCCTTCCCAAATGGAGGCACCTGAGCTCTGACGAGGCGAAATTGAAGATAGGAATTTAATTTTGCCGAGAGCATCCAAGCCAAACGGACACTTCAAGGGATTTTTTGCATGCGACATGACCGCTGTCGATTTTCTGCATCATAAAAATCCACCGACTTGGGCCGGGGTCGAACCCGCAACCTTCGGTGCAGAAGCCCAGCGACAAACCAACTACGCAACCCAGTCGGCTTACTACAAAATATAACAACGTAGTTTTAGTATCACTAGATAGGTCCGTTTTAGCAATTTTTTGTGCAATAGTTGACGGGAGTGCTCTTTCAAGAGTGATTCAGAGGAGCATTTGCTAGGAAGACATCAGTTTCGGTCAAAATGGCGTCGATGAGAAAGAGAAAAGAGAAAGCCTAATGTGTGCTTTTGTTTCAAGAAATGAGTTCGCTTCTTAATGTGCAGCATATATTTCGACATTATTATGTGAATGCAACCCTCCTGACTCAAAATCAATAAAACTATGGTAGGAAAGGCTTAAAGAAGACACTAAAGAAAACATTGTAGCGACATTATAAAGCAACTCGAAGGTTAATGGTGACGGATCTCTTAATTTTGAACATCGGTCAAGTGAAAAGAATGTCACTTGAACTCTCTAAACTACATCACCATGCCAAAGAGCGAACTTTGATACTCAACAGTTTTAACAGGCAGCAGTCACTCTACATGGCGGATCTTCAGTGGCATTGGGGTTCGAACTCGTGACACTCCGATCAAAAGTTCGCATGTCTCTAAACTACCACGGCCATCGTGTATAGCAAGAAGTTAAGAGGAAAATAAAAAAATAACAGCTTACGCTTAAAATTTACAATATAAATCAAGTTTTCACCAAGATTTAATTCCACTTTTAAAACATATTGCAATATCTGCTGATGTAAGGTATATGCCAGAGGCGGGGAACCCGAGGTCTCAAAGCTTCACGAGGCCTTCATAAAAGCTAGTCCTTTTATTAATTAATATTTAATTATATAGATTACAACAGTTTGTAAATCAATGGAATTTAATAAAGAATGGCATGAATGCATGTATGTTTCAATGACTTTTCTGGGAATAGCCAATTATACATTTCAAATGTTAGAACGCCACCTAGTGCAACATGGCAACACTACTACGCCTGCTCATGTAGAGGAATAATTAAGGCTTCACGCTATGAAGTTTGATCCATATATATATGCTTACATAAATTAAAATACCAACAGTGAAGTATAAAAATTTACAACAATATATATGAATTCTATAAATGTATAGAAAAATAAGAATCAATGTAAATTTTATAACAAGTTTTAACATTGTAAATCTATACAAAAACTATAATAATTTTATAAAAGTCGCATTTATAGGTACATCAACCTATGCGACCTCCTTTATTACTACTTAATGTACATGCGGCCTCCAGTGGTAAAGAGGTACCCCACCTCTGGTACATATCTTATATCGTCTGGTATGTATGTTAGGGGTGACGTTGCCACACTTCCCGAAATGTAAAATTCCCTCTTACCATTATTTATTTACAAAATTTTTTTCTTGTTCTTCAGCATTAATCATTTGCTCCTAGTCACTTATTCCATAAATGCTAACTTAAGCTTGTTGGATAAAGTTTTTTGAAGTCATATGTTTTCTAAAACACACAAAATGTGAATAATAAAGTGGAGCAATGTGCTTATGGTTGTGAAAATACGATCTTAACGTGGGAGCGATGCTTAAGTTAAGTCGTGGGTTCAATTCCTAATTTAACTAATGTGCTATTAAGTGGGAAATGGTGGTCACTGTGTGTAGGACTGATTGGTTTAAATCAGTGATTCCAAAAGTGGTCTATATTGACCACAAGGGGTCTATGACGACTTACAAGGGGTCCACGTTAGTGAAAAAATAATTTAGGGGTCCATGAGGTGTAAATGTGAGTCTACGATAGTGGTTCTCACTAAACCATATCGTGACTTTTATTTTAAAAGAAAATGTAATCAAAAGGAAACTAGATTTTTTTTTTACCTATTTAACAGATTTATTTACTAAATTTAATGTTAACTTGCACAGTTGTAAAATGACAGCATATATTTTTATTAAATATATTCATAGGCAATATATAGGAGTAACGAGAATATTATGTTAAATGGAGTGCATGAAAAGTTTTGTGGTTTATGAAGACACACAAAGAAACAGCCAACAATTCAACATTAGAATTACAATGTTGATACGATACAAATCGCCCAAATCACATACGAACGAAACTAAACACATGACAAAGAAATTACAATAATAAAATTTGAAAAAACTATGATAAAAAGAGACGGTGTATATTTCGTTATTATTACGATGTTATTAAGCTAATGATGTCGGAAAGGTAATTAACGCTGTAGATACATTACTGATCATTTGAATTGTTATGTAAGCAATTTATACATCATATGTATATATTGTGTGTGCAATGCATGCAATAAAAGAAAACTCATCCTGATATCTAAGAGAAATACACAATCAGATAATACTAATTGATACGTGGCAAAAAAAAAGTAATAAAACATTAAAGAACTTTTATAAGAATAGATAATTAAAAAAACTGATTCATCATACGTACTTCAAAATAGTCCTTCATCATTTCGTGTGAATACATAAAGAAGTATTTTACAATAAAGTTAGCTTTTGAGTAAAGAAACTAAAAATTACCGATGTACGATTATTTGAACAATTAATCGATAGTAAAACAATTATACTTACATATCTGCAGGGAAATATGAGATAATAGTTGGTCAGCTTCCACCGAAAGATAATTTTATAATGAGATAATTATTATATAAAATTCATGTTGTATTATATAACAGTGATTTATATAATTATCATTTATGCTATACTTTAAATAATGTAGATTGAAATATTCTTTCGGATACATTAACTCAAAAATCCATGAGCATTTGTAACATAAGGAAAATAGAGACTTCAAATCAGAAAGTCCAGATTTATATCGTACTTACAATGATATATTTTATTCTGACGAGGAAAAAAAAAGTATCTCGCGCGTCCTCCTCTCTAAGAATCTGAAGACATTACTATAAAAGTGGTAATTGATTTTCAAATCCAAATTATATTCACCTGTTTTTGAAACACTGGTGTACAAAGGCTAAACATAGAAATGAAAAGGTTTATGAAACGGAAGAGTCTGATAGTACGCACGATATATTGATGCTCATCAACAGTGGCGCACACAAGGGAGAGCTCCTCGGGTCCAGCCCCCTCCCCCCCCCAAAAAAATAGCCTTAATTTTTATTCGATTGGTTATAATCCTATGCATATAGTACACAAAATTTAACAAAGTATTTGTTTTTCATAATTAATTTTATTAATTAATACTAAATATTTGTTAATTTTTTACTGTTTTTTGTTCCCGAAAATTGACAAAATCAAAAGAATATGTTGGTCGGCGTATTGGAGCATGCTACGAGAATAGTGGGTTTTTAACCCTGGACCCCCCTTTGAAAAATTTCTGTGTGCGCTATTGCTCATCAATGATTCTGTATAAGTAATTTTTTTGTCGATGACATAATTGAGCGACGAGTGGGTAATGTTACAAATAGCGAGATGTGTATTAGCATTCAGGATTTTTTTTCTTTATATAATCAATGAGCTCCTGCTTATATAGTAACTAAGGGGTGGGCGGACTTTCCCAGGGTATGGGGAACCTTGAACTTCAATCGAAATACAGAGAACAAACACAACATAGTCAAAGTGATCAAGGCTTCCTAAATAAGATGACTGGGACATGCATTTTGATATAGAGATGAAAATCATGTTAAGAAAATAACTTTCCAAATTCTAGAGGGAAAAGGGAATATAGGAAGACCGAAAACAAGGTGGATGAATAATGTAGAAAAGTGGTTGAAAGACTTGGGAGTTAACTGTGGGAAGAATATAGCATAAAACAGATCAAGATGGTGTAAGCTGACTGAGACAGTCTTTGGCCGGTAACCGACTGAAGTGCTTGGAAGGAAGAATTATCTTTTAAGTCAAGATATCAAGCTCATAGAATGATCGGCAGAATCACTGGACTTATATGGGATCGAGCACGTGTGGGACAATCATTCATGAAAGGTTTCAACTCATCGGCCACGATCAAGAGAAATTATTGAGCTCAGAATCGTTCCTCTACATGAATAACTGAGTGTGTGTCCCTGTATTTAATTAAGATTCTGGTTCGTAGCTAGAAATATCGCTGAGATGCACTCCGCAAAGCCAAAAAGCTCCTTGCATATTGAAAAACTACCGAATATTTAGCATACTATGATTTCAAAGGGTAAGAGGTTTAAAATAACAGAACGTTTCGAAATTCTTCATGAACTTATACATTCCTAATGCCAATAAAGTTTTATTTGCTGGAAAATATTTAATTAACAATCAATATCACTTACTTCTTGTTTCCTGTTATTATCGTTACTCCACAAATGATCCAAAACATGCTTTGCTACGTCTTTTCCAGATTCCCTTTTATTGTTGGAGGAGCTCAGCTTCAAATCCAAGAACTGTAGCAACATTTTTTCGTAGTAAGAGTCTTCAATGTTGGGATCTGTGATTTCACGCACGTGTTGTAAATAGTCCGATAATTTGGCACTGCGGTGGCACGTTCTGAAGCAATCGCATGGAAATCCATGGAATACTTCTCTCACTGAGCCATCTGGATTGAACTGCACGTCCGATTCAAGGGCATTTGCTCCACGATCCAAATAGTGTTTCACTTGACGTAGGCTATTCACCATATGAGCTATAATGTAAAATGGCCTCTTATCTGCACATACACTATGTTCCAATAAAGTGACCAGCAGCATACAAGCTAGAAAGATGCCTTGCTTCGACATGACTATACAATTTTTTTTAATGACTTAGATGATTCTACAAACTAAACTAGTAATTTTTGTTAAGATTGTTTATCACATTTTGGATCATTCTATTAAATATCTTTTGGTTTGCTTTGTTTCTCTGTTGAATCTTGGATTCTGCTTAGAAGTGCTCGAAGTGGATCATCTTTTAAAACAAGATGTGTTGTATAAATTATTCGAATACTTTTGTACCGAATCGGAAAAGTATCTTGGAATTCTAAAGTAATTTTATATAAGTCATATCACCAGATTATTTCAATTAAATATAATTTCCACTCATGAATAAGAATTTTACTTCAGTTCCTTCAGTAATTTCCGTCACCTCGTTTGTGGATTCCATTTCTTTTATCATTCATTCCTTTTTGACATCACATCCAAATAAACCTGCAAAGGAAGCACAACACTTTAAAAGAAATTAAAACATAAGGAATATAGAATTGTTTTATTTCTATATTTTAGCGTTACTCGTGCCACGTGTTAATATTTTGATGTATCAATTATAGTATTATAATGTTGTGGTGTACAGCTATTTAAAATAGAGGTGTTTGTCGGAGTAACTGCTTCAGCGCAACATTTCAGTTCTTGCATTGTGTGTAAAAAGTATATAGCTAATTTATTAAAGAAGTCATAGAGAATACTGAATATAATTATTACACAATATAATACGGTTTATAGGAATAAAATTTATTGTTATTAAAAAGAAAGCGTAGTATCTAAGAGAAAGTTCAAATTTACACTTTCTCATTAGTATGACACATTTGTTTCAGAGATCAAAAGATTGTTACGCTTGAAAAAAAAGTTCCGGGTTTATATAAAGAGATCCCAAGGCATTTTTAAAAAAATCTAGTAAACTATATGTAGAACACTATAGGAAAAAAGGGGGCGCATCTTTAATAAGCCCTTAACGGTAATATGATAATTACGAACAATTTATTGAATCATGAAATAATTAATAATGAATAATACTAAATTTTTATGAAAACGGAATTCAGTCTCAATACATAAAATGAAGTATAAAATGCTGTGTGAGGTCTTTATAAAGCACGCTAAAATTCACTTCTCTTTGAGTAGAAAGCATATTTTTTTCTTTCTTAATATATCAGTAAAAGTCAAATGGTATATTTCGCTTTCTCTTTCTCTCGACTAGACAAAAATCTATGAACATGTGGGAAAAACACTATCATTTAAAAAGAAAACAGAAAAATTATTTCAAAGTCACAATAAGAGATATTGTCATTTGAGATTAATTTTCCATCTTAGATTAGATAAGAAATAGCAAACAGATAACAGGGGATCCGATTTATTTTTTTTTATCTTTATTGAACACATATATAAATTCCATACAAAATTATTTCAAAGGATTTATAATTCAAATAGAAACACAAACTACGAGTAAAATCACGGCACAATTTAGTGAATGTCCACTATTATAAAGCATCTACATCCATAGAGAGAGAATGTCATTGTGTTTAAGAAATGAAAAAAAATATCGCATATCAATTTTGAATACATACTTTTCAGAGCTGAAACTAGATTAATATTGTTGAAATGAAATTCAGTAAAAATAACTTATAATGTTACATCCTTAATTCTTGGGATTTCATGGTAAGCATTATCATTAAATTTCGAAACCAAGTAGCTGCAATTATCAATACTAGTGGAATAAAACTGAACATGCAAATTAAATAACAACCATTTCAATTATTCAGAGTAAAAAAAAAAGAAACACATTCTATTTTAATATTAACCAGAAATGTTCTTAACATAGAACGAATGTGGGGCATTAAAATTTCAAAATAGAGATTGGCAAAAAAATAAGGCAAGATATTTAACATAACAGTGATTTAAATAAAAAATGCAATTGTTACATTAAAAAATTAATGATGAAAAACCAGAATCAATTTAAATCTTTTTCAACGTAACAAAAAAAGAATCAGCGCTGCACTGCTCAAGCAGAAAGGCATTCACACCATCGAGGAGCTTTCGAATTCGGCCGAGAACCAAGTAATTGCCTATACGGATGGATCTTCTGACTATGACCTTGATGAAGGTGGTGATGAAATCTATTTTATTCACCCAAATTGTGAACTTGAATCTTATAGAATTCCCACGGGTAAAAGTTCCTCAAACTTTACATGTGAGCTTATGGCCATTAAAGGAGATTTGGTTAACTACCACAACAAGGCGATTGAAAGTTCCAGGAGCATTTTACTGTTCTCTAGATCTGCGCTCCAGGTGATCCAGAGGAGCAATGCACAACTGACCCAGGATAAAATTGTCCTTCTTAATATAGTAGATGCAACCCAAAGAACTTGCAATTAGCAATGCATACCTGCCCACGAAGACACCTTCGGCAATGAGTAGGCTGATAACCTTGTCAAGAAGCCCTGAAATTCCCCTCAACTTTCCAACAGCCTTATCCTTACTGATGCTGATGCAATTGTTAAACATAAACTCGCCTCCCATCCAGTTAAGGAGCACTTAATTCCAGATCTTAATTGTAACCACGTGATCTCAATCACCACAGCCAGAACTGCGTGCAAGACGCTTTAAAGGGATGGAAACATACCATGATACCCAAAGAAAATATAATACTTTTCCTCACTGTCTTGAAATTCAACTTTCTTCGAATCATATTTTTAATTGTCCTTCTATATTAGCTAAACTCCACAGCATAGACCTAAATCCTATGGACCATCAAATGCTTTATTCGCCAAAGTTCGTCGACATAGCAAGGACCGTTTTGGATGCCTTCGGCGCTATTTGATTTTACTGCATTGTCAAGCCTAGCACTGCATGGACAAGACAACAAAAATGAAACCAATTTAATGCTATTTCCCTAAATTTTTATTGAAAAGTGCCACGAGAGCCATTTACTAAATTCCCTTCATTAAATGTATTTATTTGATTTTTTCTTGCAAAAAGTGACAAACAAATTTTATTTCAATATCTTTTTGGGAAAATTCAATTACTTGTAATGTTATTGGCTTCGAAAACTTTTAATTCTTGACCCTCGTGTGCGAAAATATGATCTGCTGTATGTTACACAGTGATTCTTCCTCATGTTGTGTGAAAAGTGGGAAAACGAATGGGAATTTCGTCCTTGTAATTTGACCGTAGTTACACGGTCCAACAATAATAGCCTTCGTGTAGCTGTAAAAAAAACATGCTTTTAAACGAAATCAGTTGCAATATTTATTATGTAAATCTCTCTATTTGCTTTAAGTTTCTCTTTCCGATTTATTTTTGTTGACTGTTATCAGGCATGTAATCCCCGTTAAGGATTACATGTATATTGGATTCAAATTAAGCTTTTACTACTTTTTATTTGTATTATAGGCTTAACTCATAGTTAACTAGACTCGAAACTTATTGAGTTTATGCTTGAAAAACTACCAAGCAAACTTCAATAAACAAGATAAAGTAAATAGTTTTTGTCTTCAAAAAGCTGCTATACATTTGAATTTTTCTTTTCAATTTCTAGTGTTTTTTTAGTACATTGAAGGTTAAACGCACGGGGAAAATAAACTTAATAATTGTTGATTTCTTAATGGTGTAAATAGTACTTATTTCTATTAGTATGTAGAAAGTTTATTCTTCTAACTAATGTGACTTTGAATCTGGCTTTTTATTTAGCAAATAAAAAGTATATATAAATTCGCCATGTATCTTCTCCTTTCGCGCGCGCGGGGATTTCAAAAAAATCAGTTCCTAAAATAATATCTGTTGTTTCTAAATCCTCCTTTATTTGTTTTATTGATTATTTAGCCGTTTTTCTCCTGCAAATCAGATCGAATTTTATTTATAAATTTCACACACGTTTTTTATTTGTTTTTAACGCTTTGAACAATTGTTATACTTCTTTCGGTATAATGCAAGATTCCTAAAGTAAAAATTATTAAAAATTCTTTCTTAAGTAGCTTTTTATTGAATGCCTTAAATCTTTTTCTTTTTTTATCTTTAAAATGAGGTTGAAATTCAGTGATGCGAATGAGTTCCCGAATGATGAAGTAAAAAAGAGGGACTTAACTGTCTTATTTTTTCCCACATAATAAAAAACAATTTTGATGAGAGGACTTTATTATATATACGCATACATACACACATACATACACATATGTAATGTTTCAAGTCACCACCAAGCTTTTTTAAAAACGGTTTTATTCAGCTAGCAATCGGCAGACCTTACGATGAAAGAAAACGGTGACAAGTGATGTCTAAGTGGCATTACCACTTATGTCCATATGTGTTTAGTACCCTTTTTAGTTCATGTGTTATATTATTAAAAATTAAGGATGCCAAATGAGGCTATAAAAATAATGATCTGGGATTAGAAGCGTTCTGTTTGGACTATTTGTTTCGAGAAATAATTGGGTGTTTATATAATTTAAGACTTAAAGATGTAACGGAAAATAAAAGTGGTACATATATAGGGGATTTAATTACAGATTTTATTTAATTATCCTTACATTTATATATATATTTAAGAATTCAAATATACGTAGCATTACAATAAGAGTGGTATTTTTATAAAAAAATAGCTGTCAAAACTTTTAATTTACTCAAATACTTACATAGAACAGTAATGTTTCATAAAAGTTTCTGAGTGTGACTTCAGTATTATGGATACATATAATCCAAATTAAATTGAGGTAAAGTAAATTCAATTGTCCAATTTTGTAAAACCATATTTCTTCAAAATTAAGAATGAATATGTTTTGAATTTTTAATATATATATATTTAAAACTAAAATGGAAGATAATAAAAAAGTGCTTAAATTATATGACTAGTTGCACCTCGAAATATGATACTGTTTTGAACTGTGGAGATATTCTGCGTTCTTTTTAGAGAGGCTTAGACTCCATAGCTATCTTTCTTTGTATCAATCAATTCAATTTTTAAATACATTCATTATTATTATGTGTTTACTTATAAAATACATTTTTAAACATAGAAATATCTGCAGAAAATGAAAGCATACATCTTTCAATAAATTAAACTCCGTAAAGTAGATAGGTTTTTTTGGTATTTAAATGCTCATAATAGATTAAATAATTACATCCAAAAAACTAAATTAGGGACAACTAAAACATAGTAAATATTTTTAAAAGATGGCAAAAATTTTTATTAACTATCGAAACTTATTTTAATATTGGCTTCTGAGATTATAACTACTAAATGTCTTACTACATATCACTTAAATGTCTTGAAATAACTTTTATTGTTGAAATGTAGTAGCTGCCTATTTTTACAAAACTTTTGTTATGGAGTTCAATCTAAATTTATATGCAAAATTCCTGTCCTTAACATGAACATATTATTTTCTTCTGAGATTTTAATTTTATTGAATACTTGATGTTGTGAATCATTAATTTTTATTTACTATAAGGGTTTTTTTTATAATTACCTTTTATGCCAAAAAACATTTACGCATGAGTATTTTATGTTGCATCATTATCGAATTATGATTTGTTTGCATGTGTCGTGCTTTCAAATTAGTCTTCAACAATTTTAAACGTGAAAAGCATTTGTTAATAAAAACAGATACCTGCTTCGATTTATGAAAAAAAAAAACTAAAAAATGGAAACCTTTTTTTCTTAATATTTTAACTAATCTCGTATTTTTTTAATCCATAACTAAGAAGTAAATTGGCAAGATGAATGTTTTGATTCATCAAAAAAAAAAAAAAAAGCATAAACGTTCTTGAAGAAAGTAGGAACCATGCCTTTCACAATAACTAAATTATTTCTATTTATCTCTTTTTCACTTTTTTCGGCAAATAATAACTGATTTAATTTTAAATTTCTTTAGGCACTATACTTCAGTTTCTTAAGATTTTTCTGTGCAAAATTGAATTGAAACTACTGTCAACATAAATAAGTACTGTAGAATGTGGTACGATCATAAATTCGATTCTCTCTTTTTCAAGCCACTAATTATTTTTTCTTAAAATTTAGTACCTCATTTTATTTAATCATGAATTATTAAACAATGCTCATTAAATATCTTTGAATGAAACATTTTCTTTTCATAACAGCTGTCATTAATTTTCATTGTAAAAAGCATAATAACTGAATTATAAAACATTTTTATATGAATACAAATATCATCTTATTACTAGATTTAAATGACATTATTTGCCATCTAATTAACACCAAATATTGTATTTACTTTAATATTCAAACTAATTATTTTGATAAGCATCATGTTTACTGAATCACGCTTTGGATAGTCTTTTCATGCTATCAAATAGCTAATAATGTGAAACTAATCCATTGCTCTCAATAATTATCCAATCGAATCAGAGCTACTTAGGCATCTGTTTGATGTGTTCCGACTTTCACTTTTATGATGCCAATCACCAAGGAACAGATACAATGAGATCTAAAGGCTTAATTACCATAAAAATGAAAAAGTAAGATAATTTTCTTCCGTTATTTTCTTTCAAGCATCTGAAGTTTCAAAATACAGATTTCCGAAAGAGATGAAAAATAAACATCATAAAACTCCTTTCATGCGAATTTGATTTCAGTAGAGATATTTAGATCACTTAGTTTTGTGAGGTAAGTTTTAAAACGAGTTTAGATTAATTTACTTCACCGGAGAATTGAATTTTCATTGATATTTTCGTATATTTCAAAAAAATAAAATCTCTATTTAATTGACTTTTCTTATAAATTTATGTAATAAGAAGTATTAGATATATTTTAATCATTCATTCAGCTTAATATTTCCAGCTTGTAAACTTTTAATTAGTTAAGTTATAAAAGGGATTTAATCAGTATTTACTATGTAGTTATATTAAGTACAATATCAGGACCACCGCTATCATTTTAATTTTATGTCTACTATTCACTCATCATTCAGTACAAAACACTAAATTCAATAACATGTCGGATTTGCAGTTTCTCTTTATCATTTTAAATGTATTTTACAGATCAAAAGAAAGATTAAAATGGTTGAAAACGAAGTACAAGTATTAATGAAGTAATATCAATGATGGAATTTTATTGCAATATCTTTTGTAAAAGAAACAGCCCTTTTATAAATAATATTACATTATAATTATGTTATTATTTAAGTTACAAATTTTTCTCATTAAAATAAAGCGTAAAATACATTGAAAACGTCTACTTATTAAGAGTATGAAGTGTATTTTATTTGTTTCATTTTTTAAAAAAAATTAAGTCGTCTGCGATCAAAAATTTTTGTTCTCGATTATTTCGCAACAATATTGTTTAAATATTAGATTATTTAATTCAACTTATAACATATGATGTTTTTAATAAAATTCAGATAAATAATACATGTTCCCAGAGAGCTTACTAAGGTTAGTGAACAATATAACAAATGTATTTTACTTAGCTCTGAAATGCATCAATGCACACATATATAACCAATTCAATAATTTTCTCGATCAGTTTACGATATACTTGCATCTGATATAACACATTTATAATATAAAATTTGTTTTAAAAAGACTTGTTGAGACATTATTTGGTAATTAAAAATGGTTATTCACTTTTTTTTAATTTTTCAAAGAACACATAGTTGGTACATAATTCTAATTCCGCTGCTATTTAGTGTTCCGTTTCTACCTTTATGTAAAACTAAGTGCTGAAACTAAAGCAGAAAAAGAAAAATCTTTTAAGTAAGTTCTAAAAATTTTAAAAACTTTGCATTTTGATTAGTAAATTTTGATTTCATATTTGTGTTGAAGAACCCTTAAAAATAACGAAAAACTCACGGGAATATTTATCATAGATTAAATATTGTAAAGTATTTGTATAAATATAGAACATTCGAATTTGTAGATTCTGGGATTAAAAGGAACTTATATATATATATCTTGCAATAATACTACTTATATGAAAAAAAAACAAATAGAAATGGTTTTTAATAGTAATTTAATAAAATTTTAAGCTATCTATTTTTCCATTCCTGTATACTTTTTTTTTGTAAGAATTTTATACAAATTTTTTATAAAACTCAGATTATATAAAATTTTACTTACGCAATGTTAAGCAAAACATTTTTTTATCCTTTAGTTGCGAAGCACTTGTAAATAATTTTCACATGCAAGTTCTTTCGTTTATTAATTTCAAAAAATAAGAATGAATCATCTTGATATATTTAAAAAAAATGTACTTTTATTTTTTTTCCACACGTGACTTAGTAAAACTATATTCGATTTAAAATAAGTGATTTTATTTCGTTGTCCACAATGTGTATGAAAATTTTGAAACACGTGTTAACAAAACGATCTGCCCTTCTTGGATCCAGACAACGATATGACTTTTGTCCTAAAGTTTAGGGGAAAACCTTCATCCAGACTTAAGAATGATACGGTCAGTTCACTCTTCCGGAACGCATCACGCTATTTTACGGTTCAGGCAAACCAGTAAATACCCCCATTCAGGAAAACCACTTTCACCATTAGAAGATTACAAACTAGTTTTTTCCCTCTTTCTTTAATCTATATTTGTTGACAAGTTTATTTATAAATCTTGAAGGAGGTCGCTACTAAGTTTTCTTCTTTTTCTTTTTTTTTTTCAAAATGTCCGTAAGTAAATGTGGTTCTGAGAAGAAACCTGGTTGAAAATTACATCATATTTAATGATACCTAGTTTATCAGTTGCAAATCGCTAACGAGGTGTGTGGGAGACAGCTTAAGAAACCAAGATGGGGTGATATTTTCTGTGTTTTTTTCCGCTTTCAGTACAATTTTCTTCCTGGGAAACCAATTTCTTCACCTTCGATGGTTGTTGTGAAACTGGCTTAGCTAGATTTTATTTGTTTTCTTTATTAAAAAAAAAAGATTCAACAATTGTTTGATATTCAAACACCACCTTTTCCTGTGTTCATTTTTTTTTATTACGTTCAGCCTCTGGTAGAGTTAAAATAAAGTCTATGCGTATTTATTTATGTTTATTAGCAATGCTAACTATTGAAAAAGATTTTACGGAAGTGATTTTTAAGAAATTATAGAAATTTTCTTCATTTACATAGGATTTTTATTTTTTTTAAAAAAAGGAAGAAATGAGCAGGAAAAATTATGATGCATAATTCACGTTGGAATCACACTTTTTCATACTGGACAAGCCTTAATAAAAAAAAATTAGAAATAATTTTATAATCAAAATTTGTACTCACAGTGTAGAATATATATGTGTCCAAAAATTCACGCAACAAGTAATTTTCATAAGAAAACACGGGTTTATAAATAAAAATTGTAAATTTTTTATTGATTCATAAAGCGTACCGTATAAGGTTACAAATGAAATAGCATAACGGGTATAGCAGTGTTTTAGCTGATACATATGCACTCTTTAATTGAAATTTTCTATGAAAGTTTTGCATAAAAGGGATTGAATTTCGTTAACATAGAGCTCAATTTTCTTCTTTAAGAAGGTCCGGCACAAGAATTTTTGAAAAATTATCGATTCTTACTTTTTTATATTTTCAAATATTTCTATTTAAAATAACATATATGAGGAAGTACGATAATTAGAAGTATTTTTATTTATTTTTTAAATGAAGTTACTCCTTGATGCGCAACAAATGAGCTCTGCTAAGAGCACCTGTGTTTCCCCATGTATAAGCTTCTGATGAAAGCAAATCCATATGATGTTCAAGTGGAAAAAATTGGAGTGTATTGGGAACATCCAGAAGTGTATGCGCACACGCCTTTTGTTCAAATAACACCATATGTCATTGATTCCAAAATCTACATTTGCGGAATTAAAAACGCTAAAATTGGTGTAAATATGGCTGGCTATTGCGCAAGTCAATACGAGTCTTGCTGTAAGATTAATGAATGTTAATTGTTAAAAAAAAAGAAGAAAAAATGAAAGTTAGATGCGCGCTTTTTGTAAGAGCAGGAGGTAAAGAAACTGCTTCATATGCTTCTGGAAAGTACTAAAAAATGTTAATGCTCAAAAATTACAAATTTTTACTTTAAAGCCTGTTTTCTCAAAATGTAATATTTTTTACTTTATGTACCATTTTCTCAAAAACTACTTATTACATAATCCTCAAATTTTCAGTGAGCATATTTTTAACATGTTTACACATTTTAATGGAGGTAATTAGATACATCTAGCAAACTCTTTTAGATAAGGCTATTTTAAATTAAATTTTAGGGGGGGGGGGATTCATAATTATTTTAATTTTAAACACAAACACAAAACCCTTCGTTAAAGTTTTATTGATAGTACACATAACCTGCTGTAAAAATTTTATCCGTGAAAAGTAAGTTTCTGAGAAAAAGATAAATAAACTTACATAATTTAAAATGGGCTCCTATGGACGTCCCGGACCCCCTTAATGCATTAAGTGTCGTAGGCTAGTTGACGTGTACTTTTACACTTTAAAAATTCCCAAGGGAAAAAACTCAATGGCATTTGAATTACACAACCAATAGGAAGCCAGTTCTGATCACCAGAAACGGAAAATTACGTAACCACAGTAAGCTTTAAAATAATGCTCAACACTAAAAATGCATTGTACTTTCGTGTAGTGCGTCATTTTTAATAGCCCTGAATTGTCAGCTGACACATGGTCCATTTTTCTCGTTGGCAACACTATATCACAGAAAAGGTCGCAAAAATCAAATATTGCATGAATTTTGAGGCACCTTTATAATAGGTTAAATAAATTTTTTTAAACAATTTTAAAAACTATTTTTGCGGAAGGGTTCTCTGGTATATAGATGTAGGGAAAAAGAAAATTAAAAACTAATTTTATTTTAAGTTCTGCCACGAGGGGAATGAAGTTTAGTTATTTGAGCTTTAATATGGTAAAAGGTCAAAGTAATTTTTATTAAAGAAAATCACGTATTTTAATACCTTTTAACATTTATTTCGATAAAGAGACACCCACTAAATAGTTACAAGGGAAAAAGCATCAGGCAATTTAATAGCTTCTTTAGTATTAAATTTTGTAAAAAATCTACTGTCGAGATTGCAGAGCACGATAAAGTATTAGACGGGGAAAAAAATTGGATCTGATTGATTTGACATTGCTGAGTGAGAGAGTTAAGGTTATGAAATGTTGCTATGTACTTTGTACAACTCAGTACTGAGTACTCATTTATCAATAATCTTCATTTTTGTTTATTTATATTGTAGAAAAATAATTATTTTGAATCTCAAATCATCTAACCAAAATTAAGCCTTTTCCCATCTTTTCGAAAATTCAACCCGTTTGAGGCTATAATAAAAGTTGAACTCTTTATTTATTTATTTTTCTCCTAATCTCCGTACCATAGAACCTCTTTTCCGCACAGGTAGGTACCGACTAATAATAATTTTTTCTTCTCTATATAACCACGATCCACCCAAAAATATAATGCTGTTTTAGAACAAAAACAAAAAAACAAAAAAACAAAAAATAACTGAATTCACGCGGCTTACGGAAGGAAATATAAAATAGGTTGCATTAAATTTTTTTTTAGTTTCGTTAATAGTAACAAGAAGCAAGAGGAAATGTGATTAGTTTATTCAATTCAGTCTACTTGACTGAAAAAGACAAAAGAAATAAAAAAAATTCACAAAGAAAATCGGTAACAATAAATGCAGTATAAAATAAGTAATTTATTTCAATTTCTCGTTTTGCATCGCTTCAAGATACCGGTAAGGGTCACAATTTAATATTCGCAACCAGAACTCATTTCAGGTTCTTAGGAAGAAAAACTTCAAGGCTGTAATTTAGTTCCAGTTACATACGACATTGCAAACAATAAAACTATGCTTCATTTAATGCCAGAATTCAAGTTTAAATCAAAAAAAAAAGTTTTCAACCATTTAATTTAATTTTTAAAACGAAATATTTTAAATTATTCGTGATGCTCATTAAGTGACTGATTATTGCTTCTTATGAGGAAAATAACCTTCTTTTATTAATTTTCCCTTGGAAAAATGCCTAGAGAGAAACAAAATTAATGATGTAAAGATTGATTAAGGTGAAAGGTAGAAAAATTTTAAACTGATTAATTTTTGAAATAAGATATTTGATGAAAAAAGATCAATTCATTTAGAACTCCAAGAAAAATTTTGCTTCGAAGAAAACTTTTTTTAAACTCAAACAATGTGTGTAATAAAGTTCATTTCAAATTTCATTAGATAAGTTTTCTTGAAATGACTATCAAAGTTCGAAACCCTGATTTTGAAAAAAGCGTATAAAAGAATAATTTTTTTTTTGTTATTTAAGTGTCAGTTGAAATAGAATATACATAAACTTGTTTTAAGAATGTTATTATAAGAAAAAATCGTTTTAGTGCAATTTTCGGCCAAAAATAAAAAGTATATTTTCAAAACGTTCTTCTTTTATGAAAAAGGCTTCTGTAATAATATTTTGGCGATATATATAACTAAGGATTCTGTACAGAGTCTGAAATAGGATTTTTGAATTATTTATGACTAGCTGATATACCCGTTCTTTGCATAGGTAAATTAAAAAATTAAACAATACAGATTGAAAGATAAAATTTTTTTAATAAGTTAATATTTCGTAAATTGCAAATGTAGCAAAAAAAAAAAAAAAACTTTTTGCATATCTTAGCTGAACAAAAAAAAACCTATATTTGTTAAATTTTAAGTTTGTAGATCTAATAGCTGATAAGCTGATTAAAAGGATTTTTTTTTATAACACCCAGTAACTCTCTTGTGGGTCTGTTTTTGAAAACACCTTCCTAAGCTGATCTCTGCTCAGCAAAAGTAACACATTGTTACAAATAAATTTTGTGTAATGAACACTTAAAATAATGTAAATAATTTATATCTAGATGTGTAATACGTTAATATTACTTTCTGTTGTATTTATTTTATGTTAAAATTGTAATATTCGCAAGCAACGCCGTTCCTTACATTATAATAGCGATTCAATGGAAATATAATAAAATGTTGGCGATAGAGCCAAGTTGGCATCATTTTTGGTGACCATGTTGGCAACTTGGCGATGGATTGAACGGTGCAAAAGGTGATTTGCTATAGCTCCACCTGGTGGAGAACTTCAACAAAAAGGATTGCACAAAAACCTTTTCCAAAAAAGAATGCATACATTTACCAATTTTCATAATTATCGGTTGATAATAAAATCAAAATAAAACGTGCAATGATATAAATTATCAATTTTTGTTGTATTTATGGTTCACTATTTTGTCGATAATGGCTTTCTCATAAAAGATAGATATATGCTGTCTCGAGCTTTTTTGTATACGGGATTATATACGTATAACTCTAACGGTTTTTATAGCGTACACCAGAATAGCTTGCGGAGGGCAGAATTTTTTCCTACTTACTTGACATTTATCGTTATATTTTGGACACTTCACACAATATCTTTATAAATTATAGCCTATGTGTTATTTTTATGTATAAGCTATATTATTGTAAAGTTTCGTTAAAATCTATTCAGTTGTTTTTGCGTGAAAGAGTAACATCCATACATCCAAGCTTTCACGTTTATAATATTAGTAAGGATTTAGAAGTAGGTTTATTCAGATTTTATTACATCAGAGTAGAAAAATTTTAACAAAAACCACCTATTATTATTTCAATTGTTCGCAACTCTAAAAATAATGTGAAATTTTCAAAAGTTTAGTTCAACCTCGTTATAGAAGTCTTACCTATATATGGGCAAAATATTATTATAAGAGCAGTTTATAAAAGAAGAACATGTGTGTTGAAAACATGTCATTCCTTTTCTCTTTTATGTCTAAAATTGTATTTGAATAATTTTTTATTGTAATAATATTCTTAAAAGAATTTTATATGTATATTCTCATTCTACTGGAATTAAGTATCAGAAACATTATCCATTTATAGCAGTGCTTCTCAAACTTTTACTATCTGCGACCCAATATTCAATCGTAATTTTCATCGCCTCCCCCCTCCATACAATTACAATACATTGAATTTAATAATTCTATACTTTGACACTAAAGCTACATTACGGCTTAAATCTCTTAAGTGCCACTGGCGTATATAAACGTCTCACTCAGCCAAAGCGTTAATTTCTTGGGACGAACGTTTATATACGTCTTTCCAAAGTACAATCTGTGCACTGCTATCTGTAACTGCTGTCTCTGTGCACTGCGATCTTTAATTTATTCCGAAGGTTTTGGAATGCAGTAAAAGGACCTTCATGGTAATTGCGAAGGATTTACTTATTTCAGAAAAGGTTTTACTTATTTATTCCTTTTTATCTCCCCCCCCCCGATACATCATATACGCGTATCTACGTGGAAAACGGGGGCATTTGGAAGCGAATCGCGTATTTTTTAATCGGCAGTAAAGAGATTAATCATAAACCGTACAAATTGTCAAGATAAGTGTTAATTTTTGTATATAATTTTATATATGACAAGCCTATAGTCTTGTTCTTTACTTTGTATTGTTAAAATAATTATAAAATACATTGTGCAGAGTTCTGATACATTAATAAGTGTATAATATCAGTTCAAACGTATATTTTATATTTTATTATATCAGAATGTGTTTTGTTTGTTTACTTTCAGTAAATTAATAATTTTTTTAAAAAATCTTTTGTTTTCGATTTTTTAATATGCTTGCGCCCGCTCGAAGAGTTATAACGCACCCCTAATGCGCACGCCCCACAGTTTGAGAAACGTTGATTTATAAATGTTTTTTTTTTTCAAAATAACCATTTCGAATGTAGTCAGTCTGCTTAAAAACATGCTTAATATTAAAATATAGTATGAAATGTATCAAAAATAAATTTTATTCGTTAACTTTTCAGTAAAAAACAAATATCTTACACAAAAATTTATGAATAAAGTTATATTTAAAACGGCAATTTAAATTACTCTCTAAGCGTATTATCTAATATACGAACTGTGTAATATTTATAACTTTGATGTAAATTAAAAAAAATTATAAGAAACTAAATTACCTAAATTCTTAATGTGATGCTGTTAGTTAAGTTATGATTGACTGAAAGTTAAAAATTTAGGACTCCGTCATTATATTGAGTGATTAGGTTTGATCCAATAACTGAAATAATTCAAAATTTTCAATTAATTCCTTTTCTCTGAATCCAAAACTCTCAAGAATTTGATTCCAAAACTAAAGGTACTTTAAATTCTCAATTTGTTCTTTACCAAATAAGCCAATACTGATAAGATTGTGGCTTTATATAACAGATGGAACGCAAAATTCCCAGGTCATTCCTTCCCTCGAATCCAAACTGATTAGCTTTTAATGCAAAACTTGATAAAATCAAAAAAGTTTTTCGTAAGTTTCACAGAACAATAACCTGGTTAGATTTTTATTCTATAATGTATGGAACTTAAAACTAATCACACTTAGTATTGAAGTTGGAAGAGAAAGAGTGGCATCAGCTTATATGCCGTTATCATTATGTGCTAGCTGTGCAACTTTTACATTAAATTATATAATCCATGTAAACAAATCTTAAAAATATATTTCAACGAAAAGAAAAAGTTTTGAGCTTTCCTTTGTAAGATACAGTTTTAACTCGTATTACATTGAATTGCTTTTTTGATAAAATTAAGAGTTACATGAAAACGAGGTAATATTTTCCTTAAAGGACGTTTTTCTGTTATCAAGGCAAACATGTTTTTACATTGCTTAGTATTCTGCACTATATTCAGAGATGAAAGTAATAAATGTCTTTATATATTTCAGCTTAGTATAAATTAGCAGTTGATACGGTATTAAATTTCCAGAAAACATAATTTTCTTAGTATATTTTAATGTTGTAATTACAAATATTCTATAATTTGATTTGATTTTTGGTAACGCCGCTCTCTAGAGCAAAGCAAGGGCAAAATTGCGACATACCTCGTAATTTTACAAATAGTTTGAATCAAAATATGTATCCCCTTTTTAATGTTTGAAATGTTTGTAAAAACAAAACAAAAATGTTTTACACTAATAGAAAATTAGATTTTCCAAATGCTTTCTTTAGATATTCGTGGTGTGTTTAGTTAAATTTGTTTTATAAACTTGGAAAACAACAAATTTAAGTAAAAATATGTTAAGACTTTCAAGTCTTTTGATTTGATAATAATAAAATCATACTTAGACACTATCAATAAACTCTAAATAGAAATACCTATAATTCTGTAGTTAGAAGGGTATTTATTTGAAATATTCGGATATTACATTAAAGGAAATTCTCGATAACCTAAGGACTCTCTCCACCAAAAAAAAGAACCAATTAATTTTCAATGCTGGATTTTATTTTCAATTTAATTTGATTGCAAACTGTTGAAGAAGATCAGGTCACTTAAACGTTGTTCAAAATTATGAAGTTCATCTTAAATAGCCCATGTTGTAAATTAAATTTTAAATGTATAGATAGCGCTACAAGTCATGTGAGAGATGTATACACGTTTGGCTTGTAGAGTCAGAATCATGTAATATGTTATTTGTGTTGTGTACATGTCTTCCGTGTTGTATGCAAAATAAACAAAATGACAAAAGATGAATTGAATTATTGAATAGAGAATGAAATATACATTGGGATTATAATAGTCTACCTGAACATGGAATATATTTACTAAGGAAATACAAAAGCCCAATTTTTTCTAAAGCTAATAGAAATTCATTTAGTGGTATTAATTTAAGGTCAGTATTGTGGTCATGGTAGCCAAGTGGTCAAGATCACAGACTCGTGGCTTGGGTGTCGTGAGTTTGAGCATAGTGCCGCTGAAGACTCACCATGCAGAGGGAGCAGCTGCGTGAAAACCAAACGGAATTTCACGCACTTACTACAGTGGTGGCAAAAAGTCCTGAACACACTCATTTCTTAGCGTAATTTTTGTGTTTGACTTCATTTTTCGTTGTGAAATTATCGCACTATCTTAAATATTGATATTGATTTTAATGTATTTTTTCATGCTGATTTCAAATCTGTTTGTAGATTTGATCTAAAGTAAATAGTTTCATTTTGACAAGAAAGCACAAGGTCACTGTAAGAATGAGTGAGTGTGTTTTCCACCAATGAAATGCTCCGTTATTTCAACCAATCAGAGAGCAGTAGCTATAAAAGGTTGAAAGAAAAAGGTGAAACGTGTTTTATTGTATTGAATGCAGTTGTGTGCTTGTGGAAAATAGTGTATTGAAAGCAATTTGAAGTGCGTTTGTGGAAAATATGGAATTATGGCTAAATTTCCATATCTGCCTGAGAATAAAAGGTATAAAATAATACATTTGAAGGAAGAAGGTTATTTTATGCGCCAAATTGCTGCTAAAGTACCATGTGGCCTTTCTACTGTTGTGAGAACTTTAAAAAGCTTTTCTGAAACAAATTTTATTGCGGACAGGGGGCGATCAGGACAATCAAGAAAAACATCTTTACGTGAAGACAGGTTATTGCACAGAATTTCACTTTCAAACAGAAAGCTTAATTCCTCGCAAATTTTGAAACAATGGACTTTGACATCAAATGTGAGTGTGTGCCCAAGAACTGTTAGTGGAAGACTGCTGGAAATTGGGTTACGAGGCTGCAAAGCGCGCCCAAAACCATTACTGACTGAATTTCAACGCGAGGCGATTGACGTGGGTAAGTTAACATTCATTATGGACTATTAAAGACTGGGAAAAGGTAATATTTAGTGACGAGAGTCAGTTTTGTATTTCTGGCAACCAAAGTAGTGCCTATGTAAGACGACGCATTCATGAAGAATTCAGCCCTCAGTGTCTGAAGCCTACAGTAAAGTACCCGACAAAAGTGATGGTATGGGGTTGCATGTCTTCTCATGGATGTCTGTTCTCTGTTGCATGTCTTCTCTCTCTAACGATGGAAGACTTCACATCGTTAGCGGAACAGTGAAAGCCATGGATTACATTGAAATACTACAAAATAAATTGCTACCAACTGCGAGAGATCTTTTTGGGAATCAGTCATGGATTTTTCAAGATGATAATGCCCCTTATCATCATGCAAAGGTAGTCCAGAAATGTTTGAAAAACCATACTGTGAATAGAATGAACTGGCCAGGACAGTCTCCCGGCCTTAATCCGATAGAGAACTTATGGTTTAAAATTGGTTATGAAATTTCAAAGAAAAAATTTTCAAACAAATGTGAATTAATTGAAGCTTTAATATTTTCCTTCAACTATATTGTCACGAAAGATCTTCTTTTGAAATTGGTGCATTCCATGCCAAAAAGATGTAGAGCCGTAATTAAAGCAAACGGCTGGCCCATAAAATATTGATTTTCTAACATGTGACAACAATGTAATTTTCAAAATGCTTATTATTGTCAATTTTCGTGTTATTTTTCTTTGCATATTATGTTATTCTATATTGTTTTATTCTGCACATATTTCACATTATTGTGTTCAGGCAGCTTTACTACAAAAAATATTTTAGTCATTAAGAAACTAGTAGTAGATTTGAAATCAGCATAAAAAATACATTAAAATCAATAACAATATTTAAGACAGTGCAATAATTTCACAATGAAAAATGAAGTCAAACACAAAAATTACGCTAAAAAATGAGTGTGCTCAGGACTTTTTGCCACCACTGTATCTCATACCCGAGGACATTTACAGTCAGTTTTTACCGTAAAACTTGCATTTAAAGGTGAAAAAGAAAGAAAAGTAGGCAATACAATATGTTTATTACACTTTTCAAGCGTAAATTTAGTTTTTCCATTCTTTTTAATAGGGCATTCAGTACATTGTTTATACACTCCTTTAATCTCCGTCGCGAGTAAGAACGATGTTTTCGCTGGATCTTAATTTTTTTAAAAAAAAATTCGTAGAAGCATTGCTTGCTGCTACATTATTTACATTCTGCAGTAAATTGAAATCCTAAACACTTCAGAAATCAGTGTCTGGTTCGATGTTTAGTGTAGGTAGTTTCTGAGTACTTAACAAAATAATTTGCGCTTTTATTGTCGCAATTGCTCAACAACGCAAAAAATACTGTCATAGGCTAATGATTACATTTTCTAGCCACTGAATATGATGTGGTCATTTTATCAAGGACGATAATTACTCCCTCAGTTGAATTAACTGGATCGATTACAGTAGAGGGGAATCATACTTGCTATTATACTCTTCATTATTCGATTCTTCCTCATCATCCCGGTAAAGACACTTTCTTCATCCAAAAATACTGTTGTACTATATCTATTGAATACTTTATCTGTTAAATTACATTAATATCTCATTTCTTCAGAATAACTACAATAATGGGCCGTAGCATAAGAAAGATTCTAAAGCGTGCTCATGCATTTATTATCTAACGGCAATTCACGCGCTGGGTATGACATACCCGAAGAGGTTGCATCCAAAAATATCCATTTACATTTCACCTACAAGCTAAGACTCCTCAAAGGAGATGACCTTAAAGTCAGCTACACGAAAAACTCTTCATTTTCCAATAATGGTTTAGATGGAGTTTTGGGAAAAAATCTCGCGCAGGGGTTATGACATACCCTGCACGAGAAGTGCCGCGTTAAATTTGTAGAGGCTCAAACGTAATGCAGTTGGTGTGGTGTGTAAATTAGCATAGGGGTAGGCCAACGTAGGTGTCATCTTTGTCACTTGACTGTGGTTCAAAATTACAAAGTCCGTCGTCAATAGCCATCGTACAGCTTTATAGTGTTTTGTTAATATATCTATCTCTCTCAAGACCACTATTATACACGGAATACAATATAAAAAGTTTTGAAGCCAGAAAAGTATTACAAAGACTAAATTTTTTGAAATTGATGTATAACAACAAGGAAATACGACATTTATATACTGCGCACTCACCCTACAACTATTTACGTCACAATGCTATACAAACCCAATAAGTTTCATACCTTTGTATCATCCAAATTTCGAATGTCAAAGAAAAACTCATTCCTTTTTTATCACTGGGAAAACTATTCTTTTTTTTTAAAATACAGGATAAAATAGAGATGCCTTGCGGCATTTTTCATTAAAACATTTTTTAAAAGCTTCAATTCTATCATCACAGCACAGTGATTATTTCATGCATTTCTGACGATCTCGAAATGAAAGGGTTCTTGACAAGTATTGTGAAAGTTTAATAATATCTTTTATCTGCAAAATAATGCTACAAGCGACAAGAACAAGTTACTGACCTTGAAGATTAAAATTTGAAACGTATAGAGCATGACGGTTAAAATATCCTTAATATTATTAAAAGAATGAATAAAAAAACAGATTTGCTAGCGATGCAAAATAGTTGTTAATGTTGCATGTGATAAATTTATAAAAATAAATACTATAGTCCTTTTTTTTTTATTACACATTGCTTTTGTGGAAGTTAAAATTTTTATTGGTAACGAAATATTTAAAATTCCCTCAGGGATACTTTTTAACTTAATGCATGCTAATGGGATCTAATAAAAGCATTGTCATCACTGTCATCAATTTTGAATAGTAAATTTAAATTAATTTAAAATAGTAACTTAATCAGTTGAAAATAGTAAAGACTTGCATTTTTTTATTAACATTTATCTAAACCTCTGTAATATCTCAATGGATACTTTATTTACAAAAACTATTTTCAAAACTTCTTAATTATTTTTCTTACCATAATAGTTCTTTTTCAGCAAGACTATTTGTGTCAAACGTGAGCAATATGTCATTGAAAGAACATATTTGAAACATTTTTAGAACGCAAATAAATGCTTCGGTATGCGTAAATAGAAACAGAAGTGCATATTGTAATCTCTGTCTGTAAGAGAACTGTAATCAAATCTATTGTAAATTTGATAGACACGCAGTGCTTCACACGAAGAGCATTGTGTAGATAAAATTAACACATGAAATAGTTTTATTCTATTTAAAACTGAGTATTTCTGAAAGATGTTTACCTCTTCCGAATTTACGAAATGATATTTTTCTTGATATAATGTACTCAAATGTAAGTACTAGTTATAATATTAAAAGTTGAAGAAAAACTTCTTCAAGCTCTAACCACTAGGCCGTGGGTAGCCTAGTGGTTAGAGCATCGTCCAGACCGGAGGGCCTGGGTTCGATGTCCGATGCCACTAAATACCACCAAGTATAGACGGAGTACGTGCTCGTTAAATCAGTGGGTCCGAAAGTCTTGTGGGCGGTCGCAGCAGAAACCACGAGTGCAGGGGGCCGGAGAATATTTCCCTCCCCTTCAGTTCCATGCCAAAATTGTGGAGGTGGAGATAGGTGGTGTCACCATCTATCGTTAAGAAGTCCAACCTATCTCACAGGCAATGGCAAACTCAAGGTGTCTTTTACATGCCGGATTATCATGCGACATAGCTGCTGTCGATTTTCTGTATCAAGAAAATCCATCGACTGGTTCCGGAGTCAAACTCGCAACCTTAGGCGTACAAAGCCAGCGACAAACCAACTACGCCACTCAGCCGGATAGACCAAATGATAATGAATATATTAAGCAATTATTACAGGCAATTATTATTGCTAAAAATACGCTCCATTGTAAGAATGTTTGAAAAATAAAAACGTGATGGAATACAATATGCAAATAGAACTTTAACCTCCTATTAAAGTCCTTTTCATTTCTTCACTAAGTCACTTGATTAACTTTAATGGCGCGCGTTAAAGCAACGTGAAGTCTATCGTTGAAGGACACCATAATTTTGAATCTCGAGCAAGAGACGAAGACGACACCTTGAGCTGAAACTCCACTTTCCAAACTTCTACATCACGCCAACATGATGGCTTTTCCCTTGACAGATTTCATGCGGATCAGCTCCTCGATACAGTGAGTAGTAAAACCCGAACTCGAACCTCTGTCTCGAAAAAATAATCCTAGCTCCGAGTTCGCAACCCTAATTACTCGTTTACCTCGGCCATGCTACTTCACTTGGACATTCAAAGGAAGAATGAAAAATAACTTAGATATAAATAGTCTATCTTGTTTTCAACAAAATTACGTATTTCCTGCAGACAGGATATGGCACCAGCTGCATCATCTACTGAATCTTGATATTTATGTCGTAATAGCTGATCCAGAATAAGACGGTGATTTAAATTTAACGGTAAGTTGTGTATTATGTTTGAGTATGCTAAACTGATACATATTTTCTTTCCTGTATTTAAGTCTGATGAAACCATAAGTCTGAAGAAAAAGTTAAATAAATAGAAAAAAATATGAGAAAGTATTTATGTATACTATAATGTATATCTAAATTACAACATTTTACACATTGATTCAACACCAGGAAATGTTATGAAATAAAAATTAAAACCCGTGTGTGAGTGAGAGAGTAGATGGACTGTAGATCAGAGTGATAAAAGCAATGTCTCATGTTGTAATGTAGTTAACAATATAGTTAGTAAGTGTAAAATCATACTCAAAGTAATATAATATAATTAAATGAATGTTTAGAAAATAATCAAAAATTCAATGAATTTAAGGGGTATCCGACTACCCTAAAATTGTTAATTTTGCCAACAATTGGAAAAAAAAATTTATGATTTTATTTTATAGGCCATCTTATTATCTTTATAAAAATACGAAGTTTATTATTTTCCGTTCCCTAGAACAAAAACTACAAGTGTTTTAATAAAAGCAGGTGTCATTATTTTAAGCAAGAACTCATACTTTTAAACGCGTGAAAAATTTTGAAAATAATTAACTTAATTTTGTGTGTGTATGTTTTGTATAATAGTAAAACTGTTTTAACCTTCAGATTTATCTCAATCACTGTTTCATTACAAAATTTACAGTCCCTTATGCTAATATAATCACTTTTTTTTAAAGCTTTTTTATATAATAACTAAGATAAAGTGCTCTTGCTTTTGTAAAAATTAAAATCTCTTATCCTGCAGGTCATTTCAAAAATGAATAACGTATCAACACATCAGAATTGAAAATTTGTTCATAAACTTTTGGTACAAAATGGGCCCCGTTTGTGTTATTTTTTGTAAATTTTTACACATTTTTTCCCATTTTAGTAATAATATTTTTTTCTGGTCTTAACTTTGGCATGTTTTTCTTAAAATGTACTAAAGAAATCTAAAAACCACAAAAAAATCCCCATATCTTCATTTTTTTTAAAAAAAGTTGTTGCAAGTAGTCAAATACCTTAAAAATTAAAAAAGTTTGTAAAAATAAAAAAAAAACACAAAGTATAATACTTGACAAGAAAACTGATATATTATTTTATAACAAAAATTAGCTAATAGTCTATTTAGATATCAAAAATATAAAAATTTAAAAAAAAGAATGAAAATTTGATAATGGAAAAAAAAAAATTGGTTATTAAAATGTTGAAAACATATATTTGATTATACTTTATGTATACTTAATTTTTGCAAAGAATTTTTTTGCCCTTATTTAAAATAAATGTATTATGAACAAAGACAGTTAAGTACGTGTGATAAATAATAAAGATTTGTAAGCAATATATGAAATAGTTAAGAAAAATAGAAATGAAAAGATAGCGTTCAATTTTAACACAAGTGTTCTGATGCAGCCCTGATTTAAAATTATTGTTCTTCATAAAATTATTATGAATAGAGCTTCGTTTTTTGCTAGTTTTCTTATGTTCAAATTCATAAAATAAGTGGTCTTGTATCACATCATGTTTCCTTCATGACTGTTTGAATGACATGTAAAGTTAACATTGTCATATTTTAATCTCTATTGCTAATAACTTTTTTATACTAAATTAATTTTTAATTAGAAAATTTTTAATCATTTTTAAAATTATTGTCGCAACTAAGGCATGCTAATACAGAAAAATGTTACATAATATTCTTTACTTTATAGCGGAAAGTAATGTTTCCCATATGATTTTTTTTCACAAAATAACAATAATAATATTCCTTTGAATTATGAATAAGTATATGGTTCAATACTTTTATTTAAATACCTAATTCGTTCAACGGAAGTTTAATTTATTATATTTCCCATAAGATATATAATACAGGTAGAATATACACGGAAGTTAAAACAGACATTTTGATGAAATAAAATTACAAATTGTGAATGTCGTACAAACTTTTTTTCTATCCAAAGTGGGTGTTATGAATCATTATGAGGTAAGAAAATTTGCTACAAAGTTTTTGAAACTGGAAGTAGATACTTTTTCTTATGAACCTAATTATACTCAACATCTTCGATTTAATATTAAAAATATTTTTGGTACATGGTCACCTCCCAAGAAAGTCATAATTAGAAACAACGTAAATAATTTTATTAAAATAATCATGCAAAATAAAAAAAAGGATACAAATTTCAAAAATTTAAGCATTTTTAAAGAATTTTTAAGAACCAGTGGGGAAGAAGTAGAGGAAATTACATAGTAGGAAAAATAAAAAATACTTTTGCAATACTCACAATAGAAAAATTCTAGTATCCTTACTATTTCAATACGTTTCATCATTAGTATCATTGCGTTATTCCACACTGTATTCTTTTGATTTTAACTAACAACAAAACAAAAACTTGATAATATCAAGCTTAAACTTTTAAAATATTTTCTATTTTTCTACTTCTTTACAATTATATTTAGTATTTTGAATCAAAAACTTAGTATAAGTACAATGCTTTTTGTTCTTAGCATTGTTGGACACCTGCACGGCTTGACATAAAAAGTTTACGGTCCAACACCGATGACCGTCACAAGCTAAGCGGAAAGTTTACCGGCGGTCATCGGTGACCGACACGCTGTTGATTGTAACATGAGCGAAAACATGTGCATTGAAAAATAAGTTCCAATGGGATAAATTCTCTTTGTATGAATATAAATTCTAAATTGCATTAGAAATATAATTCTTCGTTACTAAAAATACGATTTACATGTTACGTTGGAGTAAAATTTTTTAAATGATATACTACGATTTTAAATTTGATTCTGTTTCTTTATATGCATATAAAAACTATTACATCAGAAATATGATTCTTCTACATTAAAACTACGACTTACATATTACGTTGGGGGTAAAATTTTTGAAATGATATATTTAAAATTGATTCTGTGATGTTTAAGCTTCTGAAACGAAATGGAATGTAACAAACTTCTTCACAAAAAAATGTTTGTGTGTATCATTTGTAATTTGTTTCTATCAGTCATTAATTTTTTAAAAAATATAATAAAATCAGATTTTTTTCCATATTTGCATTAATAAAAAAAATTTTCAGCCAGACTTTTTTTTTATAGAAATGAGTTTATACAAAATTTTTATATGTGTTGGAAAATCCCGTGACTTTTAAACATCATTTTGATGGCGATGTATTAAATGCTAATGTGTTTTGAGACTAAGCTCAAAATTTTTTTCAATGCTCTGAAATGAACATTAGAATAATACAATAAACCTGTTATTATTATTATTATTTAACGATCTGAAAAGCAGTTTATATCTCCTTTTTCTAAGACGAACTCATTCTTTAAAGTAGTGGTTCTTAAACTTCCGATCGCCCCATCCCCTTTATGTATAAGCCTGATATCGAGCCCCCTTAGATTTTGAACACCCCTCCCTCCCAACACATGGCTGAGTGATTTAATGGTTCCTCAATAATCCTAAGACTGCCTCTGCTATTTATACAGTTTTTTTAACATTTTTTTTCTTTAAGAAATTAGTAAATATCTAATTAAAAATATGAAAAAATACTAATTTCAAATGAATAAATAATGTTTACTTAGCTGTATTAATTAGAATTTTTAATGAAATGCATTTCTTTTACAAGTGCTATTATATCATGTGTAATATTAAAGTTTTGAAAGAGGGAACATTAAATGAGAGATCTTCGTAGACACCCCTAGAAAAACACTGGGGACCCCCGGGGGACCATGGACCGCAGTTTAAGAAGCACTGCTTTAAAGTATCTTTCTCATCACTTAAACTAGATAAAAAAATTCGAAAACTACGTTTCAAAAAAATAGGAGTAAATTCATGTACTTACATTCTGAACTGCTGTAGCATTGAGGAAAAATCCCGACAAACAAGACAAGAGCACGATAGGACAGCACTTTCCGTCAACTCCGACTCAAGAAATTCCCTACAGAGAATTCTTGTAAGGGGAAACAGCTGAGAACCGGTTCCTCTTCAGGGAGGAACAGGTAACCAAAAAAAAATTACTTAATCGGAAACACTTTTGCTATTTCCGTCTGTACTCGTTGAGGTGCGGACCTGAATTAATTAGACCGCCATTATAAGAGCATAACAAGGAAACTGCCAGAGCTATTTTAGGATTTGTTGAATACAGTATTGGAAATAGATTGGGTGAAGTCGATTCTTTTTGAAGATGCCTTGCTTGGTTGGTCAATACAAATTAGCAACGATTTATAAAAGAGGAAGTGGAACATTCTTCAAGGTTTCTTTTTTGTTCCGAGAATGGGTTTGAATTTTAACCGCGGTGAGGCTCAACTGTCCAAAATGATTTGAATTCATTAACGGAAGAATGCATGGTCGGTCTGAGTTATAGTGATTGCAGAAGAGGAAAATAACTGCTTTGCGCCTGTCTTAATTATTGGTTTTACTGCAATGATGTTTACTCCGAAATGACGAGCTTTAAAAATAATTTTCCCTTATTTGAAAATATAATTCGGTGGGTTTTCATGTAAACTATTTAAGGAAAATAAACATGCATTGTTAAAAAATTTTTACTCTCAGTATAATGCCACTAGTTTTACATCCCATGAGTAAGGGAGAGTTGTATTAGTATAGCAATGTAAAGCAACACGAAAGTTATTGGCGACTTACTTCGTAATTTTGAGCCGCGGTCAAGTTACATGGACAACCCGTGACCTAGAATCCCCTCTCCAAAGTACCACACACTAACGGGAGGAATTAAGCATTAAAAGATTTGACGTGCATCAGCCTCTCCTCCCTACTCGGAGGGTCTTTAGGGGCACCAGGACTCGAACCCGCGACACACCCGCCACGAGTCGAGTTCTTGACAATAACCACTTGGCCAGTTTTACATCCCATACAAAGCTTTCATAATTCATCTCATGTTAAATACATTGAGAATTAAGAAGTATTTTACATTTACAGTTCATCGCCTTTCTTAAATAAGACGCAACCAAACCTTGTGGTCTTGGTAGACTAGTGGGCATGATCATAAACTCGGGACGGGCGTGTCATGAGTTAGAGACCTAGTACAGCTGAAGAACCGCCATATAGAGGGACCGATTCACGTTAAATCTGTCTAGGCTCAAGGTTCTATCGTTTTTTAAGTGGTGTGGGGGTGTCAGCTCAGGTGTCATCCTCATCACTTGACCAGGGTTTAAGAATACGAGGTTTGTTGCTAGTAGCCCTCGCATTGCTTTATATTCGTATTGCTGTATAAGCACTCACGCGGTTAATACTTTGCCTGAACAACGAAAAGGCAGTTCATTTGAATTATATATAATATAATACCATTTAATATATAAGATGGGAACTTAAATTTCCGTATATACGAGGGCTGTTTTTTAAGTTTGGTCGGTTTGTTTTTAAAAAAATAAAAACAATATTTTGTTTTTAAAAAAACCTTTATTTTAAGATTGTACATACTTTTGCCTATTTTTCTACATAGCTGCCAAGTTTATTAATGCACTTGTCATACCTTAGAACCAAGTTTTAAAAACCCTCTTCAAAGAAGAAGTCTTCCGCCTGGTCGGACTGCCAAGAGTTCACGGCCGCTTTCACTTCTTCGTTGACACTGAAACGCTTCCCGTGAAGACTGTGTTTGAGGTACCGGAAAAGGTGGAAATCGCTGGGAGCAAGGTCGGGGCTGTATGGTGCATGGTCCAAAACCTCCCAGTCAAAAGATTCTATTAATTCCCGAGTCGTTCGAGAAGTGCGAGGCTCTCATCTTTAAACTTCCTGGTCCATTTTCGAAATGTGCTGTCACTCATTGCTTCAGTGCCATAAACTTCTGTTATCTGGCGATGAATGTCTACAGCCGACATGTTTCGCGCAGTCAAAAAACGGATAACAGACCTATTTCCCACTTGGCGTGCAATTCAATCATCTTAAACATTTTAAAGATGCACAGTTAAACTTCCACGACTGCTATGGAGTTGGAAATGGCGCGAGTGTGTTCGCAAAAGATGCTTGCTGATCAGTGACTCAGGGACTCGTTCCGGCGTAAACTATACGCGCCAACGAACCTTACTTAAAAAATAACCCTCGTATAATCATTAATCATGTACTAATTAATTGAAAAGACTGTATGAACAACTAGTGTCATCCACTGCAAGTTTAAAAAAATATATTTGAAGCCAAGAAAAAATTCGTTAGAAAAACTTACTGGCACCATCTATTGGTGCTAAATCTAACTTCATCAGAAATAACGCAGAATAAATTTAAAATTAAAAATTAAAATTTAATTAATGAATTAATATTTGAAAAAACTGTATTAACATCAAGTGATCCACTACAAATTTTAAAAAAATGTATTTGAACTTCAGTAGATGAATAAAAAGCATTGTATTAACGATTGAAATTTTGGACAAGATATTATATATTTAGGGAGAGACTGAACTAATAGTAGGAATGAAAAAAGAGCTTTAGAAAATCAATCGATAAAATATTTGAAAACAACTCAAATCAAATCATAAAATAGTTTACGAGTTATTCAAGAATTTTGGCAACGATGGAAAACGGCAGTGTTTTTTCGAAAATAATGAGACTTATTTTAATTGGTATCATTATTTTTACACCAATAAAAGTATAACTGTTTTAATTATCGTATATCACACACATTTAATCTCAAAACAGTAAATTTTTACATTTTACAAAGTTAAAACAGTGTGTAGCTTTTAAATTCAAACGAAATGAGTGTAACGGGATTTAGATTAGATCTACAATACTCTATTCTAGACAACTTTAATATTTCTCTGGCAAAATTTTATAGCTAAATTTTAAGTTTGTATTCTTTATGTCAGTATACTTTTTGCCTAGAGTATGTTAACCTGTTAGCATTGAAAAACATGGTTGTTATAAATGACTTTTCTTACCTTTTTCAAGAATAGAAAAAATTGCGTTGGAAAAAGAGCTTTAGGTTCAAGCACTGTACGGGTTTTACGGTATTAAAAAGGAAGTGTTAGTGTTCAGTGACTTAGAACGTCTACCTGAACAGTTGAAAAATGGTTCAATACTGATTGAAAATAATGTGTAAAAATAACTTCCCTTTTTAGTTTATGAACGATAAATTCAGAAATCAAAGCGAAATTTTGAAGTTTTTTCATAAATGAATAACTAATTTCCTAACACTTTCGTCGGGACCGTTTCTCATAAAGCAATGTAAAAGACGCAACAATTTTTTTTCAAACTCTAAATAGTGTCTTCGGGATCATCTAAAAAGTTTATGATAAATTGTGAATGGAAACACAGGTTTTCAATTTTAATTTTAAGTTAAATCTCAAAGCAAGCAAGTTCCTTTTATTTGAAAATTTTGATCACCTGTTAAGTTAAGTAAGGGCCGAATAATGTTAAAAACTCTAAACTTCTATTAAAAATATGAAAAAAAGAGAAAAATATATATTTGAATGCTGACTAACAAAATAATCTTGTTCAATGAAATATATAATTTGTGCTTAACGAAATATTATAAAATGTAGCCATTTCTATACACAAGCATAATATTTTAACAATTTAAGTTTTTATTAGCTTTTATTAAATAGCATATGAAAAATATTTTAGGAACAAAAACGTCATAATGAAGTCCTAGTAAATTATAGAAAATTAATAAATTAAATCGTTATAATATAATACAGAGATTTTGATAAATCTTAAATTATTTTATTTTTATAGATATTAAATTATTTTATTTTTATAGATATTAAATAATATATAGAAGGTCGCGCGTTCAGACTTTATGGTAACGATTTTGTAATTCATTTCCTCGTATGCATTTTGAGATAAAACTATGGCAACTTCAAAATAATCGTCTGCTAAGGTTTTCTTTTGATTGGAATATAAAACAAAAGTTTTTTTAATGGATATATGGCTCGTAACGGCGCTTTCGATAAGAAGCATTTGTATCAACAAATTATAACGTGGTGTAAAAATCTCGGTTATTACATTTCAGTAAAAGGTATTTATAATTTATTAAATTTAAAAAGGGAAAAAACGTCTAGATGAAAGTAAAAATGATAATACGGCCACGAAGCTTCATCCCAAGACTATTCAAACGCAGGCAAATATAAAAAAAGTGGTCTCTGATTCTAAAAGAAAATCCGTCGTCTAAAAGATTAATTGCATCGAAACTATGAATATCTTCCGACACTGTAATTAAAAACATTTAAAAATATTTAAAGTAATAAAAGATGTTTAAACCTAAAGTTCGTCTCCTTTTTTTTTCAACACATATTGCTGAAAGAAAAGCAAATTATCAAAAATTATATAAAAAATACCTAGCAGCTGAAAAATAGAAATTTGTGGTAATACTCAATTAGGCATGGGTATATTTAAGGGACTATAATAAAAGATCAATTTTTATTGCTCAACTGAGTGGAATGACCGTACGAAATGGCTTCGTCAGTGTACAGTAAAGTTCGCAAAGGGATTCATGATAGTTGCAGGATTTTCTAACAACGGCAAATAAACAAATCAAAAAAATCTGAAGTAAAGTCAAAATTAATTCACTCTGCTATCAGCACAATATATTAGATCCAATTTTTGAAGAAGAAATTACAACCTTATATAGAAAGGACATTGATAAAGTTGAGTTTCATATGGACAAAACCTCTAGTCGAACGTCTGAGGCTTACTTAGAAAAGAAAGAATCAGAAACAAGAATAAAGTGTATCCCATTTGATGAAATACGTGTAAAGTCACCCTACACTCCTGCAATGGGTTTTTGTGCTTTCGATTTATTAAAACGAGCCTTAGGAAAACGGCATCCATGCCCGCTGAACGGACTTTAAAAAATGGCTCAAGAGGAATGGAGTAAAATCTGCACGACAGTACTAAAAAAATTTACTTTCATAAAAAATTTGATCTGGAGCTTTTATCGATAATCATGGTTATCACATAAAAGCAAATTGACCCCCCCCCCCCAAATACGGTATTTATTGATAAGAATTTACTATTAAAATCGTTTTAATAAAGTTCGAATGACCTTCTGTATTACATATATTCGAATCGTTAAATTTCTTCAATTACTGACAGCAAATTTTTTTGCCACCCAATTTTTTTAGAAAACTACTGCATTTTAAACTAAAAAGAGAATAACAAAGTAAAAGATTAAGATTTAATTACTTGGGAGGATTAAAATGTAATCAGAATTCATAAATTTATTGCATATATCCACATGTTAAAGAATTGACAATACTATATTTTAAATCAACCTATACAATTTTTCGTTATTCTAGCTTGAGACATGTTATACACGAGGCGTTCACTTTTCATATCGGTTAACACCGCAGTTTGAGTTTCGTTAAGATTGTTTTCAGGAAGAGTTTAATTTGTAGTTGTTTTTTAATGGGAAAGTTAGGCTTTATTTTTATTATTATAGTTTAAATAACTGTGATTTTTATTACGGTAAACTCTACACATATAATACATATTGTTTCATCGTTTTTTCGCAACTTTTCCTTTGATGGAATTAACATTCATTTTCAATTTTGAATGGCATCTAATTTTTGCATATGTTAGCGAATGGATGTACACAAATGGCATTAGAATCTAATATAAAAAAATAAAGATTTTGCTTTCATTCTGCTACTATAATTTTGATTCTGGTCATTTAAAATATTTCGCGAGAGTATAAAGAAAATAAACTTTTTCTAATCTACTTACTCAGTTAACCCTTCTTCAGAGGAGTCACGAATATTAAAGTGTGGCGCTCTTCTTTCGACCTTGTTGCTTATGTTTATTTAGTTTATTGAGCTTTATCCTTTCGGATGTCCCGATGCCCCAGCACGGATGTTGCGGGTCACGTGACTAAAGGGAAATTGGAAACAATGCCTGCATCATTCCTCGTAAAAATTAGACAGGTGACACAGAGTTTCATTAAAAAAATATTACGAGTTTCTGTGGGCGATTATACATATACCCAAGATCAATATCAGAATTTTTTTAAAAAAGAATTCGCTTCATAGTTTGGAAAAGGTATAGAACTTTAACTTCTAAACCATGTTTATGTGATTTTCAAAATAAAGCTCTCGCCTAAAAGTGTTCGAAAACGTTCGACAAGTTTCGAAAGGGGCGCTAACACAACCACAAAAAAGAAATTTGGAAAAATTTACCTCCAAAAAAATTGATGAGGAAATCATTATGAATGGAAATAGTGTAAAAAAATAAAATACTTTTGATAAAATAAAAATTCAGCTTTCAAACTGACATCCAATATATGACTTAAGTACCTTTACACCAAACGATTTAAAATTCCATGGAAATCATGATAAAAATAGAATAAGCGTTTATATATACTGAATAAAACTTTTTTAAATTGAAAAAAAAAATCAAATTTAAAATATGTTTGATATTTTATATAAAATAAATTTCATTTAAGTATTAATTTACCAGAGTTGTTTGAGGAATCTTTTTAAATCTCCATAAAGAAGATTTGTTAATTTTTTTTCAAATAAAAACAAAACAAAAATATGATCTTTTCAACTGATATATCTTCTAAATAAACATCTGATGGAAAATAATGGATTCTAATAAGAAATACAAGACATTAGAATTAAACTTTTTAATGAAATTAAATTTAATTGCAGAAAAATTAGAGCTTTTTCATGCGTCTTAGAAATTGTTAGAAAATACTAATAAAAGAAGAAATTATAGAATGACAATTAGCATAAAAATGGTAAAAAGATTTATTTTGATAAACTTATTTAAAATCATTTTTTTTTTATTTCAGAAAAATATCGAGTTTTTTTCTTCAATTGATCCAAAGTTTCATCTGTTTTTATATTCGCTAAATTTTTCTCTCACGCCGCTTGTAGTTTAATTACTCTTTAAGCTCTGAATGATGACTTAGGCGTTTTAAATCAAGTATAATTCCATTATTCCTTTATAATTCAATTAACGTTCATTAAGAAAATTTCATTTATTTAAGTACTTTATCAATTCACCAACTTTAATTAAGCCTTATATCTCGAAAATACCCTTTTGTTTGGTTAAAACTGTACTGACTCACTTACACATTAAAGAAACTCAAAAGAATATATAATTTAACCTCTAAATATCTTTATAGGCATTCAACAGCGTTCGGAGCCGTAATTTTAAAAAAAAAGCGTATAAATGAATAAATGTTTTTTAGCGCATTTTTCACGTAGTGTAAAAAAAGCGCTATTAGGACGCAAATTTCGTCTTCGTCTTCGTCCCATATTTTGTCGTACCATTTTCTCAGCCAATAATCAACCAATTGACCTCGGGTTTTCGGCATTTGGTCGCATTTGTGCCCTAGATGAGCCGAATCATATTTAAATTTAATAATTTTTAAATTAAAATTTTTTTTTAAGTATAGTACTACTTTCTGTAAGTAAAAAGTTCATTAGTTACATTATTGTAAAATACAACATGGGAAAAACGCGCTAAAATTACTTGGCCATGCCAATGATTGATATCTTGTTTTTATATGTTGTCACCTCATTTAGAATATACACATAAAATTCTTTCAAAAATATTATTACAATAAAAATTATTTAAATACAATTTTTCCTCGAAAACGGAAGGAAAAAAACATTTTCAAAACACTCCTTTTATGGTAGCTGCTTCTATAATAATAATATTCTGCATGTACAATTCAGAAGTGAATTTATTCATATTTTAGTATATCAGAACAGAGAAATTTAACCAAAAAAAAAAGCACCGCGATTATTATTTCGACTAATCGTATCGTAACTCTAAAAATGTGAATTTTTTTAAAAATCCTAGTTCAGGCTCCTATACATCTATATGTCTTGGCCAAATCCAGGCAAATATTATTGTTGTTATAGAAGCATTTTCTAATAAAAGGATAATGTTTTGAAAATATGTCATTTTTTTTTGTTAAAAATATTGTCTTTTAATAATTTTTCTATTGTAATAATATTCTTAAAACAATTTTATATGTATGTTCTAGTTCAGGTGACACATTGAATGTCAAAAAATTATCCATTTATACGTTTTTGTAAAACCACGGTTCTGAATGTAGTTTCTCTCTTAGTCTCCTTTAAAAACAAAAAATACTGCAATGCTCCATTGCGCATATAAATTCAGATTTCAATCAACTTTTCACTTTCTGTGATTTTTTGAATTTTTAAAAGATTATTATTCTGGCACATATTTATTTATCATATTTTAATAGCCTTTAATTTTAAGTAATGCATGTTTATCAAAAAACCTATTCACTAAAATAAAAAATACTAAAATGTTTTCAAATTTAAGTAAAAAATGAGTAAAAATTAAGTAAAAGAAGGTAAAAGTTTAGATTTTTAAAGTGTTTATTACTTTCGCAGAACAAAATACTAGTAACACCATGCGATGTAATTGAACCAATATTTCCTCTTAATATCTTTAAAAGTGTTTTAAAGTATTTCCTTATTCATCAAGATCAGAAGAAAAGTTGTTCCTTATATTTATTAACTTAATGTATGGCAAACAAAAATCCATATAACTTTAAAGAATTTTTATTTTTTCGTTAATGATGTAAAAATGTAGTACACACATAATGCACAAAAAATTGAAATTTTAAATGTTAAAAATGTATCTACATATGCATTAAAAGCAAAAGTATTTTTTTCTATTCTACTATTTCTATTTCTTATTTTCTTCTTAATGCTTCTTACTATTTTTTATTCATTTAGAGCAGTAATTCCCACCACTATGCCATAACACTTTAAACTGCCGTGAAATGCTTGAAAAGTTCTCCAATTCCGAATTTTCTGTATAAAGTTAGAAGATTAACAGCTCTCTTTGTAGTTTTACTTTGTTTCTTTGCAACTTATAACCACATGTAACCCTTTCTTCTATATAAAGGCTGGACAAGAAAAGTCGCAAAGGGTAACAATAGAATGGAAAAAATTCAGACTCTCAAAATACTCAATGTTTTCAAAGATTCATATTAATTAAAAAGATGTTAAAAAAATATAATTAATAGCCATGTTAATGCCTCTATATTTTTTTTCACTATCCAAATTCGAACAAAATTTTTACATTTCCTAACAAATTTTATGCTATTGTGTCACGAAGTTTTTAAATTATAAAAAGAGTTCCGTGACAAAGGGGAAAAAAAGATTGCAGAATCCCTGCTTTAGAGGATAAATTCATTTTTACTAAATATGAAGCGTTTTTTTTTCCATCCACATGGGGGGGGGGAATTCTTCTATTTATTATAATTTATCACAATTTAAAATTCATGTTAACAATAAAATCTGAATTGCAATTTCTTCCGCACTAGAATCGTTTGCGTTTTGGGATCCATAAAAAATATGACATTTAATTAAAATTTTCGCAACAGACTTAAAAAAATTTCAATACTTCAGTTTTCTAGTTTTTTTTTTAAGATATTCAATCTCTTATCAGGGTTTTTTTTAGAAATAATGTAAGAGAAATCTGTTTTTAAGTGCTTCAAAAGAAAATCAAAATGGTTTTTCCTCCTCGTTTATTATTACTTTTAGAAATTCAATCACTGCAAGGAATTCAAATTAGAACAATTTTGAATGTTTTATTTATTTTCTTTTATATTTCCGAAATATTGAATAATATTTTCTTATGTAATAACAGATGTCTTTCAAGGAATTAGGAAATTCTCTCCTTCCGTTCTCTCTCATTTTTCACGAAAGAAGCATTCGTAGTTTTCATATTAATTGTAAACAACAATAAAACATACAATTAATGAATATTCGACATAACTTATTCCGCTAGCATAACTTCCTCTTCCTTCTTGTAATTTACTCGCATCATAATAATTTAAGAAAAATGGAAATTTCAATTCAAAATGCCTTATATGCATTTTCCCCCTCATTATTATTTGCAAATTGCACGAATACAGAGAAATTGTTGTCAGATGTTTGAAAGATAAAAGAATATATTTTTATAAGCTTGCACGTAGCAGAATTTTAAATAACGGATAAAATAACTACATCGATAAAAAGGATGAGGTTTTTAATTTAAGTGGACGTTCAAGTATTCTAAAGCACAAATGCTTTTTGAAAACTCTAAGTAGAAATAACATTATCTATTATCATATGTTAAATTATCTAACTCTTTTTTTTATCGTGATAGTATTACGGGGGACAAGGGTTAGAACTAAACCCGTGAACACATTTTACCCACATCAAAATTATATTAATATTACTTTAAATGCAAACAGCTCCGAAGCTTCAATCGCTGTAACAATGTCATTGTTAAAAAATTAAAAGCAACTGGTAAAAATGTAATTTTATTTCCATTTTAACTTCATATGTTGAAATGGAAAAAAAAATATTGTTATAACGATATATTATATATAGTATATAAAAAATATACACAGTCGACTCTTGATATTTCGAACTAAAATAATACATTTGGGTACACTCAATAATTCGAAGTAAAATCTATGGCTAGCCAGACTACAACATGCAATATAATTCGACGTTATCTTATAAAACTCTCAACAATTCGAACACTCACTATCATGTACAATCCTGTAGCAAACAGGTTGAAGCTTACAAGTTTTGAGTTGCATTGTTTTGTTTTGTGAGTTGTAAGTTTTATTTTGAAAAAATACAAAAAGTTTTGCGGCTTGTTCTGGCTACCTGCGTGCTGAGCACGCTCTGCACTCCTGCTAGGATCGGCCCAACTTACAATGTAAAAAATGTATACTCAATATTAATTGCATAAAACTACAGATATTTTCGTTAAAAATCAATTTTCTAAGCTTTTCTCAATAAAATCTTGAGAGCTGTATGAAATTTAAGCAAATCTAGTAATTATTTTAACAAGTTTTAATTTATTTTGACTTAAAGAAGAAATATCAAAAATCATCTGAGCAGTTTTCAAATTCAAAGCAAGTGTACTTATTTTCTTGTTAAGTGGAAGACCATAAATCCATAAGTCAAATTCAGAGGTTAAATCCATAAGTCAAAAGAAGTTACCTTGATTTTAAAGTATCTCCGATAAAAACTGAACGTCCCAATTCTATGACTGATGTCAGTTGTGACGTTTTCGCGTCACACAGCTGAAAAATTGGCTTCTTTTTGTGGATAGGATAACACCATTCCTATGCACATGTGCACCCAAATATTGTGGGATCTTGCCATCTGACATCTCCCCGTCAACCTAGACCGTGAGAAAACACAACGGCTGGACACCTGCGAGCCGGAAACTCCTAGTGTAATTCGAGGAGTCAAAAAGAAGCCGTCCCCATCCCAAGACTGTAGAGTGAAGGGAGATTCAGTGAAAAACACAGAAGAAAATGGTTGTATTGCCTCTTCCCTCACAAATGACATTCTGAATACTATAATGAAATACTTGATATTATCATTAACTTTAAAAAAAACGTTTTTGCTGTAATTAATAGATGTGACGTAAATAAACCAAATATTTAATTTCCTAACTCTCTCATGCTACCATTAATTTTCTCAAACGTCACACTGTTTGATGAATGTCAATTGTTCCCTGAAGTATAACAATCATCTGACGAATAATCTATAACGAAATTGCTTGCTATTAACTAGTAGAAAATTCCCTGTAAATCATTTGTTAACAATTCTTCAAACCTGAGGCTAAGTGTTGTATTACATTGTCCTCACGGACACCGCTTATATTGCAAAATTTGAATATCTGTATCATTTTTCAAATACGCTGCTACTTCTGCTTATTTTACTTTTATTTTTATTGTACAAAAAGAAAAAAAAAACTATACGGTGTTGAATGAAACTATAATGCAATATTTAATGGAATATAATCTAATTAAAAAATTTAAAAAACTCTTGACACTTTTTCTTAATGTCTGGAAAATAAATACAACGTATTTAAATTCACTTTCTTAAAAAGTTTTTTTTTTAAATTTCTTAAAGTGTTTTTATTTATTCAGTCATTTTCTTTACTTATCCTCCCTTGTTTTTTAAATTGTTGAATATATAAATAACTGAAAATTGGGAACACTGGACTAAAATTTCATATGTGTAAGGTGTACGGAAAATGTATGAATCGATGTTAAAATAAGTTAAGCCTTCCTATAGTTTAATAGAACAATAATTAACAAATTATTTATCAATTAAGAGTAAATTAATTAAAATATATAATTAAATTATATAATTCCCTTCACATGAGTGAGAAAGAGTTAAAGAACACAATATATCCCAGCCAATGGATTGTAGTATTTTGTCTACAAGTTCTGCTGACGTTAATCCATGAAGCTTATTTCTGGAATATATATGTTTAAAATATCCGAATGAAAAATATTTATGAGCTGCCTGGAAAATTTTGCAGAGAAGAATATAAACAATGTACGCTCAGTATTTCAAAACTACGAAACCAATCCACCATCGATTAAGGGTGGTATAGCAGCCATCCACTAATGCCTTTTTAAACAAATGCTTTGAGGTTGTCTTACATGAGAATTCAATTAGTTACGTAACTAATTAATTAATTAAACTTCTTTTCGGAAGTGACATAGGTTAGAATATACGTGTAATGTGACTCGGCAGCAAAAATGGCAGCATTTTGCAGTGGAAAACACTTTGTGTTTGTGGATTTAGCAAAATGTCGTGGAAGCAACTTTTTTTGGATATGTTAACCCTTTATCTATTTCATAATGATTAACTGCAGTTTTTTTCATGCAATATATTTTTTTTGAGTCATTACATTGTAAATTAAGGGATATACATAAACAAAATACTTAACTTTGGGAAATTTAATCCGCTAGAGCTAATTAATTAAAGATAATCAACTAAAACTAATTGTATAAACTGTTCACTTAAAATATAATAGTCAAATCGTTTTCTAATGTCGCCATTAGCATACAAAAAAAGCAAGACACTTACATTTTTACATAAACTACTTTTTCGGAACAAAAATGACAATTTTCGCAATCCAATCAAAATGTCAGCTGAAAACGCAATTTCTGCTATAAAAACTATTCGCCTTCCCCGCTAAAATACTCATCATAGAACTCGTGCTGCCATATATTTGGAAGAATGGATTCAAAAGAATATTCCTGCTAAGATCGTCAGAGTATTCATAAAAATGGTTATTCTATGTAATTTTAAAGCGAATGGTACTTATAAGTACCATCGGTAGATAAAGGGTTAACTCTTTGGCTGATGCTACAGTTGCAGGACAACATTGAAAACTTCATTCTATAATTGGATGGCGCACCACCACGCTGGTCAGTCTACGTGCGAGATTACCTCCCTCGATGAATATCTTCCTCAGCGATGGATTGGACAAGTCGTGGACTTCAACATGCCACTTACCCAATGGCCACCCAGAAGTCTTGATTTGGGATATCTTCCAGTAGGGGAACGTAAAGGACAGGCCATTCGTCCCTAATATTCCTGTTGCTCTAACTAAAGGTTCATAACCGCTATCAATGGACTTGATTCTGATATCTTAACGTGCATTTGGGCGAAAATGGGATTACTGGCTCAATCAGGGGTCTCTTGATTTTTATTTTTATTCTCCTTCATGGTTGAACTTTTCCACCCAATCTACTGGGTAAAAGCGCTGCACGCTGTCACCCACGACAAATCTAATTTAAGTATTACCGACTCAATGCGTGTCGTGTAACTAAGGGTTCACACCTAGAACATCTGTGATATTCTCTAACAAAATTTTAAATGATTCCATACAATTCTTTTTTTTCTCTAATAGGGCTGCGAACTGACTTAGTACAATCCCCAGGAGCTAGTATCACTCATACGATTCTGTACTGGCGATATAAAATATAATATTGTTCTTGATTTATATTGCATTGAAACTTAATACTTCTTTATGAATCATCCGGTATTGTTTGTCTTAAAAAATATTATAAACCCCGTCTTGCAGAAGAAGTTTAATGTCTTTCTAAGAATTATACGTTTTGGTGGTACAATCATTGTTTTTCACTAGAATATCAATTGATTACTACAAATTTCGGATCATACTTCTGTAAGCCTCGTATGATACTTAGTGCTACATGGGGAATTATAAATTTTTTCAATAAAAACAAATTCAAATCATTATGATTAAACCTGTTGTAAAGACCAGATATTTGCTAGCATACATTCTATATAAACCCCCGAGATTCAGACATAGAATTAAATTTTTTAGAAAAAGGTTATATTCAACATTTTTTTAGATTTTAATTAGTTATTTGCCTAAATCTTTAAAGCATACTTTGAATTGGTTAAGAAAAACATTTCAATATTTAAAAAAGGACTGCATTTTTTAATAACCAACTAATTTATCGAGAAGAAATTGAATGATCACATATTTTTCATCCGCATTAATACACAATTAGTTAAACGCTAAAAACTTAGTTAATTATATAACTAAGCAATTCTATCGTGTTTAAAATTTTATGAATTTTAAAATATTAAAAATAATAGAGCACTTTTTAAATCTAAGTTCAAACTACACTGGACTTATTCTGTTTTAGGTTATTGACTTAAAGGAAACAGACAGCGGAAAAAGAAACATGAAAAGGAAAAAATATAGCAAAAACGGAAAACCACACATTGATCTAAATACTTTTATCACGTGTTGATTTAAATCTATCGAAATCATGAAATGGAGTACAGTTGCCTTTATTCACGTGAATAAACTTCACGTTTTCATAAGAAAAGAAAAAAAAAGAAAGAAAAAAATGGCGAATATATATATTTTTTTGTTTTTGGTAAATTTGCCTTTGGTTATATACTTATACATAAGAATATACACAGATTTAAAAAAATCAAGTATTTCATTTCAAACTTTATTTGGTTCTATTTCTTTTGAATTGTATAAAAGTATTTCTAGACTTTTATTTTGAAAATTATTCCCAGTGTACCTTTTTTTCCCCATGTGCATATTTTTTAACTTTTCTACAGATGCAATTAATAAGTCTTCCAAATTCAACAGATCGCGGTAACCTAGTGGTCAAGGTCATGGACTCATGCCCAGCGTGTCATGAGTTCGAGCCATGTGCCGCTAAAGACCAGTCGTGTAGAAGGAATCTTTGCGCTTTAACTCTATCGAGACTCAAACGTCCTTTTGTTGGAGTGGTGTGAAGAAAGGGGGGAGGGTCCCAGCTCAGGTGTCGTCCTCGACCATGGTTCAAGATTACGAGGTCTGCCGCCAGTAGCCATCGTGTAGCTTTATAGTACGACCTTAATACAACCCTCTCTCTCCGAATTCAACATGCTAATTGAGTGTGATATTCATGCGCTTTGAAAGCGATAAAAAATAGTTTATTGACGAATATATTTGACTTACTTTGATGATAACGTTTATGTAAGTAAGTTCATAAGAAAAAATGGTATCAAATGACTACACATATTTTTAAAATAAAACTATGGAATTCATCTGATCAAAATGAAAAACGTAAAAAAAGAAATCCTAAAGAGGTTGAAGCTATTTTCAAATGATCAACAATAGATTTAAATGATAACTGTCATTTTTAAAATAAGTAATTGGTAAACAATGTTGAGTTTTCCTAGATTTCCATCAAACTTTCTTAAATAAATTCTGATGTGGAATGGAATTAAAATAATAGCATATATTTAACCTAATTATACTCAATGTACTTTAAATATAATTTTATTTAAATAATTTATTCTGTTTAAATAATTGAATATTATTAAACGTATCCATGATTATCAGGTCAAGAACACTGATTTAAATTTACTAAATTTGTTTCAGAATTATTATCTCGAATGTCAAAAGCAAAAATATATATGTATTTATGTTTCGTTAATTTTTATTTCTGCTTCCTTTCTTCTTCGTTTATCCTGATGTAAATTTCAATTATCATTATTTTATTAGTCATTCTATCTTATACTTTTTAAAACTGTACATTAATCTGAAGTATTAAAAATAGTTTAAACTATTTCCTACCACCTACATAAAATTATCAGTCAAACACATGAGAACTTCTGTAACTTAAATAACGTTAATCTTTTTTTTTAGGTAACCAAATCACAATCACTTTTTTTCTGATAAAACCCTTGTGTACGAACATGCGGTAAACTCCCCACCTATGAAAACCAACTAATATATAATAACCGTTGCTTAAAGTTCTATTTTCTCTTTCTTTTGAAGAGTACTTCATTCAAACTAAATTTCTATTTGTCTATTCTTCTAAGCAAATTTGTTTTAATTTAAACATCTACTTTATTATTTACTTCCTCATGTCTTTTTAATATGTTACATAAAGGAAATAAAGTAAAAGTAAATTAAATTAACGAGAAAAAAATTACTTAATTTCAGTAAAATCTTTTCTAATTAATTTCTAATTGCATATATTCATTGTTATTATGTAAGATTTTTCTTGGAAGTATTTATCGGAACTGTGTGTTATTCATTTTTGTTTCAAAAACAACGATTTGTTTCTTGAAAGCCCTCAAATATTGAATGGTACTATAATCCCATAAAATTGGAAAAATAATTAATTATTAAATAGACAAAATGTAACAATTGACACTTTTTTCCCTTAAATTTTTACTAGTAGGATATTATTATAAGTTTGTAAGAATAAATTCCTAAAGATAAAAAATAAAACGATATTTATAGTAAAAATTTACATTAAATAGTTTTTACCTCGTTTTTTATTCATATTGCTAGAATAAAAAACGAGAAATATATTAGCACACAAGTTATTCAAAAATGCATAGAAATTTTAAAGAACTCTTTACCTTTTTAATTTGTAAAATAGTAAGCACGTTTGTGACGTCCTATAGCACAAAACTAAGCAATGACTATGCATTCCTTGTTTTAGAATGGTTATATTAAAAAGAGAGCCGTGTGTTCTTTCAAAAGTAGGGAAACAATACTTCTGCTTTTTACATACTAGTATAAGAAATGTATCAAGGACGAATAAATTTTCGATTCGAAAAATGGAATACGCATAAAATAAACCCACATGCATTAATGCAAAAGAGACATAGAAAAATGTGTTCCAATTTTTTTTTTTCACTTTCTTTAGTGAATCTATCGTAATCTGTTTATATTTAAACAGTAGAAGGATAAGGATGAATAGTTTCAGATAAAACTATTTATCCTTATTTTTATATTTAAAATATCTATACAATATTAAACAGAATTTTGGTTTTTTTCCCCAAAAGTTTCTACCCGGTTTTGATGTTTAAAGTATTTTGAAAGAAAAAAACATAATCTCTCCTTATAGACTAGTAGTTCTTAAATTATAATTTGTTTTTTGGAATTTATTACCAGTTTATATATATATGAGTAGCAATTTCAAATTTCTTTGGTATGCCTACAATTTGGATCTTCACATATTGATAAATTTTTTAAAAAAAGCATTGTTTAAAATACGAACTAAAATTCTGGATATTTATGTGTGTGTTACTACTATAAATTAATATATTCTTTTACGTGAGGATATAACGTCTAATTGATAGTTATAAAGGTAGTGAATGTATTTTTTTCCTTTTAAATTCACGGATTCAAAGAAACCTTTTCGCAGTTTCTGAAACTATATGTTCACAACTTGTTAATAAATTTAAAGACAGAAGGGTGGGGGATGTAATCTTCTATCTTGACTTCTCACTTGCAACACACAAAAGGTGGTTAAATTCCTTAACTTTCTTCAAATGGTTTTACTAAACGTAGATTATCATATCATATGCATTATAGATAATTTTTTTATTATTTCTGATATCGAATTTATTTACGGATGCGGCAAGATTCAAACAATATACCAAATTATTTGGAAATATATAGTTTGTTGCCATATTTCATATAGTTGTTTTTAAAAAAAAACAAGATAGAGAGAGAGAGATATACAAAATTAGACGGTCTTAAGAAAGAATTTAAAATATTAATGAAATATAAATAAATTTTAAAATATCAATTTTAAATATTGCATGACAGAAGCAATAAAATTTTACTTAAAATATTCTATTGTTGCTTTATAATTGACATATTTCTTTTAATTTATTTTATTTTTATCCGTAATATTTATACATAATCATTTTTTCCATTGTAGAAGCAGTGGAGAGAGGAGGTAAAGAACTAATAATCGTTTTGACAAATTAAAAACGCGGTTGATCTCTCTTCATTAAATGTGTATAACATTTTTCCTTTCTTTTTTTTAAAAAAAAAGCTTCTATGACATTTTTAAGAATTGTTCCGACCGCAATTTTAACTGTAAATTTCCTTAGAGAATGAAACTGTTCCAAGAATACCCTGTTGAACAGATGAATGTTAATTAGTGTAGAAAATACAAATTAAGGATGTCCCATTCGAGAGGAGGGGGTTGGTAATGAAAGAGTACTTAGAAAGGAAGAAAAAACCCACATTACAAATGCAACGTTAGCAGCCGGTTCATCGAATTTAGCAAAATATATCTTCGGTTCTGTAGAATCATTGTAAATGCGTAAATGAGAGAATTTTGGGGGTTATGGTGCTTGAACAGTGTTTCTCAAACTTTCAATGCTTACGCGCGACCCAATTTTCAATCATAATTTATATCGCGCCCTCCCCCATACAATAACACTGTATTGAATACAATAATACACTTTGACACTAAAGCTAAAATACGATCTTAATTATGAACCGTACAAATAATCAAGAAAAGTATTAAATTTCGTGCTCAAGTACTAATAGATATTTTAAATAAGTAACTTTTAAATAGAATAAGTATATTAAATGTTACTTCTCCTTTCTAATTTTTAAATTGAAACGGATTGCAATGCATATGGATCGTGTATTTTATTTTTTATTTTGTAAGAATGTACTTTGTTTTGCTTTCTTTAACAATTTTTTTAAAACAATCTTTTATTTTTGACTTTTTAATATGCTTGCGCCCCCCATACAGGGTTATCACGCCCCCATAGGAGGCGCACCCCACAGTTTGAGAATCATTGTGCTAGAACCAACATGAGTAAAACATTCGTAAATGTCTGCATCACAATATTGATATATGCAATGGGTTCGTAAAAATAGTTTAATTATTCACTAATAAGAGAAAATATTAGATAATATTCATTGTGTAATGAATATTTATCAATTAACACACATTACTATGCTTATGTGTATTCTTAAGACTTTTGATTAAACGGATCTTTAACTAAACAAGTAATATAAAAAAAATTTTAAAGTCAATTCCTATTTGGTCAACAAGGAAAAATTTAATTTTAATTACTTTTTATCAAATAATTATAATTAATATAAATATGTGTATACATATGACAGAATCGCAATATTAAGTGGCAATTTTATTTTATTAATTATCATTAAAGTATCGCATTGTCATCCAAAACAATCGTGTATATAAAATTTCAGTTCAACTGTCCAGTTTTGAAACGTGAGAAAAAAATATATTTTAAAGTTTTGACACTAGTCGCCAAAAATGATGCCAATGGACTGTATCTGTGAATAATTAGTTTTAATCAATAGATTTTAATAATTATAAATAAATTACCGTATTGTCATCCAAAATAATCGTTTGTATAACATTTCAGCTTAATTGAGGGCTTTAAGATGCATTTTACGAGTATTAACGATTGAAAATTTGAACAAGATGTAGGGAGATTGTGAACTAATAGTAGGAATTGAAAAATTTTGTATTTCATTGGTTTTCTAATCAAAATATGTGATAATCAAGACAATAAAATGCAGACCAATTATATTTCGGGCAATAAATGTTTCATTATATGGTATTCAAAAGAAAGATGTTACATGTTTCATAAATGTCTCAAGAATCTTAACATTAATGAAATAAAGTTCAAAACGTATTAAGCACAAATATTATTCAATTTATTATCAAAGTATATTTTTTAGAATCTCATTTGAATTTTATTCATAGAACTATTGAGATGGTTATTTTCGAGTCACAAATATCTGATGCTTTATTTAAATTACAGTCGAAAGTTTTAAAAATTAGAATCGGTTGATTGTTTTTAATTACTATCGATGTAGACTTTTATATACAGTCGACTCTCGATAATTCGAAGTTGAAGGGACCAATGAAAAGCTTCGAATTATCAAGAGGGTAGGAAAAAACCCCCAAAATGCGTAAAAATTTCAGAGAAATATAGAATTTTTTTTCTAACACATTTAAATTTGAAACTATGTGATAAAACAGTTGTACATATGTATAAAATTATTTTAAAGTATTTTTAAAAATTTCATATTATACAGTATAAATATTATACAAAAGTTAAAAGTCAGTGTACATTTATGTATTAAAAACTATTAAAACTGTACATAATTAATTTGTTGACGAAAAAAAAGCTGTTATCTTCTTTTGTTTTATGGCATTCAATTTAACTAGAATTAATGAAATGAAAAACGTTCGCATCAACATGATTTTGAAGGAAAAAGTTGCGTAGTTCGTTTAGTGACACTTTAGCTTCAGTCAGAGTTATTGGAGTCAACTCCGATGGTCATCAAAGGGGCTACGTTAAAGGGGAGACAAGCAGAGACAATACAACACAAACATGTAAGGTCTCACCTATTTGCTACAGGACACTACATGACAGTGAGTGTTTGAATTGTCGAGAGTTTAAAAACATCACTTAGGATTAATACATGTATTCTGGCCAGCCATATGGATTTTACTTCGAAATATTGGGTATACTGAAACGTATTGTTTTAGTTCGAAATATCAAGAATTTTTCTAGGGGCTGAGCATATACTTCAAATTAGCGACAGGTTCGTGTTATCGAAGGTTTGAATTACCGAGAGTCGACTGTATATGAAAGCTACTGGTGAAGAATCTCGCAATTTCGGGCTGCAGTCAAAAGACGATTATAAAACTTTTGCGAGTGCATCCCTCTCCTAACTTCCACCCTTCACCACATGAAGACTGAGATTTCTACGCAGCAGCCCTCTTTAATCTGGATGATAATTCAGCGTATCCAGGACTCAGATTCGCGAGTAGCTGTAGATAGTGCTAGTAGGAACATTGCGATTTAACTGTTAAATAATATCATTCCATTCGAATTTGAAAATTCCTTACTATATAATTATTAACTTCACGAACTAATGATAAGAAACAAACCTTTAAAATTACCCTTCAAAGTAAAGAATACATTTCAAAGAAGTAAAATAGAAAAAAAAATGAATAAACTTCAAAAAATGGTAATTTTTTTAAGAACTCAGCGAATATTATGAACATCGAGCTGCTAACAGAAACATCGAATAACTAAAAGTGCTGCGAATGACATTTGTTTTTGAAAATTCTGTAGGCGTTTTCAGGTAAAAGAATTCACGTAGGCGTGAGAACACGAAGAAGGTCATTGGACTAATTTTACGAAAATGTAGCAAGGGTACTTAGGATTAAACAAACGCGAAAGATTAAAAAAATATACATGCATAAAAATAGATATGTGTTTGTAAATATGAGATGAAAAACAGAAAAAAAAGCTTTATCCCGATGGGATAAGATCGATAATCTTTCCTATGTGTCATAAAATACTTCCGCATTTTTTCTGTACATAGATACTATTTCCGTTATATTTTATTGGAATATTTTAATGAGTAATTTTTGGGGAAAAGCGAACTTATATGAAAAATTGAAACTTTTTCGAATAGAAGAGGTAAAGACATTTAATTCTCCTCGTCAAGCATTCATTTTTTTAAAAAAAATATATTTATTATTTATCAATATTTTATAAAGACTCTGAAATTTCTCTATTCGATATATTTTTACTGTATCAGCAAATGTATTCTTCAATGTAAAGAGGTCTTAAGTTATCCAACTACCCTAAAATTGTGAATTTTGCCAAAAATTAACAATGTTATAATTTTATATTATAGACCATCTTATATAAGCTTTATAAAAATACCAAATTTATTATTTTCCGTTCATTATAACAAAAACTGCAAATGTTTTTGTAAAAGCAGATGCCATTACTTTAAGCAACATGTCATACTTTAAAAAAAACGCGTTTTACTCGGAAGTTTTTTTTTTTTTTGAAAATGCTCGAACGGGGCCAGTGATTGCTAAAAAAGTTTTTAAAATAATTAACCGAAATTCTTTGTGCATGTTCTGTAGAATAGTATAGAAGTGTTTTAATCTTCAGATTTAGCCATAACTATTTTAACAGAAGTTACAGTCCCTTATGTTAATATAATCACTGTTTTTTTTAAGCAATTTCATATAATAACTAAGATAAAGTGCTCTAGTTTTTGTAAAAATTAAAATATCTCTTATCCTGAAGGTCATTTCAAAAATGAATAACAAAGCAACATTGAATATAGAACATAGCAACATCAGAATTGAAAAAATGAAAATTTGTTCATAAACTTTTGGTACAGATTGGGCCACTTTTGTTATTTTTTGTAAAATTTTTATCAATTTTTTGCCATTTTAGCAATAATTTCTTTTCCTGTTCTTAATTTTAGCATATTTTTCTTAAAATGTTCTAAGCAAATCTAAAAATCACAAAAAATATCCCCATATCTCCCTTTTATTAAAAAAGAGTTGTCGCAAGTAGTCGGATACCTTAAGTCTATAAAACACTCAATTCAAACATTTTGACATATGTATCCATATTATGACCAAGATTTATTTTTGACAGACAGACGCAAAAGTAATCGTATTGGTATTAAAAAATTATCAAAAATATTTTTTTCACCATTAGTATTATTTTGTATTTCATAATACATGGCCTCCAAAAGTTAAGGAAAAACCGGTTTTTTACGCCTTATTTGCAAATGAATGAATGTAGAAACACCAAATTTGGATGACATGTGCACAAAACAGTTATGTATTGACTGCAAGATAGAAGTTTAGATAATAATAATTCAAAAAAGATTTACAACAAAAAAAGGCAATCTCGCTGGAAAAGTACATTCTTGGAAAAAATAACAATCACAGTTTTATGTGGTAAAATGCCATAGAAACATAACAAAAATTGATTTTAATAAGGGATATGCTCAACCCTAGCTTGAATGCATTGATGGCATCGAATTTCCATGCTGTCAATTAAGCTGTCGGTTACCGAAATGGGAAGCGAAGACCAGCTCTCCTAGCTTTGTAGCTCCTAGGAAGCGAAGACCAGCTTTGTTCCAGCTCTCCTAAGCACCTTGAAGGAGGACTTAAAGCAGCAACCTGTCTACCAAGATAGTTCCAAAGATGCTCTATTGGATTTAAGTCTGAAGATCGAGCTGGCCATTCCATTCACTCCAAACCAAGACCCTCAATATATTCCTGAACAATTACAGCTCGGTGAGATCGTGCATTATCATCCATCAGAATGAAGTCATTGCCAATTGTACTAAAATACGGGTGGACATATGGATCAAGGATCTCACCCCGATATCTCACACCAGTCAGAGGTCCTCCCTGGGACACATGCAGGTCAGTGGGACCACCGGATGAAATCCCTGCTCAAACCATTATTCCACCACCTCGGTAACTGTATCTTTCAACAGTGTTGGATTGATGATATCTGGAGCTTCGTTCCCTCCAGTGAGAGGCCGTGGTAGCCAAGTGGTCTAGGCATCGGATCATGGCTAGCGTGTCATGAGTTCGATCCCAGTACCACTGAAGACCCGTCGTGTAGGGGAGCGATGCACGTAAAATCTGTCAAGAGCTCAAACGTCCTCCCTTTGGTGTGGTAGTTAGGAGAGAGGGGTGCCAGCTCAGGTGTCATCCGCGTCACTTGACCATGGTTCAAAATTACGCGGACCGTCCCCAAAAGCCTTCGTGTAGCTGAACAGTGGGACGTTAATATTCACTCACCCTCCAGATGAGCAGACGTCCTGAATCGCTCTCCAGTGGGAATCTGGACTCGTCTGGAAAGAGTACAGAAGCCCATCGCTGTCTGGTCCAGGAAACGTGTTATCTTGCCCAAGATAAGCGGGCCCTTCTCTGTTGTCTGTTTAGGGGTACACACACCACTGATCGCCTTGCATAAAGACCCGAATTATGAAGACGTCTTCGCGCCGTACTAGCAAATATTCTTCTTCCTGATGCTACAGAGAGGTAGCAACAAGTTGCGGCACAGAAATCCTTCTTCTCCTTCGGGCCGAAAGAGCGATAAAACAGTCTCCTGGAGTTGTTGTAGCTCGTGGTCGGCCTGGAACATGTTTTCTGGACACCAATGCTTCGGTTTATATTGATTCCCGAGATGGTGGACCACACTACGAAACACATTTAAACGCCTAGCAGCAGAAGCCTGTGATAACCCCATTTTCATCCATCCGACCACCCTCCACCTTAACGAATCGGGCAAACGGCTTCTCTCAGACATTATGAGACCCCACTGCCTATTGTCAACAAATCTGCTAACAAAAGTTGTAAATCAAAAAGAGTTACACACTTAATTACGAAAGCCTGTTAAATGCACATTTTTCTCTCACTCTGCTCTTTCCTACTAATATATCTATTATTTCCTATTAAAAAAAGTGGCAGCTATTGTGTTTGCATAAATTTGTATAAAGTTCTTTTTTTTATCATTTATATAAACTATAAATTTTATTGTTACTGTCATTTTTTTTACAGTGAGTTTCGAAAAATATGTTGTTCCTTAACTTTTGGGGGTCAGTGTATTATTATAATATAAAATATAGCTAGCCAAAGCTTTTTAGGCAAAACTCATCTATATATATATATAAAGGAGAAAAGCGACTCACTCACTCATTCATTCAATGACTAATCACGATGTCTCAGGAAATATTCAACCTACAGACTTGAAATTTGGTAGACATATTCCTTTCATGAAGTAGAGATCCACTAAGAACGGATTTTGCAAAATTCGAATCGCAAGGGGCGATACGGGGGTTAGAAGGCGTTAAAAATAATCGTTTCCATTTTTAAACTACTCGACGTACAATCTTGAAATTGGGTAAGCAGATTCCTTTCATTGAGTAGAGATCCACTACAAAATAAGTTTGGTGAAAATCAACCCCCAAGGGGCGTTTCGGTGGCTTAGGGGGCGTTATAGATAATTATATCCATTTTTAAACTCTATTAGACTTACAATCTTTAAATTTGATAAATAGATTTCTTTCATAGAGTAGAGATCAGCTACAAGATGGGTTTTGTGAAAATAGCTTCCCCCCTCCCAAGTGGCATTACGGGGGATTAAGGGGCGTAATAGACAAATATTTCCGTTTTTAAACTACTTGACTACCTGCTACTACTACCTGCTTGAAAATTGATAGGCATGCTTCTTTCATGGAATAAATATCCGCTATAAAATGGGTTTTAGGGAAATTGACTCCCAAGGGGTGTTGAGGGGGGTTAAGGGGAGATATAAATAATTATTCCGATTTTTAAACTATTAGACGTACAGTCTTGAAGTATGAAAATCAGAATCCTTTTATGGATTAAAGATCCCCTATATAATGTGTTTTGTGAAAATCAACCCCTAGGTGGCGTTGCTGGGGTTAAAGGAGCGTTATAGATATTTTTTTTCGCATTTTTAATTTATTAGACTCACAATCTTCAGATTTGGTAAGCAGATTCCTTTCATAGAGTACAATTCCCTAAATGGGTTTTGTGAAAACAGACCTCTAAGTAGCGTTGCGAGGGCTCAAGGGGTGTTATGGATAATTATTCCTATTTTTAAACTATTAGACGCACAGTCTTGAAATTTGGTAAGCAGATTTCTTTCGTAGAATAGAGAACCGCTACAAAATGGGTTTCGCGAAAATCAACCCTCAAGTTTCATTTCGGGGGAACAAGAGGAATAATACATAAATGTTTCCGTTTTTAAACTATGAGATATACCTGCTTGAATATTGGTAGGCATGTTCTTTTCATGGAATAGAATTCTTCTAATAAAGAGTAAAACGAAAATCGACCCATAAGGAGGGTTTTGAGGTGTCAAGAGGAGTTACAGAAAAAATTTCCTGTTTTTAATTGTTAGACCCATGTACTTGAAGTTTTTTAAGCATGTTTCTTTTGTTGAATAGGGATGCAATAAGAATGTATTTTAAGTAAATCAAGTTCTGCGGAGGGGTGCAGGGGTTACTGGGACGTATTGACACAAAAACAAGGACTACAAGGACTATAATAATGGAATTTGGTTTGCATTTTTCTCTTGTTGAATTGATATACGCAAAGAACGGTTATTTTGGAGAACAACTCTCAACGAGATAACAAGGGGGGGGGGGGTATTGATAATAAAAATTTCGTCTTTGCTCTATTAGATAGATGTAGACTTGAAATTTGGCTTGCATGTTTATATTACGGAGTAGAGATCCACCGCGAAAATTGGTTTTGCGGAAATCCACTTGGTTATAGGGTTACGAAAGTGCAAATATCATTCTATACTTCAATTTTAGAGATTATTAGAAAATACAAATTAGAAGTTCTTTCCTTTTTTTTTTTTTTATCAAGAGGCGAGAGTTGCAGGTATAAGTATATTTTTCAAAAAATCAAATTCTTAATGCTAGGATTTAGATATCAATAATATATATGTATAACATAATGAAATACCCAGCAAAGCGGGTGACCAACGGCTAGTTTATAATAAAATCGTTTTAAGGGTGGTAATTTAATTTCCACAATTATCCAGGCACATATACATTAATATTAATAGAAATAGACAATTAGCATTTAGTTGAAAATCCCTAAGTTAAAATTTCCCATTTCTTATTCCTTACTGATTAGCTTTTTATTAAAAAAAATTAATCCAAATAATTTTTATTTTAAATTTTGGAGAAATATCTTATTAATTTTGACAATGAAATTCCCAACTGTATTTAACAAGTCTCGAGTTTATAAATGTGTTTCTGCAACTTCTTCCCAATTATTTATACAGCAATCATAAACAAACATTTTCAATGGTACTTTTGGAGCCTTATCTCGATAAAATGTAAATACACTTTAAAAATTTAGAGTTTTAATAAAATTTTGCAGTTTTATATTAAAAATATTTATATATGTGCCACAACCATATGCTGTTCTCGACAGAAATTAAACTACTAAGGAAAGAGCATCCTCAAAACTTTTCAGTAAAATTTGTGTTTAACAGTAGGCAATGATTTTTCTTTGGAGGGAAGGGGGGGGCTCAATTCACCATGAGAGCGTCTTTTGTCTCATTGTATCCAAATGAATAAATTTTTCTTGGGATCATGAAAAAACCTATTTGGAAGAAAATCATCCGAATTGTGCGAGATCATGAGAATTTATCAAAACTTGCTCTATTAGAAACTTAATAATAATAAATATTTTTAAAGTACTCATAAATACATTAAAACTTAAATATTATTTGAAACACATTTGAAATTAATTTCTATATGCGACTCCTTCAAAACTATACTATGGAGAATATACTAATTCGAAAACTTTATACTTACAAATCCTTTTTTTAAAAAAATATTTAAATAATTCATTAGTTCGTAATATTTAAAAATAGGAAACAATGTTTTATCAATACAAAATTACTCTAATTATACCTCTTTCATTTAAAAATAAACCGTTTCTGTTGTATAAAATTTCGAATTCACTTTTATATCAAATAAGACTGAAATACATCTGTTTTTCTATGCCTAGCTTCAACACTATTTAATAAGTTTTTAAAAGAAAGGGCATGAGTAATTTACATTTTTAACGACATTACTTTTTTAAAATCATTATAGACTGCTATTTGTACCAGTATGATATAAATGAATTATTTCTTGGCGATCTTACTTTTCATTCAATATGTATCACGTTTTCCCCACAAAATAACATTTTTTAAAATTTGTACAAAAAATATTAAAATATTTCGAATAGCTCATATGCTCATCTAGAGGTTTAAAATTGTATAGTTTAATAGAAATTTGATTTGTACAGAAATTTTAAACTTACCAAAATAAAATAAAGATATCCTTTGAAAATGTCACTGTTTGCGTTACTCCGTCGAACGATTTCTGTTTAAAATATTTCATATCAAAGCATACAAAAATGTACAGTTGCGTGAAATCCATGAGGTACTGTCTATATTTTCCAAATCATGCAACAAATCCATAAATTTGGCGATATAATTTGACTGTCTTAAAGTCGTGTCGAAAATAACAAACGCGTTGAAAGTGTTGAGTTATTATAGCTGTCTGCACGGAACTTTTGTTTGGTTGATAAATATCCTGCGATGTACCACATTACTTGATTTAAGGAAATCAAATGGGGCTACTTAACTTTCCTACTTCAAAAAAAAGAACAATGGGACTCATTTAAATTGTTCTTACGAAATCATATTAAGGTCTATAATTGGTCAACAACTACCAAAAGAAAAACATCAGGAGAAATAAAATCAGCTTTTATTTATTTATTTATTTTTAATTGACAACATTGCAAACAAATGTAAAAGACTTTTGGTATATAGTTCTTCTCCATTTTAAAAATACTTTCTAAATACTGTGGCTATTTAGTGTAGAATTCGTAATGAAATAGTCTGTTAGCGCTAAATAACAGCAGATAACAGAGTGAGTGAATATTAATGTTGCCTTGTTCAGCCACACATGAGGCTCTTTCGGTGACGGACCTCGTAATTTTGAACCATGGTCAAGTGATGAGGACGACACCCTCCTCTCCTAACTACCACTCCACACCAATAGGAAGGCGTTTGAGCTCTCGTCAGATTTAACGTTCATTGCTCCCCTACACCTTAGGGGTTCTTAGTTATACTGGGCTGGAACACCTGACATGCCTGCCATGATCCGATACCTTAATCATTACCGTGGCCCTACACCTGATCCGGAACTTCACACTCTAAATTTCACGTTTTCGCCCATCTGCACAGTGGATCTTTAGTGGCATCAGGACTCGAACCAACGACTCAACAGAAACAACACCGGCCCCTAAGTTCAAGATCATAACCACTCGGCTACTGCGTCGATATTAAATATTCAGAAAAGTTAAATATGTATGATCCATGCTAAGCTTTATTACTTCCATTTTAATGTACTACAGTCGACTCTCAATAATTCGAAGTTGAAGGGACTAATAAAACACTTCGACTTATCAAGAGTTCGAATTATCAAGAAGGTAGGGAAAAACTCCCAAAATACACGAAGAGAAATTTTTTTCTAACACATTTAAATTTGAAACTATGTAATAAAACAACAAATGAGTACATACGTATAGAATTGTTTTAAAGTATTTTTAAAAAGTACATGTTGTATATATAGTATAAATATTGAACAGAAGTTAAAAGTCCTATATTCAAAGAATACATTTATGTATTAAAAGAGTACATACTGTAAATAATTAGTTTTTTTTTTCACGAAAAAATATGTTTTTTTTTATCGAATTCAATCTCCCTTTGTCAATAGATTTTTCTAGAGTAAATGATGGACGCTGGAAAAACGTCCGCATAAACATGATTTTGTAGAAAAAAGTTGCATATAGTTAGTTTACACTGGTGTGCAAAAATTAAGGACGAGACGGTTTTTTCAATATAACTTTGTACAAAAGCATTCCAAATCAACACATTTAATACCGTAAGATCCCCAATACGTAAGGTCATGAGTAATGTAAGCAACACTTACTAAAAGAGAAATCAGAGGGATAAAAAGAAGCTTTATTGAAAAAGTAGCATGGAGCGCAATGCGACTGAAGGCCAAAACATCCCTGTGATGGGTGTCCAGCAAGAAATATCCGGTCTTTAGTAGGAGATATGATCTCCCCTGACTGCTAGGCAGGTTTCACAGCGTCTGCCCATGCTGAGAATGAGGGTGTCAATGAGTTGTTGTTGTTCGTCCATGAAAAGGAACTGCGGACCCATAGCGCCTCTAAAAAGACGCACATATGGAAGAAGAATCTCGTTACAATAACGGGTCCCGTTGACTGAACCTGCGTCGAAGATGTGAAGGTCTGTACGACTACCAAGCATGATGCCTCCCCAAACGAGAACACCGCCACCTCCATACCTTTCTCTTTCAATGATGTTCGAGGGATGATTGCGGCTTCCCCGCTCTCTCCAGATGAGTATGCGATGAGAATCGCTACTCAGACTGAATCTGCTCTCATCTGTAAAGAGTACTCGTCCCCATTCATTGTCTCTCCAATTCCGGTATTCCCGGCACCATAGAGAACGCCTTCTCCGATGGGCAGGCGTTAGAGGTACACACCGTACAGGGCTTCGTGCAAACAGACCACCACCGTGCAGTCTTCTGGCCACGGTAAAACGCGATATCGGTCGTCCAGTCGCCTGTGTCGTGTGTCTAGCGATTTCTCCCGCTGTCTGCCGCCTGTTTCTTCTGGCCTGTAAGGCAATATACCGGTCATCTGCGGGTGTGGTTCCTCGTGGACGACCACTACTGAACCCCTGGATAGCTGTTCCTGTAGTTTGAAATTGTCTCCAAAGTCGTGAAACGATGCTGTGAGCAATTCCGAACTCTGCAGCCATACTTGTCACACTGCGACCTTCCTCCAACTTCCCAATGATTCGCCTCGGGTAAAAGCATCCAGATGTCGTCTAACAGATTGATTATTCGCCATTTCTCGCTGAGGCAGCAACTCGGTGTGATTTTAACTGCTATACGGTGTGCAATCTCTTTGCCAGAAATACTAATCTTACACCGACAACATGCTTTACTACTCAGACACTCCCCCATTACGTCTACCTGCATATCTGCGCATGTGCTACCGTACATCAGCTCACTTAATCTCCTGATTGGTCTTTCTGTCCGCTCTGCCTCTTCGTTCAGCTGATATGCTAATTTTTCGACTTCGTCCTTAATTTTTGCACACCAGTGTATATATTGACACTTGAGCTTCTATCATAGTTACCGGAGTCAACTCAATGATTATCAAAGGGGCTACGTTACAGGGAAGACAAGCATAGACAATAAAACACAAAATAGGAAAGCTCCAACTTGTTTGCTTCAGGATTCTACATAATAGCGAGTGTTTGAATTGTCGAGAGTTTTTTATATCACTTCGAATTATCGCGAAAAATCTCTGGCCGGCCACAGATTTCACTTTGAAATATTGAGTGTACCTAAGCGAATTGTTTAGTTCGAAATATCAAGAGCTTTTCTAGGGACTGAGCATATACTTCGAATTAGCGAGAGGTTCGCATTATCGAAGGTTTGAATTGGCGAGAGAGAGAGTCGACTGTATATATTTATTTACTTTTTCAATACAAAATATATGAATAAAATTATTAAATGTGATAATTGAATAATTATTCAATCCATGAAGATATTGTTTTGTGCAATTCTTAGGGCCTTCGCTATTCATGAACATCTGTCTAAAAATTAACATTAAAAAAATGTTCATTTATGTCTTAACCATTTTACGATGCAATATAAAAGGTATTGTACTAGCCAACTTATTATTCTCTAAATATAGGAGTTATTAATTTTTAGTTATTTAAAACTAGATAAATTCTTTTTTTATCTAATTAAGCTAATTGAGGTATAATTTTAGATGAACACAAAATTTTTTCAAAAAATATTTTTATTACCAAAAAAAAATTGCTCCTACAACAGTTTGAACTAAATAATACATTTCAGGCAATAGACAAAAATTATAAATTTTCTAATTTCATATTTTGATTGTACTCTATAAAAAAAATATTTTTTTTATTTCGAATAAAATACAAAATTTTTCTTCTCTTCTCAATATAGGTTATGATCAAAGTAATAAATGATGCAAGCGATTTTTCAAGAATTCATTGTACAATTAACGATTACATCTACAGTAAATTAATTTTTAAAAAACTTAACAGGAAAATATTTAACAATTTTTTATATTAAATATATAACAGCTATGTATATACTTGAGAATCAATAAAGATTGATAGTACTTACCTTTCTTAACATAAAGTCCAATCTACCAAAGTTCTGCCACTGCGAAAAATTCCACCAAATATTTCTCCGATTGTTTTCCTTTGTTTGTGGATTTACCAGCGCATTGTTTTTACGTCCACTACAATAAGTATCTCACGTCAGCGTTTAAGTTACTTGATTGTTGTCAGTTGTAAAAGCCATTAGACTGACAAGCTTATAAAGGTCAGTTTTTATGATATAAATCCACTGATGTGAATTATAAATGTACTGGTTTAGAAGAGATGACGTAGTATTATTAGATTAAAAACCTTGAGAGAAAAAACAAGAGGCTGTATTACTCAAAAATCATCTCTGTATCTTAAGAATTATTTTTATGACAATCAAATAATAATTTTTGCACAGTAACGCTGAAATATAGTTTCAAAGGAAAAAGAGCTTTTCGTTAATACTGGCTGGAACGATTGATTGCAGGAAAAAAAGTTCTTATTTGGGATCTGGGAAATCCTCTTTGTGGAACAGCAGTTAACTCTAATAAAAAGATTTCACACTTACTTAATATTTTTCATTTGAATATTTTTATCTTTTTTTCTGTTGGATGAAAAATTATTTCATTACCCTGCAAATGCTAAGCTTCCTGTAAAGTATGAAAATTCGTATACGCACACACTCGTAATTTTTCATTCGAAAGTTTAGTACTTATTCTTTCTCTGGAATATTCTCATGATTCTAAAATAATGAAGTTTTACTTATAATCGTTTGGCAAGTAATATGTGAAGAATACATTGGTTGCATTTTTTGCTATTATTATGATCATTATTTATCTTTTTATAATTTTTATTTTTGTTATAAAAAAACTGGAAAAATAAATTTTGTACTTCTCGGTACTGTACAAGCAAATTATATTAATTTTTAACATTAAATTTTGAATTAGTACATTTTTAGAATCTTTTATATCCATTAGACTTAAAAAAGCAAGATTTCAAACAGTTTACATAAAAAAATTGTTTTCTGTTTTGTCTAAATGCAAATAATCGTTCAAAAAACGTTTATTGTTCTATATTTCAAAAAGTACACCAAAACGCAATAAATGAGAAATATTTATTCTCAGAATGAAAATTTGGGCAACAAAATTTTATTATACATAGTTAGTTAGTTTTAATACAGTTTATATTATAACTGTTGTCATAAAAGAGAGAATTTATTTAATAATATTTGAAAATTCTCATAGCGTCTTAGAAAGATTTTCTTTATTAATGATTAGCTTTTTTCATGGCACAAATAATCAAAATTAATTTTCAATCTCATTTTTATAAAATAAATTTAACCCACGGGAATTTTTTTTTAACTTTTCGTACATCAACATTTAATTTCAAAATGATTGCCTTTGAAGAGCGCTTATTTCATTCCATTAATCAAAGGCTTATCAGAATTTCATTGAATGTAAATAAATATTATTTTAATTTATAAATTCATTAGAATAATAATACTATTTATCAAATAATATCCATAAAAAGCTAAACATTGCAAGACATTATGGTGACATTTTTTTATTAGAAAACATATCTTTTGCGCTAGTACATTAATTTTTTTGTCCGCGTATTTTTAATTCATACGAAATCATCAAATACTTTCAGAAAATCAGATATTTTGCATATTAGTTAGTTTGACTAAGCAATTTTGAGAGAGAGAGAGAGAGAGAGAATATTACCTTTAAAAATTTTGCTTATATATCCATGGAATTATTAATCGTACTCCAATGAAAATTCATGTAGACTACTTAGAGCATTTTCTAACGAATTATGGAAAAAAATGTGAGTAATTATAAAAATGTTATGACAAATTAATCAACTATGATAATTAAGTAAATTAATAAATTGGTCAGATCATAATTTAATTCAATTTCATTCATTAGTATTGCTGTCAATGCCTTTCAGCTGAGAGGGTAATTACACAATATTAAAATGTCCTATTTTTTCACGACTTTTAATTAGTCTTTAATTTACATTATGTATAATCAATCTCGTTTGCGCTCTACCTACTTACACTAAGAGATTCCACTATAGATTACTACTAAAAGATTACAGTGTGAAACATATTACATCAGATGAAGCAAGACATCTTATTATAAGTGAAATCACGTATGTATAGATGTAAAAATTACAACAGCGTATAAATCCGAAAATAATACATCAAACTGATATGAGATCTTGTTAAAGCAAATAATTCCTCAGACTTCATGTTATAGATAAAGGAAAAGAATTAACTTTTTAGACATAAGGTGGTAGAGAAGGGATTAGATTACGTACACGTGTAGTTTAAATATTCATTAAAAATACATGGTCTTAGCTTTCTATTATCACGAACTCACTTTCTTTTTGTTGCACTCCTATATAAACATTTTGTTAAGATTTTCAATTAGGTACATGGATTCGTAATCAGTACCTATTATTTATTTTATAAAAAGAATATATATATATATATATATATCATAGGGTTTGTCCGCAATGGACTCCGAAACTACTCAACCGATCATAATATAATTTTGCATCTGTGTGTCATTTCGTCCAACTTAAAACAAAGGATGGTTTTTATTTCAATTAATCACGCCATAATTTTTTTATTGCCGGAAATGTGAAGAATCCGGAAAAAACGTTGCCAGATTCCCGTAAGGGATGCTCATTCGGTACTCTCGACGTTATTTCTGAATTGCGTCAAGGTCATTCACTTTGCGTTAGCTTTCTGTTTGGAAGACGGGAAAGGTTGAGGTAGTTTTGAGTCTCGCTGCGTAGTGAAAAGGGGAATTCCCTCATAACACGGGACGCTCATTCATATAACGCATTACAACCGATAGTTTTTTTTTTATTCTTAAAAATTGATTTATTGAAGAACAGTAGATTATAAGAAAAAAATATCATAAAAAAAATATAAAGAAATATTTTTAAATATATTTTTATCACATAGTATTATTTTCTTTTTGAATTTCATACTGTGAAATGAATCAATATCGTTGCGTTTAAATAAAAATTATTTTTAAAACTTTTAGTATCAGCGATTTAAAAAATAAAAAGCCAAAAACTTTTTTGGTTGAATTGCCGAATCGGTCACTTATCCCGCCAAGAGTTTTCTCGCCAAATCGATAAGTGCGCCAACTCTGGTAACCCTTTTGGCTTTTGTATCAGTGAGGAAGCACTCAGATCGTGTTGTGATAGGGTTGCTATTCCAAAACACAACACGCAAAAACGCGTCAAATTAGCGGTTTTTCAAAATTTGGCGGACCAGTGGCCGACTCGACAATTTCACCACTTTTTTTAACAAACTCTAATAAAACACTCAAAATACTTAATAATTAATAATTTCTTCTTTTATAAAGATAACTGCATGAATTTTTTTCCCGTGTGTCGAACATTTCAAAAAATCCTCACAATTTTACTTCAAATTTAAAATAGTAGTGAAATTTTGTAATTTGAAAAATTTCTACTTTTCTGTCTTTTTTCAACATACAACTATTTTTAAAAAGGCTACATTTTCGTTTCCGGAACCAAAAAACTGCAACGAAAGAATTGAAAAGTGAGTGAGTGATTTATAAATTCGCACTGTTCGCCTATTCGAGTTTTTGGCGACCGACCTCGAAACTTTCAACCATGGTCAAGTGAAGAGGACGACACCTGAGCTTTCACCCATCTCTCCTAATTACCACACCACACCAACGCAAGAGCAGATTTCGAAAAAGGGAGTTTTAATGACATAGTTAAAGAAATCACTCACATCGCGCATACACACACATAAGTGCTATCGTACTGAGGGAAACAGGAAATTCCCATGGGGATTAAGTTATTCACTCGGTAAAAGCCCGTGCAACGCCAAGCTAAGCGAAGAGGAAAGAAGCAAAGAAGTAAAAGTAATTTCGAAAAATTATATTGGAAGTGCTGATTATGTGAAAGAAGGGAAAATGTGTTAAACGAGAAAACCATTGATACGCACTCATGGGCCTTGTACGCACATCGTACGCTTCATACCCACATAAAAGTGCTGGCGTCGGAAAGAATGGAGGAAATTAACACATAGGGATTAAGTTATACCCTAGGTAAAAGCCCGTGCAACGCCGGGCCGGGTCAGCTAGTATGTGTGTGTGTGTGTGTTGTGTGTTTTTTTTGTGTGTGTGTGTGTGTGTGTGTTTTTGTGTGTTGTGTGTGTTTTTGTGTGTGTGTGTGTGTGGTGGTGTGTGTGTGTGTGTGTGTGTGTGTGTTGTGTGTGTGTGTGTGTGTGTGTGTGTGTGTGTTTTCGTATTGATTTTTATCCTATACAGCGTGTCCCTGAAAGCCGTATACAAACTTAGAGGGGAGTTAGAGAACATCGTTCGTGAGGAGCCATGATTACATACGAAAGCATGGGCAAAAAGCGATAGATGGTGCTGTACGTGAGGTTTCGACACATGTGGCCTCATTTCAGGCATGGACAGGGTTCAATGAACATGAATCGTTATACGAACGCCGAGTTGGCGGATATTCACTTCATCTACTCCCTAGCCAACGGAAATGGACGTGTTGCTGGGAGAAAAGATACCCAACGAGGGGTCAATCGAATAATCAAATGTTCACTCTAGTGCATCAGGACCTGGTGGAACATGCATCTTTCAGAACTGTTGGCGCCAGTTGGCGAGAATTCCTTGTATAGATTTTGCTCCGAGCCAACTGTTGTAACCTTTTTTTATTCAGTTGGAAAAGTATAGCGATCCCATATAGTTGGGATCCGTTTCACTTATTAAAATTTGTTAAAATATACAGTCCATTAATTATTATATCGACAACAAGAACCATTGACGATACGCCCATCAATTCTGAAATGGACCTGATAGTACGAATATCCATCGCTGCTGCTACAATCCGTTAAACGCCCGATATTTTCAAACATGTCCACCAACCCATGTCACGTAGGTGTCGTGCGTACATACATGTCAATGGCAGCAGTTTCAAACACCCCCTGTGGTGCTTTAATGTCATACTTTGTTTTATTTATTTTTGTATAGTAAGCGTTTTAAACTACATTGTTTTTTGTGGCCTTACTGTCTTTGCGTCTCTTTATCTCGTTAGGGTTATAAAGATCTCGCCTCCACGCTTAAAGGTGTGAGAGAATTGAAAGGAAAACTAGCCATGATCATTTTATTCACAATATTAACCACAACTCAAATTCAATCGATCAAGGATAAGAGATGCATCTAATTAATAAATATGAAGGCAATTGACTAGGTACGTGGGATATGAGAAGACTTTAATGTTTAATACACTTAACTTAATTCAATAGCTCTGACTTCTTCTCTATTTACACTAGATTCAATCTCCAGTGACAGATCGTTACTTTAAGTAATTCAGTTATCAAATATTAAATATCCGCGATTCACATTCAGTTTGATTAATCACAGCTCTGCTAGCAATCTATCTTATCTCTTCTTCTAACCTGAAAATCTAGACTCTATATAGTACTCCTAATTTGCATGTTCACGTTTTCTTCTTCGAGGAGTTTTATTATAAAATATTTTTTAAAGACTAGAAATTCCTTAAGAAGACTGTAAGCTAAAAGAGCGCGGATAGAACCGTCACAGGGTTATGTTTTCGCCCATGCTTTCAGATGCAATTATGGCTCTTCAGGATGTTCTCAACCTCCCCTTCAAGTTTGTACACGGCATTCGGGGACAACCTGCATAAACTAAGAATGTTTTCAATTCGACATATAATAAAACTTTGGATTGAATATTAACATGTACTAATATGAAAAATAACATCAAACAATTATCTTCTGATTTATTTTGTAATAAACCACAGAATCAATGTGTGCGTGAGAGACAGAGAGAGACAGACAGACAGAAATATTTTATTTTGTAATTTATTTCAAATAATTCTATTATTTGCTTACGTACAAAAATTAATAAAGTTGTTTTCTTGAAAAGGATTGGGAGAGTTTACGAAAATAAAATTTGTCAGTCAAATAATTTTACTGGGAAAGGGAATTGTTATGTCCTTAACAAATAAAAAAAATATGTATGTTTTGCTCTCTTTAGAGAAAGTTTTGAATTCATAGACGCATCCTGGCATTCTCTAAAAAGGCTACATCATAAAATTCAAGATTTATTCCAAATGTTTCTTTACAATTGTTATGATTGATCAAACAATTGATCAGAACAGCTTTCCTTCCGTACCAAATGGATTATTCCCGAAAGTCGAGTCTACCAACTCTGGTGACCATGACATTCCCTTTACGTGCTTACGCAGAATCATGAAATTGTAAACGGAAAAGTATTCACGCACATTCAGTAGTCATGAAATGGAAATTCCAGCTTTTTCAAAAGGACAAGCTTCACTTGAATTGGAATCGAAACAATACGTGAATATATAAAATACAAAAAAGAGAACGAGACCACTCTTTTATTTCTTTAAAATACGCCTTCTCTCTATTTTATTTTTTGATGCAATCCTATTGTGGTCACTATTTTTCAGCTTTTCCGATTTTTTAGTGTATCCAGGACGCTAAATATTTACTGAATATGCATTCATTTTATGTTTCTTTTTTATCTTGAATTTCTGTTTTGAGAGCGACATGTTAAAAAACAATGATGGTATATGATAAATGGATAATGATGAACTAGAATGTTCGAGGTGCATGAAATTATCGTTCTTCCTGCGTTCTGTTCATTTTTATGCTTTGATCGTATGCGTTTTCATTATTTTCGTTTTGTTCTTGGGGGAATTTTTCTCCTGCTTTTCCTCGTTTGTGTAAATAATTTTTTTCACCTGAAAACAAAAATAATTTTTAAAACCACTCATAAATGTTGATAATTAAATATTATTTATTTCATTTAAATAACAAAATTTTAAAAATATGGTAATTTAGCTTTTTTTTTAAAAAAAAAACGTTTTGTGCTAGATTTTGTAAAAGTAAGCCGAATAATATTTTTTCGATGGTATTAAATTGTTAAAAGCAAACACTTTCCATCAAAATGATTTGTTTTTACTACTGCTTAAGAATTTTTCTTTCTCTCAGTCAGTAAAAATACAGATTACTAAAAGGATATAAAACACTTTGATAATGTTAAAAATCTCCAGAAACAGACATTTAAAAATGTATTTCACAAATATTCTTCATTTTAGAAATATGTTCTCTATACTCTTATAATTACATAATTCACAATGATAATTATTAACTCATGATAGAATTTTTTTTCTCTTCAATGGGGCTGCGGATTGGTATGTTTACATTTGCAGGCCTAGTACATTCCCCATCACTTTTTAATGCGACACCATATAGGCGATATTAATTGCCGCAAGTAGTTTTGACGCCCAGTTTCCCTCCAGAGGGAGGCACCTGAGCTCTGACGATGCGAAATTGTACTTAGAAATTTAATTTTGCCGAAACGGGTACTTCATGGGATTTTTTACATGCCACACAATCATACGACATGGCCGTTGTCGATTTTCTGCATGATGAAAATCCACCAACGGGGTCGAACCCGCAACCTAGGGTGCAGAAGGCCAGCGACAAACCAACTACGCCACCCAGTCGGCATTCATGATAGAATTCCTTCTAGAATTTTAAAAAAAAAACATTAATTTCCCTTTCTCTCTATTCTTTAACATGCCAACGATTCAAAATGTACCTGATTCCACCATTCTCATAGGAAGTTAGAAACTATAACAATTGATATATTTATAGAACACCCCACGCTTTTACCCCAATGACATTAATTTTCTCGTTCATCATTTTATTTTTATATTAAGAATTATTTTTTTACTTTCTAGTTCGCTTCAGTTTAAAAGCGTGTTCTTTAGTTTTTTAAATTATAATTTATTTCGACTCACTTTCTTGTCCTACATTTTCTTCTTTCTTTCTTTTCCGGTCTAGAGATCACAGTTTTAAAATATATTAAAAATGTGTTTAAATTTATAGATTAATTTTTGTTTTACATAGATTACATATACATTATTAATAATATATTTTGATTTTTATTTCTTATTGTATTAAATTGGTTTCAGTTCTACTTAAATTTTCAGTTTTACTTAATTTGAATTTTTGTATTGCTTTTTTTTTTCTAACACCGTTGGTTTGCCAACCCGCATGTTTACCGTGTGTGGCATCCCGTAATGAGGAAAATGGTGTTCTGGGGATACCTTCTGCGATCCCTTTGGCCCACACTTCGCAGTAGACGGGAGGCAGAAGTGAGTCCGCTCCTGTAAATCGGCTTGTGATAAGTCTCTTCGGAGATATTACTGTAGGGCTAGTGCTGCAGACAAAGAGTGTCGGATTTACCCGATGAATCCTCACCCTGATGCTTTAGGGCTATATCCTAGGTGTACTTCAGGTAAGCTGCGAGCCTGACTATTGTCAGTTGACCAGTACATTGCCTCCCTTGTTGGACTCCGTGGTGGGTGGAGGCAAACCAGGATGAAGTAGTCTTTTTGTTTATGGATCCAAGTCAGCTGTGCTCGGGTAAAGGCCTTATTTTACCCACTTTTAACATAGACATTATTGCTGCGCATGTAAGATTTTTATTGATTTCATTATCAAATAACGAGATGTCCAAAAAGTCTCCATTTGCTGGTGCCATTGGAATAGGTGGTGAACCGAAATCCTTAAGCGATTGCTTTCCGGAGATCTGCTAATTGAAACTGTATCAGCTGGGCTAACCAAGTCCCTCCTTCTCGCGAAAACTGTTGTAAGTATTCAATTGTGACAATAAGTATACATTAAACACTCAAAACTAATGTCGAGCTGTCATTTCTAAAACTGACTTGTTGATCACCCCTGAAGAGGAAATACTCACGGGTTTTTCCCATCAGGGTGTAATTTAGGTCAGAAGGATTGCGATTAAAAAAGATGCGACAGTTATTACTAAACTACTAAACATTTAATTTTAATTTTTAATAGCCCGAAAATACCGACAACAATCAAAGCTGGCTACCTAAGCTGTAAAATACACCCATACATACCGAATCCACTGCGCTGCTTGAAGTGCCAGAGAGAGATTCGGACATTCGTTACTTCCTGCCGCGGTCCATTGACGTTCTCTAGATGTGCATCCGCTGGGCATTCTTCCACGGATTGTACTCTCGAGCCTAAATGTGTTAATTGTTCCCAGTAGCCCTCCATCAGGTTCGAAATTATGCTCGAAATGGAAAACTAAAAAAGAAATCCAAGCAATTAAACTTAATAGAACTATATCATATGTAGAAGCACGGAAATTAATACCCCCATAATTGTACCCACAAAAAATTGATTTTATGAACCTTTTTGACTATTTTATACTCGTACATTTAATATGTTAACAAATGTTTACCTTATAGATATTACATTATTCACACAAAATTTGATCGTGTTTTTTAAGTTGTATGGATATTAAAACAAGTGTTTGGTGCAGTTTAGCCGAAAATAGGCTCCTGCGCCAATATATAAACCCTACAGTCACTCTCCCAAGAACTTGTTCCGGCATCTTAACTGCGAACTCGTTTCATCCTTATTTGTGTAGGGTGCCTGTGACAACTGGACTATGTATGCAGTGCCTTCCATTAGGCGGAGTAGGCGATTGCCTATGGGCCCCGAAAAATTGAGAGTCAAATATTTAGCTAGTTTTTATTGCAAGGGTTAGTTTTTTATCACAGATTCTAGTAAACAGTTTTGTTAAGTTAATTTTTTTAAATTTATTGATAATTTGTAATTTATTTGTGCACAGAAATATATTCCTAAAACGTTGTGTAATAAATTATTAAGTTACAGGGCCCCGAGCATTCGACTGCCTAGGAATCAATGTCACTTAATTCAACACTGTATGTATGCGCAAGTTGTGCGATGAATTTACGAATTTTCCCCTGGATTTAATTTTAACACTTAAAAAAAAGGTGCGTATTTGTAAAACATTTTGAAATTTTAGGGGGGGGGGAGTTAAGGATTGTTATGTAATAAATGATGGGTGTATTGCAATACGGGCGTGAATTTGTTTTACAATTAGGACTATTTTAATATGAAAATAGTCAGAGTTTAGATTTCTTATGGCATGGCATTGGATGAGGACATCCGTAATGCATCGATTTGCTGCTCTACAGAAGTATTTATCTTAGATAATTTTCCTATATACTACTAACTGAGAAACCGTGAACTATATTTGCCGTCATTGGTGGACTTATATCAATTCAAATTGTTATTGTTTCGAACAAACAGCTGAAATTAGAATTTCAACAGTAGCAACTCCCTATATGACGATAGATTCGACTCAAAAACATTTTGCTCCGAAATATAAATTGAATATAGTAGAAATTCATACATGGGAACAGAACTTAATAATAATTACTTTACTTAGGATAAATAATAGGTGCAAACGGCCCTTTGGCTTTAATCTTAAAAAACGTACATAATAAAATTAATTTGTAAAAAAATTCATGAAATAAAATTCTGCCATCATTTATTCTCTTAGTTATAAAAAAACAGCTAATATATCCCTAATTAAACATCTTCCTAAATATATCTGTAATCAAAGATTTTGCTGACAACATTACTTTAAATTATCGAAAATGATTGATACGTTAAAAAGTTTAATGTATTTTATTTTCATTTCTGTGTCCACATCCATGAGAACACGGTTTTAATTCTACCTTCCCAATAACTAATATCCTTCCTTTTTATTAACAGCTGAAGATATAACTAAGTTTTCTCACGAAGTTTTTTATTCTCTTTCTCATGCATATATGTTTTTCTTTACTTGTTCATTACTCAGGAAGCCCAATCTCAATAAGCATGGGCTTAGAGCTTTAAAACCTGCCTCCAGGTGAATACATATATCTGATAATGCGAAAAAATAAGTAACCTGCCTTGTGCACATATATCCCTGATACTTATTACACCGTTTTTCTTTGATCAAGCTCCTAATTATATATTATAACGAGTTATTCAGGATAGAAGTAGATAAAAACATCCAGCTCGTCTTCATTGACAAAGAAAACTGGAAAAACACTAATAATTTTATTATTACTAAACAAGGGAATTTCATATTAATAAAATGAAACTGATAATTATTTTATCAATATATTACAATTATTGCATTACATTTTGTATATTGATAATTATTTTATCAATATTTTTTTTTCTAAAAAACATATTAATAGTCCATAAGATTCACAATTTTGAATTCAGAGGACTGTGAAACCCCAGTTATAGACAACTTCTTGCCAAACAGAATTATTTAGGGTCCGAAAGAAGATGTTTAAATCAATTTCTTCTTTTAAGAAAAAAAGGATGAAAAAATAATTTCGATATTGAGAGATGAAAGCAATCGAATTTTTGTACTCATATATTTTTGCACATTTATTTATTTTCCTCAATTGTATTCTCATGAACAATGCGTGGACATCGTTCTTTACATTTCTCAAAAGTGAAATGGTAATACTATGAAAAAAATGCACGTAGCCAGGTAAAAATAACTAGAATGGCAGAAATAAAAAAATCCTACGTAAATAATTAAAGAAACAAATAAAAATATACACCAGAGAACTGATTATCTTGGAATATAATGTGGTTCTACAGGCAATTGTACAAGTCTCTAATGATCAATAATGATAAAATATTCCTCGCGCCAAGCCTAATTCAATTCAGGTCTCATCTTGTGGTTTCCGGTGCACATCAAGTCCAATAAAGGTTCATAAGTGTTCATTAGGAGAGAGATTGGGTGAAGCTGTGGGCTAAGGAATTTAGTTTGATTAAGGCTATTATGGGTTTAACAAGCCACATATGAGGCTATATATTGTCCCGCTGAAATTTTGTGCCAGGAGTGGCCAGCATAAATAACAAAACCTCAGGTAAAATAATTTGTGTGGTGCAGTGGTCAAATGTTAAATTTCCGGTAATTGCACAAGGGATGCCCGCTACTCGAATATGTTGCACCCCAAATTATTAATCTCCTGATATGAAAAAAAAAACTAGTGTGAACTGCTGTCAGGTAACGTTTTCCAGGAAACCACCACATCTATCACATATTGTAATTCCTCCATAAACAAAACGGATATTCATTGAAAAACTAATCGATGGCAATCGTTATCAGTGGCGATATCTTTAATTCCAAGTCAGGAGTACTGCTTCTGTGCGGAGTACTTAAAGGAAATCCAGTGGTTGGTTGTCATACGCACACCTGTCTCTAATGCAATTCATTGTGGTTGATTTGGCTTTTGACAGATATACCCTCTGACGATGATAAGATGATTTTGAACATCACGTGCTGTAGGAAAGAGGTCTCGATAGACTATTCGGTGAATCTGTCCTTCACTACATCTGGGCAATCCACTGCCTCTTTTCCATGTCCCGGTATGATTCTGCATCCATCTCTGAATCGTACTTACATTCCATCCTATATGAATTATAATTGCGTGCATTGACAAACTGGAGACATGTAACTACAGGCTACCTTATTCCTCAGGTGATAACTGGTGATATTGAGCTCGAGACATATTATACCTTCCTTTACTAGTTCCGATTCTGCATTCCGTGATTGATAGTACATACGGAGGGAGCCAGATACTTGCTTTTATTGCCAGAGACTGGGAACACGAGACTACAACGTAAATTTAAATGTTTGTATACGTTTCTCTTCCCATCCCATTAATTGCATTTAATTACGCGTTTCTCTTCATAGTATTACAAATTCACTTCTGAGCAGTATAAAAACTTCCCATTCCCGATATCAAAAAGAAAATTTTGCCTCTTATCGATTTTTCTTAAAGTCTCGTTTTACAATATGAACTTAGATATGCAAGTTCGTTTTGAATGGCAAAAGATTAAGATGTGATTTGCAACGATTTGTATATGACTGACGCTGCATATTTTTTCAGATCAGTAATATGCAGCCTATATTTCGACAAAAATTTCGAAACTTTATATAACAAACCTCGAAATCATAATTTTAAATAGCAGACAACATAGTCAATAAACCACATAGCTATAATCATTACGATCATCATTCGTCAATGACTGATGCATGATCTAGTAAATAGTTTAAATAGTGTCAACATTTTTCTTGCTATATGTTGTGTTCTTTTCAAAATAAACCTTAAATCCCCATGTCTATTTTTATGTGCATATACCATATTTACTCGAATCTAAGCCGCACTACTTTTTCCAGTGTTAATCCTGCTGAAAATCGGGTGCAGTTTAGAATCAAAGGCAAAACATTTGCTGGGTGGTGAAACCGACTTTCTACCCATTTCAAAAAGAAAAATTTAACCATCCATTCTGGCCACTTGCATCGATGACTAACTCCATTCCGTAGAGTTTATCTCCAGTCTTCAGTCTATATCCTAAACATAATTGTCTGTTCGTATTTAGGAAAATTTTTTGAATACCCTAATTTGCTTTTTTTAATCACCTAACCATTAAAGATATCGGTAATAGTATGAAGACGAGTTCACTATGACGCAAGTATGAAAAGGGAGGCAATTTTATATGCAGAAAAAAACGGAAACAGAGCAGTGGCCACTGAAAATTTGGCACTAGTGAAACAAATATATGTGGATGGCGTAAGCAATATAATATAATTATTGCTTGTAACTGTTCAACAATCTTATTTCTGTTGTACATTCTTCAATAAAACATTCGTTTTTTAAAAAAAAAAAATGTTGCATAACAAATGCATTGGATGGCACAGAAGACAATGCTATGTGGGAAAATGGCGACGACGCGACGGCACCAATTCCGAAGTCAGCTGTGACAATGGGAGTGAAGAATAATTTTCGAAACATGATACTGACGGCTAAAGTAGCAAAAAGTTCATCTATGTATTTGAAAAATTTTAATATTGGTAAAATAAATAAATAAACTTCTTAATATTTCTCATTAAGAATAATAATAAAAAATATTAATTCTTAATATTTTTTAAAATTTCTTTAGTATCGGACATTGATGAACCTTTTACACATTTTTTAAAAAAATTTCTCAAAGAACGTGGGGGTACGGCTTAGAATCGATGGCGGCTTAGATTCGAGTGAAAACGGTTTGTGATTAGCCACTTGAATTTAAATTCCTGTTTGAAATTTAGTATATATATCATTGCTGTGTAGTAGATAAAAAAATAAACAGTGTGCTATCACAAATATTTCAAAGGCAAGCTACAGGAAAAGGGCTCTCCTAACATTGAATACAAAAAACTAGTTTTAAGAAACAAACAAACATAAGGGGAAGAGGAATACGATATTTCCTTCATATTTTTATGAAACAGGGTGTTCTGGAACGATTTTCCAGTTCAAGGTCGAACGGTGTTCCGTCGCCTCGAGCGCGAATTCTGAAAAAGTTATAAATTGTCTTACCGGATAAAAATAATGTTTTTTCCTCTGAGAAAGTTGGACATCCTTTTTCCGCTTCCTTAGCAATTTTTTATTAATTTTTTAGAAAGTGAGCGTAAATTCGTGATTAGAATAATAAAAATACAAATTTATAAATCGGGTTTGATTCCTAAGATAAATATGTTAAACGAAGACCGCCCTGATTTTGGATTAAATAAACACAGTGTGTAATATACATGAACACCTAACAAACAGAAATTTTACGGAAATAGTAAAACCGAAGGTAATTTTCTAATATAGATGTAACAGGAGTTCAAAAATACGTTTAAAAATATTTTAAATTAAATAGTATTCATATAGATTTATATAGTTCAAAAAGAACATATTATATGCAATATTCGAATCAATTGTTTTTTGGCCCTCGCCCTACATAGATCAATCCTCATGAGTGTATACAGTTGAAAAGACGCGCATTTTATGCGGTATCTATTTGGAAAGCAAAAATAAGTTCATGTAGAATTTTATACAGATCATCCCTTGTGGATTCACATGGATTGCTCATATAGTATAACTTACATCAAATTGTATGTAGTATTGTTGCCTTTATTTTTGAAAATTGTGTGTGTATACATTTGATTCAAGTTTATCTTCACATCAGAGCCCACATATAACTGACATCTTCAGACCTTGCCAATTGTGAAATTTAAAGTTGCTCACCTGGTGATTTGATTTGTAACATTCAAAGCAACACGAGGTCTAAAGGCGAGAAACCATTTAATTAAAGCTCAAAATTTTGAGCATCGGTCAAGTGGTGAGGATGACATATGAACTATAGTATCCCTCTCTCCGAACTTCCATAGAACATCGATTTGAGGATTTTGAGCATTAACAAATTAAGCATACCTCATGTCCAATTGTGTAGAAACAATCACTATTTGTAAAATTTTAAAATATTAGCTTTTGTAATTAAAAAAAAAACACAAATACGAATATCGCCTTAGAAAACAAGATTTTCAATTGAAGATACATTTAAAAACTAATTAGCTTATCACTTCCACAGGACAAATTTGATTGCTAGTTTTGGATATGGCCATATAGACAGGAAACATTTAATAATCTAACTAAATTTTTGAAATAAGGATTTTTATTATTGCATTTATTTATTTATTTATTGTGATGTAATTATTTTTTGCTCATGACAATTTGATTGTGACTTTAGAATAATATAAATTTAGAAGCAGAAGAAGTTCAAGCCTCCATCCTCTCTCTCTCTCTTCCTTTCTACTAACTGAAAATCAAGAGAGGCTTTTTTCCCTTTAAAGCCGTTATAATACTTTCATGAAAAATAATATGAAGTTATTTATTTTTAGTTAAAACAGTTATAGCTCGTTATATTTATTTTTATGTTAATTTTAACCTTATTATAGTCGTTATTTACATTGTTGCTGGAAAAATCTAAGCTATTTTTATTACTCTAAAAATAAAGTGCTAAGAATAATTGAATACATTGTCAACATATTAGAGTCTTGTTTAGCCGTATTCAGGACACTTTTTGTAATCGCAGTTACATATTCCGTAATTTTCGAAATTTCCATTGAAGCTGATAATTTTTAATAAATACACTCATGTTCATAAATTAAGGGTAATTCAGAATCACATGCAAATCGAACTCTAGACTAAAAATTTCACTTGTAGAAATCTCACACACTCTTCAACAATAATATGCAAATTACAAAAAGCCACCAGATGGCACCGATAGTACTTTACAATAAGGAGAGTGTAAAAGAGGGGTATATAAGGAATAGTGGCAAAGAAGTAAAATTGTTCACAATCGTTATGTAAGCCACTCAGTGCCATAACCGAAAAGTTATGATACAGAGGACGCATGTGGATGATTTTTTACGTGGTAAAATTATCGTCCACCTGGAATGTGAGCGTACTCAGATGGAAGTTTCTGAGGAACTTGGAATTGCCCAAAGTATCCTCTCTAGGCTTTGGCAATGGTACCAAGATGACGATAGTGTCAGTAGACGTTACATTACAAGCCACCCCTCGGGGTACAATGCCGAATAAAAACTGTTTTTTGTCAGTAAATGCCAAACTAAGCAGACGGAGCACAGCATTCGACTGTCTCATTTAGCTATCTGCAGCCATGGGTACGACAATTTCAAGACAATTATGTACAAACAATTGGAACATATTGATCTATATGTTCGCATGCTTCTTAAATGTGTTCCGTACTACAACTCACTGTCTCCAATAGTTAGCCTGGAGTAAAGAACATGCAATGTAGACATCTTCACAGTGGCCATGTGTGACGTTTTCCAACGAGTCCAGGTTTAGCTTGTAGGCTTATTCACGTCGAACTTTCATATGGAGAACGCCAGGTACCTGTCACTTCCAACGCAACACCAAACTGCACGGTTACGGTATTTTAAGATTGCTCGTCTGAGGAAAATTAAACTGGGCTCCAGAATACATGCATGTTCACATTGGAACTATGACAGGTCAAATTGATAGAGACATCATTCTGAAACAACATTTACGTTTACTTAGGAGTGCCATGAGCACAAACTTTGCGTTTATGGATGACAAAGCACGTCTTCTCTCTCTCTCAATCTCTCTCATCAATCAAACATCGTAAGCGAATACCTTCAATCTGAGTTTATTACCCCCAATAGAATATCCAGAATTCTCACCTGGCGTGAATCCGGTATAGCATGTCTGATACATGTTTGGATAGCGAGTATAAGCACTTCGACCACATCCTGCATGTGTACCGGAACTTCGAAGAGCATGGCTTGCTGAGAGGAGTAATCTTCCCCAAGATCAGCTCGATAATTTGATACTCAGCATGCCTATGTGCTGCACGGGCTATATTTCATCCCTTTGGAAGCATACAATGTATTAATTATCATATCAATAGTGTAGTATTAAGTTTTTGTAAAGAGAGTGTTTTTTTTTTGTAATTGCTCCAGAAAGCAAAAATCGTTTTTATGAATGGCAACACACATACGCCATTTTTTTGTTGTTGTTATTCTTTATCTTTTGTTTAATGAATAAGTTTCTGAACCTTTATTTCCACGAAATGGCATTATTCTTAATTTAAGGACATGAGTGTGTAACTGTAAATCAGATTTTATAAGGTATGTAAGTCTGAAGTTCTTTTCTCCCCTCATATTTCATTAATATGTAATTTAAACAAAATTGTTCACGTTTAAATTCTTAAAATTTAAAAAGAAATTGCAATCAGAGATATTTTATAGTTTTAAAATGGTCATTCTTTGGGAAGAAGAATTCTTTTCCAATAATAAAAATAATATGCATGCACTGAATTAATTTAATACTATACTAGGTTTTTTATTTGTTGAAATTTTTGCTTCCCGATTATTAATTTACTTTTGAAACAGATCTGTGTTCAAAAAATTATTAATCTCTAAAAAGATTTTATTAATAACATAAAATTGATGATAAATGGTAATCGATAAGATCATATCGTTGAATGGTTATGATCTGAGAAAACTTGGAAATATGTAACTGTATATTTAATAAGGCAATTTAAGTACGTTGCAAACGAATGCACCAATAATTTAAGATTAAGAGCCTAAAACGTTACATATATGACTACAAATGAATATAAGTAATAAAAAAAATAAAGTAATTTCGTTACAACTTAATTCAATATTACACACCCTCTGATTTTGGCAAATATATTCGTCCTCGTATAATTTGTATTGCAGGGTTAAAGTGTAGTATAGAGGGCTTGGCGATGTCAATTACTTTTGGCGACCAAAATCGATCAACAAGCTACTTCACTTAGTGATAGGTGTCCGGAAGCCAGAATGAATTCGTTATCTAACCATAATAGCTATATAAAAATCACCAAATCCAAAGCCCCCCCCCTCTCCTATACTACACTTGAGCCGTATTGCAGTTTAGATACACATTTTCCAAAGACATCAGAACAGTTCAATACTTAAGTAAGTTAAAAGACCTGACGAAATATATGTATAACTGATGAAAAATTTGCGAACAATTTTACTAAAGAGAGCTTCGGATCATCATTAAAATCAATAAAAAATATTTTTGAGACTCCCTAAGGAAAAAGGAATGTAATTCGAGCATTAAAATTTTAAACTATTTTTTGTGATTTTTTTTAAATTTCTGTTCTTAAATGTGTGTATGGTTCAGATAATCTCTCACAAATCTTGGATTTAATTATATATCTCGCATTTAATTCAATAATAGATCTAAAGCAACAATGCATATTAACAACTTCAGATCTTCAGCTTTTTATTTCTGTTGAATTGTTACATTGATATCTGTTGCAATTCATATTCGATTGTTATCATTTCAGTATTTTGAACATAGCAGATCTCTGTTAACAAACAAGCCATAATACATATATATATATATATATTCAGAAGAAACAGATTTAATATCTACCTAAGGAATAACTCACAGCTTCCAACTTTCCATTTAGAATTTTAAAAAATGTGTTTTAATCTACAACGCTCAAAAAGGACGGCCTCTGTTCTTTGAAAGAGGCAGAAAACTTAAAACTTATTGCTAAATATCTTTACTAATATATAAAAGCCATCCTGAAGTTAGGTTATCAAGTTTGAACAATTATTTATTTCTTGTATCTTCTCCATATTCAATCCAAAGGCTGTAGCAAGTTTTTTTTATTTAATTAATCAAGCACATAAAGAAGAAGTTTTCGTAAATAGTTGCTCAATATGGAAACTGTAATGGAAAGACCTTTCACTCAAAATGAATTTCGGTATAGTAAATCGGTTCCGAAAAATGATTATGACTTTACATACAGAAGAGTTTGTCAAGCAGCAAATTTAATTTCATATGATACAAATCCTTGCTCAATTACAAAGACCGATTTTTCCTTAAAATCTCTAGAGCCTAGAATAGATGGAAGTCATTCAGTTAGATGTGGAACATTAACTAACGAAAGTACCTCGCCAGATCATTCTTCAAAACAAGTACAATATGAAAACTTCCATCCATTGTTGCTACAGCAAATTAGTGGATCACCTTCAACATTTAGTAGGGTAATGCAAGGAGCAGATAAATTTCCAAATTACATAAATCAAAAATCTGTAACGAAAACTGATTTTCATCCTAAGCCATTTGACATCAATGATTATGTTGAAGAACGATCGTTACAAAAAGGGATGAATCCTTACTACAGTAAAGAAATATCGACTATTTTATCTTCATTGCGTCAAAAGAGTTCTAAAAAACATCTCGAAAATAAACATACCGATCTTGAGAAAAATGTCAATGATACAAATTGTACTTTTCTGAGAGCTATGCAAGCTGTTGATTGGAAAAATCCTGAGCCGATTCCAAAAACGATGTATGAGACTGATTTTAGTAAGAAATGTTTTTGCAGTCCTTCGAGAACCGCTCCACCGAATCCAGTTATTGAAAATAGACAAACCTCACACAGGTGGAATGATTTACCACAGTTTAACAAAGCATTAAAAATTGACGCCAAAAACGCCAATTTCGAAAAAGCAACAACAGAAGAGAGACACTTGGCAAAAAAGGAAGAACGCTTATGTTCTCATAATCCCAAAAAATCAACCCATACACCAAAATTCCAATATTCTGAGCCATTATTATTTCATTCAAATTACTGCGAAAAAACAACTCCATTAGTAAATAAAAGAGACGTAGCCAAACAATGGTCACGAATAGTAAAAAACACACAAGGAAAACAAGATAAAGCCAACTACAAACTTGATGGAAAATGTTTACCTTGTTACCAGAAAAACCTCAGCCCATCGGAAGATCGTAAGCAAATTCATGTACATAACAGTATTTCAGCCCCATTGCAAACTGATAAAATATTAGAAGCAAGCAGAGAACCCAAATGGGTATCTAAATTAGAAAACATAAATCCTAATCTCTTCAGGCGAGATGATTACACTGACTCTACGAATAAAAGAATTCATCAAGCAGCAAATGTTATTTTATCGACATCAGATAAACAACCCTTAAGTGAAACGAAAGAATCTTTTCAGAAGACTCAAGACTTACTTCCTGAAGCCAAAGCTGCAGAACAAAAAGCTATGACAGCAGTGCCACGCAAAGCTAAGAGTTCGGCAGATTTTGTATCTCCTAAAGTTGGTGAATTTCCATTTACCAAAGAATCATATCTTCTGTCAACAGATCTTCATAATATTATTACGGGAGATGCCTACTTGGGCTATTGTCCATATATGAAGTCTGTCACTGCTTCTGATTTTCATCCTATAATCGAATCAGATGAATGTGAAGTAACTGCAATGAAAGCTAGAATTCCAAAAAGTCCACCGTGGCCTCAGTTTAGGAAAACAAGGTCTCAATTGGCTGATTTGCATTGTCCTAAAAGGGAAGGGATTCACAAATTTATGGATGATGAAGACCGTTCACTTCAAAAAAATAATACATATAAACGTTGATTTGTTTATTTTATATCAGTCTAGAGTTGACAGTGAGAGAAATTTTCGAATAAATTTCTTGATGATTTTCAATAAACACCATTTAAAATTTAAAGCAAAAAGTATTCACTTGTCTATTGCAGCTTCTTTATAGATATTATTATTTTAAAAAGAGTGGTAATGATATTAATACTCTTCTTTATTGTGTTAAAGTCAACCAAGTTTCTAATAAATGGTCTTTGACAAAATGGAACTGAGAACCTGCTATTCAAAATCACGCAATCGCATTTCTGTCAACTAAATTACCATGAACTATTTTAATTTCAAATGAATATATTTCTAAAGAATATAATATTTTCCTATCTTACGATACTATTTCTTAAAACTTTTTTTAGATTAGATATACTGCATCGTCTACAAATTTTAGAACAAAATCCGTGTGTTTTATTTCTAATATATTTCAGTATGTTATAAATTTTTATTCAATGTAAATTTAAACAAAGATTTTTTTACATAGCCGACACCTACTATATAAATGACTTTCATAGGAGACAAATAAGATTTGAAGATGAGGATGTGAGAGTAATCACCAAAAAGTTTTACATAAGGGAGCAGCAAAATAATTCTGATACAAATCCAGAACTTATTGATAAATATATCCATTTTGACATTCTTACACGAAGTTTAAAGGTAACTGTGTGGAAGAAAATTTTAAGACGCTTAACCCCTTAAGCGGTTTGCCCGTACAACGTAAGGACTACCGAAAGTTGACCGCAACTGGTTTGCTCGTATGCTGTATGGGCATTAATATTTTCTTTATTTCTTTGATTCGTGCTCATTTTTAATTCTTATGATGTATTATTTAGTGCTAATATTTTGAAAAAGTGATGTAGTTTGTGTCTATAATACTAAAATGCTTGACGTCCGACTTTGTGGTGTGTGTGCGTGTGTGCATGTTTGTGTGTGTGTGTGTGTGTGTGTGTGTGTGTGTGTGTGTGTGTGTGTTTGTGTGTGTGTGTGCATGTTTGTGTAAGTGTGTGTGTCTGATATAAAGGTGGGAATTAGTATTATCGCGTTTAGTTTGAAGAACAACAAAAAATTTGCCTTCTTTTTTTAAATGGCATGATTTTTTGAAATGGAAAATATTTTGGCGAAAAAAATGACAGCTGAAGGAGCTAAAATGCATCAGAACGCAAAACATACTTCTGACATTTGTAAGCACAATTGCAACTTTTATACTAAAAAGATCTTGGCTAAACCATTTGGTACTCTAAAAAGCAAAAGGCCAAAACCTAAGTGCATTGACTGTTAGAAAAAGACTTGGAAACTATTAAGGTATTTGACTACTTGCGACAACTTTTTAAAAAAAAAAATGAAGGTGTAATTTTTTATTTTTTTTTAATGTTTTTTTTTTTTTTTTTTTTTTTTTTTTGTCGCTTTAGATTTTTTTAGCACATTTTAAGAAAAATATGCTAAAATTAAGAAGAGAAAAAGAAATTATTATTACTAAAATGGGTAAAAATTTTCAAAAAATAACATAAACGGGGTCCATTCTGTACCAAAAGTTTATGAACAAATTTTCAATTTTTCAATTCTGATGTGTTGTTATGTTATTCATTTTTGAAATGATCTTCAGGATAAGAGATATTTTAATTTTTACAAAAACAAGAGCACTTTATCTTAATTATTATATGAAATTGCTGAAAATAACAGCGATTAAATTAACATAAGGGACTGTAAATTTTGTAATAAAACAATGATTGATAAATCTGAAGGTTAAAACACTTCTACTATTATTCAGAACATGCACAAAAAATTTCAGTTAATTATTTATAAATTTTTTGAGCAAGCGCTGTCCCTTTTCAGCATTTTCAAAAAAAAAGCACACATTTCGAGTGAAACGCGTTTAAAAGTATGACACTAGTTTTACTAAAACACTTGTAGTTTTTGTTCTAATGAACGGAAAATAATAAACTTGGTATTTTTATAAAGCAAATAAGATGATGAATAAAATAACATCATAAAAAAATTTCCCAATTTTCGGCAAAATTCACAATTTTAAGGTAGTCGGATACCTTAAGGAAAAAAATTAGAAAATCTTAACCAAGATTTATTTTTTGGAATGAAATTCTGAGAAGGTCAGGATCAGTCCGGGGTATAAAACCAGTGAAGAAAAAGATGAATTATTCATTCATTTCATGGGCAGTAAACCGATACTTTCTTAGTGTAATTTTTATTTGATTCCGTGTATTTTAAACTATACACCAAGGGTCGGCAACCTTTCAGCTGTGGCGTGCCAAACCAACTTATCAACATGATTCAGCGTGCCAAGCAATAGCAAATATTTGAAACAATTTGATTCCCACGACAATACATGCAGAATTAGGAAAAATAGAGGTCAAAAATACTAATTTAATTATATGTTAATTATGCATCATTTTAAGATATTTATTGACATAAAAATAAACATAAAATACAATTATTACTTCAATTCAAATACAAATATTTAATGTGCACATAAATATGTATCTTTTTAGAATTTTTAAGGGAGAGAGAAAACTTAAAGTATGACTGTTCTTCAATATAAATCAAAAATTAAAATTGCATATATATTATGCATTCTTAAAAATATTTATGAAACAAGAAACAAACAACATAAAGTATAAGTGTTCATGCAGCAAAGTTAAATAAAAAAAATTTAAATTTTAATGCGAACCTTGTTCCTGCAGAGCTCTACTTAATGTCGCAATATCAGGGGTATAGTTCGTTACTTTCAATTTGACACAGGATTCAGAATGTTCAGCAATTCTTACAATTCTTAGTGGACTCAAAATATATTTCATATGAGAAAAAAATTGTTCACATAGATATGTGGAACCCAAAGCGGAAAGAAGGGCACATGCTATTTTTTTCAAACAATCAAATCTTTCTGGCAATGACATCCAGCAATTTAAAATAGCTATCGATTTACTGCTAGAGTTATCTTCCAAATTTTTCCGTAACTCCTTAAATTTTGTTTTCCATAAATCTGAAGATGTTAATTCAATAAGTTCCATTTCAAAATTATCAGTTTCCATCCACTCAAAAATTGACAAATCGAATGGGATTATTAATGGGTCTATTAAATCAGGTTTGATTAGAAAACAAAATATAGGCATACAAGCTTCAAAGTCTTTGCATCTTTTAGAAAACTCCTCCTTAAGTGCTTCAACGTAAGTTTGAAGTTCATCTTTGTCTTCGGTTGATGTATTTGCAAGCGCTTTAACATTTGGGAAATATTTGTAGGTACTAGTATTAATATCACTGGAAAATAGATTTAATTTTGTAGCAAACCCCTTCCAATATTCAAAGAGTTCAAGTACTGTTTGACTTTTCCTTGCAATCCTAAGTTTAGTTCATTGAGATGTTTAGTTATATGTGTCAGAAACATCAATTTACATACCATTCCTTGTCTAATTCGGGAAAATGTTCTCCCTTCTCATTAAGAAAAATTTTAAAGTGCTCCATGCATTACAAAAACTAATTCAAGACATTACCACGACTAAGCCAACGGACATGACTGTACAAGGGAAGATCCCCATATTCACTTTCCATTTCTTCTAAAAGAGATTTAAATTGCCTGTGTACTAATGAAGATCAAGACACTATAAAATTAACTATTTTAACAACAATGTTCATTGCAGAAATTAAGTGCTAAGACGAAATTTTGGCAACTAAACTTTCCTGATGTATTATGCAATGGAAGTTCAATATTTTATGTCCAATATGATTTTCAAAGAAGTTTGACAAATCCCCTTTCCTTGCCTACCATTGCAGGAGCGCCATCAGTAGTTACACAAAATATTTTATTTATATTAATATTTTTTCTTTCAAAATGATTTATAAATGAAAAAAGAATATTCTGCCCTTTAGTTGTACCAGACAAAGGAATCATACTGCATAATTCTTAATAAATTCGATTTTTATCACAATATCGTGCAATTACTGCAAGGCGTGCAACATCATTCTCACGTCTTTACTTTCATCAAGAACAATGCTAAATGCAACAGTTTCTTGTAAACCTGAATTTTGTTTCGCAGTTATATTTTCTGCCATTTATGTTATTCTTCTTTCAACAGTTCGCGCAGAAGCAGGTATTTCTTGAATTCGGGAAATAAATATTGTTTGCAAGTTAGGTAAATCGCTGAAGAATATTTCAGCACTTTTTAAAAATATGTCCTTTATATGTTCGCCATCTGTAAAAGGTTTTCCTTTGGCTGCTAAACAATGAGTAATGACGAAACTACATTCTGTTGCTTTTGGTTTGACTCCAATTGTTTGACACAAAAATGTAATTTATTTTCTTTATCCAGAAACAGCTCTTTCTAAAACTTCAAATTTCTCATCAGAATTCCTAAATGTGGTCTGTTGTTTAGTTTGAAAATGTCTTTGTATACTTGACGTACGACATACGACACTTTCGCGACATAGCACACATACAGCGCGATCTTTTTGTTGTATGAATCTAAATTCGTTAGTCCAAGAATCTTGGAAATCGCGAACATCAAGCTTTCTTTTTTTTAGTCGCCATTTGATCCAATATGTAACTATTAACTGTCACAATAATGAAACAAACAATACAAATATTCACAATAAAACTATCAACACAACAAAGTTAAAAGTATAACCAAAAAATCACGTCGTGCATCAAACTATATTTAACTTTCGACTGAATTCATACTCAGTATTCGTATATCGGCGTGACTAATAGAAAAAACATTTAAAAAATGTGCTCTAATATCTATTTCTATTAGCTTAATTCACTCCAAAAGTAAAACATAAAATAATTATGACTTCTTTGGCACAACACTCAAAAAATTACATTTGCTCTTAATATTTAGTTAAAAGGGACTTTTGTTATGAAGTCTGATTCACTTGCCTAATTAACTCACAGCATTTTTTTTTCACCGAATTTATTTCCAATCCATATTAAATATGTTGATAGAATAACTATTTTTGTGTTTAATATATTTCCGATGGAAAAGGTCTGTTAAGCAGAATTTTGATTTATACCTAAGACATTTTTTTTTTTTTCTGTTTCCGTCGATGTCCAAACTTTTGGTGGGTAAAAGATAAACTACTTACTTTTTTATTCACAGAGCCGTAATGAATGATTCTTAATTTTGCAAGTATTGCTCAATAACTTTTATTTGTGTTGAATATTTAATGCTAATAGTAAGTCACATTTAAACAGAAGATGTTTTCTTTTACATAAAGCACACAAACTAGAAGCAAGCTGATTCAGCAGAATCGTTTTATGGCAGAGAATCGAAAGTGAAAAATAACCTTTATATAAAAATGTACGAGGGGGTGAAAGGAGAGACAGAACGATGTAGCTTTATATATAGTACATATCTTATAATTTTGTAGAGTGGTGGCGTGCCACTGGAAATTGCTCCGCGTGCCACAACTGGCACGCGTGCCATAGGTTGCCGACCCCCGCTATACACCTAAAATCTGGCGTATATGTTCACCTATATTTCAAGCTGCATTTATTATTTTGTAGGTATATTTGCCATATAACACGCATCCTCTTTTTTTACGAAAGAACTCGAAATGTATGTTTGCAGTGCTCCGATGTTTTGAAGTTACTCTTTAAGATATTATCCTAGGCTTTTGAAAAAAAAATAGCATACTTCTAGAACTACAACCTTTTAAGTTCATTAGGTATCTCATTTCTTTTAAATAAACAGTATTCCAATCTATGTAGAAGTTCAATTATTATTTTTCAATTCCTACTATTAGCTCTCTCTCTCTCTCTCACTCTCTCTCTCTTTATATATATATATAATATATATATCTTGTTCAAATATTCAATCGTTAATAAAATACTTTCTATTCATCCACACACAGACACACACAATCAAGTTCAAATAAACTTTTTTAAACTTGTAGTGGATGACACGTGATATTAATACAGTTGTTTCAAATATTAATTAAATAATTACCGGTTTTCGACGCCAACTTAGATTCATCTCCATTGTTTTAACAATATAACTATTAAAACAATGACAAAAGTTGGTGTCGAAAATCGGTTTTTCAGCCAAACCGGGTGTGCATTGTTACAACAATGCAGACAAATCATGCTCTTTTTTCACTCTTTCCCTACATCTATCTTGTTCAAATTTTCAATCGTCAATAAAATACTTTCTATTCATCCATTCGAAGTAGAAATTGACTTTAAAAAAAAAATTTATATTACTTGTTTTATACTCTTCTCTTTTTTTTAATTTTTGGAGCTATCATTTTTATACCCTGCGTATAACATGCACTCGTAAATTTTGATCTTATTTTTTGTACTCAAACTGCACGCTATATTCCGGATTTTTTATTTGAGTTAGTTCAATTTATCAAAATTTGATACATTTTATTATTTGTATACGAATGCTTAAAAATTACTTTTCCAGCTGGTACTTTGTTTATTGCATTACTACATATTATATGTCATTTTAAAATCCTGAAATGTAATATAGCAGGACATTTTTAACGGTCTTTCATTTAGTTAAATTTTTTGAAACTGCGGATCTGTCAGGATCAAAGTTTGAGGATTTTCTTTACCTAATATTTCTTTTTCTTTCTTTTAATACCTATTCAGTAATAAAGATTACAATTTTGCAGCTCTAACTAGTTAAATATTTGAATGAATGCTTTTAATAAGAAAATTATTATTGTAAGTTTTTTTTTTTTTAGTTACATGCAGCACATGATTCTGATAATACACTGGTGTGCAAAAATTAAGGACGAGACGGTTTTTTCAATATAACTTTGTACAAAAGCATTCCAAATCAACACATTTAATACCGTAAGATCCCCAATACGTAAGGACATAAGTAATGTAAGCAACACTTACTAAAAGAGAAATCAGAGGGATAAAAAGAAGCTTTATTGAAAAAGTAGCATGGAGCGCAATGCGACTGAAGGCTGAAACATCCCTGTGATGGGTGTCCAGTAAGAAATATCCGGTCTTTAGTAGGGGATATGATCTCCCCTGACTGCTAGGCAGGTTTCACAGCGTCTGCCCATGCTGAGAATGAGGGTGTCAATGAGTTGTTGAGGCATTGCTGCCCATTCGTCTTGCAGCGCCAATCGAAGCTCTAGAATCGTTACTGGTGGTAAGGTACGAGCTGCCAAGCGTCTGCCTAGAAAATACCATACATGCTCGATGGGATTGAGATCCGGAGATCGTGCCGGCCAATCCATACGTTCAATATCCTCACTCTCTAAGAGCTGTTCGGCAGCTACTGTGCGATGACATGGTGAATTGTCGTCCATGAAAAGGAACTGCGGACCCATAGCGCCTCTAAAAAGACGCACATATGGAAGAAGAATCTCGTTACAATAACGGGTCCCGTTGACTGAACCTGCGTCGAAGATGTGAAGGTCTGTACGACTACCAAGCATGATGCCTCCCCAAACGAGAACACCGCCACCTCCATACCTGTCCCTTTCAATGATGTTCGAGGGATGATTGCGGCTTCCCCGCTCTCTCCAGATGAGTATGCGATGAGAATCGCTACTCAGACTGAATCTGCTCTCATCTGTAAAGAGTACTCGTCCCCATTCATTGTCTCTCCAATTCCGGTGTTCCCGGCACCACAGAGAACGCCTTCTCCGATGGGCAGGCGTTAGAGGTACACACCGTACAGGGCGTCGTGCAAACAGACCACCACCGTGTAGTCTTCTGGCCACGGTAAAACGCGATATCGGTCATCCAGTCGCCTGTGTCTAGCGATTTCTCCCGCAGTCTGCCGCCTGTTTCTTCTGGCCTGTAAGGCAATATACCGGTCATCTGCGGGTGTGGTTCCTCGTGGACGACCACTACTGAACCCCCGGATAGCTGTTCCTGTAGTTTGAAATTGTCTCCAAAGTCGTGAAACAATGCTGTGAGCAATTCCGAACTCTGCAGCCACACTTGTCACACTGCGACCTTCCTCCAACTTCCCAATGATTCGACCTCGGGTAAAAGCATCCAGATGTCGTCTAACAGATTGATTATTCACCATTTCTCGCTGAGGCAGCAACTCGGTGTGATTTTAACTGCTATACGGTGTGCAATCTCTTTGCCAGAAATACTAATCTTACACTGAGAACATGCTTTACTACTCAGACACTCCCCCATTACGTCTACCTGCATATCTGCGCATGTGCTACCGTACATCACCTCACTTAATCTCCTGATTGGTCTTTCTGTCCGCTCTGCCTCTTCGTTCAGCTGATATGCTAATTTTTCGACTTCGTCCTTAATTTTTGCACACCAGTGTATGTATCCATAAGCGTGAGTTGACGAATAAATTTTAATAAATAGTGATTTCCAACTTACTAAAAAATAAAACATGAAAATTCCTTAAAATAATTAAGACATTAATTGATTTTAAAACACGATGCTTTAATTATTCTTTTAAATTTATTGTTTTTTATTACTCGTTGCAAAAGTATAATTATTATTTTTCTCGCAGAATGAGAAATCTTGATCATTTTTAATGTATGTAGGTATTATATGACAAGAATGTATATAACCAACAAAGTTAATATGCAAATACTTCATAAAATACAGTAATATATTTCGAAATTTTCAAAAATTAATTTATATAATATTACAAGATATAAAGCCGCCTAGCCAGTATGGTGGTTATGACATATGGCTTGTAATCGAGTAGGCTCGAGTTCGAATCCCAAATAAGGCATGGATGTATCTTCAAAAAAAGAAGTCGGACTTTCTTCTGAAATGGATTCCCGTCTCGAATGAAAAGCAGCTCACCCTTTCTTTTCTATGCTAGGATCATCGTTTGTAATAAAAAGTCTAAATGCTTTTGTGTTTGTATTGTATGTTTCTGTTCTCCCATCTCTCGTCTTTCATATGTGTTTTTTCACTGATTTGCAATTCATGTTTTCACTAAAAATTATTCACACCACAAATTAAATGGTCGAAACCATTTGAATAAGAATTTTATTCGAGCGTTCTCCATACGCTCTTTTTCATACGAAGGTTGCACATACATTGAACTCTTCTCACACTAGCGCTCTCTCGCGACAAATATTCACTTGTTATTGTGAGCGTCACAAGAATGATTTGTTCAATACTGAACATTATGTATCCCTGGATAAAACATACGACAACAACAACAAGATCTAAAATTGTCACTGATGTCACAAAAATGAATGTAACGCATTTTAAAGGTAAAATGTCTCTTAAAAAATGGGAGACAAGCGATAAATAACATCTATACACTACTAAATTCGTCATCTGATTACAAAAATTATCTAAAATTGTATTCAGTTTTTCTTCAAGTGTATTAAGGTATCCAACTACCCTAAAATTGTAAATATTTCCAGAAATTGACAATTTTTTTATAATTTTATTTTATATGCCATCTTATAAGCTTTATAAAAATACCAAATTTATTATTTTCCGTTCACTAGAACAAAAACTACAAATATTATAGTAAAAGCAGATGCCATTACTTTAAGCAAGATATGTTATACTTTAAAACGCGTTTTACTTGAAATGTGTTTTCTTGAAAATGCTCAAATGGGGCCAGCGATTGTCAAAAATGTTTTGAAAATAATTAACTGAAATTTTTTGTGTATGTTCTGTATAATAGTAGAAGTGTTTTAACCTTCAGATTTATCAATCACTTTTTTATTACAAAATTTACAGTCCCTTATGTGAATATAATCACTGTTTTTTTAAGCAATTTCATATAATAACTAAGATAAAGTGCTTTAGTTTTTGTAAAAATTAAAATATCTCTTATCCTGAACGTCATTTCAAAAATGAATAACATAACAACCCATCATAATTGAAAAATTGAAAATTTGCTCATAAACTTTTAGTATAAAATGGGCCCCGTTTATGTTATTGTTTGAAAATTTTTACCCATTTTAGTAATAATAATTTCTTTTTCTCTTCTTAATTTTACCATATTTTTCTTAAAATGTACTTAACAAATCTAAAAACCACAAAAAAAAGTCCCCTTATCTCCATTTTTTAATAAAAAATTGTCGCAAGTAGTCGGATACTTTAAGATTAAACTATGACTAAAAGTTGTTCAACCGTGATTGCGAGTAAAGCTCAACCAATTAAAAAACTATATTTACTATCAATTTCTAACACATTAGCAGTGGCGTACTCAATGGTGGGGTTTGGGAGGTTCAAACCCCTCCCTTAGACCAACAAGTTATTCCTTTTTAGCATACAGGTTACGTCTCGGCACTTTCCTCTACGTTTTTTAAATATATAGTCCCTCCCATACAGATGGTATGCTGTGCTGCTCTTTGGCATTGATAATCATCAGAAAAAATAATTCTGTATTTCTATTGAATGGAAATAACTCTTTTTCCAGATCTTGGTGATTTCCCCTCTATGGATCGTACTTAAAAATCCCCATAATACCCTCATCTTATTCTATAGTAAGTGATATTTTTTTATAAGCTGTTTCATTTCGCTCTCTCTCAATCTCTTTATCTCGATCTCTTTTCCCATTTTTTTCAAGCGTCCTATTTTCTCCCCTATTCCTCTTGGAAATTTTTTCATATGTTATCGCTCTTGCTACTGAGAAGAAATGACTTCTCTGTCCTGTTTTGCTATCAATTTAATCCTGAAAGAAAGCCACGTAATGCCTATAATTTGATTTGATTTTTTTTATAAGCGTCGCACTTTGAAGTTGCATGTGGACTATTCACGACGAACTTCATAATTTTTAACAGTGCCAGTTTAACCTCATTTCGGACACTGGGTGCAGAAGATCTAGTGGTTCACTGGAGGGTCAAAATTTATAACCCAAAAAATCTAGTTAAGTCCAGCTTATCTGGGACCCTTAAGTCTGACCTTGGGCTCCTGGGGGCCCACCCCAAGCGCCTTACGGATAAACCGACACTGATTTTGAACCCGGTTGAGAACAAGGATAATATCTGAGATGATACCGTACTTTTCATATTTCCACACCACTCAAATATGAGGGCTTTGAGATTTGATAAATTTAATAAGCATCAGCCCCTTCGAGTAGCCCTTTATACAGAATCCCAAACGAACTGCAACTCAATTTTTTTTTATTAATTAATTAATATGGTGTTGCAATTTTATAAAAAAATTTCATGGTAGTTATTATATTAAAATTAAAATGATAGAACAAGAAATATACAAAAATCAATGAATATCTAATATAAACAAATTCAATCTATGGTCGATCGTTCTTTTCGCCTCACCTTTGTGTTAGCTGTTAAGCCACAAAGGTGTGGCATTTCACAGCGCCCTCTATTTCAGACAAACATTTCTCAGAAGAGGATCTTGCAACACGACGTTTTGTTTAGTATTTATCGTATTAAAGGTAACTTTCGACTTGTTGAAAAATTTTACTTTTTATTAATTTTCCCTTAATTTTAAGATTATTTCTTGCACTAAAACATTTTTTATTGTCTGCTGTTCTTTCTGATTACTCTCGTGTACATAATGTTTACTAAAGCATTATTTCCCGCTTTTATGAATTATGCTTTTAGAGCTTCCCAATTAAATATCTTAGGATTGCATTGTAATAAAATTTATGTAGCTCCTAATCTCGATATTGTTCGATATGCCGCTAGGAAAGGTACTCGAGCAGCCGCCTTGGCTAAAAAAAAGGCCAGAAAAGCCCAAAAAAAGAATGAACCTCAATCTGTACCGAAATACCTCCAGAGAAAACTTAAAGTGTCTGCAGAACTGGAGAGAAAAAAATGCACGGACGAAAACTGGCTAGAAACGCAACCCATCGACAATGTTTACAACATGAAACTATATCGTGGAAAACCTTACACTGTTGCTGAAGCTGTTAAAATGCACAGAGAATCACATTGCCCTGAAATGTTAAACGATCCATCGCCTCTCATTTATGCGAACGTTGAATTAGAACTAAAACTGAAAAAAAAAGATCGGTATATTGAGGAACTTAATGGTATTGTAACATTTCCTCATGAATTTAAAGCTCCAAAGAAGAATAAGATCATAGTTTTATGTAAAGATCTTGATGAACAAGTTAAAGCAACAGAAGCTGGAGCTGCATATTCTGGATCCTCAGCGTTGATCAAACAAATTTTGGCTGGTACAGTATCGAAAGAGGATTTTGATTTTGTTATTTGTCATCCTGATACGTTGAAGGAAGCAAATACTCTTCGCGGTATAATAGGCAGGAAATTTCCTAACACAAATAATGGATTATTAAGATTAGATGTTGTGGAAGCAGTCAAAAGTTTTATAAATGGAATTGAATATAAATTAAAGCACAGTAGTCTTGAAATAGATTTTGGTTGGGTAGATGTACCTTTTGGTCGATTGGATATGCCCGAGGAACATTTAGAAGAAAATCTTCAAGTTCTATTAAATATAATAGAGAAGCAAAAACCTGCTGGTACTGATCATTTACTATTTATCCTGCGAACACTTCTTTGGTGTGAAAAATCTAAAGAAAGGTTTAAGATTGCTCATTGGAAATATTTACCAAATTATCCAGAAAATGGTGTACTGAAAGAGGAGGAAGACGAGGATGTAAAATCTACAGCCCAATAAGAATGATTCTTTATAGAATTTGACATTTTTTCTTTATTTAGTGATGGTAGTAGAATTGTAATTAGTAATATGCATTTTAAAATTATGCACAGCTTTCTGAAATATATTTTCAGTGTATTTTCTTTGCAAAAAACAAGAACTTTTGTATTTGTGTTTCAAATAAACATAATTTTTCCCCATGTATTATTAGTTTACCTCCACGAAACAAACTATTCTGATTTTTGCAAATTTCAGTTTTAACTAGTAACATATTTTTTATGTTTTTAATTTAAATGTAACATGTTGACCTTGATGCTGTTATCTTTTCTCTTTTTTTTGTTTGTATGTTGTTAAATGTTTCAAAAAATTATCCTATAATGAAAAGTAGCAAATATGGAATCTATTATATTAATCCTATGATTTCTTATTAAAACATATTAAATATTAATAATGCTTTGTTATATATAATTTCAATCAATGAAATTTTGTCTTGTAATAAGCTATTTTACTTCCAGTATGTTAAAATGCTTTCATTTAAAAAGATAAGTGTTAGTAATAAAGTCAAAATTTTATAACATGATTTTATTCTGAAAAATAATATGGTAATAAAAAGCTATTTTTATTCTATTTCCAAAAAATAAAAATTTATTAAACAATTTCTCCATAAGTGAAATATATGAAATTCTAGGAATATTTATAAATTTCAAAAGATGAGTTTACTCATAAGTTGTACATAATAGAATACTGACTCTTATATTTAAAAATATATGAATCTTTATTTGGTTAGCCGTCGTATGTAATCAATTAAAAGTGTTGTGTGGCTAAAACTGATGTTAAGATTTTGTTATATATTTTTTTATATAAATCAGGATTTTAAATAAGAATATGCTAATTGTCTTTGTATTTGAAGTCTTAAAGTAATAATTTTAAAAGATTTTAAATAGGTAAAAAATTTTATCTCTAAACTGATAGTGAACACCATTTTATTAAAGCATCTAATTTCAGAAGTTATTACATTGAGAATAAAAATTTTCATTGTTGAGTTGTTTGATGTATTTATGTGTTTAAAATTAGAATCTAATGATAATACATGAGTACCAAAATATTTACTATTGGGAAACGTTACTAAATTTGACTTACTTAAGGATCCTTTTATTAATTTCTCAATCTAAGATCCTACGTAACTAATATAGTATTAAAGAGAGAAACAAAATGGAATTTGTGTGTTAATTCAAATAAATAAGAAAAGCCAAATATGGATGACTCTCTAAAATGTAAATTTTTTTAACTTTTTATAGTGAATGAACAATCCTTAGATCACTTTAAAATTTTATACTATTACCTTTTGGAGCAGGGTTTCTAAAAATTTTCAAGATGGCAACCTCATTTTTTGTTCAATCTCATAAATATTGTGCAAAGTTTACACACACTTGAGTACCTGTATATGTATTGTTTGTAGTATATTATATGTGTTTTACAGTAATAAACATCTGCAATAAGAGTTCTTACTTTGAATATAATGGCATAGAAATTTTAAGTAACAAAATAAAAGTACATTACATAATGTAATTACACAGTAAATTATACATAAACTATTTTCTGTTTATTAAATGCAGTCATTTTAAGTTCACTTTTTAGATCATCATCTTTTATTAACAATGGCATATGCAAAATTTAAGTATCAATGTACTTGATTATTTTTAATAATTTTATTAAACCTTGTAATATAATAGTCAACGCTGCCAGACAAAATACTTCCTCAATATTTTTTAGATTTGATCGATGCTTTGATTTTATGATTGTTAAAGACAAAAATGTGTCATCTCACATAAATAAGATGTAAAGAAAGTTAAAAGATATTATATTGTGCAGTTTCAGAAATGGTTGGAAACTCTATTATTATTAATGGTGAATAAGTTATTTTATGCAAAAAGATGTCTCAAAAATCCTAAAATTTTTGACAAGTCACACGACTTCTAGTTTGAGAAACACTGCTTTAGGCATTTTTCTTATAAATAGTATCAAATGAAGGATTGTGAATTACATGTATGTTTTTTTTTTTCTTAATATTTCTAATGTTTCACCATTTCCATTATTTTAGTTACTATTTTTGCTTCATTTTATTCTAAACCTCTATGTAATACATTTCTGCTCCTGGTATAAATGGAAAATACTGCTATTTTGTTAATATATTTAGTATTTCTTGGTTTCTTGAAAATAGTTTTAAGCAGTTTTATATTTCAATGTGTAATTTCTTTCTGCAGGATTGTAATAATTTTTTTTATGAATTAAAGATTAACAATTAGTGACAGTTTTTTTATATTGTTATTATAGAATCTGTGACAGTTTTCTTTACATTATGGATTATTATTAGCAATATTTCTCTTTAAAACACTACATGTCTGTTAATTTTTTAATCAAGGATTATGTTGATTCTGTAATTCTAATTTGACCTTTACTTTCCAAGCATAATTTGTACCTTAAAAATTATTGGCCACCTCTTCCCTTAAAAATGTATAACATTCTTGAATATTTTCTCTCATTTATATTAAAAAATTGACTTCAGTTTTATAAATAAATTATTTTTGACACATTATTATACTTTCAAAAATGTATGTTTAACTCTTAGGACTATAAATGATACCAGTTAATCAAATTCTGGGAATATGTTTTTATTATAACTTTATTCCTAAATATGTTTTTACTTTTAATTAGTTATTTTTTTATATGTAGAAATTCATTTTTTAGCTGTAACCATTGTTAGACTATAAATCAGAATATTCCTAATAGAGAATCCAAATTTTCAATACTTGTATTATATGCAATTAATTTTAGTTTTAAATGTGGGGTAATTTATTTCACATAAAATCTTATATCAAAATGTGATTGCTATTTACAATGTTTTAAACAAGTCTTTAATTTTTTGCTCATCAAAAGGAGGTATCTTTCACATTCTCTTATATTTCTTTAAAAAAAATAGAACATGGTAAGTTTTAATCATTTAATATATTTTTCATAATCAGCATTTGATTATTTTTTACTTTATAAATTATATTAGCTTAAATTTAATATTATGATGACTGATTATGAGTAGGTTTTTGCCATTACTTTAAAATTGTGTCTAATTTGTATATTTTAAATATCTTTGTGACTTTTTTTTTTTAAAAAAATTTTTAATTTAATTTTGTTGTACATTTTTGTGCAAAATGTGTATTTATATTATTTTTTAAATTTTTCAGTTATTTTAAATATGGATGCTGAAGATTCTGAAACTCATCTAATCACATATCTAGAGAATATTTTAAAATGCCAAATTATACCAATGAATTTCATGAATCTCAGAAATTTGGTTGAAGATGCACCCCAAAACATGAAATTATATGAATACATTGAAGAAAAGTATCCTGATGCTCAGTTTTTGGATTTCTTAAAAAAATATCCGAACATTTTTACTGTAAATCCCAATAGAACAGTCATTCTTACACAAGGCAACAGTTTCACTTTACCATACATGTCTTCTTCTGGTCAATCAAATACAACGACCTATGATGAAGTTGATGGTCCTGATAAAAAAGAATACATTTCAGATTCTGATAGCAGTGAATCGGATGATGATTCTTCGAATGAAAGAAGACATCTCATCCAAACAGGAAGTATTCGCAGACATTCAGACGAACACCATTTAAATTTGACAGATTCTTTATCTTCTTCATGTTCTGATTCTTCTGTCGATGTATTTTCTTCTGAAATTGTCCAAACCAGTGATTCAGCTACCAGTAGCTTAAGTTCCAGTAGCTCTTAAATAGTTGTAAACATAATCTAAATGCAGCTTTTTGAAGGGAAAATACCATTACTAAGCCAAAATTATACACTTTTAAAATTTTTGAATAATATACAAATCAGAAGTATACTGTTCTTAAAATAGTATTGCTGGAATTCAATGTAATTCTAAGGCTTCTTATGCATGTACTAAACCTTTTGTAGTTATCTTTGAAATATTCCATAAAGCTATATAGTAGGCTCTCTTTTTCACTGTTACATTGTTAGAGCTTTTATGCTAGTCTTATTCACAAAAGTTTTATATTAATCTTGTTTCAATATTAAGAAAATTGCCATAAGAAAGTTTTCTAAGATTTGATGCCATAAATATTTGTTTTATAACACTTTAATATTTTCTTGTTATCTTTGCAACTTTTTTGTGAGAAAGAAGCTTTTGAGCAAAATGTATACATTTTTTTAAATTTTGGATTAATATATTATTTGAAAAAGTTGTTAATTACATAAAAAAAGTATAAATATACATCTAAAGCTTAAAATGTATTTATACTTTTTGTACTTATACTTTTACATGAATTGTATATTATGGTTGTCTAGCATTTTTTTCTAAATGTTACTACATCTTAGAGCTTTCATGCTAGTCTTGATGCTTGAAATGTTTGAATAATTATATTTCAGAATAAAGGAATTAATATGTTCAGTGTCAATAATGTTTGTGCTGTGAGTTAGTATTTTTATTTTACTTCTTCTATAGATTAATGCGCATAATTTTTGTAATCAATTTGAAAATATATGTAGAGAATGATTTTCTGTTCTTCTTTTAGTTCAAATTATCTTTAAATAAATTAGTCGTGTTAACTTTTTTAAAGCCAGCGTTTCATTACATAGTAATTATAATTCAATAATAAAGTAATTCAAATGCAAACAAAGTCTTATTTCAGATTCAGAAGTTATTATAACTACATCTTCTGTTTGCATTTGCATCCTATTCATCAATTTACTTAAAATGAAATATTTCAAAAGATTTCCGTGAATAGTTACTCATATTTTAGTTACTTTATTGATGAATTTTACTAAAATTCTAATGAGAGAAATGTTCTAAAATCTCAAGCAATTTATTGACACTTTTCTGCATGTTTATCTTTATTTTCTTACAATAATGTAGAATATTATAAATATCATTAATTATCATTGCTTAGTATCATTTAGTACTAATTCATTTTCATTTTATTTAGCATTCAGTTCATAAATACATTTTTAAACCTGTCAATGTAAGTTCCATGTTACATTTGTTTTACTTGATCACATTTTTCGAATACTGTTCTTTCAATTGGTTAATTTCACTATTCTATTATGAAATAAAGCATTGTATGACCAGTAACAAATTATATAATGTAATTGTAAATCATGTATAGTTAATTTTACTGTCCCTCTTTTTAATATAGATATTACAGTTTATAAATCATCTATTTAAATACTCATAAAGAATGAAACCAGTAGTAAAGAGTATTTATTTGTTTTTAAATTTTAATTGAACTTCTAGCTTAAATTATTTTAAACAATCTATTAGAATTATATGTGACTTTTTAAGTTCAGTCTGTGAAATCCTTGCATAAATCATCAATTTTGCCCTCTGACTGTACTTTTTTAAATATCATCTGCAATAGTTTATTAGTCATGTCACAAATTTCATGGCTGATAGTCATAGGTGTAGCTACCGCCATATCCATGATATGAGGCTTCCAAGCTACAGGAGCCTCTCAACATATGTAAGCACAAAAAAAAAAATAATAATTGTGACATGTTAAGAGTCCCCACAAAGAGCATCAAAGAAATTTAGAATAGCTACGCCAGTGCCAATAGTGTACAGATAGGAGTAAATTCTGTAAAATCCTACTTCTACTAAAGGATCAGTCAGGCACAATAATAGAGACTGCCTGCTATTGATTGGAAAATAAGTAATCTGAATAGGACAAACTAGTTTTTCATTTTTATGCATTGGCCATTTTAAAGAGGAATTCCATGTCTAGAAAAACTACACTACACTCATTGCATACTGATCCAAACAACTAAATGTTTATTATGACTAACTTATCTGATTAAAAGTGTTTTATTATTACATGCTACTATAAATTATTGCTGTTCATGTAATAATTCTAGTGTGAAAAATTGTTTAGTTTGCAGTTTTCAAAAAACATTAAAAAAATAATAGGTAATACAGTGTTTCAATCACACACAATTAAAATTTATTTCAGTCATTTTTTTCATGCTGTATATTTTTTAGGAGTTAATACATGTCATCAGTGATTATTATTCCATTTGGTGTCATTTTTGTGAAAGAAATAACCAAATTCATGGAATGTTTTAAAAAATAGTGTTCGAGTGCTGGTATTGACTATAATTAGCTAAAAAAAAATTCTGATATGTATTGTTAACATAAGTGCTTAATTTATTTTTGATCTTTTGTTGAAAAACAGGTTTATTTTTAAAATATAAAACAGTCTGCATATTTGACACTCTGTTATCTGGCTATCAGTTACACAAACCTGTTTTAGAAAAAAAGGAGAACCGAAAAAATCTGGTTTTGAATTTTTCTAAAATTATGCTATCACTGCTACATATTAAAGTCTATGCATCATGGTGTAGAGGATATTCTTTCCAATTTTTTATAAATTTCCTGACAGAAAATAGCTTATTATCAATCTTTGAGAGACTTTTGTCCTTTTTTTAATGAGGGATTTAAATATCTTAGTTGCCATTTAACAGATAAACCTTTCAGTAAATTGTTTCAACTAATTCTAAATGTACTAAAACTAAAAAAGTAAAGAGGTTTTATCCATTCTAAAATATTTATTATGAACGTTGTGTATTAAGAAGGAACCATCTCCTACTTTTTACTCTGGACATGACTTAATACAGCAAAGAGTATTATTTTAAATTGGTTTATATGATATCTGGTATATACATTCATTGTTCTGTAATAAGTCTCCTTTCAGTTTACAAAATAAACACACAAGAAATATTTTTAAGAAAATATATATTTCATATTCTGTTAAATAATACATTACTAAGTATTAAGTAGGAATCATTACTCTCTTGTAATGGCTTAGAAATCAGAAATATGTCCTTGTGTATGTATTACATTATTTTTTTTTCCAGTTCTATTAAAAAATGCTGTGTGTTGTGAATTTATATAAATGCTGTCCTCTCACTTGATCTTGATTAAGCATTACAAAACTCACTACCAATAACTTACACATTGAACTAAAGTGACATTGATTTCATCCAAACTATAAATGTATATATTAAAGAGAGACAAAAAAAAGTGAGTATTGGCAAATCAAAATTAATGCCCCGTTTCGTTAAAAAGATTTCTTCCACTTATTGAAAAGTGTGCATTTAGTATATTATACAAAATAATATATATATATTGAGTTATTTTGTCATAGAAGTACACACATGCATATATATATATATATATATCAAATTATAATTTACTGTAGAAAAAAAATAATTTGAGTGTTAAGAAAGTCCATGGCTTTCAACATTATTTTTCTATAAATAAATGGGAATAATATTCGATTATTTTATATGGTTTTGAAGTAATTTATGTGCTATAAAGAGCATCTATTTTCCAGAACTAGCATATTTTCTTCTACAAAATCTATCTAGTAAAACAATTTTTTTTTTAAAAAATTGTCTGCTTTTTAACCAGTGCCGGTTTATCGATTGGGGCGGGGGCCCAAGGGCCCGGATTAGCTGGACTTAACGAGATTTTCTGGTTATAAATTTCGATCCGCCAGTGCTAAGGGGGTCTGTATATCTTTTTTTCTAAATGAGCTTAAATCTCGACACTCCTCGAAAGTAAAATTGTATTGTTGTTGCTTATGCCACCTGATCGACAGTAACATCAGATCAAGATCCACGAAATTCATCGCGGCTAAGGGCTAGAATTTTACGCCTGTCGTTAGCCTAAGCTTTTGAGCCCCCATGAAAGTGACAGTGCTATTTTGCTCGGTTCAACACGATAGATGGCGACACCATTCGGACCCACTGATTTAACGAGCACGTTCTCCGTATATACTCGGCGGGTGTTTGGTGACATCGAACCCAGGCCTTTCGGTCTGGAGTCCAATGCTCTAACCACTAGGCTACCCACTGCCCAAGTAAAATTGTTACACCATAAAGAAATTCTGTGATATTTAAGCCACCTACCTTCATCAGAGGTTGCATTTGTTTACAGTATTCATGAGGGATGGCTGTTTTTAAACCTCAGGCCTCTGGAGGTTTTTTTTTTCTTCAGTGGGTATTTTATATTCAGTACACTTATCCATTTATTGAGGGTTTTAGTTCCTTAATAAATAATGGTAATTTTGTGTATCTACTTGATTAGTTTAAATATAAATCGAAATTTCTAAATTAAATTAGGAATTATTTTATTTCCTTATTTTATCATTTCTTAAAAATTTCTTTAAATGTGAAAATTACTTCACTTGTTACCTCCCATATTTTATGGAGGGATATCCAAAATATCATTTCTCGTATGGGAGAACGTCGCACAGTTCTAAGTGGCTCACCACAATACTTATGTAATAATATAAAATATGCCAGTTCTTTGCATGCAACATCCTCACGTTGGTGTGGTATGGTAGTTAGGACAAGGGCGTGCCAGCTCAGGTGTCGTCCTCGTCACTAGACCATGGTTCAAAATTATGAGGTCCGTCGCCAAAAGACCTCGAATAGCTGAACAGTGCGACGTTAATATTCACTCACTCATGAATAAAGGATTCACAAACTATAACAGTTCTTTAGTGAACATCCTGTAAAGACAGTTTTCATCTCTTTGGAGTGGACCCTTGAGTTTTCTAATTCTGATATAATTAACGTGTATACTTTTTCTTTTATATTGAGAAAAATTATAAATTCCATAGTATATTTGGATTTTGAAATAGCTTATATAATTAATGAAATCTTTTTAAATGAAATAAAATTATTTGGAAAACGTGTATAGGAAACAAGTAAACAGGATCAAGAATCTCTCTGTTTGCAAACCTAAATAAATTAGATAATAACTTCTTTCTTCAATTGAAGAGGAAATGCGCAACAATTTAAAAACTTATGTTTTGTTTATGAAATTTGTGCGTAGAATTTTTTTGTTCAATTATAATTGCTTTAAGTAAAAAAATATATGGAGCTCTCTCTCTCATTTCTCGTATGGGAGAACGTCGCACAGTTCTAAGTGGCTCACCACAATACTTATGTAATAATGTAAGCAACATCTCAAGAATAGATTTTGTCACAGTTCCTTCTTCAATTAAATTCCTTTAATTTATAATGGACCTGCATGAAAAGACTTGAGACACTTCAAATCCCATTGCATTACTAACAGCTCATGGAACTGGATCTTCTATTTCAAATAAGGTAACACTTGAAATTGATTCACATTCTGATCAATTTATACACAAAAACCAATGAGTGTAGGAGAAGAACTAGATAAAGTTATCAAAGAGGTATGTGCACCAATGCAGTCTTATTAGATTTGAGACACTGTCATCAAAAATTCAAAAAGAAATGTCTCTTTTTGTAAATGGAGGGAAACATTGTGACTACCTGAAAAGAACATACTCCTATTTAATGACGATAACACCCTACTAGTATAGAATCCGAACGAAAGCATTTTCTTCGGCAGGACAATTTGTAACAGAAATAAGAAGCTGTTTGAACAATGAAACGCTAGACGAGCTGTGTTCCTTAAAAGATATCTTGTCAAAAACAAAAATGAAATAAAAAAAATATAAAAAAAAACCATTAAAAAAAAAAAAAAAAAAAAAAAAAAAAAAAAAAAAAAAAAAAAAGCAAATAATCAACAGAAAAAACGAAGCATTTTCAATTCTTTGTTTTCATTTCCTTATCACGTTCTCAAACTTCGGCGATAATTAACGCGAGCAAAAAAAAAAAAAAAAAAAAAAAAAAAAAAAAACAAACTTAAAAAAAAAAAAAAAAAAAAAAAAAAAAAAAAAAAAAAAAAAAAAAAAAAAAAAAAACCATAACATGAGCATATATAAAATTATACTCAAAAAATACTTGTCCAATGATCATACTGTTTATAATTAATCCTGCTACTGATATTCGCAATTCGCTCTCCAATGCACTTTTCCATGCCGTGCTTATTGATGTATTTCAGAAAAAAAATAAAATCTCTGATAATTAATCTTTGCACACTGCAGGTCTTTTTATTTTAACTTCGTAATTTGCATACATGAAAAAGATATTGAAGATATATACCCGTAATTAATGCTGGCTAAAATATAATTAAGATTAAGCGCATTGTATTAGCGCAAAGTAAGTAAAAAATAAAATAAAATAAAAATATGAAATATTGCAAATAAAGTTTGAGAAGCATGCCATATGTATCTTTCAAATTTTAATCATTATAAAATAATATCAAAGTTAAAAAACATCAACTGTAGTGGATGACATTGATTATATGTTAGCAGCTGACTGCTGGCGTAGGCAGGGTTGATGAGAAGACATGGACTTGCAATTTATAGTGCTTTGCATGGGTACTCTATAAATAGCCATCAAACCGCATGTCCTCTCGTGAGGTTTGTGGATGGGGAAGAGAGGTGGGAGAACCCCTGACCCTCCTTCAGGATGTTCTCCCTCAAAATTGGAGTGGAACCAAGCTAAATCATGCTTTCACCTGTATGGTGCTCAAGGCTACGGCCAACAACAGGCGTACATATAGCGCCTTGCCATGACGAATTTCCTGGATCTGGATGTGACACAGTCGAGATCGGGTGGCATAAGAAACAACGACACAGTTTTTTAAGTATTAATTCATTAGTTAAATTTTAATTTTAAATTTATTCTGCATTATATTTCTATCGAAGTTACAACTAGCTGACGACGCCAGTACATTTTTCTAATGAATTGACTTAAAAAAAAATTGTATATTACTTGTTTTTTTTTAAAATTTTATAAGATGATTTCGAATGCTTATTTTCGTTTCTTAGAAGAAAGAATTTGAAGCAGAAAAACAAAAACTTCTCAAATACTGACCTCCCTTTAAGATTGCAACCTAAATCTCTAAACATTTTCAATATTTGATTCCTCTGTGCATGAAAAGAGAAAGGACAAGGAATTGTGACTGTCTATCTTCGATTAAATGTATGGGGCATCAAAACTTGATATGATGTTCCAAACATCGGAAATCCAATCAGATCGAAGGCCGTTATTCTTATCTAAATGATCAGGAAATTTAAAGTGATTTAAAATAAAAAGATTGATACTTTTCCACCTTTTAACTACGGTGAAAATCGTTTAACATGAAACTGGGGGAACTGAAATATTTTTCTGTGTAATTAACCAGTAATTAATATTTGAAAAAATTATATTAACATCGAGTGTCCTCCACTACAAGTTTTAAAAAATATATTTGAACTTGATCGGATGAATAGAAAGTATTTTATTAACGATTGAAAATTTGAACAAGATAAATATATACATAAATAAATATATAGAGAGAGTGAGAGCTAATAGTAGGAATTGAAGAAGCATATATTCGATAAAATAAGTTTATTAGAGTACATTTATTTACATTTACATGTATATACATACATTTGTTTATAAATAAATGCATTTGTTTAATAAAAATCAATAGAACAAAAACACTCACAGAAACTTAATGAAATTAATAAAAAACTATCAAGTTTTTTTGAAAAGCAAAACATTTATTTAATTTTTGGAAAATTATCAAATAATTTTCTTTGAATTTTCCTTTTTAGCATCAAATTTTCAACTAATTTTGTTCAAAGTCATCCATTTATTTATTCATTTCATCATTTGAATGGGCGTCTAAATAACTGTACATATTTTTCACGATGTTCTTCATTTCAGATAAATGGAGCTACACTTTTCATTTCATTTTCGTCGTCGGAATTTGCGTCAATGACATTTTCTGAGCTTTAAACAGACTCCAAACTGTCTTTTTCTGCCATAGTAAGGGTTCTACATGCATTATTATAATTTACTGCAACGAATTCTTCCGATGATATAGTAGGACAGTCAGAGGCGGATTAAAGTAGTTGGAGGCCCCTGGCGGTAAAAGGTTTGAGGCCCATAGGCTCAAGAGTCGAACCACTAAAATAGGGAAAAGAGTCACTTACTTTAAATTCTCAAAATAAAATGTGTATTGATTACAATAAAACTCATCGGCTAAAGAAAAATCTTAACTGTATACAAAAAAATTAAGAGCTTACAATTTGATTTCTCTTTGGGAAATTCATCAATTATTTGTACCATATCCATTTTGTCTAAAACATTTTATTCTGTATATAATATGGTGATTTCTGTATATATATTTAGGCTTGGGCCCAAACCTGAGTTTGCTGGGGGGCACTAAAATTCTTTGTTACGTCACTGGTGCAATCCATCAAGCTTGGGGCCCCTGGCGGCCGCCAGGTCCGACACCCGCTTAATCCGCCTCTGAGAACAGTCCAATAATACAGAAACTCTCTCAAATACTTCATTAAATGTTCATTCCTAGAAGCGAAATTTTTTCGTGTAAAGAGAAAAAAATGCATAAGAATACACAGTAGTTTGTCGAGACCGTTGTATTAATTCGTGTTAACCAATATTTCGTCTTAACATTTTCGCGTTAAACGTATTTTATTGTATACTTGTTTTTTAATGGTACTCTGGATTGGGAGTTATGAAACCTATCCATTTTTGATTGGTAGACAAAACCCAATCGAACTTTGCAAAGTACCATTCTTCGTCCCGAAAATATTTCACCACAAAATTCATCAGTTTCAATCAAATCTTCACACAGTATAGCGAAAATGGTTCAATGCACATCAACTCAATTTCCAACTTTTCGACAACGTCATACTTTTTCTCAAAATTGCAAAGTCTGATGTTTTGATCAAGATCTAATATTTCCGTCGATATAAATCCTGCATCATCGATAGTCTATAACTTTTATCCTCTATATAGAAAATTAAGTATATTTGTGCACAAAAGATTATTATAATGCCATTGTCAAACTAACCAATAGATTTGTACTGATGATTTGGTAAGTATTTATTAACGTCGAGCTATAAAACAATATGAAGGCAATTGGTGAAGGATCTCGTAATTTCGAGCCTCGGTCCAGTGACGAGAATGAGACCTAAGTTGTCCCTCGCTCTTCTAATTTCCACGCCCTGGAAACGTGAGGACTTTTAGCCTATTTAACAAATTAAACGTGAATCAATCACTCTATGGTGGATCTTGAAAGCCTGACTCGTCGGCCACGAGTTCAGGCTATGACCAATAGGTAGCCTGATATAGTGGAAGAATTTATCATCAGCAAAAACATAGCTAGCTTTAAGCAATCAATTTATGAAAAATTGTAAGCCAAATGAGTTTGAGGGTGTCTAGGAATTATTCGAATCGGTCACATGAATAATATATCCCCATCAGTAAAGAAATAACGAACTCCCTTTTGGTTAGGGGCACATGGCAACATTTTTTTCCCGTTATCGAGTATGGGAAAAAGAGAATTAATATTGTTCATTGTCACTTAATATGAAATTATAAACATATACTCTTAATTTTAACCAATATTTGTAGTTGTCATTTTCGATTCTTAAGAATAAATAACTCTTAACCACTACACCTTATCGGTGGCCTTTTAAACTTTGAATAAGCAAACCTTTTAGACATTAAATAAAATATGGCAACCAAATATCCTCGAAGCTGTCTGCGTGTTGTTAGACAGCACATATTGTTTATGCTGAGTGTTAGACTTTGCTCTATACTATTTCAATAAACAAAATGCGCTTAAAATTTTAAATTTGGTGAATAAAAATCATTATTTAAATCTTTATTTCAGTCATGGAAGGTAATATATATTATGTTTGCAAGTATAAAACCATTTCATATGGATGACATGTCAGATGAGCGCCGGATATGATTAAACATAAGCATGAAAATACATTATACACTCCATGAAACAATAATTTCCATCAACATCTTTTTGAAATTTATAATGTCATCATTCGAATTCTTGCTGCGTTGAAATTTTGCCTATTCCTTTTTCATTCATTGTTAAATTATCTAACGTATTAATATTATTTGTCGAACACAAATGAAAACAAGTGAGGTTCTTTTTTTTTTTTATTAGAACAAATGAATTATAAGGGATTTTTATTAAAAATTTGAAAACTTAATTTTATTTTCGACATTCGATTCGTGGTTGGAAGTTGCAAGTCATCGTCAAAGATTTTTTCTGTAACATTGTTCGTCTTTGCACTCAAACAATAATTCTGAACAGTTTTTATACTTACACGTTTTAAAAATAGTTAAATTTCCATATGTTAATAAAAAATCCTAAGACATAAGCATTATATTTGAAAATCTTTTTCAAAGTTCATCGAATGTGACATGTTTAATAAACAAGCCATTTTTCTGTTCAAAAAATAGGAACCTGGTGAACATTTTATGATATATGATATGAATATGAGGGACTTGTTAAAATCTGTATAATATTTGAAGTTTTAGTTATCTTATGCTTGGAAAATATTTGTGTTTTTTCTCTTTCTTTTTTTATTCTTCATAAAAACATGAAAGCTTAAATCCATATTAATAAAGTAAAATTGTTGTTACATTATGATTGATAAATAGTTATTTATATAATAAGAACAATTCTGATTGCTTCAAAGATTTTCATTGCTAATTTATAAGTTATTTCTTAAAATTGCATTAATTAATATCTTTATTTCAGAACTAAGACTCAGAAGCAACTCTCTCAAATCTTTCTCTGTAAGTGTATATAACAGTTATTCTTTTATATTACATAAAAGTTTTGTATGTGTAAGTTTGAATCATTCTGAATCTGATATCTGATACCCTTGTCTCATCAGAAAGTTTATATCTTAGAGAGAGAGAGTGCCAAATATACAGAAGTACTTAAAGTGTATGTTAAGGATGTGTAATCTAGTATTACTTTTGAATGATATTTCTTTTGTTAAAATTACGTTTATTTATTGATTATAGCAGATCGATACTGCAGGTAACTATCATAATTTTTTTCAAAATTGCTTTATCTCATGTTAATTTTAAAAATTATCCATCTGAAATTAATTCAGAAGAAAAAAGTTATGTAATTAGAAATAATCATGGATGAAATAAAATTTGGTGAAATTGTCGAATCGGCCGCTAGTCCGCCAAATTATGAAAAAATCGCTAATTTCACGCGTTTTTGCGTGTTGAGTTTTGGTGTAGCAACCCTACTACAACATGATCCGACTTCTCCCTCACTGATACAAAAATCAAAAGAGTTACCAGATTTAGCGCTTTTATCAATTTGGCGAGAAAACACTTGGCAGGATAAGTGTCCGATTCGACAATTCAACTTAAAAATTAATGACTTATAAAATGTTTATAAGTATATTTATGTAAAAATATGTATTATATATAAATTCTAATGAAATGTAAAAATGAATATTACATGAATCTTTTTAAACACTTTTCATTTCTTTTTTTTCCTTACAGAAGTTTAAAAATAGTTAAAATAAATATTCATCATTTGGAAACTTATAACAGCTTCCATTTTCTTAATCTTAAAACCGCTTTTTAAATTGATAATTTTACATAAAAGTGTTTGTTTACATATTTCATTTGTAATGAAATAATATTTTTAAATGATTATAATGCATATAATTTATAAAGAATTTCTCTTTGATGTATATATTATTCTGTATTCATTCATTAAAATTTTTGTGTTAAATACTTTTAATGCTATGACTAATTTTTGAAAAAAAATTTTTAAATACATAAATAATCTTAAAACAGTCCATGTCTATTAGAAATAATCATATTAATAAAATATTGTTTATTTACAGATTAATGGAAAAATGCTAGGGAAGCATACATTTTCTGCATTTTCATCTTTACTCCGAGAATTCAAACCAGTATATAAGGATAATAGGGTAAATAAATATTTTATAATCCTAATTTTATGATTACTGTGAAATAAAAAGTTTTTATTTTAATTTTTTCGAATTTAGTTAATTTTTTTAAAAAAAAATTCCATTCTAATTAATTGTAATTTTTTTTTTAGTTTCAAAGAATTGTTTGGCTTGGGTTAATTAATTTTTTATCATTATTATTACTTCTAAGTTGGTGCAATATAACAAAAAGTATGGGTGAGTATTTTGGTATTCCATTATGTAATTACTTTTGTTTTACTAATTCATATAATATATTTTTGATAAGTTTGATATACTAGTTATCTTCTCTGTTCAATTTTTTCACATTCTAATAATTTAAGTACTTCTGAAGAAGTCATATTTAAAATAAATTTATTTATCTATTTTTTAAGCTTTAATACAAAATGATGTCTTTATTAATTATCAGCATGTTATATTAAGGCTTTCTTACTTTATTTTAAAATTAAGAATTCTTACTTTATGCATGTTAAAATTATCAAATAACAGTATGCTTTATGTTAAAATTTGAAATGTGTGTTGAATATAAACACTTATAGCGTAATATAGCTTTTCACTGCAACTTTCAAAAAGAGCAACCAAAAAATAAAACTGCCTAAAAACTTTTTTCTCTGATTTATGTTTTTGTGAGGAAAAATAAAATTTTAAGGGGACATGGTACGATTTATACAAAAATCTGTTATGGTTTTAACATTTTTTTTTTTTTTGCTTGTAACCTATCTATATGGAAAACATAAAACAGATTTTGTTCTCAAAATACTAACCATTTAATTTTTAAGGAAAAGTTTTAAAATTTATGAAGGGATTTTAAAATGCTACTCCTCCTACAATAATTGATGTGCACACATGAAATTCGATTTACCAATACAATTAAGCCATATATAACAAAAGTTAGTATGGATTTATTGCTAGCATGATTGATATACATAAAATACTTTGTTTTACTCAATGCTTATTGAAAATTTCTTAAAAAATGTGTAAATTAAAATTCAACTATTTTTTAAAACATAAGTATTGTTTTCATTAAAAACCGCTGATCAAATTTTGTTACATTTTTTTTGGTAAAAATTATTTCAAAGAATTAAGCAGAAAAGGGGGAAATTAGCATTTTAAACGAAGATAAATGAGTAATTTTTCTTTCCGAGATAAATCCATTTAAAGTTTTTATTTGCAATTGGGATGTAAACAAAAACAAAAATAAAAGTTATAACTCTGAATTTTAACTTGGGACTTTAAATTTTGTGAGGTTATAGAAAATTATTTGAAGAACAATTAAGGCTAAAAAAAATGTTATTTGGATTTTTGACCGATTTTTATCAATTGAATTGTACTGTGTCTTAAGAGTAATATCACACATGATATTTCATTAATTTGATAATTCTCTTAGTTCAGTTCTCATTAAAATGGAGCAAAATTAATTTCATTGTTTAAAATTTCTACTAAACCTTCATAATTATGTATAAATAGATTTATTAAAGTTAACCAGTATTTTTAGTGATCCAACTTATTAGCTAATCAATTAAGGACCAAATTGTATGCTGTGTCTTGCTTTCTTTTCTCATATTTATTAGTTAATTATTTTATAATTTATTTGATAAAAAATATACTATAACAGAAACTTTTAATTCTGTTAAGTAATTGAAATTTTTACCCATTTTGTTGTCTAAAGTTATAATTGTAGTATTTATTTTATCTTGGTGAAATTTATGAAAATATATATGTATAACATGTAGTTTTGCTTTTTTATACAATTAAATTTATTTTGATTATATCTTTGTTTAAACTATTTTTATTTCTAATTAAATTAATATTGATATTTACTTTTCTTTTAGGTCTCCTATCATATACTTATCTTATTTTCTTTGACACCTTATGGTAAGCATGTGTTAGTACTATTTTTCATGATTCAAATACTCCTGAGTTTTCTGCACCAAATATTTCCATCAAATATATGTATATTTAAAGTAAATATTTCAGTATTTATGAGCAACACCCTATTAACATGTCAATACATTGATTATAACTAAAGATAGGTTTTAAAGTTTTGTAAATTGATTCATTAATTTTAGTTATTGTATTTATGATAGATATTTATTTCTAAATTAAGCATGATAAATATTATTTCCTCATTAAATGATTCTTAAATGTTTTTATACATATATTACTGAAGTACAAAAGAGCAAATTGCTTCTAATTATCTTTTAACTCTTTTGTTGTATAAATAAAAAAAATTTTATTTTTGAAAACTAAAGAATGTTATAAGGACTAACTTAATAAGAATAAGTATATGTGAAATTAATGTACTACTAATTTTGACTTTTTATGTGCAAAATAATTGTCATATTAAAACCAAATTACTATATGTTTATTTAATTGTCCTTATATTTTTTTAAGTTAAATTTTCAAGTATTTTTTTTTTTGGTTTTCCCCCTTATATTTAAAAATGTTTTAATATTCTATGTTTGATATTTATATGTTTTAGCTTATGCATATGTGCTCTTAGTATATGGGTTGAGCAAAAGAAACCAAATGCCCTTTATACATTTGGGTGAGTATAAGACATTATTTAAAATGGTTACATTTCTTTATTGATTTGAAATACATAATAATATAGGTTATTAATGCATTCCAAAGTATAATTTTTATCTTGAATGTGATAAAAATACCTATTGTTATAAAACTATTCTATTTAAAACAGAGTTCATTTAAATTTTCTTAAAAGGACAACAATACAGTTTTTTTTAAAGGCTTTATTTTTCTGTACAATTAAGTGCTTTGATTCAATATGAAATGTTAGAGAAAAATATATATATTTTTTAATTGATAAATAGTGAAAACACTTTCAATTCTTAATGCTTAAAAATACACACCATATTGGCTTAAAAGGTAAAGGGTTGGCACCAACAAGCCACTTGAAATGCCTAAAGTGAACATTTTTATTAGATACTTTCTAAACATTTACTCATAAAATATTTCTTGGATCTTATTTGAGTTTAATGTTATAAAACTATGGGAATTAATCACACAAGCAAATGAAATTTAAAAAATACACAAATCATGTATTTAATAGCAGAAACTCAAGTTTCAAATTCTTTGAAAAACTCAACAGCCCTGGTTGGGCCAAGGCCTTCCCAAGAACTCTCTTTCGTTCTGATATCTGCTTAGTAACAGTCAGGGCAGGCTCTAGCAAATTTGCTCCCCCGGACAGAAATAAAAAATGCCGCCCCTCTCCCCTAAGTAAAAAAAATTATTATTAAAAAAGATAAAAATTGTTCATAAATACACACCTATAAAACTTGAATATTCCTTATGAAGAAAAAGGGAGCTAACAGTACATATATAAATATTTATTAAAAACTAAAACATAAAAAGTATCAGTGTTTTTTTTTCTGACTTTTAATTCTGAAAACTTCTGATAGCCTATGTAGCTAAGCCATCTAATCTATCTTGAAAAGCTGTTAACTGTAATAAATATGTTATTAATTTTGAAAAACCCTTCTCTACACTTGCCAAACTTACTGGCAAAGAAAGTAAAATTCTTAATGTAATAGCAAGATTTGGAGCAAATTCTAAAACTGAAATAAATTTTAAATCTTCAACTCAGCTTTCTTTTTTGCCTAATAAATTTGAAACTGACATTATCTCATCTACTGGTTCAAGCGCATTTATATCCACTGATTCTTTAACGGTCAACATCATTTCTAAATTTTTACAGTTTTTAATTAATTAAAGTTTTAGGGTATCTCTTAAATCATATATATTGTACAAAAATTGAAAACAATTGCTGTGAGTACTCATTAAATTAAATCTGAATTCCAAGGCATTAACTGTTTGGTCCATGGTAAAAAAATAAAACTATCTCTTGAATTTTAATTTAGGATATGTATTCCACCGGATCATCTTGTGCTTCATATTCAAAATTCACCTTTTTCTGTCAAACTTTATGACATGGCTGCGTCACCTCAAAGTTAACAGGTATATCAAACTCGACAGTCAGTTCTTTTGCATCGCAGTGCATTTTATCAAAAGCTACATCTGATCGAAGATCCTTGAAAAAATCTTTACAATTTCTTGAAAGTTCCATAGTAGATGGTAGATCGTAATCTTTTAGCTTGCTAATTGGATTTTTATGCAATTAAAGATTTTATACCAAATAATGATGGACATCTAACTTGAATTGTCAAACAGAAATTTAATTATCCAGAGACCTCATCTCTTATAGAGTTGTCAATTTCAGCATTATTATAGGAACTAAATAAATCATCATAAATACCTCCCAATTGATAACTTAAGGGTTTAATAGCCTGTATTCGGCTTTCCCAGTTATTTGCACTAAGTGGCCTTAAAGTTATGCCCTTTATACATTTTAATAATATAACCCAACGAAAACTTGATGAAAATAATAACTATTTGAACTACATTAAATAAAAGTATGGGCTTATAAGGATGTTTTTGCCATGGCAATAATGACCAAATTTAAAGAGTGGCTACTACATGGCACATAGATTGTTCATGGATTTAATGTCCTAATTTTAAATTGAGCCCCTGATTTCTCGCCTCTCATATTGGCTCTGTTATTGTAAACCTGCCCCCACATATCTAGCAAGTTTAGTCCTAAATTTTTAAGTTTCTCATCTATTAAATTTGAAAGTTCTCTTTCAGTCAATCTTTCAACTAGATGGAAACCTAAAAAACTCACATTAGTTTTAACGATAACTTCGTTAGGATTAGATTTATCAATATATGTATACCTTACCATAAATGTAATTTGTTCGATCTTGCTGGCATCACGGGTGCAATCTAAAATTATCGAACAATATTTAGCTTGTTTAATTTTAAGAATAATGTGTAATTTAATATTCATATGTAAAATAGAAATTATCTCGTTCTGAATATTTTTTCCTAGATAGTGTACTTTAACTTCTTCCTTTTTTAGGACCCTTCTGACATGCTCCTGAATTATTTGATCAAATTATTTGTAAAAAATTATCATTATTCGAATCGTAAAGTTTTATCACTCTTACCCCGAAGAGCTAAACAATTTTGAGCAATCATTTTTAATGTTGCTACAGTGCGTAGAAGCACCCGCGCCACTAATTAATCTTGACGAGTCACTGTGTCAATTGTTTTAGATCATTGTAATCGCTAACTAAATTCAATCCAAGACTTTTGGTTTTGACTATGGGTTTTTGATGCTCCATGTTCATTTAGAGTTTCAAAGAGGTGCTTCCGACTTTTAAAACCTTCTGTAGAAAGGGAAATAATGACATAGCTAAAAGGTTTGCAGAAAAAATTAGTATACACAGTTTTTTGTATAAGAATAGACTAACAATTTACGTATAACCTTTTCACCATTTTTTAAAATTCTAGTATAATATTTTGAGTTATATATATAAATCTTCGACCGGTGTCGTCATAAGAAAAATCATACTCTGTCAATATAGCTAAGGGGGTCCTTTTACTAAACATCTATCGGCATTTGATATAATAACTGGCCAGGTTCCTGTACCTGATCTAAATACCCTCGTTAAATTGTTGTGATCTTTGGATTTTTCTGGAGGAGTTCCTACAAGAGCAGTGCCACTATCAGTTCTGTTTGTTTCATCTGCAACATATGCATCATGAAAATCTAAATCAGATTCTAATTATGACAGCCTTCCTTTTTTTCTGGTGCCTTGTAAGGAGTTCAGTAAACTTACAGCCTTTTTTTTTTAATATAGGCTAATTTTTCGAGTTTCTATCTTTTTTATGGAGCACTAGATAGTTTTTTATGTTGACATTATAAAATTTCAACAACAAAAAAAAAATCAAAATTTTACAATTAACAAGACAAATGAGCCACAGTTTTTTTAACTTTGGGAGCCGCAAGTTCTCTTACAAATAAAATTTCGCTTCAGCAATATTTTTTCAATTTAATCCAAAAATAAAATTTTACAATCCATATACTCTTAACTATAACTATTGATATATATATACAAAATAATTTCATTGACATTAAAATGACCTATTTTTCTATTAACTCAATAATTCTTTTGTTTAAAATCATTATTAAATTTTTATGATTTATTTATTACACACTTAATTTATATATATATTAATAGTCTAAAATCACTAGGTTTCTTGAAAGTATAAATAATATTTTAGAAAATATATTCGTACTAATTTTTCCATAACAAAAAAAACATATTTTTAAAATTCGGCCAAAATGCCGCCTTTAAAATTTGCTGCCCCGGACATAGGTCCGGTTTGTCCAGAACAGTTCTGAAGTTCGTCACTCTTAAAACTTTCAAATTGTCCTACACACAATCACTTCATCTCAACTTGGACCTATCCTTAGTTCTAGTTCCAGTAGGTTTGTAATCGAAAATTCTGAACATCAAGGGTAAAAAACATCCTTGCAAAAAATGTGGCCTGCAAACCTCAAACAACCAATCAAGTCTCAAATTCAATGTCTTAAATTTCATTTGTAATTATTTGACGAGTATGATCAATCTTAAATTCATGAATTTTATCTTTGTACTTTATTATTTTTACATTTTGTATATAATTTCTTAAAATATTTGTACAGATTTTATCACATATTTTTAAATAATTTTATATTGGTATTCTTACCAAAATAAAATTAATACAGAATTTTAAATTTAGATAAATATATTTGCATAAGAGAGAGAAAAAAATATTTGTGTTTGTTGTGAATAAGTCTTGTATTTGGTCTTTGTTTCAAAATTTGTTATTTTAACTCTAATCATCAAGAGTTTGAGAAAATATAATAATCATATATTTTTTTTAAATAATAATTTTTTTTTTTGTAGGTATGAAAGGTTTGAAGTGTTGGCAGTTTTTGTATCAACAACATTTTCATTTATTAGCTCCATTTTTATAATTAGAAAAAGGTAAAAAAAGAAAAAAAATCTATCATAAATTTTAAATTTTGTGTTGTGTTATATATGAGAATAAAGCAATTTTTATTTTTTTTATTTCAGTGTCTGGAAATGGATTCAGCAGACTCAAATACATACGTATGTATTTTTCTCATTTTGTATTTGATTAAAAATACATGTTTGCTAAAATAAAAGAACATAATTCTGAAGGAAATTATTTTTTTTTATCAAAACTATTACTTAAAAATTAAAAGAACAAAATATTAAAAGTTTTTTTTTTTGGTGTAAAGCAGTGATCTTCAAACTTTTTCGACTTGTATAACCCATAGAACTAAAAAGTGTTTTCAGATAATGCCATTCCATACACAAACACTTAGAAGAATATATTTTAAAAATATTGTATTTGTTATATATTAAAATTTTTTAATGTAATATGTTGATATAGTTTTCTTATTAAAAATATTAACTTGTGGTCCGAGCGTCACCTACCACATGCATTATATTTAGTAACAGGGGCAAACTGCCAAAGTTTAGGTCTATTGAAATTATCTGCAGACACATTTTATATTCTATATTTAATTTATTTTTGTAGACATTCACATTCACAGAAATATTTTTTACTTCAATAAATTGCTCTGAATGGCATTAAGATATGTATAGCTGTTAATGAAATCCTGGGTATTTGCATGAATTTTCAACCTTAAGTTTAGGAATTGTTCTTGCCTAAATTTAGATCTTAATGTCGAATCTGTTGATATACCAATAAGTTGTCCCCTCTCCTTCATTATAAGCATTTTTTATACAAATGAAGAAAGGTGCATTTTCCATTTGAAAACTATTTAGTTCTGCAAGGCAATGTACTAATGGTTATTTCGTGGAATCCAGGGTTGTAAATAATAGAATATGCACAACTAGTTGGTCTAACAAAAAAAATGTTTTAGTATTCTTTTTTTATTATATTATAGTAAGAGCTAAGACAGTATTATAAAATTGTGTATAAAGTTTCAGTTTTAATGATTGAAATGAGCTTCAGATTCTTGTGGTTATATAAACTTTACAGAAAAGGAGAATCTATTCTGCTTACATATTTATAATTTTTACTGTGAAACCCCAGGGTCCCATAGGATATAGTTTGAAGACCACTGTCGTAAAGGAATAACTTGAAGCACACACTATTTGAAATTTGTTTTTCATATCATAATATGTTTTCATGCTTCAACATAAAATGTAGTTTAAAAGCATATATCTTTAAAAGACATTTTTTTAATACTCATAAAATCTTAGATATGCTATAAATTTTAAGCTATAGAGGGAGGAAAAAAACTGTTCATTTAGTTATTGTATTATAATGCAAAATTTATTTCTTTTGAATCAGTTGGGGAGGTCAGTAGTAATGATGAAAAGCTAATTTTAAATATAATAAGAAATGTAACGTTTAACATTTTAAACTCTGTTTTTTAAGTTCTGACTTTTTAGTAATGATATAATTATACTTTATGATGTGAAATGAACTTTTTATTTCTAGAGGTTTATTGATTCCTGGTATCTTAATTGCCTTTCTCTGTCATATGTTGATAACATATTGTATGAAAAATAAAGGTCTAAATCTAGTTGTTTGTGCATGCGATTCAAGCTGGCTTCAAAATCGTATGTCATTTTTTAATCAGAGGTAGGTTTTAGTTATTATCTTAATTTATTAGTTGTGTTTTGTTGAAATGTATGTTTTAAATCTATATAAAATGCTTTTTTTAACATGAATGTAGTTCACATAAAAAAATGTGAAAATGTAAAAGAAAGTTTCAGTTATGTAGAAATTATATATATATGTGTGTTATATGGAACTGATATGCTGTACCATGCAAGTTAAAAGGAACTAATAAAGAACTTACTATTTATTGAGTTAATAGATCCTTGGCATTTTTGTTTCTTACTTTTTTGTGTTATGAGAATGCCCTTTTATTTTTGTTTATATGTATTTTTATTTCTTTTTACTCAGTCATTATCCTTTTTCAGAAAGTTGTGATTAAATGATTTTTGAATGTTAAACTTTTTACTTCAAATGGACCTTGCATAAGTGATAGAATTTATCATCTTAAAAACACTTTTTCAAGAATAATTATGTATTTCATTTTGAATTAAAAATACTTTAAGGAATAAATGCAGTTATTTAAAAAAAAAATGTTTCTCTTGAATTTTTTTAAGATAAAAAGCCTTCAATTAGACCTGTTGATTTAGTTTATATATATAATTTGTATTTATTAAAATTTTTTCAGTTTTGCAAAATGATCTGAATTTTATTAATGTATCTTTCATTAGGAAAATGTGCACAAATATATTTGCCATGCCAAATTAAACAATATTAATTATATTGATCTTAATTAGTTTTATTTTAATGATTATAATTGTTCATCTAAATAAATATTCATATCTATTATAGTAACTTTTAACAAGGGCTCGTCCCTACGTTTGTTGATCTGCTTTTTAAAATCATTGTTAAAATGTGAATATTAATATTTTAAATTCTGAATGCTTTCTTCCCTTTATTGAGAAATCATTGTGTAATTCATTAGCATTTCTTATAAAAATTACCTAATTAGTACAAAGGTGAATGAGTTTAGTTTTTGAAAAAAAAAGCAAAGGTTATTCTGATTTTGTGTCATATGTTTGCTATCAATGATTTTTATGTATTAATATAGTTCAGTCAGTAAAATATCAGAACACAAGCAAAAAATATTTAATTTTATTTAAAAGTACGTACAAAGGGCAGTCCAAATGTTTTTGGAATTTTATTATCTCTCTTTTTATTACCACTATATAGTTACATATTTCTTAATCTACTTCAAAGCTGGCTTCTTTAAAATACATAAACTTGCTCCACATTCCTGCTGTTGTTGGAAACAACAATGAAAATCCTGTTGTGGTATCTTCTCATCTTCAGCCTTTGTGTTGGTTTGATATATTCTATGGTGTGAAATTGATTACTTTTAAGACTCATTTGAATCTTGGGGAAGGGCCAGAAGTCCAATGATACTAAATCTGATGGATGAAACAGTGGAATGTTCTTTTCTCAAGTCTATGTTTGCACAACAATCAATACGTGTGAAGGAGTACTGTCATGATGTGATGACCATTTAAACTTGGAATTTGTGGGAGGGTTTCAGATTGCCTCCCTTGGTCTTTTCTAAACTTTCACATTCAATTGCTATGAACAGTTTGTACAGTTGGTAAAAATTCATAGTGCACCAGGCCTTTGTTGAGAAAAAATGGAATAAGCATAACTTTTGTTTTGATTTGACATGTGATTTCTTTGATTGAAAAGATGTCATTATATGCCATTCTGATGGCTGTATTTTTGTCTCTGGGTTGTAAGCATAGAGGTCAGGAGAGATTCCCACTTTTCTGAGAGCAATGCATTAATAGTCATTTTTTATTCGGATCTGATTAAGGGCTTCATAGCTAGACCATTCCATTATTTCCAGACTTCAAAGGTCTCCCACTTAGGATCTCATCTACCAGTTACATTTTGACCTCAAAATCTTGAAAACTACTTGTCAATGCCTGTTTTCTTTAAAGAATCATAACTTTAAATTTTTTGCTAGATTAACAGTCTGTGCTGCAGATTTTCCTAGATCCTGTCTGTGAACTACATATTTGTCTTTTTCTCAAACTACAACATTGCACAAAACCAATCACTGCACACTCCTACCTTTAGTTACATTACCTGTTATGAATTGCAGTTGTAAGAAAATATGGTTGAAGTAAAAATACATTTATTTATATTGTGGAACTATAGAGCTACAATGAAATTCCAGGAACTTTTTGACTGTCCCACAAATATTATTACAAGTAAATTGTAATTTAAATGTATTTAATAATATTAATGAATTTTGCTTTAATTTTCTAGCTTAAGTCATGTGGTTCCTGGGGTTACAGCTAATTCATGGCCTCGATTTAATCCTTTTTCTCTATTGGGATGCACAGCTGGAGGAATATTAATCTTAACAACATTTCTTGTTGATATTTTGTAAGTTTTATTATTCTTTATTCTTCAAATATAGATTTTTTTAAAAATTTGTTTGATTTTTTTTCTTTTAAAATTTTGTTAATATGAATTTATTTATCAAATGGCAATGTTTTTTTAAATCTTTTGAAATTTATGAATTAAAACAAAATTACTTGCTTCTGTTAGTTGCTAAATGATTCATCAAATGTGCAGTTTTTTAATGTAAAGAATTGAAAATTTTTTCTCATAAACTGAGAGGAAATTTATTTCAAAGAATAAAAGCAAAAAATATCAATAGAAAATGAATAATTTAACCCACGGTAGCCTAATACTGTTCTACAGCACGTAGTTAAAGGTCTTTTCTCTTGAAATGTTAAAACCAGTTTAAATGAAAAAAAGGGTAGAGATTTCATACATGATTTTAAAAAAAACTTTCTGTACACATGTTCTGCTTGTTGTTTTGGTTTGTTGACAGTAACTTTAAATATAAGACCGTAATTGTCTTATAATTGTCCATGAATTATACTATAGTTTCTTTCTTCATAGGTGTGAATACATGATATTGTTTTATTGTAATTTATTGTTTGATTTGTATAAAATTATCTAAACACTACTTAAATCTGAAGTACTTAAATACAAAAATAATTAAAACAATAAATGAAAATTTAACAAAATTTTATCCCCCACCACACACACACTTAGAGAAACTGGCTAAAGATCATTAAATTTAACCTTTACTAAATTCTTTCCAAATAAATTTTTTCTGCCTTTTCTGTAGAATGTTATGAAAAGTGACATTGTTGGTTCTGTCAGACTGTGCTGTCATTGTTTGTTTTGACTTTATCAAGGTGAAACTTTTTTACAACATTCCTCTCATCCATCCATTCATTTGGTAAAGATTATTTTGGGGAATGATGAAGGGGCTTCCATTATCTTCTGTTCTGATCTGCATCATTATGCTCCTCTTTCTCAAGTTACTTTATCTCCTTAGTAGCCAACTTTTCCCAGTGTCCTTCCACTAACTTTTCCTTTCAATCACATACACACCCTCAGACCTTCTTAATGAGACAATATCTTTAATATAAATATATCATCAAAGTTCTTTACAATTATTATTTCCTACCACAAATCTCCCTAAGCAGAGTTTAGTGTGCTTACTAAAACTCTCTCATAGTTAATTCTTTGTCCAAATCAAATTGACCAAGGGCACAAGTATGGACCATTTGTCACATGTAAGTCATTTTTCAACCAAAATTTTCAAATCCATACAAGATATGTTTTAAGTTTGATGTATTCCAAAGTGTACCAACACCAAGACACCTTTGTACTATTTATATTTAATTTTATATTTGTAATGTTGTAGATATGTATATAGGATGTCCCCAAAATGTATGACTACACTTTCAAAAATGAATTACAAATAAACAAAGATCTTTGCTTACAACTTTTTATGTTCCATTAAGAAAAGATTAAAAGTTTCTGTATAATGGAATGGACACTGTTTGTGGATGGTGCAGCATCCACGTTTTGCAACATTCTTGTTTCAAAATACCTTCACCGCAAGAACAAGCACAAGTTGTAGCACGGTTTATCAAATTTAAATCTGCAACATATGTACAGCATAAATTTTAGATTACCTATAAAAACAAAGTCTACCTTCAAGATCCACAGTTTATAAGTGATATGAAAGATTAATGACGATAGAAAGCGTATTATGAAAAAAATAGTCTGGTTGCCCTAGCTAAAACTGAGATGACATTGTTCATTAAGACTTGATGTGTTTGACTTATATAGACTTAATATCTTTGTTAATTTATTTGTAATTAAAATTTGAAAGTGTAATCATACTTTTCAGATACCCAGTATCATAATATATATGAACAATAGAAATAGTTATGTAATAAGAAACATTTTTGTTGTAAGTCAGAAAATATTTTGTATTTTTGAACACATATACTCATTAAATATAAATCTCACTAATTGTATGCATTTGTTATATTTATAAAGCATATTATATTTATGATAAATTCAATTGCATTTTTTAAATGTCTTTAGTAAGTTTTCAGCTATTTAGTTGTATGACTTAAGAGTCCTTGATCCATTATTTATGTTCTGTGTGCAGTTTTTCTGAGCATCCATTATTAATTTTGTTTGTAGAACAGATTTAGTAAATAAAACACTATTTCTAAATTTCGTGTAGATGAAATGTTTTATGTTGCTATGTTGTGTGCAATATTCTTTTTATTGCTTTTAGCAATTAAAAAAAATATTTATTAGGTTATACAATCATCACACTTGTAATAAATATTCATATAATGAAAAACATTGATGAAAAATAATTTCTATGTTTCTTTGATTTTGAATATTATCTAATTGTAAGTTACAGTAGAACTTCATTAATCCAAACTAATTTTATCTGGGTTATGCAAAAAACCTATAAAATGAGTCTAGATACATAGCTAAACACTCTGTACAGTAAAAAAAACATATTCTGTGAAGAAGAAAAAAATCCAAAATGGTAAATAATTCCCCGAAAGAAAATTAAAATCAATACATCCTTTACCACATATACTTTAGGCAGACAAAAAGAAACTTAGATCACATCTTGTGCATCTAACTCAGCTTATTATTTAAATTTATTAATTGCAATTTTTAATAATGGCTGTTTGGATTAAGCAATCTGTGGTTTAAAGGGGTCAAGATTAATCAAGGGTTTTACCATATTGAAATTTTGGTGATGTTTTTATTTATATTATGCCATATTATGTTAATTATATTTACAATTGTATGTGAAATATTTTGTTGAGCCTATTTTTATTAAGTTGGTATTTTTCATATAAGTTTTTAAAAATATTTTCCCAAACAGAAAATTATTTAAATTTTCACTTAAATGCAATTGTTGATAACGGTAATGTAAACATAATTTATGAATTATTATTATTAACTGTAAAATTGATATTGCATTTATTTTGTCAGATGTTTCAATAATTTTCTCTTTCAAATTTTTGTTTTAGTGATTATCATAGTGCTGATGCAATTGCTGGAATTTTTATCTCGTTTTTGATTTGTCTTACTATGTATCCTCTGAGTGCTTACAGTGGAAAAATTCTTTTGCAGGTATTAAATTTATTTTTTCTAACAAAAACAAATTTAAAAACTAATTCAGTTTAAAATCTAACTGCATGTTAATTAGTATAAAAAATTATAAAATGATTTTACATAATTAAATGAAACAAAGAATTTATTATTATGTTTTATTTTTCATTTCCAAGTTCATCAATAAAAGCTATGTAATACATTAATTTCTGGAAGAGTCTTCCTGGATTTCATAAAAATAAAGCCTTTCTAAAGTTATTTAATTTAAGAGTACAAAATGAAAAATAGTGATTTGGTGAATATTTTGTAAAAATGTAAAAAGTGTTTTTTCCTCTTTTTATTTACAAGTGTTTTGTTTTTTTCTATATAAAATATGTAGAAAGTTTTAGTTGACTCTTCACTGCTTTGACAATATCATCATTTCAGTTTTAATTTAAAAGCAGGATACAATTAAAGCAATACTACTAATAAAAGATTTTTTTTTTTTGTTATTCAAAAATACTTTATTGTCCCTTTCATATTGTTTAAATGATTTGTTCCAAATTTTTAACCAGCACCACTAAAGACCTGCCATGTAGGTTAGCGATGCACATTAAATCTGTTGAGAGCTCAAAGGTCCTCCCGTTGGTGTAGTAGTTAGGAGAGGGGGTGCCAGCTCAGGTGTCGTCCTCGTCACTTTACCATGGTTCGAAATTACAAGGTCCGTCGCCAAAAGTCCTAGTGTAGCTGAACTGTGCGACGTTAATATTCAATCACTCACCCAAATTTTTAAATACTTATCATAAGTATGTTTCCTTGTTTAAAACTTATCATAAGTATTCAAAATCAAATCAAATATTGGTTTGTTTATGATTATATTAGTTAAAATATGAATCCCTTCTGAAAAAATGCATACATTTGTGTTAAATATAAAGAGAAAAAAATATTAATAATTTCTTCTTTCTAGAATTAATTTAAAACTTTTTGTACAGATTTATATATATGTATATATGAAAGCTTCTAATTTAATTAAGAGAAATAATTTCATATCTGCAAAATATATTAAAATGATTGCCATCATAATAAGAATGATATAAATGTTTTTTTTTTATTTTGTGAATTAGATGGAACTAAATGTATGAAATTTCAAAAAGTGTGTATAATGTTTACATTTGTCTATATTTAATTATCTTACAGGGAACACCTCCACATGTTAAAGATTTATTAGACAAATGTTTGAGAGAAGTATCAACTTTAGATGGAGTTCTGGAGTTTAGGAATGAGCATTTTTGGCTGCTGGGATTTGATAAAATAGTATGAAAAGTTTTACAAGCATTTTTCATTTGAACAATATTTTCTCATTTCTCATTATTTAATTCATGTTCTAACTTACTAATAGTCTAAAAATATGTTGTCTTTTTCATTAAAAGACTAGTGAATAATTTAATCGTAAGCTTAAAGTTCTATAATCATTATATAATTTGTTCAATATATTAAATTTTTTAAAAAATTAATCCTGCAATTTGACTTATATTTATTTTATTTAAGTAAATAATATCTCTCTTGTCTAAATGTTTTCAGAAAGAAAACTGTATTATTTTTTTCTGACATTTGATTAAAATATTTCATTATTAGGTTGGAACCATTCATGTGCGCATTCGCCGAGATGCAAATGAACAGATTGTCTTATCTCATTTGTTAAATAAATTATCTTCAATGGTCACTGACATTACAATACAGGTATTAATGTTTGTGCTTTTTAATATTTTTTTACTCTAAATTTATGAAGTTTATCCTCTATATCTTAAAGGAAGCTTGTTTTATTACTGTTATTACTAACACATTAACCCCTTACCTGCCAAGGAAAAGTTATGAGATTTAATCTTTAGTGTCAACATTTCTCACACAGATATACATAGTTATGCAGTCTAGTGAAGAAAAAGAAAAGACATGTTTTGCAGTTTGAAAACTGTTTACTTTCACAAAAAATAGGAGAAAACAAAAATACAAAATTTGATGATTAGAATAATAGTATGATAAAAAGGATGCTTATGTGTGTGTTGAACTTAGTTGTCATGTGATATATATCCTGAAATATGGTTGGATGCATAAGTCAGTGGCGAGATTCATGTCATTTTTTTCCCTTGAAGAAGCTATACATCTTTCTAATGTCAAAGAAAAAATTGTTTTATGGTACCTTTTGTTAAAAACGATTTAACAAAGAAAATTTTATTGTGAAGGTACTCTTAAAATATCTTTTTATAGTTGCTTGGATACCCAGTTCAAAATGCTTAATTTCCCCAAGAGTTTGTATAGTATAATTTGTGAACTGCTGATTTTAGGGAATAAAAGTTCATTTACTGAAAAGGAGTTTGTATTATAAATTGATTTTTTTTCTTAAGATTAATTTGTTTAAAACTGTTTACTTCTTTTTGTAGATTTTCAAAGATGAATGGACATGGAGCAGTGGAACAAGGCAAATTTTGACTGATCCTTTCTTGAAATTTCCTCCTGGAAGTGAATCATATGCATTGCCAACGACAACCATTACTTCAATATCAAACAGTGACAAAGACATGAGTTTGAGCACCAGTTTGTCTCATAAAACTGCTTATACATCCACTTATTCTGCTCCAAGTATGAAAACCCTTGAATCCAAAAAATCACCTGGTAGCTTTGCAACTATTCCCTTGCCACCATCATTGTCATCATCTCATTCTCCAAAATCAATAATTCAAGACTTTTCAATAGATATGACTTCTGATGTAAACTTTGTGCAAACTCACTCATTGTATGATCCAAAGCCGCAGTCCTTTCGACAAACTTCTTATAATTTACAGAGTATTACTGGTACAAATAAATATAACAGAGAGCTTACTATTAATCCTCTTTTTACTTCAAAATCTGATAATACAAAATACAAAAGTTGATATAGTCATTTTGTACTTTTAGCAACTATATATATTTTAAATTTACATACTTTCGTCAGTGGTGTTTCTTGGAAACTAACGAAAGCTCTCTAAATAGATTGTAAAATTTTATGTCTTGTTCTTTAATAATTGTATATATGTCATGATAAAAAACTTCTTATACATTTAATGTCAAAATGCAGTCATATTAATTTGTTTTATTTACAGAATACACTTAAAAATTTTTTTCTAGTATATCATTATATTTTATAAAACAGCAGTCATTATTACTACTCTTTTGAAGTGGTGCTTTGCTGTATAATGTTATGGCCTCTTTTAATTCTTGAAATTAGGAAGGAAAGGAAGCAATTCTGATTATTTTAAATTCTTTATGAACAATGTTTTTTTTTTATTTCAAAGTATTTTATATAGAAAAAGAATTATTAAATGTCATATATTGTTTGATTTGTTATATATTAGAATATTTTTGTACTTATGTATAACATGGTATCTTCTTCAAGTTCCCAGAAGATTTCTTAAATCATGTTTATAGTTATAATGAAAGTTGTATATAATTGCATATTCGACATCTGCTGAAGTTGAATAAAAACCTAAGATAGTGGAACTTGAATTTTTTTTACATGAGATTTCTTGTACAAATTGCAAAAATACTAATTATCTGTAGACTGAATTTTTTTTTTTTTTGTATTAAGTGAGATATATAGGTATGATGCTTGTCAAAACCGTTTTGAGAAGAAAAATATAAAGTTTTTTGTGTCTTTTAAATTGTATATTATAATTGTAGCTATATTTGTTACTTTACTTGGCTGTTCTGTTATATTAAGTTTCAATTCTATATGTCATCCAGCAAGCTTCAAATGCATATTTAAACATAAAAATTTATATTTGGGTAAATCTGAAAGCACTTGAAATTGTGACATATTTGTAACACTTTGGAAAATCCACTTTTCCCTTCCTTATTTTTCAACTAAAAGAATTTACAAAGTACACATGTGTATGAAATTTTGTTGTTAGCTCTACATGTTGGGGAGATGTTTTGTGACTAAACAATATTATTAAATTTTTTAATCTTTCACTTTCTCAATTGATATTCATTTGACTGTTGATATTTCAATATAGCTGCATTGAGAAGGAAAAAAATTAAGATTATGCCTCTATAATCTACAAATAAAATAAATTACATTAGAGTTGTGTGAAGCGTTGTGTGAATGCAGCTTTTATGTGTGATGCTGATTTGAAATTGAACTATATACATCTACTTATAGGGACTATGAGATGTGTTATTATTCTAAATGTAAAACTGATGTAATTAAAGTGAATATCTTTAATGAAAATATTTATTTTTGTGTTTAGTGTACCAAATTATGCTAGTTTGATAAAATTACAATTTGTTATTGTTTTTGATAAATTTTTTACATGAAATAAGAGATGCTCAATTTTAATTCATTTTATTTATTTATTTTCCTTTCCTTTTCATGCTTCTCCTTTATTTTCAAATTAAATATATTTTATAAAAATAAAAAATTCAGCTGCTAAATATTTGTTACACTGAATGTCACGTATGTCCTTGCTTCTTTGGAAGATTATTAAAATAAATGTTTTGTATAAGAGAAGAGATTGAAGTGTGAACACAATTGATAATAAATTTGATTGTTATAAGTAGTACATATTTTACATCTATGTTTGAATTAGCTTTTTATTTCCAATTTGAATATATATGCATTTTTTAGCATCTTTATATTGTTGCTCAGTGTTCATGAACCAAAGCTTTTATTTTATATTATTTATTTGAAATTATATTAAAACATTTACTTGATATTGTAAAAGGTCATTAATTGCTAAGTTAATGCTGTGATAATTAAATCTCGTGAAAAATTTAGGTTCTTTTTAATGTTTTTATTTATGCAGAATTTGTGCTTTTTATTAAAAATTTTATTGATGAAACATTGAAATAATAATTACTCTGTGAAATTAGCTTGTGTATTTCTCAACATTATTATTTACCAAATGTTAGATTTAGTTTTTATGTGAACAAAATAATTATATCAAACAACCATAGGATCGAAGTTTGAATAAATACAATTGCTATATTGTTCCTTATTATATTAATATTTTGGTAAAAAATTTTATAGTGATTTCAAAGAAAAGCAGCCTTTGAATTTGTGATATTCAACATTTAATGAAAAGTAAAGTTACTTTTAATACATTAAATTCATACTTAAAAAAGTGTCATTTTTAAAAACTATACTATTAAATGAAAAAAGAAGACTACATGTTTTTTCACTAGACATTAGTTAGGATAAAAGCAAATTAAAATTTTATTTTAAATTTCAGTGATACAATAAGAAACCTTGAATTTTAAAAAGAATAGATGAAATGTTTATACAAAACCTTAGGAATGAATATTAAAAAGAAAAAGATCAGTTACTTTAACATTTCAATAAATGTGAGCTTAAATTTGTACTTTTGCACGATAATTAAGAATTGATAAATTGCATTGTAAATGTTTAAAACTGGAAATGTCATGCACAATTAAAATTTTAAAAGTTTATAGAAAATTGAGTTTTAATTAATTTGTATATTGATTTTACTGTTTAATAATATACTATAAAAATTATTTATTTTAAACTGTTAGATAACTTAAATAGTTGATTAAAATGATTAATTTTATGTAAAGATATTTATAGTGCTTAGTCTCCCATTGTTCAATATTTTATACTGAAGAAATAAGAAATGAATGTGCATTAAATTATATTTGAAATTTTCTGTAAATTATCATTTCAAGTTTCCATATCAAGTGTTTCATTATTTAAATTTATAATTTTTCAAGCATAAAAATAAATATAATTACTGCATTTTATACCTTAAGATTTTAAAAATTTTGCATTTCATTAGCTTTGAGATTTTCAGTGTTCCTGTTTTGTAAACCACAAATTATATTTTATTTATGTATATGTATATTTTTTCATATATAAAACACACATATTGATTTTATTTTTCAGGACAAAAAAAGAAATGAGATAGTATATTTATTGTGAAATACAGAACCATACTTGTTGTTTATTAAAAACTAAAAATACTGCTTTTTATGGTATGATGTAGTATAAACGAAAAAAAAATTGATACTTTTTAACTTTACAGATTATTACTGTCACACTTAGAAACAATATAAAGGCTGTTGAGACAACAGACCACATAATTATGAGTCAGTTCAGTTATGAGAAAAATTCCTGAGCAGTTATCTCACTCTTCTTATTTCCATACCAGGCCCTGTATGAGACTTTCAGTTTGACAAATTTAATGTGCATTTGCCTCTCTACACAATGGGCCTTTAAAGGAACCAGGACTTGAGCATGTGGCTTTCCCCAACTCATGACAGCTATTGTTAATATTATAAAGTATTAAAAAGAAAATATTTATTGTATATTAATAGTTTAGTATAAAAACTTGTACATATTTTCATATTGAGAGTTATATTTGAATATTATGGAGTAAATAAATAATTTATATATGCAGGCATAAAATTTATACATTCTAAATTTTATATTATTAATACAGTTGTTATATAAAATTTGTAATATCTATAATGTGTCACCAGAATCAATATTATAGAAAAGAAATAAAAAACTTGTGCCTCAAATGTCTTCAATATACTTCTTAATATAAGGTTGTTATTATAACATATAATTTCTTAGAATTGAGCAGAGTTAAACATTTTAAAACAGAATTATTTGTTAATCCAGTTACATGTTACTCTGCTTTCTACCAGTCACATATGCTTTCATATGTAAAACTGCATATTGTTAGATTTGAGACACCAACATTTTTTGGGGGGGGGGGATTTAAGTCTTAATATATTTTTCATATTTTATTTAGTGGGGAAAACATATGACTTGAACAGCAATTGGTATTTAGAAACAAACTGAAAGTTATATTTCAAGTTAAAAGTATAATTATATATAAGAGTTAAAATTAAAAAATATTGAATGACTTGTGAAGAAAAGCCAAATTTTGTGTGAATTTTTTAGAGTAGATGTAGTAGAAAATAAATCAAATAAAATATATATAAATCTATAGATTTAATTATAGGGGGAAAATCCTGTTTTCGAAACCTTCGTTGTAAATTTAAAATGAATTTTCTAAAATCATGAATTGTTGATTTTATTTTGTGTGTGTGTGTTTTTTTTTGTTTTGTTATTCATATACTTATTGATTCAATATGTGCAAATTTGAAACTTAAATTTGGCAACTTTTTGACCTTTGTATTTGAAATCATTGTAATTATGTAATGTATAATAAAATGCTTTTTTAATATTTGAAATCAATATTAATTGAAATGAGAGGAAAAAATTATCTAGATCCCTTTATTATTTTGATGCTTTGTGATTCTTTCATATCACTAGTACATTTTGAAGAATATAGAAACATGTTTCCTACAAAAAAAGAAAAAGATCAATTAACTTATCCACTTCCAAGAACGAAACTTTTCAGTAATGTTTTTTTTATTTGTAATAACATAAATATATATGTATAATTAAAGTTAATTTTTAGTAAAATTTTATAATTTTGAGTTTGTAAAATTTTATAGTTTTTAATCTGTAAATTTTTTTTGAATTAAATGATAAATATTTTCATGCAATTTGCTAAAATTATTTTAAGAATAATACATTTTTCTTTAACTCTAAGACTTTAATTTTATTTAGTTAGCACACAAGTTCAAAATATATTAACATATATATATATATTAAATTACCTCTAAAAGTTCATTAAATTCCTTAAATAATTAGAATTCTAAAATATTTCATATATTAAAAAATATTTCCAATGGTAATTAAGCAATTTAAAGTATATTATGCTACTTGAGAATTTTAATGTGCTTCTTTGTTTTTAAAGAGTTTTTATAATAAATAGATTTAATTAAAACCATATATATGCATACAAAATAAAAATATATGATGTACTTTTTCAGTAGTTAGAAATATGCCAAGCCAAATTTTAATTAGCTCTCTTAAATTTCATAAAATAAAAAATATTTGAAATTGTCAGTTTATATGTTTCATGTATTCACTTTTGTTGAAACAGTGGTATTCTGTAAGAAGCTTTTTTCAGGTAAATACAGATTTTATAATCCCACACCACAAGTCTCCTAGGTGATGGGCGCCGTGTAGAGGCTCACAATCTTCACCATGGCGTAGTGGGAAAGTTGGATACCAACTCAGGTACCGTCCTCATCATTTGACCCAGATTAAGAATTGCCAGGCTCATCGGTGATTGCCCTCGTGTTACTTCAGCGTTCGACGTTGACAATCAATGAATTCATTTTGCTTACGAAGCGTTTTGCGGTTACCTATTTCTGCACCTGCAAATCTGTTAACTGCAGCCAGTAACGTACATAAACCTCTTATACATTCCAAAAAATACGTATACGAAATTGCTGAGGGGTAATCTCTGATAAAAATTAAAAATCTGTTGGTTTGTGAGCAGAGGTTGAACTCCCAAACCCCACCCTTGTGTACTTTACTATTTACAGCCGATGGGCTTTATAATTTCAAACCATAGGACCAACCAAATAATAAACCATATTTCAACCGACTTGGCACACCACACCGTAGTAAGGACTAAAACTAGACGGATTTAACAGTTTTTCTGTCTCTCAAAACCATTGAACTCCAAAATTTTGATATTCCTAAAATGAAAATAATTTGAAGTATATTTTATCACGAGCCTACTTTTTTGTGTACACGTAAGCATCACTCAGCATATCTCTGGGGTACATGTACCACAGTTTAGAGGCAACGACTCTACGTGACTGGTCTGGATTCTGCATTACTGGTCTTAAATGGAATTATACGCTCGTAGGAGGCATCACCAACCACTATCTCCATGCTATGATAACTCGGCTACTGTCGTCGTACTCCAACATATACTTATTCCTATTTGGACCACGTTCAAGAAATGTCATTGGGGTCAAACGGACGTCAGTACGCGTGAACTGACACATTCTCCGTCGAGTGTTGAAAAACCCGCAGTCCATTTCCATCTAGCTGCTGCAGCATGTGTTGAACTTCCTGGATCGTGTCCTGAGTCGATCAGAAAGAATATTCATTGATTGAACTCTAGTAGCTTACACTTACTGACATGCGTTAAGAAGACTGCTATTACCTTAACAACATCAAAGGTTCAGTGTGCAATGGTGTCTAGCTAAATCTCTATATGCATAATAGAATGGCGGAATCGCGTGTAAGTCTGATATAGTGACGTGGTAACAGATCCAAGCCAACTCATGCTGTGAACAGGGACGTCTTAAGGCATGGGCCCAGGGCCTCACCCGAAGTGGGGATCTCATTTCGTTGCCTTAATAAGATCACGATCCGAATAATTTTCATGGTCAAATATTATTCCCGTACATATTCTCCGAAAAACAGGGAATTTCAAACTTCATGTCAATTGGCAAAAGTGGTAAGACTGCATTGTTAATTGATGATCGTTGTCCATGTCTTGGCCTAGGCCTAAAACCATAAACAATTTCAACTTATTTAGTCGAAAGGCGGCAGTCGGTCGAGCCGGTTTGTGTCTAAGTTTTTGAGATTGTGAGGCGTGCACATTTATTTGTATCAAATTACTGTTTGAATGAGTATTTGATAATGCGTGCTATATACTGCCTAAAAATGTCAGGAAGGGCCTACTTTTGCATAAAGACCTAGGGACTCAAAAAATCCTAAGATTTCTCTGGACCCAGGGCCTCAAAGAGTCTTAAAACGTCCCGGGCTGTGAATGCCATACCTCTTGACCAATGCAGCATCATGTTTTGAAGCGCCATTTCGTTTCGCCTATCACTGTTTGTGTGTTGCGTCGTATGATCCCTTCCCTCTAAATCGTTTTACACAGTGTCGGTTTATCCATTAGGTTCTTGGGGCGGGATCCCAGGATAAGCTGGACTTAACCAGATTTTTTTATTATAAATTTCGATCCTCCAGTTCCGAGGGGGCCTGTAGATCTGCACCCAGGGCCCGAAATTAGGTTGAATCGGCGCTGGTTTTGCATATTGTTTGCATACTTCTAGATGGGCGATTTCCTTACACATATATTCAATGTAGACTATCAATTCGGTAGAAAAGTTCAGAATATATTTCAATTTGTTGTTGTTCAATAGGATTCTTGTTCCAACCTTTTAAAAAAATGTGTGCAAAAAAAGTATTTTAGTTCGTAAAAACAACAGTTTTTCTAAAAAATTTCGGAGACAAAAATATCGGGAGTAAAATGAGCGTTAAGAAAATAAAAGGAAATTTTTCCTCCATAAAACAATTCATCTTATATATTTCCTTTGATGTTTCAAATTGGTTTACTTCTGCACTATTTCAAATAAAATTAAATAAAAAACTTATATTTTGTGTGAAAATATGTGAGATATTTATATTTACCAACCAAAAATTCTTGTGTTCCAAGTCCTATACCACTAAAAATTCGTCAACAAGAGGGGCTTGATTCACGTTAAATCTGTCGAGGCTCTAAGTCCTCGCGTTGATTGGAAGTTTGAGATCTGAGATGCCAGCTCACTACACCGAAGTTCGAAATTAAAAGGTCTGCATCAATAGTAGGGACGTAGGTATCACCTTATCAATGATATGGGGCCCCAAAATGTGTACACAAAAAATCATAAAATGGTAAGGAGCCCCCACGGAATTTTGAGACAGGGCCCTCTTCAGGCTAGCTACGCCAGTGATCAATATAGCCCTCGTGTTACTTCTATGTGTGACGCTAGAAGCAATCTCAACCAGGTGCAAAGTTATTTTTCTGCTTCCTAGATTTATTTTTTCCTTTTAATATAATAAAAAAAAAAGAATATATGGAATCCTTAAAAATAAATTCCTAAAAGTACATGCAATTGTTATTTAAAGTCTGGACAGAATTGACTTAAGAAACTGCGAGAGGAGAGAAATGCACTAAGCAGTTTTTAAAAAATGATTCAAAATGTTCTAAAATATTTTGAACTTATATAATTATTAAGAAATTTTTAAGTTCTAAACATCAATTATACGAATCGACTATTTTTTTTCTCCCGGTACTTCCATAAAAACAAAGTGGTTTGAGTTGTCGAGAATGAATTCGTCCGTGGCCTTTTTATGCTTATGTTTAAAACATTTTGCCTAATGGTGCAACAATCCAAATTGACTATTAAGCTATGATAAATGTTTACATAAAAGCGAATTGGTTGCGTGAAAAAAATAAAACATCGTAATCGTTCAAGCAACAAAAACAAAAGGAAGAAATCGAAACAGTTTTACTTTTTTTTTTGCATATACGCATTATCCATAAAATAACTCTTTATTAAATTACATTCAAAATCGTCTATGTAAATTAAATATGTTTTACATTCTTAATTTTTAAGAATTCTGATAACCGTCTTTAAGAAAGAACAATTGCTTTTTGTTTTACATTTATTAAAAATGTGTTTTACCGGCTTCATCTCCAACAGATATTACTATATCTTATTCTCTAAGCATATTTCTGTGAAATAAATTACGTTCTCAATAAAAAAAAATCCTCCTTACATGTTATATCATTCGAATATTTTGTCATTGTAAGCACTCTTATCCATTCACATGACTTGATAACTAACCGTCCCGATAAATGAAACTATTTGGAATACACAATCACACAAGATGAGAAAACTTACTGATTTCCTTGGTACTTGAGCTTTTAAGTTATAGTAATAATGTAGTGTGGAAAAAAATTGGCTTTATAGAACATTAATATAATTATCAACTTAACTTTAAAAATATGTTTTGGGGACTATTTAACGTTTTAAATATTTTTAAATCTTTTAATTTATATTTAATATATTTTATTTTTGTTTTTACTGCATATTATTCGTATAATATATATTTTTATAACATTTCGAACTGTATATCGATACTGATTTCATATTACCCAAACGATATTTTGTATTCAGGCTGAAGAAATTACTATTCTACGGTTTCAATATTCCTTTTATTTTTATATGCGAAATAAAAAAAGGATTAATGAGACCATTTACATTAAAGAATTATTGTATGAGCACTCGTTCCGTAAAGATATAAAACATTATGCATTTCTTTTCTTAACGTAGAACGCAACTACTTTTAGAATATTCCAAAAAACTAACTTACCTAAAACTTTGTTGCCAGATTCAAAGTGAGTGATCGAGCGCAAAGCAAAATATTAAATAATATCAAACAGGAAATGTCGAACTTATTAGGAGTGGCAACACAAGCTGTGACAACATGTTAAAATAGTTTTAATTCCAATTATTGAATTCGAAGTCTGTTGATGTTTTAAACAAAAACAATTTTTGTCACCAAGAGGTAGTAATTTTTTTAACTAATTAATTTTTTTAGCAATATTAACAAACCAAAATCACGATTTAATGTTTGGTAAAAACATTACAGCGAAATTATTCTTATTTGAATTAATAATAATTTTGCTCAATAATATTTTAAAACTCAGAATTTTTCTTTAAATTAGTAGGAAAAAAAAACTATAACATGTAATTAGAAATCTTAAAAAAAAAAACTGGCTAAGAGTTCAAAATAATATGTATATGATTGACCTTATATATTTTCGTTTGAACTGAGAATGAAAACCAGAATTTAAAGCTATTTGAATAATATTCCAGTTAAATAAGTTAATTTACCGTTATACTTATATATTTACCATTAGAGCCCAAATCACCAAATATAATATACAAGAATATAAAAGTATTTATCATTACCCTTGTATAGAACAATAAATTAATATAATACGGCTATTAAACAATATTCTCATTAATTAAGCTAATTTGTCATGCTTTAATATTTACCATTAAAGCCAATATTACAAAACATACACTGACGGGGAAAGAAACCCCAACACCAAGAATGAGTGAGTGAATATTAACGTCGCATTGTTCAGCTACACGAGGGCTTTTGGCGACGGACCGCGTAATTTTGAACCATGGTCAAGTGACCCGGGCGACACCTGAGCTAGCACTCCCTCTCCTAACTACCACCACCAATTTGAGCTCTCGACAGATTTAACGTACATCGTTCCCCTACAAGGCGGGTCTTCAGTGGTACTGGATTCGAACTCATGACACGTTAGCCATGATCCGATACCTTGACCACTTGTCTATCGCGGCCACACAACACCAAGAAAGATTTGCGTTAGGTAAACGAAATCTGGCGGGCGTGTTTATACATCTGAAAGATGACATTTATTCAAATTTCACGGTTAAGTGTGGCACTACAACTTAGAACTTGCACAAATCAGGGTTGCCTTAAATATGTGCTGTGAAGTTCGTGAGCGTTAATTGCATGTGAAATTTGGCAAACTGAGTTGATATTAGCCAAGAATGCTTTTAAGAAGACGAAGAAGCCATGATCAACAGCTCACCGAGTTTGAACGAGGTCGTGTAATAGTGCTAAAATAAGGTGGATTTTCTTTCCGCAATATTGCAGAAAGAGTTGGCCGGAATGTATCCACTGTGCATGATTGTTGAGAGCTGTGGTTAAAGGAATGGCACTGCCTCGAGGAGACCACCGTATTCGGCATACGGTTGTGGCTCATCGTATTGCTTCTGTGGCAAAAATTTGAGCTGCAGTTGGTACGACAGTGACACAATGAACTGTCAGAAATCGGTAACGTCAAGGACAGCTCCGAGCTAGGCGGCCTGTAGCGTGTATTCCACTGACTCTAAGCCATTGCCGTTTACGACCCAGTGGTGCAAACCAGAGCTCACTGAAGGATGGAGTGGAGATTTGTTGCGTTTTCTGACGAAAGCTGGTTCTGCCTTGGCGCCAGGGACGGCCGTGATGTTAATCAGAAGGAGGCCAGGGAAACGCTTGCAACCAAACTGTCTGCGACTTAGACATACTGAACCTATACCTGGGATCATGGTCTGGGGAGCAATTTCCTATAACAGCAGGAGCATTCTTGTTGTTATCCCAAGCACACTGACTGCAAGTTTGTACACTGGTGTCCAAAGTTAAGCATAATTGATAATTATGTGAATAAAGAAGGAACTGTAAATCAGAATGGCGGGAAACGTGATATGCGAGTGTAAAATAGTTATAAAATAAGGAAGCAAATCAAAAGAATGATAATAATTAATTTTATTATCCAAAGTAGCAGTTTGAAAGAAAACTGAGCATAGCAAGGATTCACACTTTAAAGAAAAAATGAAAGAAAACATTAAATAAAATACTGATGCTGCAGTTTAATAAGGCGTGTGGTCACCTCTGACATCCAGGCACGCTGCACAGCGATTTACCATACTTGCTATGAGATGATGAATGAGTTAAGGGCTCAAACGGTTCTTAGCTTCTTGGAGAGCTATCTTCAGTTCTATAATGGAGCTTGGTGGGTGTGAAAGGGCTGCAATTTGTCTCCCGAACATATCCCAAACATGCTCGATAGGATTTAAATCAGAGGAATTTGCGGGCCACGACATGCGCCGGATGTTTTCCGTTTCAAGGAAGTCATCAATCAGCACCGCTCGGTGACATGGCGTATTATCTTCCATGAATATGAAGTCAGGACCGACAGCACCTTGAAACAAGCTAACATAAAGCTCAAGAACTCCGTCTCTGTATCTTTGAGCAGTCACAGACCCCGTGTCAAAGAAATGGAGGTCTGCGCGGCCATCCATCCTGATGCCTGCCCATACCATTACTCCCCTTGATGGAAAAGGATGCCTTTCCACATTATGTTTCTTGGTTCAAAACGTGTTCCACGTTCTCTCCATATCGTTACCCACCGAGAATCACTACTCAAACTAAACCGGGACTCGTCACTGAGCATCACATTGGCCCACTCTCCCACACTCCAATGTTGATATTTCAAACTCCAGTTCAAACGAGCGCGTTTATGCGCAGACGTGAGGGGAATACAAACTGCTGGTCTTCTGCATACAGGCCAGCATGATTGAGTCTCCTGTAAACAGTTTGTCTCGAAATTCGTATTCCTCTGGCGACTGTGAGCGCCGAACCAGTGCTCTGGCAGTACTGCCTCTCTGACGTCGCGCACCTATTACCAGATATCGGTCTTAGCGAGGGGTTGTGACTCTTAGTCGACCTGATACTGGTTGTCGGATGACATCTCCCGTTCTTTGAAACCTCTGCTACAGTCTTGAGATCACAGACTGGTTCACATTCAGAATTCGAGACACTTCGGTTTGTGATCGTGAGGATTCCAGCATTCCAACGATTCTTCCTTTCGTAAACATGTCCAATTGGCGTCTTTGTGCCATCACTCACCTTGTTTGATGGTTAATAACGTTCCTAGCACAGCAGTTGCACGAAACTTGTCTGAACTGCCTATGCTGCGTGAATCGGTTTCTCCGCGTTCCGACATGCGCCGGTGTTTCGCGCAGGACGTAGTCGACTGAAAAGTTTTGCATAAACCCAATGTTTATTCTTCACCCAAATATTATCCGCCAGAAATTTGGAATAATTTTACGAATATTTACTCAATGTGTTTCGAATTTTACGATTTATGCTTAACTTTTGGACACCAGTGTACGTCAGTCTAGTAATTCAACATACAGTACTGCCATTCATAAACAGAATTCATGAGGGAGTTTTTCCTGATAAGATAACGCAACGTGCTCTACAGAGTGTTGACATGTTACCTTGGCCTGCGAGATCATCATATCTGTCTCCAATTGAGCACATATGGGATTCATTGGAGGACAACTTCAACATCATCCACAGCCAGCATTGACTGTCCTAGTATTGACACAACAAGCACGGAACTCCATACCACAAATTGACATTCGGCATCTGTATGACACAATGCATGTAGGCCTGTATTCAAAATTCTGGAGGTTACACCAGCTATTATTGTAACAGCATTCCACATTTGAAATGCATTTTCTTGAGCTTAAATTAGCCTGTGATCTTCAAAATTTAATCAATTTAACATGTTAACTAGACAATTGCGTTGTCCAAATTTCATTACTCTACAATAATTTTTCTTGGATTTGGGATTTTTTTCCGTCAGTGTAATATAAAAGAATATAGGAAACATTCAACACTACAGCCCATGTGTAGAAGACATGGCATTAAAAAATCCAATTTCTTTGTTAAAAAGGGACCAGCTACGCGACAACTTATACATGACCAAAACTAAAACCACCTTTCGTGGCTAATATTATTTTCTATGGTCCTCTATAATACAGCTATATAATCATTCTGTATAATATATATATATAATCTATACAAAAATATTTATATAATACCCATCTTGAATAAGAATAATATTCATTCTAGAAAAATTCTACTTTCTACGGCACTTTATAATATTTAATTCAGTTCTTCCTCTAAGGCAATTATCGAGGCCTAGCGCAAAGTCAAACACTTCAATATATTGAAAAGAATAACAAGCCTACTTCTCAATTCTATTGCTTAAAAACAATTACGCAAGTCCTCCGCGGTTAATGAATGGAAAATCCGTGTCTGCCACGTGTTGAATTTGTTCTATTGGTCACAACGGACATGACGCGCAAAAACGAAAACAAAGAAAAAGGGAGGTAATTAGCAGTCGCGGTCGAGCTGTTTCTAAAAGATCGCCACTTTTTTTCCTTATAGGCCAACTTGGAGTTTGTGAAGACAATGGGCCATTGTTGTTTTATTATAATTATTTGTGCTCCGATAGAAATTCGTTACTGATATCTTTTTTTAATCATATGGCTTATCCTGCATTACTTAAAAACTTTTCCTGTACAGAAGCTGCTTGAAGAGAAAGAGAAGTACTATTGGCTGAGCTATACGCGTCTGTATAATTATTCTTTATAAATTTAAAGAGATTAACAATTATATTTTAATCTTAATCTTAAAAAAACATGTAGAATCATGTTCGAGTTGATCATTGATGGCCTCCTGAGAATATGTTACATTTAATATTATTCGTAATATAGTAACCAACACGCAGAGAGAAGAAATGATCCTATTAACATTACAGACAAAGAAGAAGACGAGTTCTTTTGTGTGTGTGTGTGTGTCAAAATTATAAGTACAAAATATTATTGCATAATATTAAAATTTAAATTCATGTTATAATTATAATGAGCTGAAACAAACGGTGTGTTGTGTGGAAAAATAAATTTTTTTAGGAAAATCGTTCGAAATGGATAGATAAATTAAATCGATTGTAATACTAAGAAACATATGTACTAAGTTAGAAACATTTTCCTTCTTCCAACACTCAGTTAAATTAAAATGGTAAGAGTTAAATAAAAATAGTTTATTAAATCTAATATTAAATTTATTTAGACACGAAATAAATCTAGCATAGAGCTCCAGCACTTATGTATAAACATTTTGCACGAAATGAAAAAAATAATTATAAGAAAAATAATGGTAATTTTTTTTGAGTAATGTAGAAATCGTTTAATGTCAAAACACAGTTTTGCTAGGAAAAAGAAGACAAATTAGACGAAATAGTCCACAGTTCTCCAAATGATAAAATTATGTTTTCACTTGCCCCCCCCCCCTTTTATTTCTTTGTGTGATTTTTGAGGGCGTAATAATGTAACACACGAGGCATACTCTCGGACCCAGCTAGAGATGTGGGAGGAAGTGAAGGTCGACTCGCCATAATACATTTTAACTATTTATTTAGTGCACTAATTATCAACAGACACAATTCAAGTAATCAAATAGAATGAGATGTTCCAAATAAGAGCAGAGGGGTTTTCCCTACGAGAGACGCGAATTCCGAGAAGACTCCTATAAAATTGATCCTCTTTTTATGGATTAATCCACTACTTAATATTTGAGTTACAGCTTAACTTTGGTGACCAGTCGTCAAATAATGATCTTCAACTATTTAATGCCCGAATCGCACTGTCAATGTAACTAATACCTTATCGGTCGATATCTTTCCTTATCGTCAGCTTCTCCATCTTTCAATCTCCAGGCAACTCTGTGTTTTCATCTATTTTCCTCTATCTGACCCCCTAGCTAGAAAAACTATATTATATATATAACTGACCTAATCTGCATATCACGGTTTCTTCCTCCAAAAGGGTAGGTTGTGAATTCCAAAAGGGTTGGCCCAAAGATTTCCCAAGAGGATAAGAGGAAGGACGCGTTTTGATCCGTCATAATTATACGTAAATAAATTTATTAACTTTTCAAGTGAATTTGCTGTACTCCAATTACAAATTCGAGGAATCTTTTTAATAAGAGATAATCAACCCCAAAAAGGGAGAACTAAAAAAATGTTCAAATGATAGAGCAAACCAGTGGCGTAACGACCCCCCCCCCCCCATCATCGCAGAGTGGTCCAGGATTCTAGGAGGCCCAAAGGTTATGGTTTTGCAGTCTTTAGTAAAATCATCCAGCTTGGGGCTCAAAAACTGACTTTGCAGTAGGGCCCTAACATTCTCCGTTACGCCACTGGGGTAGACGCAGCTCAAGAAGGTGGCAACTTTCAAAAGCAGTGAAGTAAGGGAGAATATTAAGGCCCCCTTGCAAAGTCAGATTTTGGGCCTCAATTGGTTAAATATGTACTTGGCGTCACGGGCTTTGGCCCCTCGTGATACGGGGATGCACGTTACGCTATTGTCAAAAAGACTTAATTTCTAAGATAATTTTTCTAACCCCATCCCCTGGGTAAAATAATATAAATTCCCGGAATTATTTTTAAACGCAAAATTAACCTTAGCTACCCAAGTCGAAGGAGTCTGCAGAAAGGCAAATGCTCTCTCTCTCTCTCTTCTCTCTCTCTACTCGTTATTCTCTTTATAAGGCTGATCTCTGGAAAGGATCAAACGCGTCCAGTTCCTCCAATTCATCATCTATCTTTTCAAAGCCTCCCCTATATGCGGGGACGTTTTAAGACATGGGACAACTGGGTCCTGGCCCAGGGCCTCATTTTCTCGAGCTAGGTCTTGTCTCGTTCTTTACTCGGACTCAGTAAGATTATGATCCGAATAATTTTAATCGTCGAATATTATTCTCTGACATATTCTCCAAAAAACTGGGAATCTCGAATTATACGTCAATTAGCAACAGTGGCAAGACTGTATTATTATGTTTTATCCATTGTCAGTGTTTAGGCTTAGGCTGGCCGCCATACACTATCATTACTCATTTAGTTGAAGGGTGGCAGCTGGTCGAATTGATTTGTTTATATTTGTGAAATTGTGAACCCCTCTCATTTATTTGTTACAGGTTACCGTTTGTACGAGTATTGGACATTGTATGCTATATAACGCATACAACGCACCATCCTAACTTCAAACGTCTATGCTGTTCAATGTAACGAACTCTAGACCCGTTCTGGAACTTTAAGTGGCAACGCGGACTGATCCTAGGTGCTGCGCCTGCGCGAGTGCCACGCGAGAACAGTCGGTGATTACCTCTCGACGAGAGTGGTCGTTTTAGCTCCGCCAGTGAGCTGAGTGTGTATTTTTGAATTCCGGTGATTCTCTCGCAACGGTAAGCTCTACCAGGGAGCTTTGTGATGAAATACTTCAGTGTTTGTCTATCGAAGAGAGATCTGTGAATTCCACCAAGGAGCTTTGCGTGAAAGTTTGTGTATCTGCCTGAGGCAGATGTGTTGGATGCCATCCTGACACATTTAGTGTTTCCTCTAAAAATCAATCATTCAGTCATCAATTAGAATTATTATTTACCTGAAACGTTTTCTTATAGATGTAAATAGTTGTATCTGTGTGACGTTCTTTGTGTGTGTGAATAAGCCATTAAAACAACAACCAAGTTTCATCAATTGACAAAGGCTAAAACCTTACAACAGTAAAAGGAAGGAAAAACAATGGCCACCGTTTAAACAGTTTGTGATACTGCAGACGACTTCATACCTTACGTGCGGATATTTGGTTTTCTTTTCCCCTCTCAAATTGGCTGCATTTTGACAATTAATCCTTTGCAGACACGGCAAGTCCCCAAGTGTGAGAGCTATTTCATTGGTGGCACCATCTAGTGGTGGCTCTCACTACTACATTTTTAAAACTTGAATTGTATGCAGTTCAAACTCTCGTCGGGTGCTAAATATTGCCGTGAGTACCAGAGCCAAAAAATGATACTTTTACATGCCACGTAATGATATAACATGCGTGCATGCGATTTTCGCATCCAGAAAATCTATCGACTCGCCATACTTCATGATTCTTGAGCTGGGAACCGTGATGTGACTGCTCGATGTATATCGGCCATGCGTGTAAGATGCTTTTCTTCTCGAATATTGATGCGTCGAGGCTATTTTGAGCCTTCACGTTGTTTTGTCCTAGATCAATCAATTCCATATTTGCATAACGGTGATCATATTTTGATCAACGCGAGCAACAACTTCGAAGAATGATAATCAGTCGTCACGGTAAGGCAACACTTCTCCCGTTATCAAATTCAAACGCATGCAAATTTGAGTTCATACTTCTCGTAAGACCCTCTTTGACTAGGATCTTCCAGTAAAAGCAAACCAAGAGTAAATACGACTCCAGAATGAAAAACTAGCTATCAGTTCTTCTCTATTACGCTTGCGGATCAGCGATCAAGTGGTTATCATTTGTATGTTCTATTATGCACACCATACAACTTCAGGGTCGAGAGGATATTTTATTCATGGTCTTATAATTTATGAAATCAATAATGTTAAAAAAGGGGTTAATTTGTCTTCAAAATAAATAAACCACAAGTAAAAACAGATTAAAACCAAAAACACCAGGCTATATTTAATTCATTTTTCCTTTGAAGAAGCGTTTCGTTCTACAGCGATCTCTTGAACATATAAATCCAATTTAAATTATTTTTTATTCAAATCTAAATCAATTGCATCTTTTCGAATACAATAACGGAGTACTAAAAATACTAAAAAGCTACACGAGGTAATGTACTAAATGTACTAAAAGGCTACACGAGGTAATGTACTAAATGTACTAAAAAGCTACACGATGTAATGTACTAAATGTACTAAAAAGCTACACGAGGTAATGTACTAAATGTACTAAAAGGCTACACGAGGTAATGTACTAAATGTACTAAAAAGCTACACGATGTAATGTACTAAATGTACTAAAAGGCTACACGAGGTAATGTACTAAATGTACTAAAAAGCTACACGAGGGCTATTGGCGATGGATCTCAAAATTTTGAACAATGGTCAAGTGGCGTACACAAGGGGGGGGGGTAAAAGTTAAAACCTCTTTTATTGACCAGCAGATTTTTAATTTCTAGAATAAATATTGTCTCGGTGCTTTGTAATATCTTTTTTCAGAACTGTAGCTCCTCTCATGAGAATAGTCTGTGAAAGCTACTGGACGAGGACAACACCTAAACTGGGAAACTACTTTCCAAACTTTCACACCACGCCAATAAGATGACCTTGAGAGATTAAGCGTTCATCACCCCTCACCTACACGACGGGTTTTCAGTAGCACTGGGCTCGAACTCACGACACGCCCACCACAAATCCGTGAAAATGACTAATAGGCTGCCACGGCCTCTCGAATACAATATAAAGAATTCAAATGAGCACAAAAATAAAGAATTTTTCGAAATAACGCTTTATCTCCAATTTTGGAAAATATTTTTTAATGGTTCGTTCGTGATTTTTCCAATCTTTATAAAAAAATATTTAGAAATATTTGGAAGAAAAGGAGTTCAATAAGTTTGACTTTACGTTCATAAACTCAACTCAAAGAGGAGAATTTTAATGTTTTCTTTAATCAAAGATGAGTAAAATTACAACAGTGAAATATGTAATTTGCTGCTTTTTACCTAATTGGCTAGTCCCTGTTGAATTGTACAGTTTTATTAATGCCTTGAGAAATACCGATTAAAAAGCACTTTTTAAATAATCCAAATGTCAAATTTACGATTTTTAAAATGCATACAAAACGACAGTGTGTAACAAGTTTCTTTAAAAATGGCACGTTGCGAACTGGTTTTTTAATAAATCTTAGCGACGCGGTTGACTGAAGATCCGAAAATAGCAGAATCCGTTCATGATACGATCACTTTTAGCGGTTCTTCAACAGAGGCACAATATGTGATTTGCATTTTAAGTAGAATTGCTTGGCGTTCAACTTCATCTGCACAACTCCTGTGTTTATTATTTTTTTACGTCATACTTACAGAAATTAGAAAACGATTCATTATATTTATTTTTACAGCTAAAATGATTCTTCACTTTTTTACTTTAAAAAAAAATTAAAGGCAATTTTTAAGTCAGAGCGTTGTTCTTAAGTAACCTTCTTTAGCTGTTCAAGCGTAGTAAAGAAATACACAGTAGGATTTGACAGATTTGCATAAAGAACAAAAAAAGATGGGACTTTAGCCCTTGATGTAAATGCGTTGAATAATGAAATAACAACTGCATGATACCTTGCATGAAATAACAACTGCTTTAACTATTACTTTTTAATCCCTTAATGAAAGCGAGGAGCGATTATTTTGTAATCCTCACACAAAGCATGAGATAATTGCCTCGTAGATTTAAATTAATTAATAATCGTAATCGACATAGATGTTTATTATTTACAAATACATAATGTCGCGTGGAAGGCTTCAAAAGTAATTTTCTACAGACGGTGTATGCATTTTGCTCATATGCTATTGTTTCAAGCTGAAGTAAAGCTAAATACATTCATCCAAAAGTGCAGTTAAAAGCTAATTCATTCCTATTGTGTTGAACAGATTAAGAAAATACTTTCCTTTTCAAATAGTTAACACAAAAGACATTCAAAAAGCAGAAAAAAGTTAATGGTTTGTAAAAATTGATGTTAGCTATTCAAAGGTAGTATAGAATTCATTATCGGAAAAATTATACAGGGTTTAAACAGTGGGGAAAGTAATCGTACAAAAAGCTTCTCAATAAATCATTTAAAAAATAAGATCTTTTGTATTTTTAGGGCGTTACCAACTCAAATTTACATAAAATTAGGAAACAAAAAGCAGAGAAGACAGCATTCCCTTTAGCAGATTTTTTTCATTTTTAGTAGACAGAACCGACTTATTTATATTCTAAAGAAAATATATTACTAGAGTTTTATATATATTTAATAATGTTTCTATTCAGTTTCCTGTTCCAAAATCAATTAGTTAAAGGAAATGGAATCCAAAAAACAGACAATTCTCTGTTCTCACTGTAGTTTTCTATTCATTTGACTTTTTTTTTTTGACAAACCATATTTCTTTTTTACTCTAATGTTGACTTTCATTATTACTTGCTTAATATTTCTGTTATACTGCTTTACAATAGCTGATTATACAGGGTGGCCATAATTAAACTGCAAGTGTTCAAGGAGTACTGGAGAGAAAACCACTAAGAATATTCCAGTGAAATTTGGTATCTACGTGTTTCAAAACATGCGCAAGTCAAATATGCAAAAAGAAAAAGAAAAAAAAAAATCCCCCTTTTCACCCGATAGATGGAACTGTGACGTGTTTCAATGCTTATCGACTGCATATATGCAAATTTTAAGCCCATCGAACAATATAAAAACAAGACCACATTGAGTAAGGGTAAATCAGGACTCTGAATAAGAAGGAACGTCCATTGTTAGTGAAGATATTTTATCAGAATGGTATCAATTATTCAGCTACTCCGAAAGAATATCGCCGTGTGAAACGATTAACAAGAGGTTCAATGAGTGTCAATGGATTGAAAAATAGGATTTCTAAATTTGAAGAAACGGGAGAATGTTGGGCGTTATTCCAAGCACAAGAGGGCGGTGTCCTGTAAACCCGGGAAAAGTGCAACAAATCGATGACGCTATTGCTACTGCGAGTAGCAGTTCAGGAGCCAGTATGCTGCAACAAGTGAGCGCAAGAAGTGGAGCTCGGACATTATCTCTTCCTATGCCAACTGTGCATAAAGTGTTGCGCCACATTCTTCGGCGTAATCTGTATAAAATTAAATTGCTTCATGATGACACCCTAAGAATTGATTTTGCAAACTTTGTTCTGTCGAAAATCAGTGAGGATGACACTTGGCTACAGAGGGTCTTGTGGATAGACGAGGCGCATTTCACACTATCAGATAGTGCAAATGCACATAATATGGGGAACGAGCAACCAATACGCTAAAGGTATTCCCCCTTCCTCCATTCCGATTATGTAAATGTATGATGTGGAATAACTTGTGATTTTCTTGTGGGCCCCTATTTCTTTGAGTCCCAAACGCTGTCGTGTTACAGGGACTAGCTACGGGGCGATGTTGAGAGAACAATTTATTCCAGCATTGCAAGAGAGACATTGTTTAGAAACCACGGTAAAATTGTAAGCAAATGTGATTCAGGTACATTTTCTTCAAAATCCGTAGTGCATTCAATATGTATTGTAAAAAAACTAATTTTTCTAATTTTGAAGAATGTAATTTTTCTAATTATATGTACAAATTTATGAAGATTGCACATTTTTTGTGCAAAAATTACGGAAAATTTAAATGATTTGTTACAAAATTTTTATAAGAAAAATCTTGTTTTTTGAAATGTTAATTATGTCTATATTTGCATTTATAAATACTCAGAGTAGTTTTCAAATTATAAATCAAGTGGATATAGTACAAAGTAGATTTTGAGGATTATTTCGAATTAAATACACAGCGGGTAAAATAGACATTTCGTTTTTCCTAACTGCATTTGAAAGCTCGTGAACAACTCTATATGTTTATTACTGTTGGTTTTTCTTTAAAATAAATAAATATTCACATGCATGAATACAAAAACCAGGGAATCTTTTGTTATAGTTTTTTAAAACAAAGTTCCATTTAAATTAAAATCAAATAAACTTCGTAAATTCATCAGAGATTTTTTTGTGTGTGTATTTTTATAACA